>JAMXBD010000038.1:0-667227 GCA_024138025.1 Combretum micranthum | reverse complement strand
GCAATCAACTTATGATGCATAATAAGCATATTCCTGTTTAACTCTTTAAAACCCTTCGCCAGCAACCAAAGTGTCACAACATAGTCAAGCCTGTAATGCCGGCAAAACCCTATCCATAATCTAAAAAGACAACAAGGTCAGCTTCCTTATTTCATCAAGTAGGAAAAATGGCCACATGAGCAAATTCACTTGTAAGCGAACAACTATAGATAAATCGAAAAAATTTAAAAAGAAAATCTTTGAAAAAATTCCCCCTGATAATTCAAGCAAAAGAAAAAAAAAGATTATGTATGTACAATCAAATCACTGTACTCATTTTTTTTTTTTTTTTGTTAAAGCTGACCATTAAACTGCTTCTCCAATAAATTGAAAGTTTTATTAATAAAAGCCCTAGTCAAGCTTTGAATTTTCCCTATGGAAGATTATTTTTTCTCCTTTTGCTTTGAGCTTATATATATGTATATATATGTATATATAAGCCAATAATCAATAAACTATTCAAAATAGAAAAGACTTTTTTTTGTCAAGACATCGGCTAGTTATTTGAATATTTATTTAGCTCTAACATGGAAAAATAAAACATAAAAAAAGGAAAAGCCATCACCTCGGGTTGATTTGCCTAGAGATTATTCTTTATTCAAGAGAATAACAATTATTAGGCTTTATCTCGTTGTATAGTTGACGTTATCAACTATTTAGAATGGGAAGGGCAGAAGCTTTGCTTTTAAATTCCACTTCTTTCCTTTTTGAAAAAGTAAGACGGACCATGATGTCCTCCTAGAAGACATTAATCAACTTTTCATAATTCTTATTGATTTTCTTTGCCCTTTCTTCCTTGCATTTTCACGGCAAATATTATTTTCACACTACTTGTAAAGAGAGAGAGAGAGACATAGTTACAATTTCAAAGTTGATACAAAGAACCACAAGTTTGAATTATATAGACATGCTTTGTGGTTTGATTTATCATTTTAAAATATCTTGAATGTTTACTTTTGCTTATTGATAGGTGACAATATTAAAACAATACGAAACCATCTATTTAGCTTATGTAAACCTTTTGGTTCCGGTTTTTCCTTTTTTATATTCCTTTAAGAATGTTTTACTCAATAAAGAAAATAAAGGATAAAATATGGAACACCCATTGTAAAACTTTATATATTACAAAAATAGTGAAATTTCTTTTTTTTTTTTTTTAATCAACACGTACACACTTAACAAGAAACATGAGTTCCATTATTTTATTTGATTTAAAAGAAATAAAAAAAATTTTCAATTTTAATGTTTAACTTGATACTTTTTTTTTTCTTTTTATTAGATTGATGTAATAAGTCCAATATTTTGTTGTATATTGCTTTCTTTAAAATATCAAGGTCTAAGAAGTCTATAATCTCTAAACTGATGAGTTTTTTCCTTTTAATTTAGTTATCTATTAATTAAGTAAAAGGAATGAGACCTATATTTCTATTAAGAGGCATCAGTGTTATAGTTTTCGAATTTCATGGACAATAAAATATCTATAAATTAATACTCAGTAAATTAATAATCTCTCTAAAATATTATTTTTTTTCTAGTCCAGCTTAAACTCGTTTACAAAAGTAGTGATATTGATAAATTAATAAGATTTTGAATTTTAGGAAGACCCTTATATAAGTTTATTGTCCAGTCAAATCGTATATTAATAATTATCTAAGATTATAAACATAACTAGGACCATTAAGTAAGATATGAATCTATTGTTGTTTGTTTTTCCTTGAAATTTAAATTTAGGTGGATTTCATCTTTAACATTTCTCTTTGCAATAAAAAGCTCTAGTGTCATGTGCTCAAACTGCAACAAAACATTGTGAAGAGATGTTGCCATTATGATTGCTTTTGTTAGCATGATTGGTTTCAAAAGTATTGAATTATTTAGTTATAGTACAATGAACTCATAGATTCAAGTGACTTGTGTTAAACTTTATTTTATTAGCCAATGCAATGAATATTGTTTAAGTATTAAAAAAAAAAAACAATGAATACCATTTATATACTTATTTTCATAAATTTATATGTACAATTAATTTTCTTTTTAAATTAGTTCACGAAACACGATACATAGATTAGTAACATGAAAAACCTACGTAACACGTATCTTTTTTTTGTAAAAGGTAAATTACACTAGAATATCCTAATGTTTAGAGATAAGTTCATTTAAGGTTTCAATGTTTCGAGTGATTAAAAAGCAATCCCAATATTTGGAGAAGTGAGTCAAATGAGGTTCCAATGTTTTAAGTGGTTCAAAAGAGGTCCTAACATTTCGAAAAGGAGATCAATGGTCGCCACTAACACATATCAACAATAAAAATATTTAATTAAAACTCAGAAAACCCTTCTTTTGAGGTCTCTATTGATACGTGTCAACATGATAAATATTTAATTGAAACTTAGAAGACCATTTTTTTATTGATAAATGTCTCCAATTGACTCACTTTTCTAAATTTTGAGACCTTTTTTGAATTACTTGAAACATTCGAACCTTAAATGAACTTATCGATAAATGTTGAGACATTCTAGTGTAATTTATCTTTTTTATAGAAGTCTAATACTAAATAAGGGAAATAAAGCAAATATAAGCGTTAACAAATAAATTGCAATAAGTAAAGAAATAAAGGATAGAGAGATCAAGTTGTGATATAATATGGAGTTCGACTTACTTCCTAATTTCCATAGTCCCATAAATGCCTTCTAATTGAGGACTTCACTACCACTTTGTTCATAACCACATATTTTTCTCTCATGGAGTTATACACAAAACAAACACCAAATCACAAAAAAAAAAAAAAAAAAAAACCTCAAAGTGGGGCCTTTACAATTGTTTTTCTATCACATTAAACATAACTAAAAGCTCTCTAAATTCTCCTTAAATTATCCTAGATTAGTGCTTTACAATATTTTGCAAAGATATTCTCAATGTCATTGCTCAATTCTCTCACAAATGATAATTGCAAAAACTAAAGAACAAAGAGACAAAAATAATAAACACTTTGAAAGATATTGTAGTAGGATAGATTTTCCATTCATTAGAATATGTATTTACTTCTTTACCCTTTATTTAATATTTCATTTATCTTAGGATAGTTCATTTTAACCCCTTAAAAGAACTTTTGTCCTCGAAAGTTCCCTTAGGCATCATGGACACCAAATCTTTTTCCATTCATTATTTTATTCCTTGAGTTGTTCCTTTTAGCTTTGAGTCTATTGTACCATGATGTAATAGATTTACTTCTTTGTTGGGAAATGACTCCTTTGATTACCAGCCTAGATACATTTTCAACTTGGATATAACTCAAATGAAGGATCAATGTTTTGAAAATAGTTGCTTGATTTAATCGATACATACCTCCTCAACATCTTTACTAACAAGTAATTTTATTCCAACTTGGCTTAGTGGTGAAGCTACTCATATCCAATCATTAATTACCCATTCCATAGTTGCAATTCCACTGTAATAAGATTTCAAATTCTTAAATTTGTAAGATTTATGGCTTTGCATCCATTTAATTATCCTAATAACATTAAGTTACATACATTCCTTGATAACCAACCAATTTAATCTTATTTATAGCACCTACACTAATTGTAGTTGCATCACTTAGCCATCATTTGCTAAGTCCCAAAACATTTAGTAACCTACTATACCTTAGTATACTTTCTTAACTTTTAATGTCTTTCCTTCTAACTAGCTATTACTTTAAGGATATAATAAATAATAATTAATACCTATAGCTAGGATAAACTTCTCAAGGATTTGCCATAAGAACTTGCAGTTATTCTCTAGCATTATTAACACTAATTTTCTTTATGGCCTATAAACTTCCTTAATACACACTTTTTCATATTACCATTTATTTATATAAGCTTTACACTTTAAATCCATTCACATTCTCAATGGTGGTTAATTATTTATCCCTATGATTTATTATTCTCTCACTCCTATTCAATATGATTTCACAACAAAAGATCTTCTTTATATTTTACAAATACATATTCTTCAATACTAACCCAACAAGCATGTCCTTAAGCTTAACTTATAATACCGTGATCACGATACCTCTTCAATCTTACTATCAATTCTTCTCAATTATTCCACTTCATTATTTCTCTTCTATCTTTCAACTTTTTAGTTATCTACTTTCATTGACTACCATTCTTTACTCTAGAATTTTCCCTTCAAATCTTCCATAGTTACTGCCTTATCATTCCCTTTCTTTTTTATTCATCTCAAGTCTTTACCTTTCTTCTATAACTTATTTTGATTTCATCACAACAAATAATCTTCTTTTTAACAATACTTTTATGTTTTCCTAAGTTTCCTAATCATTAAACCAACAATCATATTTTAATTTACATTTGCACCATTCTAGTTCCATACTCCCTACACCTTGTTATTAATGAGCCTCAATTGATTCATGTACTAGCCAAAATCTTTTATTAATTCCACTCTCCAAATATGTATTTTCATTATCATCCTTTTAATGAATCTCTCATTTCCTTGTCCTTCTATCTTTTTTATTATTATCATCACTATCCGCTACTCCTTAGTTTACTAAAGATTACTTTCTCTTCCTCTTCAATATCAACATCAATTCATTCAAAATCCTTACATGCCAATAACTTTATTTAAATGGTTATGACTATTTGTCAGGCCTTCTTTAACTATTACCTTTATCCCACTTTACTTGATAAAAGAAAAAAAAAAGACATAATTATAGTAATTATACTAATTTAGCTATGATGCTCTTGAGTTATTGAGTAAATAGATGCAATTGTTATCATCATTATCCTTAGTGTCATATACACGTTAGATTAAAAAAGTTATTTAACTTAAATATTTCACTTGCTTGTCACAATATTGCTTATTCATTGGTTGTTTTGACCTTGGAGCCTACTAAGGCTTATTTTGTGTGTGTGTGTATATATTTATTTTCCTTTAGTTGATCATGTGAATTCACTGTTTCAATGATAATTTTGGCCTTTACCCTAATGGGCGACTTTTATTGTTTTTGTTATTATTATCAGCGTTATGGTTATGAGATTTACGGGTTTTAATACTTTATCTTACATTATAGTAAAATCTTTATCTCCATCATAACCATAATTTTATTTTATTTTTAATTTATTAGCTTTCACTCATTTAGTCATGTTCTACGTATATATGTGTATATATATATATTCACATACCACTACCTTTGTTGTTTCATTTATAGTCAACAAAATTGTTATTCATCTGCTCCATCATCAGTTTGCTTATGAGAAGGCTGATAGGTATCAAGAGTAGTCTTATTGTGTTGTTTCAAGTCTTATTGTGTTTAGATTTTGAATAAGTTTAAATTTTCTATAGCAACTAGTGATCCCATAATCTACCCACACTCATCATCTCATCGTCCTAAGGAATTCATAGCCTAAGTTTCCTGAAAATTGCAAACCTATGTTTTGATACCACTTAAGTTGTAACATTCTTGAACCTAATGGCATTTACACACAATTAATATGGACACGCTAAGGCTTATAATCTACAATAACTTCAATAAATAATAGAATTGATTTCCAAGAATTCATATAATAGTGACTTCAAGACAATAATCAATCTGCGTTGCTTCACATGTATCACAAGATTAAACATAAATCCTACACACCACCAATATAAGATAGCTCATAGATTCTACTTAACAATTAACATAACCAATCATCTACCAGGTCAAATCCTTAACACACTATCATAATATATAGAGTTACATCATCACATAAATATATAAGAGTCTCTATCTCCTTAGAATAGTCAAGCCAACACTAATAGTTTGCAAGATAATCTTCTTCAGTAGCATCCTCTATGTAATCCACTATGGTGTCATATCTAGATAAATCCAAAGCTATACGAGTCTTAACTATAACTGGAAAAGAAAAGAGTGAGTTGGATCTCAATATGGTATACCACAAACTCACACACATGAGCAAGCAAGCATACAATAATATGCAAATGCATTACTAATGCAATAACTAACATCTTGTTATCTCTATTTCTAAAGCTAGATAAACAATATAGGGTTAACCTCTGAAGCATGTAAATATAATAATATACATATATACAGTATTGGGTACTCCGCAGCATCCATAAGCCCAAGATTTCATGAGATTAAGAATGCCATAAATCTACCTATAATCATCTCCAAGTGTGACTCTACTAGAGACAGCGTCACACAAGAATCACTAGGGTGCCACATTAACATCACCAGTACTCCTTGATCCACTAACCATAGTCAAGCACATGCAATACACAAACTTTATAGATGGATATTCAATTAGTCAATTTTAAGACTCTAACCTAACAAACATAAGCAACAAACAAGGCATACATATACTTGAAAATTATTTTGATCTAAAGACAAGTATCTATCACCTGAAATATACACAGATAAATTACTTAGAGTCGTTTATATTTCTAATTCAACTTTCACTATAATCCTATTATACTTATCCTTACCCTACTATTATTTAGGTTCCTATGGTCTTAAAGTATACTTTTATCCTTGAGGGGAAGAGTTAAACGAATCTCAATCATTTTTAGATTAATAAAAAATGACTTTTAAGATGTTATAACGTGCATGAACTAGTGTACAAATAAGTATAGGATTGGGTATCATTTAAGCAAAGAAGCTAAGTCATAAAGAGGTCTCTAAGGAGGTATATGGGCAGAACACGAGGGGTACATGGGGGATACATGACCTTGTGTTCTTTTGTTCTTTTCTAAGCACAATTTTAAAGCCATAGGGATGAACATGACCAAGCCCATGGTATCATGCATATGTTATGTTCTTTCCAAGTTTCTTTTTGGTTGAAAATATAAAGAGAAACATGACCCAGTATAGAATGTTGTCTATTGACTGTGTATTTATAGAAAAACACTATTTTACCATAAAGAGTTACACATCGGGAACACAAGGTTATCTATTGTCGTTTACTTGTAGAAAACGTCCTTTCTTGCTAATTTTCCATTATTTTCACTCCAAAACTTGTTTAAATTCTTTTACACCCCCTTCACACCTTAAAAAGGATAAACATTCTTAAACCATCAATTTACCAAAAATAACATGACCAAACATTGAAATAACATGCTAAAATTGCATTACCTGCTTAAAATTCATTAAGATGTCTTCATACTATGATTACAACATCATTTCCTTCAAAAAATTCTTCTATAATCTTTCTTAGTTTCATTAGGTTCACTTAATGGTGTCTCTTGAAAATGAAAACATGTAAGTCCTATCATTCACGTATCCTTCATGAGACAATGACAAAAAAGATAAAAATAAAACTTTAGTTACCATATGATTTCTTGGAAGGCCCTTAGGAATTGGGGGTGTAGATTTGAGAGGAAAGAAGTGGAATTGTGTAAAAACATAAAAAAAAAAAAAAGGAATAAGAGTAAGAGACGATTATTTTCTAGAATGGGGATTCATACGTTTCTGATAAACATATCTATTAAAAAGAAACCGTAGTTAGACAGATTTGTCCTTCATTAGAATTTGGATTTACTTCTCCACCTTTTATTTGATATTTCATTTATTTTAGGCTATTTCAATATTAGCTTGCATTCTATACAATCCAAATAGAAGCATGAATGCAACATGAAGCGAGAAATTCTTGAACTAATTATAAGAAAAAACATCGATACTAGTATTCAGTTCTATCAATGAGATCAAAGTTTGCTATCAGTGTAATTTTTTACCTAGATTGTATGTTGAAAAAGGTTTTAGTATGATAGTAGACAACTTAAATACATAATAGCTTTTGAAGCAACTAATGAAGCTGCACTTTAATCTTAACAACATGGCTTGAAGTGGTTCAACTAGTAAAGTAGGTAGTATATAATTAAAGAGTTAAGGTCTCACCATAAATTAAAACATACATAAATGAAACGACTGACTCCCAAGAACTAGAAATCTTAATGGATTGAAGTGGTATGAAAATGGATAATGGTCTTATAATTCAATTACATCAGTACTGGTTTCTAAAATGAAATGAATCAATTCAAATTATCCCTCCTATTATTGTAAAGGCTAAGAAAAAACGAAAGAGGAAAAGTTGTATGAAAGTGGAATGGGCTCAAGAGAGCAAGCATTTTTCAGTCAGGGGGTTATAAGGAAGGGTTAGAGCTTTATGACACTATGACACATGTCATCATTGTCACGCCCCGAGGGTACCCTAGTAGAAGTAGACAAGTCACACTTGAATACTATCACTAAATTACCTTCTGAGAGTGACATATTTTCCAAAATACCAAGATCTTTTAGTTGCTTCGTTAAGAGATGATAAATACATGTAAGAAATAAATTAGTAAATAACTATTATCTTAATCATAAAGTATCACAAATTATTACAAACCATGTAGTCTTCTTGTAATTCATAACTGATAAAATAACACTAACTAATCTATTATAAGAAAACATAACCATTAATCCCAAGTAGAGCCATAAACTTCCAGCTCTTAAGCTCTTATTGGAGCCATGTTCCTGGAAGTAACTAACCAGAGTCGTAGTGTAAACCTGAAAAGACTGTTGGAGTATGAGCGAAACCACGGCTCAGTAAATAACCAGACATATTATACATCAAACAAGTTATTAACAAATCATATGTAATGCAATCACTCATTCACATGCTCAGATACAAGCTTGGATTGTCACGCCCCGAAGGGTACCCTAAACGTGGCAGTCCGCCACATACGGTATTAAAACTTAAAAATGACTTCCCGAAGTCATGCGAAAGTTTTCAACACCATATGTAAGGCGTCTATCACAATAATAGAAGACACCGGTGGGATGTATAGTTTGAGATAGTAAATACAGCATACAAGAATCTAAATAAACTTCTAACTTATCATTAAGAAAATATAATCCTTACATCATCTTAGGGGTTTTTCCCTTATAATTCTCCAAACAATCATAATAACAACTTAATCTTTCTCATAACCAAATAATACTAACATCATAAGACATTGAAGGATGATAAACCTAAGATCTTCAAAAGATTCCCAGAAGCTCTTCTAAAACATCATCCCTCTCGAGTATATGAAATCTCCGGGCATAAAAGATATAGTCCTGTTACAACAAAGTTCTATCGGAGTATAAGCATAACTAGCTTAGTGAGAATATTTCTGAATCAATACTTGTATAAATAGTTTCAAACAAGTTATTAAACAAGCATATGAATGCATCAAGCAAGTGATCAAGCAATACATATGATCTATCGAAAATCATATGTTTGGATGGATTTACCCCTCCATTCAGGGTTAGGTGTTCCAGGCTTTTTAAAACCCATCTTTAAATCCAACTCATGTAGTTTATTTCAGGTGCCTACTCGCCCATCTCAAAATAGTTCTTTTAGGCTCCTAATCATCTATCTTGCAGATTTTTGGCTACTGCACACCCGGCTACTAAACTCTTTTCCCATCGAGAATAGCAGCTTATGCAATGAAACTAATTACGTGATATGCATGAATCAATTAATATAATTTGTAGTATATGTTTAAAGTATTTTAAAGGTGATCACAGAATTTTGCACACACTCCAATAGAATAATAGTAAAACATAAGTTAATTAACAACGATTCATGTCTCGGTATGCTTAACATTCTTTCAACCAATATTATCATACATAATTCATTTTCATCTTTTCCTACTTCTAGTGCCTTTAGCTACAAGCACAACCAAGTACAAAAAAGGTATGAAATAAACTCACTTGGCCATGAGAATCTATCTTTCTTATGGATAAGTCAATCGGTAAATCCACTAATCAAAATAATCCTCCAGATATGAATACTCCTCCTCGGGATCACCTAATCAAGAAGAATACCCATAATGAGTATTTCTTGTTGATTCTATGGTACTTATCAAAAACTATGTCATAAGATCATTAAAACTCGTATAGAAGGTAATTCCAACTTAAAATAGCAATAACTTGATCATTTTAACTCGAAATTGCGCATATAATATACGTTTTCTACCTACTCGAAAAGATCTATCCATTTATAAGGTTATTTTTGTCATAAAAAGCCATTTGGGTTGAAAAATATTACGGTACAGAATAGTTACGAATTTATAGCCCACAAAACATGATTTTTCCAAACTTTACTTTTCTCAAAAATCCTTTAGGAAAATATATGGATATATATATCGTTGAAAAATCCTTTATACTCATATGTATGGATGATTTTGATAGTGTTGTCTCAATATTGATATTTCATAAACAATTTGTCTTTGATGGTTTTTAAATGATAAAACTTTTGAGAATTTCTCCTTTTTGAATTGTTAGAAGGAAAACAAAAATATATTTGAGTTGTTATGAGTAAATGTTTTCCTATTATAATTTTGTTTTCTCACTTTTCAAAAGTAAATTCATTTTCAAAAATTTTGGTTCTTTAAGTTATTTATTAACTTTATTTCTAGTGATTTAAAAAAAAATAAGTTTTTCAAAATATTCTTTAAGTTTTTGATGTGGTCAACTATTTGAAGTTGTGTTAAATGTATGTTTTCCTTTTATTTTTATATCATTTCTCTTCCTTAGAAAATAGATATACCTTTAAAACTTTACTTTCTTGGCAAATTTTATTTTTCTAAGTTGGTTTTCAAATTAGTGAGTTGACTTTATCTTGGTTTGAAAAAATTATTTTATTCTTAATATTAGTTAAATAGTAAAATAAATTTTCTTAGACAAGTTTATAAGAAAAGCTCTCTTAATAAAGAACTTAGCAAAATTTCATTTTAAATTTTGAAAAGAGAATAAAAATTAAATTTTGAAGAGGCTTTCTTAGTAGGTGATTTTCAAAGTCTATAATGAATCTATTTAAGTTTTATAAAAGGTATGGTTGAGTTAAAATCTTTTAATGTTAAAATTCTTCCTTTATGAAGTATTTAGTTTGGTTTATGAAGGAAAAGAATTCCTTTTATTAATTTGAAGAAATCTACATTACTAATTCTTTTAGAATTTATGGTTAGCTTATCCTTTAAAAAGAGTTAAAACAAAACTTAGATCTTTTTTGTGGAAAATTCCTTTTGTTAAGAAATCTAGTTTACTTTTCTTTATTTAAGAAAGAGCCCATTTTTTTTTTGTTTTTATTCAAGACAATAACATTCTTAATCATGCATAATATGTAGTAATGTAAAAGTAAAGATAATACATAATGAGATAAAAAGAATTGCTTGTAAGTAAATAAACAATAAAATTGTCAAGGATTGGGAACCGTAGCTTTATCAAGGTATCCCGATCATGTATTGGGAGCCTTAGCTTCATCAAGGCAATCTGGGACTAAAAATAGACTAGTCCCAAAAGAAAAGAAAAGAAAGAAAGAAATTTGTTTTGACTTGATATAGACAAGTCTAAGACTAGAAAGACTAGTCTTAATAAATTGCATAAACCAAGTAAATAAATAAATTGCAAGACATGAAAGTAAATAAATAACAAATGAGCTTATATGCTCTAAATAAATATATATACATAGTATACATAATATTATATAAGTTAGATTAGAGCAAAAATAATAACAATAATAACAACAACATAATAACATAATGTAAAATAGGAACACGAAGAAAAACAAAACATGAACATATTGTTGCTTCTTTAACTCATATGAGTCTAAGAAACATACACTAAGCTCATGCTAAGTTGTATGAACATAATAAAGAATATAGGTAGAATTTTTATCTAAGGTTTAATGGAAGATTTGAAAAAAGATAAATGGGTTTTATGTTTGTTATTTTCTTCTTGAAGAATAGAAATTGGTAAAGAGTGTTTTGAGAGAGATTTGTTGGAGAGAGGTTTTGAGAGAGTATTTTGGTAGAGTTTTGTTATGTAAAATGGATGTGTGAAAGAATGAAGGAGGAATGGGGTATTTATAGAATTTTTGGAGTGAATTTTGGATGTAATAAAATAATTGAAAAAGAAAAATAAATAAGAGAAAGAGAGAGGGGATGGTGCCGGTTTTGGATGTGTAGAGGGGGAGGAGTTGATTTGTTTTGTAATTTTTGTAAGAAAATAATTAATATGTAAGATATGATTTGATATAAGATGTATTGGAAATATAAAAAGTAAGAAAATAGATATGTAGGTAATGAGAAATAGGTGTAAGAAAAAGTAGAGATAGTGAAATGGTAATGAATAGTATAATTAGTACTATGAATAGTAGACTAGACATATAAAATACCGGTAGTAATAAAAATACGTGTAATCGAGCTATATCTGTTATTTTTAGTTACCGAAAAATTCTAAAACTGATATTTTTGAAATCCTTATTTAATTACTAGTCTTTTGGTGTTAATGAAATATTTTTATTATTCCGAGCTCCAGGACACACTTTTTGAGAACTGATCCCGTTTGAGTCCGAAGGACACTCGAAATTAGCGAATCTGATATTTTTATGTTACCCTATATTATTACAAACTATTTTAAGCCATTAACTTAATTTTGTTTTTTATGGTTTGAGAACACGGGATTGCCGGAGTTGAAATTGTTTAATTGTCTTAACCTTTGTTAACTTTTGAAACTCCGGTTTGACTAGGGTTAGGGTTTAATCCATCTTTGCCATAGAAATTGAGGGGTTTAATTCGGGGACAGGATAGGTGGATCTTTTCATGTTCAGATTTTCGAATCGATCTATTATTGAACTTTCCATTTTTGTTTTGGAAAATTTTCTTATGAAATCCCGTGATCGAAAATTGGTTTAAGGTTTAGTTTCAATCTGGGTCAAACTTTAGGGTTTCGATTCGATATTCCAAAACCATTATTGAAAAATTCGGGGGCTTACATGGATGATCTAGAATCCAAACAGGAAAAAGATTTATGCTCTCTTTTTAGGGTTGAAGAACATTTATTTTATGACCCACCTACCCAGGAGAGACTAATTTTATAGGAAAATCATATCACTTTAAATATAATAGCTTTAACAGACCATTTCCTGTATCCATCCTTAGAAACTTCCTAAGTATTAATCATTTCAAAGTGATACTACGGGCGGCGTTTTTTATTGTCACTTAGTTCCCGTAGAACCAACGAAACAAAAAAAAAACCTTGGAAGAACTAACACTTTAGAAAAACCAAGGGTTAACAGAGAACCGAAATATTAATACGTAGCAGGCTGTCACCGGTTTATATATGCAATAATGCAATACGTGCAATGCATGACTAGATTATTTTAATATGTCATTAGTTCTTATTCAATTTCATGGTGTTCATACATTACACACAATCATCATCATATTACTTCACATCATCAAACCATTGTATTATCACTTTTGTAATGGTAGATTAACAATCAAACAATCAGATCACAACACATTTCTGTCACAACATTCATTTTATTATTACTGTCATTGCATTACATGTTCAGCTATTTAAAAGCACAAACAGTATAATCTGACTGAATTACTCACCTACTCATGGTAACTTAATCGTAATAATCTGCCGAAAGATCCTCTATGGTATCAAAGTCACCTACTGAGATGAATAAAGTATTTATCAATATAATATAGATTAGATAACTAAACTCCTATACATGTTTGGTGTCCTAAATTGATATTTATCAAGTTTTTGTAGGTATTAATACTAATTTAATTTTATTCTATACCTGACTCATTATAGTAAATCATATTCATTTATTAATACTTAGTATCGTCGTGTTTCTCCTAATCTATTTCATATAATTATTTTGTCATTTTTAAAAGTCTCATTAATAGTAAATTTAGCTTATTTCAATTTCCATTCTTACCTATTTTATCTACATAGAACAACTATTTGATTATTTATAGTTGTTATTAACACTTAATATTTTTCTATAATTCTAGGGTTTTAAAAATTTTCAAATATTAACCAAATTATTCTAAATGTTTGTATTTATTTTTCTATTTAGTAACTTCTATTTTGACATATAAATATATTTAATATAATTATAATTATTATATAATTATTCATCCATGAAATACAGATTGTATAAAAAGGAAATAGGTTTGTACTCTAAGTTTGCTAACTAGTTCATACATTCTATTTTAGAGTCATGTACTAATGTGGAAAATTTCCGGGGTTTACAATCATCTTAGAGGATATCTAAGAGTTTGTGAAGTAATTTTCCTAATTTTGATTTTCACTAATCTTGTACTTAAAACTAAACCCCAAAAACATAATTAAATATTTAATTATATTCATTTAAAGTTTTTTAAGTATGTTTTTTAGTTCATATAAAATTTTGAATATGATATAAGGGTAGAATTAATTTTAAAAAAAATTATTTGTGTTAACTAAACTCTAAATGATTTTTAACTTTGGGAAATTCTATGGTCATGTAATTAATTTTGTCGAGACCGGTCTCGCCATCATCCAACGACTCATACCATACCCAATCATGATCGAACCACTAAAATAGTTAATACTCTAATTACTATATTTATTTTAACGGTTAGATAGTTGATTGGATGGTCCTATCGACGGGACCGTGGAAACTCCCTTTAACTTTACATTGATTTATTTTAGATCTATTCGATCATTTGGATCAATCAACAAGGTTTCTTAAGGCTTTAATAGGGAATATTTTCTATATATTAGCTATATAGTCTTGAATAGCAAGAAAAATATTTGTTTATTTAGGTAGAGATCTTCTTCTTTGTATAAGCATATTTATGCGCTAAATTAGTTCCCTATTCTTAGCGTTATAATCCTACATATATGTATGATTTCTTGACGGATAAGAGAACAAGAATCTTTTCTCTCTCACACTTTATTTTTTTGAAATAATTTTCATGGTATCAAAGCCATGAGTGGAAACATGAGTGGTGAGAAAAAGGAGGGCAATGATGCCTTAATCAAATTGACAATGTCTCCATACTTTCTTTCAACAATTGATAATCTAAGAAATATTATTACACAGGTTCAATTAAAAGGAGAAAACTATGATGAATGGGCAAGAGTGATAAGAATAGAGCTCAAAGCCAAGAAAAAGTATGGGTTCATTGATAGTATAATAAAGCAGCATTCAGAAGATTCTTTGGAGCTAGAAGATAGGTGGACTGTTAACTCCATGTTGATCTCAAACACAACAGAACCGACCTTGCTATTAACCATCACGTACATGGAAATAAAAAAGGACATTTAAGATGAAAGTAAGGAGCAATTTTCTATAGGGAATGGACCACATATTCACTAGCTTAAAATAGAGTTGGTAGAGTGCAAACAACAAGGGATAGCCACAATGAATTATTATGCAAAATTGAAGATGATATGGGAAGAATTAAGAAATTATGAGCAGAACCTGGTTTACAGATGTGGAGGCTATAAATGTAATATTGGTGCATAATTGGATAAGAAATGTGAAGAAGAAAGGCTGCATCAATTCTTAATGACCTTAGATGATTGAATTTATGGAATAATGCATTCCAATATTTTGAGTACCATACCATTGCCAAGTCTCAATTGAGCATACACTATGATGGTCCAAGAGGAGTGGGTTTGTAATATAACTCATGGAAGGGAACAATGGAGTGAGCACATGGCCTTTGCCATGCAAATAGGATCGACACCAATGGGACAAACTAAAAATAAAGATAACTCCATAGTTTGCATATACTGCAATAAACCAAGCCATAATACTGGGTCGTGTTTTCAGTTGATTAGCTATCTAGATTGGTGGGGAAATAGGCCAAAAGGTAGTGGATGTGGACGTGAACAAGGAGGATCAAAACAATCTACTACCTTAGG
The DNA here is from genome assembly GCA_024138025.1 of Combretum micranthum. NCBI lineage: Eukaryota > Viridiplantae > Streptophyta > Magnoliopsida > Myrtales > Combretaceae > Combretum > Combretum micranthum. The sequence goes on along the minus strand of JAMXBD010000038.1, from coordinate 651,449 downwards.
TAGAAGAGGACGTGGTGGACCAATTTGAGCCAACACAACAGTTGTGACATCACAGGAAGGCAAGGTAATTGAGGCAAAAAAAGGAAGATTAATTGGATTGAGTGGCAAGCAATGAAATACATTGCTTAACCTTTTGAATGCACAAAAGGATGGAAATCAGGGAAAATTGAATGGTATGTCTAACACCATGAAATGGATAATTGATAACAGAGCATCTCATCATATGGCAAGAAGTCTCGAACTAATAAACAATGTGAAAAATGCTCATCCCGTCCCGATTGAATTACTGGATGGAAGGAAGTCATGGCGGAGAAAGAAGGAACTGTGATGTTAAATAAATGTTTAAAATTGAACAATGCTCTATATGTTTTTAATTTGAAGTGTAACTTCATTTTTGTATCACAACTTATTGAGGAGATGAATTGCATAGTTTTGTTCACTAACAAATTTTGTGTATTACAGGACCACAATTCAATGATGTTGATTGCTGTAGGTGAGAAGCATGATGGGCTCTATTACTTCAAGGAAATGGGATGCGTAAAGAGTGTTAAGGCTTTGAAAATGAAATGAAAAGACACCTTTAAAATCTAGCATCACTGGTTGGGTCATCCTTCTAATAAGATTGCTAGTTTATTACCAATTATTGATGATAGTAGTGATAAGTGTTTTAGTTGTGGAATTTTTCTTCGAGCAAAACAAAGCAGAGAAGAGTTTATTTTGTAGTAATAACAAAGCATTTAGTGTTTTTGACATAATTCATTGTGATTTATGGGGTCCTTATAAAACTCTACCGTTTTTTATGCTACACATTATTTTTTTACAATAGTTGATGATTATTCAAGAAGTGTGTGGGTTTATTTATTGCAAAATACATTTGATGCGAGACAAACTATTCACAATTTCTATGCATTAATACAAACACAATTTCATGGAAATGTAGAAATAGTGCATAGTGATAATGGGACTGAGTTTTCTTGTTTGAATGAGTACTTTGCGGAGAATGGTAAATACATCAAACTTTCTATGTTGGAACTCAACATAATGGAAGAGTAGAAACAAAACACCAACATATACTTAATGTAGCACGTGCACTTTGTTTTCATGCAAACTTACTTATTGAATTATGGGGAGAATGTGTGTTTACAGCTGCATATTTAATTAATAGGACTCTATCTATGCTGTTAAAAGGAAAAACGCCTTATGAATTTCTATATGATCAAGCTCCTTCATATGAAAATATTCGAGTGTTTAAATGCTTAGCTTATGCTGATAATCAATGACGAAAAGGAAATAAATTTGCTAGTCGAAGCCATAAATGTGTGTTTGTTGGATATCCTTTTGGAAAGAAAGGATGGAGTAAGTATGATGTAGAAACAAATGATATATTTGTCTCAAGAGATGTAATCTTTGTGGAAAATTAGTTCCCTTATATACATAAAACGAATGATGAACAGAGGACGACTGACAATAATGCAATTGAAGATTGCTTAACTGAAGAAGAATTAGATCACTGCTATACAATGCCTGAACAATAGAAAAGTGATGAGCAAAATCAAGACGTGGTTGAGCTCAACAGTAATACAAAGTATCAGAATGTGATTGTAGCAAAGGGGATGTAACCAAAGCTGAACAAGATAAGCGACTCGAATAGTTACTTGGTTATGGACACAAGGAGAAACATGGATCTCTTTTGTCGAGGGATTTTATGTTACATAATATAAAAGTAATGAGCCCTTCTACAAACTCACTTGGTAATTATCATTCCTCAAGTAGTCCTTATCCTATTACACATTATGTGAACTGTGATAAATTCTCTATGCAACATCATGCTTTCTTTGTAGCTATTACTACAGGAGTTGAACCTACTTCTTTTGCTGAAGCTATAGAAGATGAATGATGAAGATATGCTATGAAAAAGAAAATATAAGCTTTGGAGGATAATGAAACATGGACTGTAAAGCCATTACCACCTGGCAAATAAGCCATAGGATGTAAATAGGTGTCTTTGATCAAGTATATTGTAGATGGAACAGCTGAACGTTACAAAGCTCAGTTGGTTATTCTTGGAAATAGTCAAGTTAAAGAAATCGGTTACAAGAGACATTTGCACCTAGACCAAAATGGTTACAGTTTGTACTTTTCTCACAGTAACTGCAACTAAAATTGGGAACTTCATCAGATGGATGTGCACAATGCATTATTGCATGGAGATCTGCAAGAAGAGGTGTATATGTGAATGCCTCTTGGCTTTTACACTCATAAACCAGGGATGATATGTCATTTGAAGAAGTCATTATATTGGCTATGATAAGCTCCTCATTATTGGTTTGCAAAATTGGCTTATACTTGGAACAAATATGGTTTCTAACAATCCTATTATGATTGCTCTCTCTTCACTTTGCGATGAAGCAAGGTGCAAATCAATGTCCTTGTCCATATTGATGATATTATCATGTGAGGTAATGAACACTCAGCTATTCAAATACTTAAGTAGTATTTAAGTAGTTGCTTTCATATAAAGGATTTGGGAGTGTTGAAGTATTTTTTAGGTATTAAATTTTGCACGTAGTTTTATAGAAATTTATTTATGTCAACGAAAATATGCCTTGAATATTATTTTAGAAGTAGGTTTACTGAGTGCTAGACCAATTCCTTTCCAAATGGAACAAAATCATAATTTGGCAATGACAATCGGTGATTTTTTTTTTAAATATCCAAAAAGTTACAGGCGTTAGGTAGGTCAGCTCATTTATCTTTTGATTACTTAAGTTGAATTATCCTATTGTGCACATGAACAAGCTTGGTTTATGTAGCAACCTCAAAAAGAACATTGGGAGGCATCCTCGAGGGTGGTTTGTACTTGAAAGGGTGTCCTAGTCAAGGAATTTCACTACGCTCACACAGTGATTTGCATCTTTCTACTTGGTGTGACTCCTATTGGGTAAGTTGCCCTTTAACTCAACAATGTTTAACTGATTGGTATATTCAACTAGGTAGCTCTCCAATTTCCTAGAATATCAAGAAGCAACAAGCTATTTCTCTTTCATTGGCTGAAGTAGAGTATCAATCTATGGCTGTGACTACTTGTGAATTAGGTCCTGTTTCGTTTGTCATTTTAGCATCATTTTGGTGCCAAACTAATATTGAGCCAATATAGATATGATTACTCATAAATTGACCAAAGCAAACCAATATTGAACCGATACTGAACCGATACCGAACTAATACAAAACTGATACAAATAAAAATCTAAAAATCTAAATAGGCCCTTAAAATGGTTGCAAGAATTATTTTGGCTCTCAGTATAAATATTTTGGCTCCTATATGGTTATAGTATGATAATCAGGCAACTTTACATATTGCCGCTAACCCAATGTTTCATGAATGTACCAAACATATTGAGATCAATTATCATTTTATTCGTGATGCTATTCATTATGGCGTTATATGACCAACATATGCTCCTTATGGTTCTTGGCTGGTTGACATATTTAATAAAGCATTAGGTAGTTGCCAATTTGAGCATCTTCTTCGCAAGTTAGGCATCCATAATCTACATGCTCCAACTTGAGGGGGGTAATAGGAAATATTCTCTGTATATTAGTTGTATAGTCTTGTATAGCAAGAAAAATATTTGCTTATTTAGGTAGAGATTTTCTTCCTTGTATAAGCATATTTATGTGCTAAATTAGTTCCCTATTCTTAGGGTTATAATCCTATATATATGTGTGATTTCTTGCTTAATAAGAGAATAAGACTCTTTTCTCTCTCAAACTTTATTTTTTCTGAAATACATTTTAGGCTTTAATATGGTCAATGCCTTAGGATTCCTTCATCTATAATATAACTTCCTTAGGCTTTTTCATTTCCATGTGGTTTTCTTACACATAAGCATCTATTGGAGTCATAAAATTAGTAAAAAATGTCACAAAACCTCCACTTGTGCCCTCATTGTCTTCTTCTTCTTTTTCCCTAATTTGAACCTTTTATCTTAATTCATTGCAGACCAAACAACTATTTAAATTTTGAAACTTTATCTTAAATAATACTCTACCATTGAAACTTTAAATGAATTACCTATTATTAACCTTAATATATATAATTTGCATCACAATCGACAAAAGTGAGAACTTGAGATGCCCTAAATAAACCTTGATTTTTGTGTGTTCAAACATAGTAATCCACCTATTCATGTCCACATCACTATTTTCATCTTCATCCATATTTTTTTCCTCACAATATATATCATTAGCCTCCATATCCTTTATCTTACTATCCACTTCATATAGATTTATATATTTATTTCTTTTTGTTGAAACTTCATCCATAACTATAAGAACCTTTGAATCCAAATTATTAGTTGCATTCAAGACCTCCCCATGATATGTCCATGTTAGATAGATATATGCCATTCCTACTTAAGTGAGATGCAACTTGCTTATTTCAATTGGATGTCACTCTATATTGAGAAAATGCAGGCATGAATAATGAATAATTGTAGCATGCCCTCCAAGAAATCCTTTACTTTATCAATTTACTCTCTTGAGGCCCAATTATAGTACATATGTCATGTTCAATCACTTTGTCATTATATATTTTTTACACCTAGTGGTTATAACTAACTTTATACAATATATTCAAACTTGTATATTTTATAGATAACAAATTACTTCACTTTCCATTTATTATCATAATTTTTAATGTAAAAGCTACATATGCCAAATATCATAAAATTTTAGTTAGGAAATTACAACTTTTTGCAACAATATAAAAAATATAATAAAAAATTCTTACTCACAATTTATTTATTGAAAAAATTTAGATTATTTGAGTAAAGTATATCAATCCCTTCATTACTAAGAATTCTCCATCATAACTTATTATGTACCAAGATATATGCTAAAAGGAAAATTAGTAATTTTTAACCTATTGATAAGTAATTCTAGTCATGGGCTTCCTAAGCTCAATCTAACCTCTCCATATGATATAGATCAACCCATAAGCTTTGAGTTGAACTATTTGAGCTATGAGTTAGACTAAGGAATGGTCTACAAGGATATGTCGAGCTATCTTACTTAGCAACAACTTGTTAGCCTCTCATAGATCTGCAACTAATATAGAGTAATTGAATACTCATGGTAAGTAAACTACTCTATTAGTTGTCATAACACTAATGAGTGCCACCAACTACAAGCACAATCCAATTTTGATATTTAAAATAGTATGTTTGAGACCTAAATAAGGGTTAATGTCATAAATAGTACCTAAATTTTAATAAAATAGATAATTAAGTACTTGAAATTTGAAATTGATCAATTTAGTACTTGAAAATTTTTTTTGTATATGCCAATAGTACCTTCATCAAGTTCTTTCAGGTACTAAATTAATCAATTTCAAAGTTTAGGTATCTAACTGCATATTTTGTTGAAGTTCAGGTACCATTTGCGACATTATCCTCTTAGATAACACATTGTAGTGGCATGCACAATGAAGAAGGGAGGGGCACCATCATGACTAGCATCAAATAAAGTGTATTCCTTGCCCTTTAATTTGCTTTGCCATTCATGTGGTTGTGGATCTTCGATATGATTGTTGGCTTCTGTGAAAACATCCTTTGTTGGTTTATTCTTCTCTCTGTCATCAAGATAAACATCCTAAGGAAGGAACCTAGCAGCCTTTACCAATGCTGCAATGTCTGAGCGCACCATAAACATCTCTACAATCAAAAGGTAATAAGTGAATTTCACCTTATTCAAATCATGGGAATTTGTGCTTAATATAATTAACTTTTTTATTATATCCCCATAAATCTATGCTATTATTGTTCATTTTTTTTCTAGCTTCATTGAACATTAAAGAAAGTAATAAAGTTATTTGATCAAGAATTGAAGCAGAAATAACAAGGAAGGATCAAACCATGGCCCTACATTTTTAATCGAGTGCACATAAGAACGAAAATAGAGCCAATCGTGGTCATCAACTTAAGCCATGATTCAGCTCGTGGTTTAAATTGAGATAAATCACGCCTCAGTTGAATTTTGCATAGCTTTTATTGCAACCAAAACTCATGGCAGTAATCCACCCTCGCAATTTCGCTTCTATCAAGCCACGAGTAGTCCTGTCACATGCATAATGAAACTGAAAAAGTTTGTTATAACAAGTATGCCATGTCAGCATTTTGGTATTGTAAATTCTCACTTTTCACGAAACCCTGGGGGATGAGAAGTATGAAATAGGTTAGAAAATATCATAAAATATTCCTTTTTATATAGAAAGATAATTTAGAGAGAGTTTCTGCATATTTTTAGGGTTTCACAACAGCTTTTGAATCTTATTTTTTCAATTCACTAAGGATTATGGTTTTATTGCTCTATCTCATTATGTGCTTTAATTACTTCTCTGAATTACTAATTTGTACTGTTACATCTAAGAAGGAGTAGTTGATTTTGCTTCGGTCTGGTGAATCATTGGGTCAATTTCACGTAACTTCGCTGTGCTTAATGCGAACTAGTTTGATTTCCTATATTCAACAGATTGAGCTCAATAGATCTTGAATTTGTGTAATGTACGGTATGGGTTCATGTTAGATTTCACTAAAACAGATCAAGAGGCATTTTGAATAGATCTAGGCTATTGATGAGGTTGCTCATAACCACCTAGAGATAGGGGTAGTGAAGCTTTATGTCACTTGATCTTTAATTCATTAAAATGGGTTTTTATCAAAGGATTCCTAATCTAAATGCATATCTACGTTACTGATAGCTTAGAAGAGATGTTTGTGGTCTAGCCTAGGTTTAGACGTCAATGACCCTTGAAAGTGGCATTAATATAATTTTGTGAATCAGATAGTTCAAGAATTTAACACAACTTTTACTGAGAATTTCTTAAGTTACATGAATTTACTTGAGGTGAAGCATGACTTCAGCACCTTATGATTGATTTATCTTAACTCTTTTATGCTTGTTGTGAAACTTGTTGGTTTTAGGCTTAGCTTAGTAGATTTTAGTTTGCTAAATTTCTTCCTAGTTTTGCTAGACAAGATAATAGGAAAAGAGTGAGTAAAAGTAATCACAACTTTTTATGGAGTACGACCTAGAACTTTCTACTATGTCACTTTGATAAGTGCACTTGTCTTCTGGAGACCATAGCTAGATAAAGATTTAGTAAAAGAGAATATAAAAAATTTAACCTCGGCATGTGGTTATCTCTAAACCATAAGGATATATTATACCAAAATTATAACACTATGATAACATATCTAATCTATGAGTACATGTCATTCCACCCCTAAATATAATCATCGAATCTACATTTTACAACTTATGTAAACCCCAAGATTTTTTATACAAGTAGAAATGAATATAAATACAAATATAGAAAATATAAGTTTAATATAGGACTCAACAAAGACCTTAGAATAAAATCACAGATAGTTATAAACATATATATATCTTCAAACCCTAAAATAAAGTTCTATAGATAGTAACATATATCAAAGTTAAGAATTCACAATCAATATCGAAAATCCAAAGTATAGAAATAATTTAAATAAGATTTCAAGAGTATTAGAAAGTCAATAATCAATAAAGCTAATCGTTACAAAACGATAATTTAAGGATATACCGTTAGAGTTATAAATACACAATAAGAACAAAAACAGATCCATAACTCACAATCTAGACTTTAAATAAATATTTGGACCATACTATTGTTCTAGTTAGGGAATTCTAAAGCTATCAGAGACTGAAACGAAAATTGGCCTATTAAGCTTAGAAAACCCTAATCGGGTAAGATAAAATCCTAAAAATAATTAATCACGTAAACTATAAATCTAAATTTGAACACAATAATAACTTAGAAAATTTGTGGAAGCTTTATGTAAATTTCGGGAGACAGAACTCTCAAATAACTGACATATTTATACCCATTTAGCTTAATAAACTATCTTAAAATTAAGATAATTACTTAACTAAATAATATTATATTAGTTTGTCCTAAATTCGGTGCAATTTATGCCTGGAGCTTTCTTGATCTTCTCCAGCCGTAACTTTCATCCAATTTGCTTAAATAATTCACCATAAAGTTAACAATTCAACACAAGATAGACAATAAAAAACAACCAACTCAAGCCCTTCATTAATGCATCACATAAATAAGAAGCAAATTGCTTCATAACCAAGAGAAGATTCAAAGGAAAGGAGCTGCAACTTCCTCTTCTATATATATATATATATATATATGAATATTACACTAAAGTGTAAGAAAACAAAACAATAAATACCCATTTGAAACAACTAAGTTTTCCTCCTTCTTTCACCATGAAACATCAACCTAAACATCCAAACATAACTCCATTAACCAACTCCAACAAGACAACTATAAATTTAGGAAAATCACCAAATAAAGGTAAGTGCAAAATTCGTTTTGGGTTAGTTTATATCTTAAACATTAGTTTAAACAATGTTTCTTACTGACCTAGGTTTGAATCTAGCCTCGGGGGAAAGTTTAACATCCTTATATCAACCTATACAAGGTAAAATCCAACCTTAACACTCTATATATGAATTACAATATGTAGAAGCTATGAAGTCATCTGATATGAGGATTTTAGATATTATATGTACTGTTATATCATGAAAAATACTTGTTGAGCATGTAAAAACACTTATAAATACTTTAATATAAGTGTAATACATATATATTATAAGAAATATAAGTTGTAGATGAAGGAAAAACAAGGAAGAAGATGAACAATGTCAACACTGCCCCTATGCCGGTAGTGTAAGCACTCAATGTCGGCAGCTTACAAGGGTAGGCTGGCGGTATTGAGACGGCTTATACTGGAAACAGAAGCTACGTAATATTTTTTTTAACGTAATTTGAACGAACACTAGCAATTTAAAACTCTACATCGGTAGTGATGGTGCCGGCATACGTTAGAAAGCTGTCGACCTTGAGCGAGCATACGCTGATATGAAGATGCATGTAAAATATACGAACATTGACATCTAGATTTCAATGCCAGCAGCATTGGATGCCGTCATACGTATAATTATCTCTGGAAAGAAATCTGTTTCGTCCATAATAAATATTAATATAATAAATAAATAAATATAAATATTAATATGTATAATACTTGATTAAGAAATAAACTTTAGAAACCATTGCAAATAACATACTTGTGTATAATAAAAGATTAAAACTATGATAATTATATTATATAGCTATAAATATATATAAGAATGGAAAAGTAGATAAGCTAGAATTAAAGATAATGTAATACCCATAATTAATAGATAGCAACATGAACAAAAACTAAGAGTAACATGATAGAACTAAATGATAGAAAATAAATATTAGTTATTATAGTAGGTCAACTAAGGAATGATATAAAAGTAATTGTTCTTCAACCCTAAAAAGTGGGTGTAAATCTATTTCTTATTTGGATTTTAGATCACCCAAGCTTGTATCTGAGCATATGTTTGATTACTGCATTTCATATGATTTATTGATAAACTTGCTTAATGTGTAATCTGTCTGGTTATTCACTGAGCCCGTGGTTTTGGTCACACTCCTAAAGACCTTTCAGGTTAACTTTATGACCAGGGCTGGTTACTTCCAAGAGCATGGCTCCGGTAAGAATTTACAAGATAGAAGAATATGGAATCTTTGGGTTATGTTATCTATTTTTAGTCATAAGATATTTCATACCTATATTATCAGTTATGTATTTGGAGACTATTAGAATATAACTATGGTTTGTAATACTATTATGATATTCACTACTTGTGATGGCAGATATTTACTAATTTATGTTTTATATATGTTTATCATTTCTTATCAATCCAACTAAGAGATCTAGTAGTTTGAAAATATGCCATTTTCTGAAGGTTAACTAATAATAGTGTATAAGTGTGACTTGTGTACTACTACTAGGGTACCTTTGAGGTGTGACAACTTAAACTAAGATCATCTCCATATTTAGTCACCTAGTTCATTTATGCTTAAATCAAAACAACATTTATCACCATTAACATAGCCATTCCCTATCTTAATAAACCATAAAATTGACATTCTCAAGGTCTTAGAAACATTGCAAAAGTCCCCAGTTGCACAATTAACAAGTTCAAACCATTAAATCCTTCATTTAGTCTAAATTACCACAATTATGCCAAAAATCCCTTTATAGATCCTATCAAAATGATTCCTATTGAATAATAATACCTACAATTCCTTACAATATATTTATACATCATTGCATTCCAACATATTTACTTAATTAATCAAACTCAGATAGTCCAAAACGTTCAGTCCATCGATCCAATGCATTTATATTGCCAATTCCATCAACTAGTGCCCTTGAGTATTCTTAAGCACTTTTAGGTCTAATAAACTATTAAATCCCCTTCCTTAACACCTAAATCATATTATACCTAATCATATACACTTGTTAAATAAAATTTCTTGAATATGACATTGTCCAATTTCATCATCTTAAGCTATGGAATCATTATTTATGCTCAAATTGCCTTAATTTGATCCCTAATCAACTCTTGCATCAAGTCCATTTGTAATTCATCATATGACCTAGTAAAACAAGTTCTTAGAGATCAAGTCAACATCAAAATACACAAACACCTATCCAATGCATAATTACACCATGCTTGTTGACATACATTCTGCATATACATATAATCACAACACATGATCCAACTTTTATCAATTTCTACTTACTAAACTATTTTTAAAACATTACCTAAGTTGAAGAGACCATCTTGAATCAACTCCCAAAGTTGAATGCCCTCAAGTAACACTAGTTCTTATTCTCTTCAATTTCTAAAGCTCAAACTCTTACCCAATAGCGATATATTTACTAATATAGATCATGATGTGCTAAACTAAGCTAAAACTTTAGTTTAGCATGATTTTATTATCTTAATCTTACATGATCCAAATTTTGCAACTATAAGACTCTTTCAAAGTTACAAATTCTTCTTCGTTTCCTAGAGAAAGAAGGGAAAACATTAGCTTAATCCCTTCTAAATTATGTAATTAGGAAATAATTTAATGTTATGATTTAAGGTTTTAGGAGCTTACTTAAAAAGAACCATTAGGGAGGGTTTTAGAGCACGTATTTTGAAGAGGAAAATATAAGGAATGAGTAAGAAGAGAGGGAGGTTACTAGTGGTAAGGTGTGAAAAAGGGTATAGTTTTTTTCTCATTTAGCACAATCTCAACAACTCATGATGCACATGTGTGTTGAAGTGACTAGTTTTTCTAATTTGATAATTTTTTCTTGTAAAATTGTTATAAAAAAAAATTTTAGAATTTATTTTATCTTACTTAGGTAATTTTTAAATATTTTTGAATTTTTGAAAATTTTGTCTCTTGGTAAGGGGCAAAAATGGAACCTTTAAAAATCTTGACCATTTGAATCTTAATTGGACTCAAATTAACTTCAATCTATTTCAAGTTCTTTAATTACTTATGATTGGTGTCTAGATAATTTCAAGTAAATTACCAAAGAAAAACTCAATTTTCCTACCATTTTTTGGTTTTGAAAAAATGGTAAATGTTGTATTCACTACCTGAATTTTTCTTAAATATAAAATTAATTATCTAAATATTGAATTGAACAATTTAATACTTAATCAAAATGTTGAGTATGCTTATGCTGCCTAAGCTAACTCTTCTAAGTTTGTTAACAGACATGGAGTTTTGAATCATCACAAGCATGACTTGTTTGTGCATAGGAGTTGGGGGTGGAGGGGGATTTTGGATTTAAACAAAAACTTAAAACTTTTTAAGAAATTACTCTTGTAATATTACAACAAGAAGCTAGAGATGATTCAAGTTGCTAGGTGAGGCTCAAATTAAAAATACGAGAAAAGAAGCAAAACTTCTACAGGTCACATAAAGGGTTGTCATTGGTAAAAAGACAATCTAAAAGGCTTAGGATAGAATAAGGAACAATTAAGTGGTAAGGGATTCACGGGTTGTAAGAGTGGAAGAGTTCGAGTAGTTGTCAGTAAGGACCAAATGTGGCTTTAAAGAATGGGGTAATTATATAGTGTTTTTTATAAAAGCTTGTTAGGTGGGGAGAACATTTTTAGTGGTCAAAACTATGTGTATGATGATTATGGTAAAAGATTGGGTTGAAGGGTGGTGGTTAACCATAAAATTGTAGAGGGATAAGTAGGTTGATGGAGGGTTTAGGGCTTGGATCAATGGTATTCATTTGTGACTTTAATGGTGGTTTATGGGTAAAAGTTAGGGCCTTTAAGTTGCGTTGGTTGTACAGAAGGTGGATGTGGTGGTTCAAAGAAGAAAGATGGTTGCATGGTAATACAGTGTTCATGTAATGGTTGGTGTTTGGTGTTTGGAGAAGGTGTAACAGTTGCAAGTATGAGGTATGTGTGTTAAAGATTGTGCTTTTTTGTGTTTTGTGGTTAAAAGGTGATAACTTATGTATTGTTGATGGTAGTAATATGTTTGGTGGTGATTTGGAATGGTTGATTTGAAAGATCCAAGTGGATAACTAGTAATGGTTTATTGAATGGAACTGACTCACGGTGCCAAGTTGAATGGAAGTCGTGTAGTTATAGGTTAATAATTTAAGGTAATGAAGGAAATGAGAGAATGGCTAGAGATAGTCAAAGGTTAGATAGAGAGAAGAAGAAAAGGAAGATAAAGTGCTTCATTATTTTTCTAGATGCATAGGACACATGTCAACATGCATCTGTTTAAGAAGATAGAAGGAGCTAACAAAGCTTATGAAGACAAATTGGCAAGCATAAAAAATTTAATTAAGTCTTGAATTAATTAATTCAAAGTATAGGTAGTTAATTGTATATCTTACAAAGTTCAAATGATGAATGTGACATTAACCCTAAAAATGAATATAAAATTTATAATGTTTTTAATACTAATTTTCAATTTAAAAAAAATCAACGTACAACCAAATATTAGCAAAGTATATAATTTAAAAACATTCATAATCATCTATAGTCTATTTGAAGAAAATTATTAAATCTTTTTTCAAAAATTATTATTAATTCATTTTGTAAAAATTAATTAAAGTTGGAATTAATAAATTTTGAAAATAATTAAACATAACTAAAATGTTAATCTTATTATATAATTATGTCCATAAATAATCTAATATTCACCATGCATTAATACAAAATAACACCAAATAATAGTTTGATAGTATTTTTTTTTATTTTTTAATAGGCTACAAAAATATTGTGAAATTTTTACTAATTTTTTTTCAAAATAAATGCAACAAAATTCATTTTATTTACAAAATAAATATGTATTAATTTCTACACCTTATCAATATCTACCAATATACTAATTTTTTTTCAATTTGCATTTAAATTTAGAATTAAAAAAAATCAAATATAACATACATCAAAATAGAGTAAGTAAGTACAAGAAATAGGGGTAATCACGATTCGATTAACTAATCTATCACACTTTTTTTTTTTCAAACTGAACCAAAATGATTTGTTTTTTTAAAGCTTAATTTGAAACCAATTCATTATTAATGGTTAACCAACTAAATGGTTAGCTATTTTTTTAGTTAATTTTTTTAGTTTTGGATTTTTAACCATTTAACATAACAGTTAGCCAAAAGTTGCACTTAACCAAATTTTTTGTTATAACCATAAAAAACTAGATGATTTTATTTCATAATTACATTCAAAATTTCAAATTGACAAGTCAAATAATATAATTACATTTAAAAATTGCAAATCAACAAATTAAATAATAATAAAACCAACAAATAGAAAACATAAGATTAATTGTACTTCATAAGACTTAAAATTCAATACTAACATTACACAAATTAAAACTTTAAGTCTTCTCCATATTCCAAATTGAAACACAATATAATTAAAAATGTATTTAAGATATAAGTTCTATCTATTTATATTTTTAAAATTTATTATTTATGTATATGCTATATATAAACATATATATATATATATATTGGATCGAAAAAATAAAAAACTCTAATCTTAAATCGAAATCAATGAACTAGTTGACCATGTTTTTTGGATATATTTTCTAGTTTTGGTTTGATATTTCAATTTCATCGGATTTTTTACACACCCTTAATAAGAAATATAAGGAATGATATTCTATCCATATTTTTTCTTGTAAGTATATATTCCTAAATATTGGAATCAAAACCTATCCTATGGTATGTTGGAATTACTCTAAAACCTATATTTGTATAGGGTACCTTGTGGAAGTATTAAATTTTTTATATTACATTTATCATCAAAATTCTAAACTAAAATTTTTGATAACTTGAACATATCAATATTTTAGCAGCAGCTTAAAAGAGCAAGCTTCATGTAATATTTAGTAGGCTTTGCAAACTTTTACCTAAGAAATGGGTAACTTTTTATACTTTTAACTCCACATTAATACTTCTACATTAAAACTACTATATCTATGGTAAGGTTAATAATTTAAATTTAAGATTATTCATCCCTTAAACAAAATGTTCGTCTTTGATTTAGGCAATTATTATGTTTATTTCTTTTTTTTTTTCCTTTTTGGTAGAACTTAAGACCTAGAAGTAGAATATGGTATTATTTTTCATTCATTATTATTTTATCATTTTTAAGGTATAGATACACGATTTTTAGAAATCTAAAAACTATATATCTTCAAGTAAAAGTTTCAAGATGCGTATAAAGTAAATATATGTTAACGTATTTTACCTTATGGAAGCAAGCTCTATAATTTCTTTTTACTCAAAACCAACATGATTGAATAGGGTATTACAAATTACAAGGAACAACAAGGTGCTTGCCTACCCTTACATCTAAGACCAACTCATACAACATTTGCACATATGTTACTTTTACATGATCATTATATAATAAATTAAACATGTAACTAAATAATCACAAGAAGAATAACAACAACAACAATCCTTCTGATACAAAAATTAGAAACTAACTTCTACTCAAATCAATGGGAAAAAAAATTGCAACACCAAACCATATTTTTTATAAAACAAAATCTAAAATTTTCAATTGAAATTTTAAATAGAATTTAAAAAGTATACCTTGAAATGTTGTTCTTTCATTAATCATGTGTGATACTTAATAAATTCATGATAATCATATAAATGTAAAAAGAAAAAAAAAAGAGAGGTACGGTTGATTTAAGTATGGAAGAATTGGAAGAGAAAGAATGAAAGAGAATGAGAATCTAGTTATAGTTATTCACAAAAGAGAAAAATTCATCGAAGTAACAAAACATCGGCATTTAAGTTACATTGCAAAATAGAGGAACGGTTGATTCCACAATCAATAAACTTTGTTCAAAGGATACATTAATTGAATATTTACTTTTATGCTACCCATTGGACTGAACTTGTTCAATTTGCTAACTTTGTTGTTCGACCTTAAGTGATAAAATGCGCCTACTTTAGATCGATGATTGTAGTTTTGTATGATTAATGCAAAGAGTAGCAAACAGGAGAAGGCCGGATTATTTGCCAAGTTAAGCATGGTTATATGAAGCATTTGGAAAGAACAATGCGAGGGCTTCTTTAACTCTAAAAGGCCTAATGTTAATGTAGCAATATGAAGTTTCCAAGGAGCTTTGATTGAGATCAAATTATTGACTTCAAAATAGACCTCTTACCCAACAAACCAATGACCCACAATTGGCTGGTTCTATGAAGCCTTCTTCTGTTTGTGAAGGACATTTAACTAAATTTATATTGGATGAGTTCCTTTATCAAGCAACAATTGCATTGCAACAATAGCAACATGATATAGCGTAATAACAACCAACAATGCCATCCTCCTTGCAGTAGTAAAACACATTTGATGGCAACACAGGCTCATTTGTAGCATCCTCTTTTTTGTCACATTAGGAACTTCTAATAGTAATATGCATTGAAATCAATTATAATGGTTTGTTTGATTATTTATCTAAAGATGCTAAAATGGCTTCATCTATGAGGGTGTATCCACAGAATGGCAGTTATATCCTCTGGAGTGGTTGAAGCTTTAGCTAGTCTTGAACCGTTTAAATATGCTAAAATGAAGGGATGGAAGTGGTTAATGTTTGAAATGAAAACTACGATTATTTTTAATATGCTAGAATAAAAAAGTCGCATCTTGGCTTCTTTTGGCCATAGTCCATGATTTACGAGCCCTTTTACCTAATATAGCAAACTTTAGTTTGATTAGACATCAAGCATACAAAGTTGTAGACTAGGTTACTTCTCATAATAAATTTAAAGCAAATTATCTTGCACACACAGTTTTTACGAACCATGAGTATTTTGCCACTTAACCAATTACCACCTATGTTAAATATTGTAGTAGTAAACCATTAAGAGCTTGAGGTTAAAAAAAAAAAAAAAATGCTGTTGTTGCGATTGTTGCTAATAAGTGATGGTTAAGTATTAGAAATTATCTTAATGGAAAAGAGGAAAAATATTTATCTTATTTGAACACACACACACACATATATGTATAAGTATTTCGCTTTCTCTTATTAATTTTTGCATTATAGGTACAATCTTATCAAGGTCTCTTTACTAGTTTCGACTATAAACCTTTTTCTCAATATAAGCAATCATTAATAGTGTGTAAATACTGAATTATCTTAAGTATTAATATTATCTAAAATAGTTTTTCCAAGAAATAAAAAGCATCCTTGACATATAACCAAAGAAAAAGGTAAAAAAAAAAAAAAAACTTTATTGCTTTATTTACATATATGTTCCTAAAATAAGGATTCGAATCTCTTTATAATTTTATCAATTTACAAATGAATGAATGAAATTATATAAATTTTTAAACTAGTAGAACCATTATATCTTTATCTTCTTTTTCATAATCCCAACTATCAATTCATTATATGTGTTGTAGTATCCTATGATGCCAAAATGATAGATGTTGAAATAAGATAAAAGAAGGGTATACATTTTGTCATTTCATTTATTGAAAGCTAATATAATATATATTCTTTACCCATCAGGGAAAAATAAGTGGAGACACATTTCTTCACCCGAAACAGTGACAGCGACTGAACAACCCAATATGCATGTGTAAAGCTTAATGTGTGACACCCAAAAAACAGCCACTTTTATGAAAAGTTACCCAGCTTACCAATCAGATTAAAACTTTATTTTCTATGGATTTTGCATGTATTCTACCATACGGGAAGGAGGGGGAGAGGGGGGGTCAAATTGTGATGATCAGCATGAATATTTTGACTAACAAAAATTGACAGTCACTACAAAACAAAGCGGTCGTTATATTTTCTTTCACTAGCGCTGAAACATTTTAATTATTAATTGAGAATTTGCATGATCTACCGATAGATTTGCTTAGATACGATGTTTTTTCAACATGGTACTCATTTGGTTTCCATTGAAAAATCTCTTTAGCAGCAAAATAAACCTGTTTCTCCAATGAGAGCAAACTATATATGCTTTATTTCACTGTCGTTCAAGTGCACGATCTTTTTCAACAAAAATGAAGAAATATATATATATATATGTATATGTATTTGGCATATGCCGTAGGTCTTGGATATTTATCTTTCTCGATCTCTGATACAAATCGAAATGAACATAGTTAAAATATTGTAATGGAAATTGCTAATTCCTATTAAAAATAATTAATTATTTTTTCTATTTTTAATTGAGAAAAAATAAATTACGAATGACAAAATTTAATCAGTTTTGATGTTTCTGAAATTACATGTTTTAAAACTTCTCTTGGAAAAGAGTACAAAGTATGGATTGTTTCAGTATTCTAGTGCATGCTTTATAAATAATTAAAATGATATATATATATATATATATATGGAAATATATATGTAGAATACGCATTAAATCTTGTGCTCAGAATAAAAGATGAACCTTTGTGTGGGACGTAACTAATTGTTGTAGATAAATTTTAGTGGGTGTTGTATGAAATTGTTAATTTCTATAAGAGATATAATTACAGTTTCGCATATATGAAAATTGTATTTCAGATATATAAATTTACCTAACTAAAATAGCTAAATCACCAAAAGTTTCAAATTTTAATATGAATTTATGTAAACCAAAACCTTTATAATTACCCGTATAAATTAAAAAATCCCCAATATAGTTGGCAAAAAAGAAAAGAAAAATACCAATTAATAACTGAAAACAAAGAAAAAGAAGGGGGAGGGAAGAAAAAAAAAAGAAAAGAAAACTAAAAAGTCAGTTTAACTGTTTGGGAAAGAATAGATGGCCTTCTTATCGTTTTGAAAATCTGTAGCTCTGAAAAGTTCAATTCCAAAATATCATTTGAAAAGGACGAGAAAACATCTACTGTTATTTTGAGAGGACCCATTCAGCATCTATTAAATACTGGCCCCGTCGATGGCCACTCCTGAAACCCTTCAAACTTCACCTTTAACAATTGCAAATTTAAACGAAATCTATTTTTTAACTATGGTTATTGCCAAAATTTTTTGTACACTCAAACTACTTTGATGCCTAATGGTTCCAATTATTTAATAAATCGCTTAATATAAATAAATCATCTATTAATTAATTTCAAAGCTTCCATAATCCCTTCCCTTCCCCACACCAAATGGAAAACTTTACTATATGGTTGAAGAACTCGTGCTAAGATTAGCAAATTTTTTGTATATTCCACAATTATATATTAGCAACTTATAGTTTCGCTTAACAACATTATTGCTCATTTATTTGAGTAAGCTTTTTTCTTTTTTTTTTTTTAGTACTTGATAAGTTGATTTGTGTTTCGATCGATTAAAATTTTAGAAATGGTTATCCTATTTTCATCCTTTTCTTTTTTTTTTTTTTTGGAAAGGTTTATTAAATAAGACAGTAATTGAAAACAGATAAAATTAAGATATTTGCAAGAAATTCTTTTGGCAAAACATTAGACTCCAACAAAATATATAAGTAAATTTTATGTATATTCCACAACTATAATTAGCAACTTTTAGTCTCACTTAACAAGATTGCTTATCAATTTATGAAGCTTTTTTTTTTTTTTCCTAATGATTGACAAGTTGAATTATGTTTCGATAAAATTTTAAAAATCAAATTTGTTATCTTATTCTCATCAGGTTTTTTTTTTTCCCCACATATAGGCGTTTATTAAATAAGACACTAATCGAATACAGATAAAAATAAATAAGAAAAGAGATATTTGTGTGAAATTTTTTGGCAAACGTTGGACTCCAATAAAATAAATAAGCAAACCAAATAAGGTATATGTCTTTTAGATAAGAATAGAACAACTCATCCTCCCCTGATGAAGCTTTTTCTATTTGTCATTTTCACCATACGAGCCTTCGGATTTGCTGTCAATAGCAGAACTTGGATGTTTCTAGTTAACAAGATCAGCTGATTTGGCAATTAGTTAGATCGTAAAGTTAATGATCTTTATTAAATTCAGGCATGGAATTAGACACACTTGGTGCAATTATACGCCTTCAAGCATGGACAAATGATGATAGATTATTTAAAATTTGAAAATTAGCAACATACTTCAGCTGAGTTTAGGTCAAAATTAACATTATATTCTCTTGAATTCTAACAATTTCAAAATCTATACCTAAAATTACTACATTCTTCAGTTGTTTTATTAGATTTTAATAATGCCATCTATATGTAATAGCATCTAAACACAAAAAATTAATAAAAAAAATAAAGAAAAGAAAATGGAAAGGATGCATTTCCCATCCGGATCCGATTATGAGAAGAATACAAATTAAAAGTTAAAAATAAAAAGAAAAAAGAAAAGAAAAGAAAATATATAAAAAAATAATTATGTCAAAAATTCAGATAATACACCTAATACTAACCCTTCTTTCAAATATTTGAAAAAACTTCTTGATATTCAATCTAACATTAGCCCTAGAATTTATTATATCAAATAGCTCTTAGCTAGTGGGTTTTGTTACGATAAAACCATCATTCAAGACTACTGGTAACCCAATATTGAGAGAGAAATCAAGTGTAGATTGTATAGATGTATTCCAAAAGATTAAAGTGTTTGTGGCTGAGAGTACTTAGGACTTTTCTTTACATTATGAAGTCTAAATTTATTGAAGTGAAATGGTGAGTGAATACTATTTAATAACTATTAGCATATAACAAGTAAGGAAGCACTGCATAATTGGATATCAAACATGTTGAAAAGTAAAGTATTAAAAATCAATTAAAAGAAAAACAAAAAGCTATATGCACCTTATATACCTATAACACTTGACTACTGAAATCTATAACAAAGAAAGCAAATTCAATTATTTATTAACATAATTTACAACATTAAAAATGATAATAATAATAATAACAACAGTGTCTTTTTTTTCATAATTAAAATGAATTAGGAAGATAAAATTTGGTACAGGATACTAATTAAAAAAACAATATAACAGTTAGAAAGTTTTACCATATAAGAAGCATATAAAAATATTATTAACTAACAAAAATTAATTTTAAAAGAAATTAAAGGATGATCTCATCTTCTAAAAGAACGTGCACTAAAAATGGAATAAGATGTTGGGAGGTTTTTTTGAGTTGTGCAAAGCTGGCGAGGAATATACAAACCCTAGGCCTAGCGGAGGCCCAAAGAGTAAGAGAAGAGAGAGAGAGAGAGAGAGAGAGAGATGGGTGATGGGTATCTCATCCCAACAAAGGTGCAGAACAAAGGCAAAGGGCAAAGGCAAATTGAAATGATTACTTGAATGAGTTGGGACCCACTCTATAATCTTTCCTTTCCAAGTCTCTCAATTTTTTGACTTGGGATTGGGACCCACCTCGGCCACCATTGTCTTTATGGATTGAATGATAAAAAGAGCACCTCACGTGGAGTCTGAACCAAAGGACCTGTCCAACCGCAATAAAAAGGAAACCCCATCAATTTTTTTTTTTTTAAATATAAAAAAAAAATTCCATTCTCAAATTCAAAAAATATATACATATATTTAAAATAATAAAAATAATAATTCAATGAATAATTAAATAAATGAATGCCCAACTATTAGTTTAATCTAATGATAATGTTTTCTTCTCAAAAAAAGGCTATTTTTCTTTCATACCTGTGCACACACTATGATATGTATTGTATATATGTGTCTATATATATATATATATTCTAAAAACATTGTTTTACTAAATAATATCAGTAAGTGTTTCTAAGGAAAAAGAAGTGCAGATAGGTCTTGTTGGGTGAAGATTGAAACATAATTCTTATGTATCTTATTTTTTTACACATGAATTTAATTATCCTATAATATTATAGGATTTATAAAAAAAAATTCTAGCAAGAATCAAATGCAATCAAAAGTATAGTTACCTACCGCACATTTCTAAGAAAATCTATGAAAATAATTAAAAGAAGTTGTAATTAGAAAATGATTAGACAAAATTAATTAAGAATAATAATCAAGGAAGGAGGCTGGAGACATTCCAGATTTCTCAAGAAAAAGAGAAAGAGAGTCTCTCTATATTAATAAGAAAAAAGAAAAGCAGAGAAAACGGGAGCAAACAAAGCAAAGTGCAAATTTCCTTTAGTAAAAAAACTTGCTTTTTAAAGCTCACCCATATAATTCTCACTCATTATCTTTGTTGCTTAAAGCTTTCTCCCCCTTCCTTCCTTATCTTCTCTCTCTCTCTCTCACTCTCTCTCTCCTCTCTCTCTCTCTCTCTCACCATCACACACACACACACAAAAAAACATACACATCAATTTTGAATCAACTTATTACACTACATTCCATAGATCATACTATAGAGATAAAATCATAGACATAGAAACACCAACACAAACACAACCCAACCCCCATTTTTTCCATATTAAACAAAAACATCATATGATTTATTACCTTAATTCACACACATCAATACTATATACTTGATCAACAAGATCATGGATACAACAATACTGAGGGTATAGTATGCTGCTGAGTTGAGTTGAGTTGAGTTAAGGTTGTTTCAATTATTGTCATTTCATGTGAAGATCATAGGTTTGGATTTTATATTATGATCATGGAGGATTCGAGTCGCGATCACGACCACCATCACCACCACCACCACCACCACTTCCCGTTTCAATTGCTCGAAAAGAAGCAGGAGGATGATGAGGCAGCCTGTTCTACTACTTCCCTGGCTATATCAACTGAAACCCTAGCAAACCCTAATCGACCATCTAATAATAACAACACCTTGTCGGCCACCACTGCTGTGGCGGAGCCATCCAACAAGAAGGTCCCACCGAAGAGGACATCAACCAAGGACCGGCACACAAAGGTCGACGGTCGCGGGCGGCGCATCCGCATGCCTGCGCTTTGTGCCGCGCGCGTTTTTCAGCTCACGCGCGAGCTAGGGCACAAGTCGGATGGAGAAACCATCGAGTGGCTGCTCCAGCAGGCTGAGCCAGCCGTCATCGCAGCCACGGGGACGGGAACTATCCCGGCCAACTTCACTTCCCTCAACATCTCTCTCAGGAGCTCTGGTTCCTCCTTGTCGGTGCCTTCGCAGCTAAGGCCTTCATCTTTCGCGCCAAATTACTTCACTAACCCTAACTTCTCGATCTCTCAACGCCGGGGATTGTTTGCGGGGATCGGGCTGTCACCGGAGACTTCCTCAGCCGTTTCACCCGTGGTTCCACCTCCTTCGATGCTGAATTTCCAATCCGGCGGTCTGAATTTGAATCCCATGTTCTCGTCGAAGCAAGAACTGCGGGATTCCACGTCGAATTTGGACTTGTCGGAGGCGGCGGAAGAGAATCTAAGTAAGAAAAGGCGGCCAGAGGGGGAAATTTCGCCGCCGCCATCGTCGCAGCATCAATTCGGAAATTACTTGTTACAGTCAAGCGCCGGGACATTGCCGGCGACGGGTAGCCACGGTCAGATTCCGGCAAATGTCTGGATGGTAACTAACCCTAGCAATCAAGTCATGAGTGGAGACCCATTATGGACATTTCCTACTTCAGTTAATAATTTAAACAGTGCTTTATACAGAGGTACTATGTCAAGTGGATTGCATTTTATGAATTTCCCACCCATGGCACTTATGCCCGGTCAGCAACTAGGCTCGGGCATAAGTGGCATCGGCGGTGGCAGTGGTAGTAATGGTGGTGGCAGTAGCAGTGGTAATGGTATCAGCGAGGGGCATTTGAACATGCTGGCTGCGCTAAACCCTTATCGGCACGGGTCAACGGCCACAGGGGTTTCGGAGTCTCAAGCGAGTGGATCTCACGCAGGGGATGAAAGACATGACACTACAAGCCATCACTCTTGATTGATTAAAATTGATTGATATATTTTTGTGAATTTGGGCAGTAGCTTGATGTGTACACAAAGTGAGGTTTTGCTGATTGATTATTATTTTCTAATTAAATTGGATGAGTTTTTATTGTAATTCCATTGTTTCTTTTTTTTTTTTTTTTTTTTTTCTCTTTTGTGTGTGTGTGTATGATTAATATGAGGTTTTTTTCCCATTAGGGTTTGAGAGAGATGCATTTATACTTTTTTTTTTTTTTTATTGACATTAGTCATGACATGAGTTTTATCTCTAGCTGTTTTTTCATTGGCTAATTTGGATATTTTAGTACTTATATATATATATATATAAATATAAGAATAAGATATTAATTATCTTATCAATATATATAAATATCATTATTTGTTTGTTAATTTTGTCTAGCATAAAAGACATAAACTAATTGTGAATCTATGTTTGATTATTGGAAGAAAATGACTTGTGCATCATTCTCATTCTAGGACTCCTACCTAACAAGCAATATCCATTAATCCCCACCCCTTCACCCTTCTTCCCTCTCTCTTTCCTATGTGTGTGCTTGTGCTTGTTGTTCATGAAGGACCACTTCTGTATGAAATATCCTAGTCTTTTGCATATCACAGCCACAGGTTGTCAGTTGAATTTATTATTACTATTTCTTTTTTTTTTTCTCTTTTAATCTTTTAAACATGGCCGTATGTAACATCGGATTAAGGTTTTCCAATCAATATTAATCCCATGTACTGTCATATATGAAATATTTATTTAATATATTTTTATTTTTTATTTTCTATCTTACATATATATATATATATATATCGTGTGATGGAGAGAAATGTAGACACAAATATCATATTTCACGAGAATACTTTTCCGAATATTGTTACATTGGATTGTTTATGTAACCAATGCCAATGGGGCATGAAGGAGGCTGTAATATATAAATCTTATCTAGTGGAATATTATATTTTGGTAAAGGTGAAATATATTTATGTATATTCTGAGATGTAATAATAAATGGAGAATGGTAGGATCCCACACATTATCAGTTCCAGGTGATGATTCAGGTAGTGAGGCCCAGCTGCTGCTAATTGCCCAAACCAATGTACAATGTCACTGACAAACAGGTGAATCATTCCTCTTCTTTTCATTTTATTTTTTTTTTTCCTCCCTAATTTTTTACTTAAATATGTTGTCTTTTCCTTTTGGAAATACTAAATGGATTTATGCATTGAATTTCTTTTCTTTTTTTTTTATAATCTTAATAATTTTAATCAAATATTACAAGTTTTACATTTCAAAACGTTCGTTAGGGTAAAATAAAAAGAAGAAAAAAAAGCATATTTCATACGATTCTGTAGAAATAGTATAGGAGAAATAATGTAGCTAGGTTTTTCACTTACACATATTCAGGAGCATAGAGATCCAGGATTGGGTTTTAAATGACCCTACTGAATATGGCCCACTGGCTCATTAATCTAAACCGTCCGTCTGCTGGCTCCATCTTTTCATGGGCTCATTTAATGATTGGACTGTTTGAGAACTCAGATAAAATTAATGGAATCTCTAAGTGAAAAGTTCTTACGTGGTCTAGCGACTAGTATTTAACAAAACCTTTTGACTACTCTATTTCCTAGTCTGTCTTCTCCCCCCACCCCAACCTCACCCCCCTTCTAATTAGAATCTTGGTAGATTTGCTAAGTTTGTTTAAGGGTTTATTAGATTAACATGGTGTGTATATTTATGCTTTTACAATTTATTCAAAAGCATTTTTTTTTTAACCAATTGAATGAATGACTTATATTATTTCCTGTTAAGCAATCATTAATCCTCAGTTAGAAATTGTTCATGACAGGCACATGTTATTGCAGTAGAATCCCCAATCAAACATACATTAACAAAATACTCTAAATAAGATAGAACAGCGCGCTTCCTTTTCGCTCTCAAACCTCATTACGGAATGTATTGTTTCGTGTAATTTAAGATTATTTTTTAAGTAAGATATATGTTGTTTAAGATTATATTTTAAAGGAGTTATACGAACAATACATCAATTTTAATGGATGACTAACGATGAGTAGCAAAGAACAATAGAAATCATCATTATATGTGAAAGAATAAATAATAACAGTTCACTAAATTAAAAAAAAAAAGAAAAAAACTAGGAGTTATACTTTTATAATCGTTCTTATGCTATTTTTAAATTACCTAATATACTTTTTACTTTTTTTTTTTTTTTATTAGAAGAGCATATCAAATGGCAGAATTTTTTTGTGCGGCGGTCATTTATGAACCCTTTGATAACTATATCTATGTTGAAAAGATACATAAACAAATGGCTAAAGGACACTTGTTGACAGGTAAAAGAAGAACTTATTTCCTATCTCTCCATGCTTACTTATATGAAAATATGTCCTCACCCTTAAAATTTTGAACATTTTCTCCTTTACATCTTATAACTAGGAAAAACGGTTAAGTGGTTTTAGGGTCTGTTTGTTTTAGCTTTTTTCCGACAGATACAGATACTTTTTCAAACTTTTTTCTAACAAATTATTATCAAGAAATAGATATAGATAAAAAGAAGTTGACAGTTCTCATCAAAAGAACAAATAGAATAAATATAGATAAAATTTAGATGTAAATCGGATATATATTACATGTATCATTTTAAAAAAGATACAGTAATGGTAATGAATCTTTTTATTAGGAGATTAAAATACAAGAAACATGTCTGGGTCGTTAATGAAAGAGGTTTTTCTAAAAGATAGGTCGCTAAAAAATTGGGTGTGTGATCCTCTCCTCTCCCTGGTTCTTTTATAATTATTGAAATGATTATAAGAAATAATGGAATTTGATTGTTTAGCATATTATGTATTTGCTATCACTTAAGCTACTTCTTGAAAAAGAGTATTAAAAGAATTGATATAGCTATTAGACCACAGTTCATATAACAGGTTTTGCAGAGAAAAAACTTTTTCCGTCCCAAAAAGTTGTTTCCTTGGTTTTCCAACGAATAAACATCTATCACGTATCAAATAAGTTTTAAAAATCTTTAAAATAAAGAAAGCATTTCATAATACGTGTTGGATATTTATTTATAAAAACATAAAGAGGACTGTATGTATCGTACGTGTTAGATGTTTATTCATAGAAATATAAAGAATATTCTCGGGATAGTAAATTTTTATCGTTCTATGGAAGAACTGATTCATACGTGTTTTAATCTGCTCAAGGAAATGGACTTGATATGTATGAAATCGATATGAACAAGATTCGGATCAATATCTTGCAAATACGGAACTGCAT
Source organism: Combretum micranthum (assembly GCA_024138025.1). Classification (NCBI taxonomy): domain Eukaryota; kingdom Viridiplantae; phylum Streptophyta; class Magnoliopsida; order Myrtales; family Combretaceae; genus Combretum; species Combretum micranthum. The sequence goes on along the minus strand of JAMXBD010000038.1, from coordinate 624,838 downwards.
TTTCTTTGAATAACATTAACCAGGCGTATTTATTTAATGAAGTAAAAAGTTTAGAATATTATATGAAATCCACGTGAATGGAACATAGAATTATTATACTGTGTCACTTAATCTCCAATAATACACAACACATAGCTAAATAATGAAATCAAAATTTAAATTAAAATATTATTTAAAGCCTAATCAAATCATAAATAAGATTGGGCAGTAATCATTTCATGAAGTAAGGCAAATAAAAGTTACCAACATAAGCTGCAAAGACACCCATTTTTACTTTGCAACTATATATTGCGTGGACTTAGCATAGCATCCTCTAGAAATTTTAATAAGATACACGTAAGAGACCAAAGTACGCTCATTAAAAACACTCCTAGGGTTAGGTCTATGAAAAGTTACTGTTATTATTATTTACGGTGGCATCAATGGAAGCATGCATGAGAGGATCTGAGTTAATTTAAACTACCTAATATACTTTTTACTTTTTTTTTATATCAAATGGCAGAATTTTTTTGTGCGGCGGTCATTTATGAACCCTTTGATAACTATATCTACGTTGAAAAGATACATAAACAAATGGATAAAGGACACTTGTTGACAGGTAAAAGAAGAACTTATTTCCTATATCTCCATGCTTACTTATATGAAAATATGTCATCACCCTTAAAATTTTGAACATTTTCTCCTTTACATCTTATAACTAGGAAAAACGGTTAAGTGGTTTTAGTAATGGTAATGAATCTTTTTATTAGGAGATTAAAATACAAGAAACATGTCTGGGTCGTTAATGAAAGAGGTTTTTCTAAAAGATAGGTCGCTAAAAAATTGGGGGTGTGATCCTCTCCTCTTCCTGGTTCTTTTATAATTATTGAAATGATTATAAGAAATAATGGAATTTGATTGTTTAGCATATTATGTATATGCTATCACTTAAGCTACTTCTTGAAAAAGAGTATTAAAAGAATTGATATAGCTATTAGATAACAGTTCACATAACAGGTTTTGCAGAGAAAAAACTTTTTCCGTCCCAAAATGTTGTTCCCTTGCTTTTCCAGCAAATAAACATCGATCACGTATCAAATAAATTTTAAAAATCTTTAAAATAAAAAAAAAGCATTTTATAGTACGTGTTAGATGTTTATTCATAGAAAAATAAAAAGGATAGTATGTCTTGTACGTTTTAGATGCTTATTCGTAGAAATATAAAGAGTATGCTCGGGATAGTAAATTTTTATCGTTCTGTGGAAGAACTCATTCATACGTGTTTTAATCTGCTCAAGGAAATGGACTTGATATGTATGAAATCGATATGAACAAGATTCGGATCAATATCTTGCAAATACGGAACTGCATTTTCTTTGAATAACATTAACTAGGCGTATTTATTTAATGAAGTAAAAAGTTTAGAATATTATATGAAATCCACGTGAATGGAACATAGAATTATTATACTGTGTCACTTAATCTCCAATAATACACAACACATAGCTAAATAATGAAATCAAAATTTAAATTAAAATATTATTTAAAGCCTAATCAAATCATAAATAAGATTGGGCAGTAATCATTTCATGAAGTAAGGCAAATAAAAGTTACCAACATAAGCTGCAAAGACACCCCTTTTTACTTTGCAACTATATATTGCGTGGACTTAGCATAGCATCCTCTAGAAATTTTAATAAGATACACGTAAGAGACCAAAGTACGCTCATTAAAAACACTCCTAGGGTTAGGTCTATGAAAAGTTACTGTTATTATTATTTACGGTGGCATCAATGGAAGCATGCATGAGAGGATCTGAGTTAATTTATTATTAGGACTGATGTAATCAGTCCAGTAATAAAATCGCTTCAGCAATTAATATGTCTGCCGGACAGCGGTGCTAAATTTGATAGGCAATTGGCTTTTAATAGATACTATAAAGTATCAATATCTCGATATGTATATAAATGATGTTAAAGGCAAAACTCCTTAAATGCTTCACTGTAATGTGTCTTGATGGAAAGGAAAATTCAAATCTATTATCACTCATTCAAGAGGGATCAGAGTTAATAATTCCACTAATTTTTAAGTGAATACCAATCGATTTAATTAGAGGTAATATCCTGATATATTGTGACCCAAAAAAAAAAATAATTAGGGTTTATGACGCTCCATTGAATCACGCACAATTACTAGAAACTGATTCGCACTTACACTATAGTAATTCGAAAATTTGAAAAAAAGAAAAAGTAAAATAGCTCTTATTCTATGATACTAATGATAACTCTTCTGTTTTTGCCCAAAGAATATAAATATGAAGCTTAAAAGTTGTCAAAAATTAAAAAAAAAAAAGTTCTAAAATATAAAAGGACAAATAAAATTTAACAAACGACAATAGAAACAGAGGCATTAATAAGAAATTATAACAAAATTAAAACCTGCCAAAAATATAAAATTAGCCCATTTAACAACCTACAAGAAGAAATTTGCCCCTAAGGTAATATAGTTCATCGGTGAAGATCATATAACTTTTTCCAATTGATCTATTTTCTTTGAGATAAAGACTTAAAATCAAGAAACCACGACTAACCCATCTTTATTCCCACTGTCCAAGTACCTATTCGTTACTATTTCAACCTCATCATACTAACCTATTTTTTAGTGTCATACTGTAGATTTATCCCATGCATGCCGGGAAGTGTTTTCGCATGTGCAGACTTGTAGCGACTTGCGTAGAAAATTTTTCCTTTGTTTTCGAAGAGAGGCAGTACCGCCTCGGCGTTGGCGTTGAAGCCCAATTGAGAAAATGCTGCGCACGGTCAAAAAGTGATTGACCATTGTTACCTCCTCTTTTACAATTATAAACGTGCTGGTAGCTAGCTTCTCAAACATCATCTTCATATTCATATGAAAATTCCTTGGGTAGAATGTTAAAAATCAAGGATGCCCATAATTTAATGTCCATCATAATCATAGTAATCCCACTCATAAACTGATAGTTTAATTATAGGGTTAACTGTATACAACATATTTGTGTTTCTAATATATATATATAATATATACACACACACACATATACACACCTTTGAAACTTATATTTTGGTTTTTAAAATTTAGCGTACCTAAACGGAAAAAAAAAAAGAAGAAAAAAAGACATGCAGGACACGTATGTCACATAATAATAATAATAAAATCCATAATTTTTAGCCTTTAACTAACTTTGTTTTTTATAAATTGAGAAAACATGGATTCATTAATCAATAAAAAAGTGAAAATATGGTTTTTTTTTCCCTTTTTCTTTTTAATTTATACATAATTGCATAAAGAAACACTCATGTTGTTGAAAGTTAATAGGGTTTTGGAGAAGTACCTTGGCCTTGGGTCCTGGGGCATGTGGATGTGTGATATGTTTTGAGCAATTTATGTGGAGGAAAAAGAAAATGGTGTCGTTTGAATAAAAAAATATTAAAAAAATTGGTGTCAAATCACCATTGGTCAAAACAGTGAAATTAGTAATTGTCTCCTTCGTACACCAAGCTGCACGTGATGGTAAATCGTTAGGGTGCAGGTGCAGGGTCCCCCCACTCTCAGGAAAAACCTTGTCTTCTTCGAGTTAAATGAAAAAGGTCCATACGACACCTTGCCCCTATATAATTATTTATAAGTTACAGGTTTATGGGATTTGGATCCTATGACCTTTGCTTTGCTTAATCGCTTTTTTTAATTGATTCTTTTGGGTGATCATGCACCTCATTGTCCAAATTATTTTCAGACCGTACGACGGTAATTCCTCACTGTTTTTTTTTTTTTTTATAATCAATAATTGACATTTTAAAAAATCAATAAAACCCAATTTGATTATTTTTTAATTAATTATCTAAAGTTTGATTATTTTTGTAGTTAACTATTTGAACTTTATCCATTTTTACAACTACTTAAGAGGAATTAATTCAAATATGACTTAAAAATATTATAGGTAATGAATTAATACTTTTAAAGTTTATGCCATTAACTTAAAAATAGATAAATTTAGATTCTAAACACACACACACATATATATATATATATATATATTTACCTATTTTAAAAATAATAAACAGTCAAGGTTGCTTAAACTTTTCTTATTACTATAGACTAATACATGCCCATAAAAGTCCACTTACGAGATATTTATAAAATATTTTCTTTTTTTTCTTGGACTTATATAAAATATTTGCTTACGCAATTTCTGCTTGGGTAGCAAAATTTTAACCACTTTCTTTTAACAAAAAAGTGCTCCATCCTTACCATCTAACTTATATTTGCATACTCACATAGTTTTGGATTTAGAGAAATTGTACATAAGTTCTAGGATTGCCTATTCTAAGCCTATACTCTTAGATGAGAATTTTAGAACTAGTATCGAAACTAGAATGCAAAAATCAAGCCAAGTTAAAACCGAACCCTAAGAAACCCCAAGCGAGATCAAATAAAAACTCAATGGCCCTAAATATCTAATACATGTGATGAGATTAGAAAACTCTAATTATCCAACCCTAAGAAAAAGTGTACTTTTAAAAAGGAAATAAATATCCAATAATCATTTTACTTGAAACTTTTATGCTAAACATTACATCTCTAACATGTAAATCGAGGTTGTATATCCAAATAATATTTAATAATAAATTAATACGGAATAAATTCCTATAATATGGTATTAATTCATCAAGTTAAAATCTCATCAGTTAAACCAAATCGGTTTTTAGCATGCAAACCGAGGTGATCTCACCATATAGCAATTAATGATAAAATTGTAATACCCTAGATTCTTTGATAACTTTATAAGTGAATCTTAGAGTCTAAATTTAAAACTAATAACAAGGTCAAACCGAGTCAACATTTAACATTAAAAGCCCTAGACTCTATTAGACAATTATGAGAATCCTAAAATATTAAATAAATTATAAAAATAGACTAAACTCCAGTTATAAAACAAATGTATGTTATATGTGTGAACCCATATGTGATAATCTTACGAGTAAATCTTAAAGATAGAATTCAATTGGAGCCTTAAAAGCCAGTCTAGGTCAATAATAAGTTCTAAAACATCTAGATTTGGCAAGACCACTCTAAAAATCTAAAAACAATAAAAATAAGTTAACCCTATATTATAATTCGAAAAAATGTCATATAACCTAAGAAGATCAAATTCGCCAAAAACTCATTTGTTTGGGACTTGAACGAGATTAGTTTCTAAAATCATGACACTTCAATGAACAATATAAACTTGTAATGTAGTAAGGATTCATAAAAATATAAGATAGAATTTTTACGGCTCTTAAAAACGTTAGATATAATCCATTTACATGTATTTTTATTATTATCGGTAATTAATTTATCTTGTTCACTATTCATCTATCTCTATTTTTTTTCTTACTACCTATTCTTACATTTCTTACATCTTATTCTTACATTTTCTTTTCTAATATTACTTTTTACTTAACTTATCTTACACTTTACTTACTTTTTTTTACTAAAATTAATTTTTAATATCTCCCTCTCCCTGCTCTCCCTCGTGGCCAGTCACCCTCCCTCTCTTTTCCAAAATTCCATATCAAAACGCTATAATACCCCCTCCCTCCTTCTTATTTTACACACTCTACTATCCTCTCTCAAAATCATGCCACCTACACAAACATACATCCTCATTGTCTTCTCAAATTTTTCTTCATCTATCTTCATCTACTTTAGGTAAAACACTAGACCACCTCTTTAGTTTATGTTAACATAACATGGAAAATATGTGTGTTTTTATTTCATGTAAAATCTCCATGATGCTTATGCTAGGGATTGGAATCATAGAAACAACATATTATTCATGCCTTGTTGAACTTTGCGACCATATATATGTTATGTTATTGTTTCTAACATTAACTTCGTATATGTTAATAAGTATATGTAATATGTATATTTTCTAGAGCCTAAATGTAAACCCCGGTAATTCTCAGTAGCTAGAAAACCCCGGGAGTTGGAAGCGAAACCCTAATCCGATCAGATTGAGTTTAGTAAATGAAGCCTAGGAACCCTAAATCCGGCTTTCCTTCGGTTTCATAGTAAAATAAATATTATGGGGTAAATGAATTTGAATTGTTGTTCCAAAGTACATTTCAAACCTTTGAAAGTTTTAAATTTGGGAATTTTTCAATTCCGGGCCTTCCCGAGCCCAAATACGGAAAAGCGTGCCCCGGGCCACGGATTCAGAAAAATGTTCCGGAATATTCATTAGAACCGTAATTTTATAAGGATTCCAAAAATATCAATTTCATAATTTTTCGAGCTATAAAAATTACAGTTATAGCTTTTCCTGTGTTTTCGGAACAACCGGTAAAGTAGATGTCTTGTCTACTATTCACAAGTACAACCTACACTACACACTACCCATACCCTATTCTTACATCCTTACAAATACTCATTTCAATTTTCTTTTCCAAGAAAATTTGTCTCTTAAATAATTATTACATTTATCACATTTAATTTACTAAATTACAAATTTCAATTTTTCAAAACACACACACACAAGCTATATGGCCGGCGCACCCCCCCCCCCCCCCCCCCCCCCCCCCCCCCCCCCCCCCTCCCCCGATTTTCCTTCCCATTTGAATTATTTTTGCAATTTTATTAAAGTTAAACCCTAAATTACTTGATATATATACTAAATGTTCTCTCTCTCTCCTCATTTCTTTCATTTTAATTTTTCAAAAGAGATCAAAACCCTCTCTTCTTCTCCTCTCAAAGTGCCGAGCACTTCCCTCCCCCATTCCCTTGCCATTTCAACTTTGTTTCTTCCTCATTTCTATCTCAAGACTTCCTTGGTATGTTGATTTAAGTCTTGTTCTTCCTAGATCTTGTAATGGCAAGACCATATCTTGTGTATTCCCTCATTAAAACCCCATGATGCTCATGCTAAGGACATGGAAATACATGAACAAGAATGTCAAGCCATCACAAGACATGGATCTAATGTTTAGATGTGTTTTTGTTAAGATCTCACCTTGTTCATGCATGTAAAGTAGTGATCTTGCATATATATTGTTATTCATGCCATGAGATCCATGATTTATGCATCATACTTAATAGATCTAAAGTTTAGATACCCACATTGTCATTTACATGCATGATCATAGAGTTATTTTTTATTTTCATGCATTGAGGACCACAAAATGTAGTCTTGAATATGTATAGAGGTATTAGATAGTGGATAATCATATGTAGAAGGCAAGACCATTGAAAAAGGAAGGGCTTTGTTAGATATGAAAAGTTGAAAATTCGGATGGAATGGAAACCCTACCTTAAAGACCCCCAAAATCAACTTTAAACTCATATTTCATAAGAAAAATGGAGGGTATGTGTAATAGACATGTTAAAGGAATTATTTTCATGAGTTTAGATGAGTTTAGGCATAATAAAAATAAGGAAAACAAGAGGTGAAGTTAGAAGGAAAAATGTTGACTTTAGATGTGTAGTCAAATTCGTAATTTTGGGTAATGCCTAAATAAACACCTAGTATTTAAGTCTAAAATGGATGTTTTATAAGCTAAATGAAGTCCTTAGATAATGTATACATTGAAGCTCCAATTTTTAATGCATTAGACAAGATTTCCCTTAAGAAAAATGTAAGAAAAGGAAATTTAGAAAATTCGGATTTTACAAAAAGCTAATTCAAAGACATGTTTACCAAATGAAAAATGGGAGTTTTTATGCATGAATGGAGGCCATGGTTAATATAGACTTTGAGAACCTATTTTTAGTTGAATAATAGGTAGATTACAAGATTAAAAACCAAAGAAACCTTAAGGAGTATAATATGGAAGGATAGCTTCCTAGAATTAGTCTTTATGAGAATTTCCTCAATACTTAAAAGTTCATGTGAGTTATTACCACAAAAGTTATTATGACCATGTATATATTAGATCTATCACATGGCATCTACATTAGAAATTCATTCCCATATCATTCATGCATGAATCATCATCTAGGAATACTTTTTATCAAAAGCAAAGCAAATTTTCGAGATTGGATCAATTGCGGAACAGAACTGATCCCACTGTTCCATGGCCTTACTATTTTCAAAAATTGAAAATAATACCTGAAATAGATAGATCTTTCGAAGTAGATAGAGATCGATATAAAATTTGCGAAATTCCGAGTTAAAATGACCAAGTTATGGCCGTTTTAAGTCAGAACTTCCGCAAATAGCGAGAAATCCGAATTCAACTAGTTTAGATGTATAGCTTGATTTAGTTACATGATGAGAATCTCATTAGGATTATTCTTGCTTGGTAGGTGATCCCGAGCAGGACGACTCTCTACCTCCCGACTATTATTATTAAGAAGTTGGCGTCCAATGGCCGAGTGAGTTTACTTCCACTCTCAATTAATGCTTGTGATTGTAATGTAGTGGCACTAATGATGTAGGCAAAGATAAAAGAAATTGTATAAGCATGATGGGGTATGTGGGAATTATTTATGTTGTTGATTGTTGATATGTGAAATGGATCTTAAGGTATATCGAAACCTGGTGTTAAGATATTGACTGCTTTACTAGAATCTTATGATGAATGTCTGCGACTACTTGTTGGTCACTTAAAAGAATTGAATTAATGACTATTCGACTCCGACTATAAATTGAATTCATTCATGTCACGATGGGGTTGGAGCATTCGCATTGTTGGTTAATCGTGATCCATAAAACGACTTGTTGGTTAATCGTGATCCATAAAACGAATTATTATTAGTTGACCGTGAGCTTAAACGGCGTCGTACCGCAGGATTCGTTAATCTGCTAACCCGGGATGGAGGGCGTAAGTCCATCCACATATGATTTCCGGTTGGTCATATGTTTGCTGAATTCATTTGTTTGATGCATACACTTGCCTGAATAATCACTTGTTTGACTAAGTATATTTATTTGCGTTATGGAAGTATTGCTCACTAAGCTAGTTAGCTTACGCCCCTATAGTTTCTATCTTTTGCAGCATGAGTTTATATGGCTTAGGCCAAGACAAACCACAGCGCAGGTACCGGAGATAGGAGTTTCCTATAGAAGTTTAATTCATTCCTTTTTGTATAGACTTCCATTGGAAACTAAGGACTCTGGATGACTGTAATAGACTGTTATTCTTTTGCGGGGGAATGCTCCTTAGATCTTGTAAATTTTAAAATTTATGCGTTTTGATTTATTATCTATGGCTAATGAATGCCTTGTTAAACTGTTTAACTCCATTTGTTGAAGTATTCTATTGTTGTAAAGGAACGCTTTACATCTACTTAAGACTTCCGAAGGCCCCGGGTAGGGAACTCGAGAGTCTTACTTAGTATGTGGCGGGCTGTTACGTTTAGGATACCCTACGGGGCGTGACACTAAATACTCACTAATTTAACTTTTATTTAATGCGTTATTTCATGCTTTCATTATCTATTTCATGTTAATAAATAAGACTAGTTAATCTCTAGTCGTACACTTGTCCTTAATCAAGTCAAAACAAAAAGGGAACTTGTCCATAATTTAAGTCATAGGAAGCCTTGAATATAATGTAAGACTCCCATGATTTTTTATTATTTACCATACTCATATTTATGAGACTGGAAATATTCAAGTCTTGGGAAGCATTAACAAGAATCTAAGACTTCCAATTTTATTTCTTATGTTTTGCTATTATTTATTTCTTATGAAGACTGCAAATTATTACAAGTTTTGGGAAGCTTTGATAAGATCTAAGACTTCAATGTTTTTCTTTCTTCATGATTTTCTTATTTTTATGATGACTAGAATTTATTCAAGTCCCGGAAATTCTTGATGATAAGCTAAGACTCTCATGCCTTTATTTTTTATATTTACATTTTTTTTTGTTATCTTTCTTTAATTCATATATATATATATAAATACTTTGATAAGTCTATGTTAGTGATTTTATCTTTAGGTATTTTGCTATATATTACTCATGTACATACATTGTAAAGACCTGCTATCACCCCTATAATTAAAATAGGTGATAACAGTTCCCCAACCATATATAACTTGTAGGATTATATGTAAGGTTATCCAAAAAGAAGTGTTTAAGGAATTGTTTGTCTAATTCCACATAATTAACATAATTGAAAACATAGCTTTTCAAAATTTTAGCAAAATATAACTACACCTTCAACTCATTTTATAAGAGAAATATACCCAAGTCATACATAGCTAAGTACGTATGTATATTACAATCAAAGGCTTCTTACAAGCCTTAATAAAATTACAAGTATAATCCAACTAGAACTTCAAATACAACCACAAAAGCTATCATAACTAGTCTATTACAAAATATGAATTCCATCAAGTCTAAGGTCATCTCTAGTCCTCCAAACTATCAACGAAATCCTTGAAATCGATTCCATACCCCATATTCGTATAAAACTCATCAGATTCATCACCTGAAATGGTTAAAATATGAGCCAAAGGCCCAGTATGCAAGTAACAAATACAAATGCAAAGTGATTCACACATGCTTAAGCTAAATGCAAAATGCAACAACCAATTATTTATTATTCAATCTTTAGTTAGTCATACATCATGGGAGTGTTCAAACTCCGGGCAATAAGGATTTATGAGGGAACCTGAGTAACGATCATGACACACACGGGGTTGGTATAAGTAGCTTGAATACTCATACCATCCTAGATAAATTATCTATAACGATTAAGCAATCTCATCTAGGGTTTGTAGCCGTTTCTTTACTTTACTTAACTCGATCCATAATATCACTCAATTCAAGCGCTCCCATCAACATTGAATTAAATTATATTACATCCTTTCTAGAATAAGCAAATGTTATACCGACACCAAATTTCCCATCGATTACCCGCTGAACCACTTATGAAAGTCATATCAAAATGACAAGGGTGGTCTAAGCGCCTAAAACTACCGTGCCCCCAATCTGAGTAGGGTTACAGCTCTTCGAACCAGATTCAACAATATAAAAGACACTCAATAAACAATAATTAAATTTCTTATTTTAGAATAACTTTAAATAATGCTTAACCTAGCAAAGAAACAAGTAAGTTACTACGTACCTGAAATAGCTCGAGAATTAATAAGGTTAGCCGAGCGAGAATCTATCACTGTACGAGATAATATTGAATTTCTCACTTAGTTCAAGCACTAATCAACTAGTTTCAAACATAATTAATCAAAGAAAATCAAATAAATTATTACAAAGTCATAACATAGCATTTAAACATTATATAATATCGAACAATACTCAACAAATATTCAATTGATCATATACCAAGCTTTGGAAAATATTGCAGGAAGTTTTTGAAAATAGAAACTGCAAGGGACACGTCGGCCTTCAACGCCAACGGCGTTGACCCGGTATACTATGCACTAAAACTCAACGCTTGCTATCACTGGCAGCGTTCAAAAATATACGCCGGCGGCTTTGAGCCAGTGTAGACTATAACTTCAAATTCCAAAAATTTTCGAGAGTTCCACGGGGTTAATCCATGCCCGTAGATACCCCCAACCCCGGTAGCATTTCCAAGTACGTCGATAGCATGGGATACTACGCCGGTGGCTTTAAGCCCGGCGTTAAAAATTTTGATTATATTTACATTCCATACTACCTCTAAGCAGGCGGTGTTGGAACCCTAATGGCTGACGTACGCTTTGAAAAATAAACACTGGAAAATTTCTTTACAAAAGCGGATGAAATTTTAAGAGGCTTTAGAAAAATTGGTTCTAATCACCTTCAACACCGCCTCTACGCTGTCGGCATTGAAATACCATATGCCAGCGTACACTCAAAAACAGACCTATTCGAAAATGTTTTACTTCCCCCGTTTTCTTTACAAAATTTTGTGAATTTTTACACTTTCAAACCCTCTTTAAACTCATCCTAAGTTTCCCAAAACTTGTTATATGTTCTTAACACTATTCAACAAGTATTAACTCTTCTTAAATCCATCAATCATTCTACTTCAATATTACACAAATTCACACTTCAACTACTCAACTTAACTTCACTACTCACAAACACTTCTTACAACTTCCCTAACACTTAACCAAGTTCACACAATAACAAAACTCAACTTAACATATATCAATGCATAAAATCAATCAACTCAAATGACATTAACTCATCCTACCATAGGTTTTACATCTAAAATACAAGAAAGGAAATAAAACAAAGAGATTATACTTGCATTAACTTACATGAAGAGGCTTTGGCTTGGTGAGATTGTTGAATCAAAGATCTTGATTTTGGTTTTTGGTTTAGGGCTTATGGTTTGAAGAAAAAGGAAAAGAGAAAGAAAAGAAAAGAGGGAAATTCGTATGAAAATTAGGGGCTGCCAAAAGTGGCTCTAATTAATCAAATTTGAGGCTTGTAATTATGTAAAGTTTGACTTTAGGGGTATATTTGACTTAGGCTTAATTTGGAGTTCATTTGGGTTGAATTTGAGCTTGAAAAATAGGCTTAACTTTTGTAAAATTCTATCGACAATTTCTTAGGAAATTCAAAAGTTGTTTTGATAAATTTAAACATAACATATACATATTAATTCATAAAAGACACAAACATTAATTACACTATGCACACATTAATATACATAAAACAATAACATTAATTTCATTACACATAATCACTTACATCAATAATTAACATTAATAAACATAATATATCAAACCTATTTCTACATATTCATTTTTATGAATCAAAATTACTTCAAACTTAATATCTAGAACTAATATTGTATTCACATGCAAATTTTAATTATTGAATGATTTAGACTATTTCATACATGGTTATAAGTGACGTTGTCATAATAAACTATCAAAGATGAAACAATTTAGAAAAGAATTTCAAAGACCTTAGTATCAACACTTAGGAAATATTGTCAAAAAGAGTTTTTCTAAAAATACAAATGTCGATAATTCTTTGTTATGCAGAATATTTTATGTAATATAAAGATAAATATTTTACAATGAAGGGAAAAAGTGTCATTTGATTAAAAATAAGAGGGTTTTATAATCCACCCTAATATGTAATTATATGTTTTGTCATATGGCAGACACATGATTAAAGAAAAAAAGACAAATGTAAGCCGCCATAAAGGCCGCTGGCCTTGGCATTTACGCTGCCGACCTTAGCTTATATGGCACCGATGTTGGAGGTAGCCAACATGATCATAAATTCATCTTTTGATGTTTAGGCCACCAGCTTTAGTACCTAAGCCGCCAACCTTTCTTACACTGAAATTAAAGAGTTTTTCCCAGTCTTCTTTATAAACTAGCCTTCCTCCTTCCACTTCGAATCCATAGAATTCTCTCAAAACCTCTCTATCAGTGATCTTAACATCAATGTAGATCAAGAATCAAGATCAAAGTGAGTTGATCATCTTCAATTCTTTAAAGATTTAAAGGAATGATCTTTTCCTAAAAGTTTTCTCTTGGTTTTGAAGGAAGTTTTAGAAGATAGTTCTTATTAGAGATTTGTGTTCTACAATCAAGGTCAATAAAGATTTGAATTTTCAGGTAAGTATGAATCTTTTCTATCTTTATGGTAATATTGAAGTGATTTTTTCTGAAATTTCTTGGTTTATATTAAAGGGAGTCATAGTTTGGTTGGAGAAACCTTATTTTATTGGAGATTCTATTGTTTTACAAGCAAAGGAGAAAGGTATGTATCAATTTAGGGCTTGTGGTTCTTTCATATTAGGGTTTAGATGATAATAAGAATATGATTGTTTTATGGAAACAAGTTTTGATAGGGTTTTTGTTTATGATGAGGTGTTTTTGGTGAGATTAGGGTTTTTGTTCCTGAAGTGATTTTACGTACAACCTCACCTTGTTTGCTGCTTATGATTGTAGGTTTAGAATCTACAAATGAATCTCATACTATCTGGTTTTTAAAATTTTGTTTGCTGCTTGTCTATGATTGGGTCTAGTATATTAGGAAGACCATTGCTACTAGACAATGCCCTGATGATTTATGTGTGAGGTTATCCTGAGTGAACTCGTGCATAAAGAAAATTCTGGTAGTCTATGAATGATACAAGTACGATACTACGGGTGTGTGGGAAGTTCTCAACATGAATATATGTATATATTAATATCTTCCATGGTTCTAAGCTATCAGTCATTTGAGAATTCAATAATATATACATATATTCATGTTGAGAACTACTCTAAAACTAAGATAATTAATTAACTAAATAATATTATAATAATTTTCCCTTATTTTTGATTCAAGTGGTGCATAATACATGATTGAGAAACTCTTGAACTTCACCAACCGTAATTGTTGCAACTTGAGTCAATAAGGATGCCAAAAAGTCAAGAAAAATCAAGGGAAAAACCAATTAGAAGTTCCTAAATCAGCCAAACTCATTAAATGCATATGGGATATGTATTGCAACTTGTAAAATTCGGTGGAGAGGAGTTGTGTTAACTTGGCCGAAAATGATAAAGTGCTACCTCTCCTTCCTTCTATATACATATATCCCTTAATGAACATAAAAATAAAGCTTTTATGCACACAAAAACAATAGCCAAAACAACAACAAAAACCAGTAGCAAAAACACAAATATACCCAACCACTAAAAGCAAACTCCCATTAATATGCTCCAAGATTAGGCAGGAACAACTAAGGTCAGGGGTGTTCATGGACCGATTAACCAGTCCATGACTCTATTTTTTGAACCGATCCATAATTATCGGTTTTTCTAAAATGCAAACTGTAACCAGTCCATTATTAATGGTTAACCGCCTTAACGGTTAACCATTTTTTTCGGTTGATTTTTTCGGATTTCGGTTTTTAACTATTCAATATAATAGTTATTAGTTTTTTGTTTTACAGTTGATAAATTTCCGTTTATAGAATGACCATGCATTAAGTATAGAGATTGAAAGTAGATCCCTCTTTTCCTTCGAATGAACAAGGAACATCTTTAAAAATTTCTATCTAAGGACAAAAAATTGTACAGGGATTGCCTATCTTCTATATACCAATACAAAGAAGGGGATGAGTTGCTTGATGTTTCCCTATCCTTAACTCTGTCTTCGAAGAATCCGACGAAATTAGTGACTCTAAGTCTAGGCCAAACTCCAAAAAAATTGTCATTGAGAGGTACTGACATAACAGTACAAGCATGACTGTACGCTGAGGCTGAGCTACACTACGCTACGCACCAAGGAGCCAAAATCTTCACATGTTTAATCATCATCCGAAATTGATTAATAAAATACAAGGGTGTTTAGCTCAGATAAACATAGACCTACTAAGTAAAACGTGTAAAAGGGAACTAAAAAACATGTAAACTAGAAAAAAGGAGGGGATCTTATTTTTGCAGATTAATGATGTTAATAACATAAATAATTATTGACTAAAAAGAGGAGAAAAGAGAAAAAGGTAAAAGCAAAGTTCATGGTTGGCATGTGTAACTCCAGAGAGGAATGCCAATGCAGACAGTTCTTGCTTTTAAAGATATGACAGCACTTTAGAAACTACATGCGAGTCAAATATTAATTAGACTACCAAAAAATCTAGAAAGATTAAAAGATTAAAAGAGGCAGTTCATGACATTCATCTTCATGTTTGCACACCAACTGATGCTACCGCCTACCAACCACCAATCATCATCATCAGCTCACCACCTAATCTAACAACGGCAACGTTTTTGACATTGCCCCTCAAAATATACAATTCTTAATGAAACAATCAACAAGTTCCAAAATTTCCTATACTCTCCATAATATAATAATTTAAAATAAAGTGCAACACAACAACAAACAATAATTAAAACACAAATGTTTCAAACAGCATATGCTCCAAATTATAATAGCTCAATATCCCAATTCCAAAATTGAGCATTTCCTATATTCTCCATCACTTTCTTGTATTCCCCATTACTGACACCAAGGTGTAGCCACACTAAAAAAAAAAAAAGGAAAGAACATGTGAATCTATCCAAAAAAAATCTAGTCAATAATATATGAGCCTCAATAATAGAAATTGACTTACATAGTTACATAGTTACATTCTCCTCTCAATCATCAATTGTGCAAAGGGGATGATCTTCTATAATGCAAGATGTTTCTAGGAAAAACACAAAAAAATAGAAAACAATAAAGAGTTTCAATAAATAAGTAAAAAGATTTAAAAAGAAGGAAAAAAAAAAAAAGAAGTAGAAATGAACTTACCTATGGATATCGACTCAAGTTGTTCCAAGACATGCTCTAGATATATGGGTTTACTTGAATTCCTCAACCAATTTTGCCCACAAGTTAGAGCCTCCACAAGTCTGGGAGTAAGAGTACTGCGAAATGAATCAAGCACACGACCTCCAGTGCTAAAAGCGAATTCACTAGCGACTGTAGACACAGGAATAGCCAACACATCCCTTACTATCAAAGAAATAGTTGGATACTTAGATGCATTTGTTTTCCACCAACTCAATATATCAAAAGAAGGTACCTTCTTCTCACAATCATCATGCAAATATTTTTCTAATTCATTTTTAGATTCATCACTTCCTTCATCCCCACCATGTTTCATGTACATATCATCCATATATTGGCCTACATCTTGATATTCATCAACCATTATAGGCGAGTCCACATCTTGTGGTTCTCCACTAGTTTGGACACCAGGTTTAAGATTGGAAACATTATAAGCTTCAAACAAAGATTCCAAAATAACTCTCACTTTTTCTTTCAGTTTGTTTGCAACATCCACATCATAAAATTCACCAACCATGTAATCAACATATCTCAATTTGCATCTAGGATCAAGAACTAATGCAATAAATAACAAAACATTGATATTATCAATATTAGCCCAATACTTGTCATACTTCTTCTTCATCCTAAGAGCCATTGCTTTCAAACTAGGATCCTTACCCTTTCCAATCATGTTTGATATCATCATGCCAAGACCATAAATCTTCTTCATATATTCATTACTAGTGACATGAAGTGTGCCAGACAAGCTCAAAGTGGTGTCATAAAAAATCTTAAGAAAAGGCAGCAATGATCTAGCATATTCCCAATCCTCAAAAGTTGGAGTGCCTTTTTTCATAGCAAGGTCCAAAGAGTACTTACTATCAGTGAACTCTAACAACTCAAAGGCCTTTTGAAATTTCAAGGTTGCCTCTAACATTAAATATGTAGAATTCCACCTAATCTCCACATCTAAGCACAAAAGACTCTTACTATCAATCTTCTCTTTTTCAACACAAGTTTTAAACTTTTGGTTCCTAGAAGGAGAAGATTTCACATATTTTACTGCATGCCTAATTCTCAAAATGGAATCATTTATTTCACACAAACCATCTTTTACAACCAAATTCAAAATATGTGCAGCACATCTCACATGCAAGTGCTCATCCTCCAAGACACTTCCTTTGTAACTATTTAGTCTTCTTTTCAAATATTGTAAGCCCAAATCATTTGAAGATGCATTATCACTGGTTACAGTTAACACCCTATCAATTCCCCAATTAAGAAAACATCTCTCAATAGCCATTCCAATTACCTCCCCAGAGTGACCAGCAATAGAACAAAAGGAAATAATTCTTTTGTGTAGTTTCCAATTATCATCAATAAAGTGGGCGGTGAGACACATATAAGACAAATTTTGAATGGATGTCCATGTATCAGTTGTAAGACAAATTCTTGAAGGCAACTTTTCAAAATATTTTCTCAATTTTCCCATTTCCTCCTTGTAAACATTGTAGCAATCTCTTCCTATAGTTACACGTGAAGGAATTCGAAAACGTGGTTGCATCACTTGACATTTTATGAAACCCCTCATGTTCCATAAAATTAAAAGACAACTCATCAACAATAATCATTCTAGCAAGATATCTTCTACATTCCTCTTGATCAAACTTCCAAGTAGCAAGAAAATATGTACAAGTCCCCTCGTCAAATTTAGGTGAAGGTTTTAGAGATAATGTTGCTTGTCTTTTGTCCACATTATAAGGATATTTTTTACACCTACCTAGATGATTACTCAAACAACTTGTACCACTAGTAGATGGACATACAAGCGACTTGGTGCAATAATTACATATAGGTCTAGGATCATTGACATCATTATTCTTCTCAAAATGTTCCCAAACCCATGACTTTCTTTTACGCACCTTTGAATTAGCGGGTTGAGGGGAGGTGGTTTTGCTACATCACCACTTGAAGGTTGGGAGCTCAAATTCTCATTACTTGAACCTCGAGGGACCACATTTGGAGTAGAATCAGTGGTTTTATCATTATCCCCAGTGCTAGACATTTACAACAATATAAAAAAAAATAGATATATTAGGGAAAGATTGAAAAAAAAAATAGATGTATTCAATAATAATATATGTATATTATATATACAAAGGGCAATCAACTACTATTGGCAACATTTTGAGATTATTAAGATAATAACTATCATTGGCAGCATTTCGAAAAAAGGTTTAGAAAACATTCTCCATGAAAAGAACGTATCCAACAATCTTTTTGCAATAACCCTGCAGTAAACTTGTACCAACAGTTGCAAAGTAACCCAATTGGATTAACTGCTGTAAGCCTAGTAGTAATCTGAAAACTTTACTCACTTAATTTTACTTATATAATTTAGTTATAAATATGCCACTACAATTACACACAAGGATTGTAATATAAAATCCAATGTTGCATCTATCTTTGATTACGTCCAACAAATAACAATGGTAATCCTTGATTCAACAAATAACATTAATACAAAGGACTAAATTATTGTAAAATTTGAGTTTTGGTACTTATAAGATAGGGTATGAACTGAACAGATATTTATACCTTGCACAAACAGAGATTTATATTTACAAACAATGATAATAACTTATCAGAATGTCAAAGAGAGATTTGTATTTACAAACAATACCAGTATGGCAACACTCACGGTCACAAATTATCCACTGCTACTACGAGTCCACTTCTACGTTACACCAAACAAAACAAAAAGTTTTCTACTCCAGAACACAGAACAAAAAGCTCCAGAACACAGAACAGAAAACAGATTTAAAACAGTATATGGCTAACCGCCTAACCAATACTTTTTATGATTTTATTATACTATTTATCTATAATATCAGACATAAAACCCTATGGACTTACTGCTACTAACTATACTTTCATTTCTGCCTCACTAAGTTACAGTATTCTGCTCTTTATGCATTAAACACATTTAAAAGCTTGTTTTATCTCTATAGCTTGGACTGATGCATGCTGCTTATCATATGCAACCCAGTGGTCTCGCATTTTCATGTGAAGAGAATATATGTACACACAACAGGAGGATTGCACATTTTATGCATCAATGTGCAAGTTGCAAGATGTTTTTGTATAGCTTTTGCTAGAAAGGATAATGTTATGGGCTTGAGTAATGGATTGAGTCATTGATAACAAACTTGTCTCTATAAGGGTAAGTTTGTCTTTGTTTTTATAATTCTTTGGAGTAACCTATTAGGAATTACGGTTATGGACTTGTAGAAAGAACTCTTCAGTCTCATAAACACCGGAACTGCTGCTAATATATCTCACAGTAAAGAAAACAGACTCACGAATTGAATCAAATAATAAAGTTTCTGGTTATTGAATAAAACAAAAATAATAAATATATTCTCGAATTGGGATCAAAACCATGCTAACAGAGGAGGTCGAACTATACTTTAATGTCAAGGTAAAGGAACCCTACTTAGTGTAAATGAGTAATCATCTATTCCGTAAGCGGTAGTAGAATAGCACCTATTATGACTTATGAGCAGTTGAGCACAAGCAATATTAGAAATTATATAGTTATATACATGTATATATGCATAAAATCAAATTAGTATATAGAACAAAAATCATACCTGGAAATCGTGATAAGATTGCTCTTTAGCCTCTTCTTCAAAAATGAAAAACCCTAAAGTGAAATCACAATAAATCAAAACCAAATTCAACGAACATATCTTATGAAATCACAAAATCAGTCTACCCAAAACCAAATTCAATGAACAGATCTTATGAAATCACAAAATCAGTCTACGCAAAACCAAATCGAAGCAATAAGAAGAAGAAAATCAAGAACAATACAAATCTAATGTAAAGTAAACAGATCTTGCATAAAAAGGGGGTGAGCAGCAAAATTCTAAGCTAATATCTGTTCCAGAGGGGAGAGGCCAACCGAGGGGGAGAGACCGAGAGAGAGAGAGAATTGAGAGTCTGAGATCTGACAAGTGAGAAGAGAAAACTTAGAAAAGAAGGCCAGCAGCGAGAGCGAAGAGGTCAGAGACTCAGATGCAAGAGAAGCACTAAGCTATGCTGTGCCTGTGCGTGACAGCATGAGGAACTGACCGACTGAGGGCGTGACCGCGTGATTGTGACTTGTGAGAGGTGAGAGCAGAGCTGTAGAAGGATATGGCCATATGGGAAAGAAATAATTAAATAAAGAACAAAAGGCTTAGGGTTACCGTCGGTCCATCACGGTGTTCGAATGTAGTTATGTTATATTTTTGAAAAAATTAACTAATATTATATATATATAATTATTGGATCAGTTAACCGTTAACCATCGGTTTTTTTAATTACAAACCGAAACCGAAACAGAAAACCGAAAAAATTAAAAACCATAACCTAAACCGAAACCAATGGACTGGTTAACCTAATTTTTCGGTTTGGTTTTTCGATTTCGGTTCGGTTTCTCGGTTTGATCGGTTTTTTTGAACACCCCTAACTAAGATAAGTTAAAATTCATTTTTAGTTAGTCATATGTTAGAACACTGGCCTAAACAATGTTATTATTAACCCTAGGTTCGTTTCAAGCTAAGAGGAAGGATTCAACATCTTCACACCAGTGCACACAAGGTAAAATTTAACTTTAGACACTATTTATATGTTATAATACAAGTAGTAACAAGAAATCATGTAGTTTAATGAATATAAGATGTTATTTGCGTTGTTATGACACAAGAAATAGATGTGGACCATGTAAAAACAATTAGAAGTAGCTTAAATATAGGTAAAATACATGTATATTATAAGAAAAATAAAATACGAATCGAAGAAAATTGAGAAAGAAGATGAACAGTGACTAAGCTGACCCTACGCTAATGGTGTAAGTACCTAACAACGGAACAGAAGCCATGTAAAATTTATTTTTACGAGAAATGAACTAACGCTGGCAAATTTGAATGCAACGTAGGTGACATTAGATGCCGGCGTACGCACAAAATATTTCTGAATGAAGTCTGTTTCGTCCATAACAGTTTATATATATATATATATATATATAAGAGAAGAAGAAGAAATAAAATAGGAAAATAATAAATACAAATATTTCAATACCAACATGTTTAAGTAATTCTTAAGTGTTGAACTTTAAAAATAACTTTTATAAATAGAAAACATTATTATTATTATATTATTATTATTATTATTATTATTATTATTATTATTATTATTATTATTATTGTAATACTAAAAGAAAAAATAAAGATAGAATATGGTAATTGTATAGTACTTGTTTTATATTGATAAATATATAAGAATGGAAATTAGAATAATCTAAAATATCGAATAATGTGATTTCTAAAAATAACTAGATTATAACATAAAGTTAGAGCAAGAGAAAGACGATGAAACTAAAACGATAGAAAATAAATATTAGTTATCATAATAGGTCAACTAAGAAATGATATAAAAGTAATAATAATAGTAGTAATGATAAAATATTGATCAAGTGAATACAAACTCTACAACTATCCAATTAAAATATAAATATCAAATAAGATCAAGAAAAGCAAAATGAAAATAAAATATTAAATAATAATTGTTACAATAAGACAATTAAAAGACCAATATAGTAATAGGAATAAAATCAAATACCAATGTAGGGCACTTAGACATTCACAGGAGTTTAGTTATATAGTTGATGTTTTATTGATGAATATTTTTATTCATCTCAATAGATGACCTTGATATTGTTAAGGACTTTCCAATAGACTACTACGACTAGCCAACATGAGCAGGTAACTAACTCAAATCTATTACACTGTTTATATTTGTAATTAATTGCACATGTAATATAAAGATAATAATATGATTGTTGTGAAAATGTAACGCCCTAAAATGAGGCATTACAACCCGCCACGTATCCCCTCTTATACAAGACACGCAAAGGCTCTATTATCCACAATAATACAATCATCACCTGTAAACACTCATAGGGTAACTCATAGGATATGAAACCTATTAAAAACAATAACTCATACTTCATAAAACATAAATTCCTGGTTCAAGCATAAGATCTAAGTTGACATCATAGTCAACAAATTTAACTTAAACTAAAAACTATTTACATTAAAATCGTTCATTTTGGAGACCAACAATAAATCCAACTACAATTCCAATGGATCAAAACATGTCTTTTCTTAGAAACTTGATATATGAAGTCTGACTCTTGGCTGGGTAGTCAGGTCCACTATCACCATCCCCATGATCTACAAATATGTCATATCCGGAAAGGTCATACACTATATCATCTTCACCTGTACGTGAAATTTAAAAGAATGAGCGGCGACGTCCAGTACGATAACTCCAATCTAAAAACAAATGCATATGCACATACAAAAGGCATATAATTCATGCAACTTAAACTAATGCAAACAGTCATATTATTATCTTTCTTAAGTCAACAAAACAACACAGTTCAGTATTAAGTATACTCTAATCTTGAACTCGGAGTTACTCAAACCCCATTGAAAATCAAACAATTTTTCGAAAATAATAATCATATATATATGAATGAGTGGGTACTCCCCAAACACCCCGAATCCAGAACACCTAATTCTACCGGAATCATATCAAGGCACGAGTCCACTAGGGATAATGTCACGCCCCATAGGGTATCCTAAACGTAACAGCCCGCCACATGCTATAAAAGACTCTCGAATTTACATCCGATCCATTCGGGAGTCTTGTATAGATGTAAAGCGTCCCTTTACGACAATAGAATACTCAATCAATGGAGTCAAGAAGTTTAATGTGGCATTCACTAGCCATAGATAATAAACCAAAACACGTATATATACTTTACAAAATCTAAGGGGCATTCCCCCACAAAATAATATCAAGTCCATTACAGTCATTCAGAGTCCTTTAGTTTCCAACGGAAGTCTAGACAAAAGCGAAGTAAACTTCTATGGGAAACTCCTATCTCCGGTACCTGAGCTGTGGCTTGCCTCGACCTAAGCCAAATGAACTCGTGCTGTAACAAATAAAAGCTATGGGGGCATAAGCTAACTAGCTTAGTGAGTAAGAACTTCCATACCACAATTAATACAATTCATTCAAACAAGTGATTATACACGCAAATGTATGCATCAGACAAGTGAGTTCAACAATATATGACCAGTCGGAAATCATATGTGGATGGACTTACGCCCTTCATCTCGGGTTAGCATATTAACGAATCCTGCGGTACGACGCCGTTTAAGCTCACGGTCAACTGATCAATAATTCGTTTTATGGATCACGATTAATCAACAATTTCGTTTTATGGATCACGATTAACCAACATGTTCGTTTTATGGATCACGAAAAACCAACCAATGCTAATGCTCCATCTCCGTCGTGATATGAATGAGTCCAATTACAATTGAAGTCAAATATGTATTAAATCAATTCTTTTAGGTGACCAACAAGTATTCGCAGACAATCCATATAAAATGCTAGCTAATCAATCAATAGCTTAACACCCGGTTTCGATATTTCTTAAGTTTCATTTCACACATCAACAGCAAACACAGATATAATTCTCATATACCCCATCATACATAACCATTTTTATTTTTGCTTACATCACTAGTGCCACTAACAGTACAATCACAAACATTAATTGAGAGTGGAAGTGGTACTCACTCGGCCATTGGACGCCAATCTTTTTAGTAGTAATAGTCGGGAGGTAGGGTATCGTCTTGCTCGGG
Source organism: Combretum micranthum (assembly GCA_024138025.1). Lineage (NCBI taxonomy): Eukaryota > Viridiplantae > Streptophyta > Magnoliopsida > Myrtales > Combretaceae > Combretum > Combretum micranthum. The sequence continues at coordinate 600,852 of JAMXBD010000038.1, read as the reverse complement.
ATCACCTACCACATAAGAATAATCCTAATGAGATTCTCATCATTTAGCTAATCCAAGCTATGCATCTAAACTAGATGAATTCGAAATTCTAGCTATTTGCGGAAGCCCCGACTTAAAACGGCCATAACTTGGTCATTTTAACTCGGAATTTCATAAATTTTATATCGATCTCTATCTACTTCGAAAGATCTATCTATTTCTAGTATTATTTTCAAGTTTTGAAAACAATAAAGCCACGGAACAGTAGGATCAGATCTGTTCTGTCACTTTCTCGACTCCGAAAAATTGTTTCGCTTTTGATAAAAATGTTCCTAGTTGATGATTCATGTATAGATGGTATATGAATGAATTCCTAACATGAATGTCATATAATGAACTCAATATATGCATGGTCTTGATGATTTTTGATGACGAGCTCTTGTGAACTCCTAATTGTTATAAATTCCCATAAAGGTTATTTCTAAAAAGCTATTCTTCCCAACTTTACATTCCCTAGGGTTTCTATGATTTTATTCTTGAAATTTACTTGTTATTTAAATAAAAATGAGATCTCAAAATCTATATTAATCATGGCCTTCATTTATGCATAAAAATCCACATTTTTCATTTGGTAAACATGTTTTTAAACAAGCTTCTTGTAAAAATCCGAATTTTTGAAATTTCATTTTCTTGCATTTTCTTTATGAGAAACTTGTTTAATGCATCAAAAATTGAAGTTCCAATGTATCTATTATCTAAAGACTTCATTTAAGTCATAAAACATCCAATTTAGACTTAGATACTAGGTGTTCATGTAGGCATGGTCCTAAATTACGAATTTGACTATTAATCCATATATCAATATTTTTCATTCCAACTCCACTACTTGTTTTACATTCTTATCATGCCTAAGCTCATCTAAGCTTATGGAAATCATTCCTTAAGGGCATCTATTACATATACCTTCCAATTTTTATGAAAAATATGAGTTTTAAAGTGGTTTTGGTGGTCTTTAAGGTAGGGTTCTAATTCCATCCGAATTTCCAACAAATCATTTCTAATAAAACCTTTTCTTTTTCAATCTTCTTGCCTTCTATACATGGAGATCTACTATCTAACACATCTATACATATGCAAGGCTATATTTTTATGATCATCAATGCATGGAAATCAAAATAACTATATGAACATATATGTAGATGAAGATGTGGATGTCTAAACATTAGATCTACTAAATATAATGCATGAATCATAAACTTCATGGCATGAACATCAATATATATGCAAGATCTCTACTTTACATGCATGAACAAGAGGATATCTTAGCAAAAACTCATTCAAATACTAGATCCACTTCTTGTGATGGCTTGAGATTCTCGTAGTGTTTTCATGTCCCTTGCTCATGCTCATTGGGATTAATGGTGGAAAACATACAAGAATGATCTTGCCATTACAAGATTTGGGAGGAATAAAGCTTGAAATCAACACTTTAATGGAGATTTAGAGATGAAAAGAAGAGAAAAATAAAGTTGTGAGTGTGTGTGTGCATGGTGTGGGTCACAGCACAAGCTAGGGAAGAGAAGAGAGGATTTCAACCTTGTAATTTTTTGGAAGAGTGAAAATGAGAGAGAGAGAACATTAGCTTATATATTGGATAGGTTAGGGTTTTAATTGAATTAATTGAGTAAAAATAAATTAAATGGAGAGGAAAAGAAGGGGGAGAAGGTGTCGGCCATTTGGCTTGTGTGTGTGTGTGTGTTTTGAAATTTGATAATTTGTATTTTAAGTAATTAAAATGTAATAAATGTAATAATTATTTAAGAGACAAAAATTCTTGGGAAAGAAAATTGAAATGAGTAGTTGTAAGGATGTAAGAATAGGGTATGGGTAGTGTGTAGTGTAGGTTGTACTTGTGAATAGTAGACAAGACATCTACTTTACCGGTTGTAATGAAAACACGGGAAAAGGCTATAACTGAAATTTTTATAACCCGGACAATTATAAAATTGATATTTTTTGAATCCTTATAAAATTATGGTTCTAATGAATATTCCAGAACATTTTTTTGAGTTCGAGGTCCCGGGGCACGCTTTTCCGTAATTGAGCTCGGGAAGGCCCAGAATTGAAAAATTCCCAAATTTAAAACTTTCAAAGGTCTAAAATATACTTTAGAATGATAATTCATATTCATTTTCTTTATAAAACTTCTTTTATTATGAAACCGAAGGAAAGCCGGATTTAGGGTTCCCTAGCTCCTCTCTCTAGACTTGAACTGAACCGGATTAGGGTTTCGCTTTCCATCTTCCGGGGTTTTCTTAACTACTGAGATTACCGGGGTTTACAACGTCCCCACCTTTAATAAAGTTTTGTCCTCAAAACGAAACTGACGTACCTTGTTCTTCAAATAACTCAGGGTACTTCCTCCGGATCTCATCTTCAGCCTCCCAGGTTGCTTCCTCAAAGGCATGATTTCTCCACAACACTTTAACGTAGTGAATGTCCTTGTTCCGTAGTCTTTGGGTTTTCTTATCCAATATCCTCACTGGGTGTTCTTCATATGTCAGGTTTTCTTTCAGCTGAATCGGTTCCAATTCCAGAACCCTTTCCGGGTCGGCAACGTACTTTCTCAATACTGACACATGGAATACGTTGTGGATCCTGGATAAATTTGGTGGCAAGGCTAGTCGATACGCCAGATCTCCGACTCTTTCTAAGATTTCAAAAGGTCCAATGCATCTCGGGCTTAACTTCCCTTGTGTACGTATCCTCTTAATACTTTTAATCGGGTTTATCTTTAGGTACACATGATCACCCACCTTGAATTCGAGTTCTCTTCTTTTCAGTTCTGCCCAACTCTTTTGCCTGTCTTAAGCCTCTTTCATTTTTCGCTGAATTATCCTCACCTTATCGACGGCTTCTTGTACCAATTCCGGCCCAATAGCTACTTTTTCCACTTCATCCCAAAACAGAGGGGATCTACAGTGTCGTCCATACAGAGCTTCATAAGGCGGCATCTGAATAGTGGAGTGATAGCTGTTATTGTAAGCAAACTCAATTAGATGTACATGACTATCCCAACTCCCTTTGAATTCCAAGCCACACGCTCTCAGCATATCTTCCAGGGTTTAGATTGTCCACTCAAACTGTCAATCGATCTGAGGGTGATAAGCCGTACTAAAATGCAATTGAGTGCCCAAACTCTTTTGTAGGCTTGTCCAAAACTTGGACACAAATCTTGGGTCTCTATCTGAAATAATCCCTGCAGGTATGCCATGTAATCGTACAATCTCTCGGATGTAGATCTTGGCTAATTTTTCCATTGAATAGGTCATATTTATGGGTAGGAAGTGTGCTGACTTGGTTAATCGATCCACTATTACCCATATCGCATCACAACCAGAAGGAGTCTTGGGAAAGCCACACACAAAATCCATAGATATCTGGTCCCACTTCCACCCAGGAATGGGTAAAGGCTTCAATAATCGACCTGGTCTTTGGTGCTCCACCTTCACCTGTTGGCAAATCAGGCATTTCATTACATAATCCACCTTCACCTGTTAGCCTATTTTATGCTTTTAGAAAGATTTTCATTCTACACATCTAATATGGATAGTTTCCTCCACTTATAAGTGGTGACTTATTGATAACTTGTCCTTCTAGAAACCCTAGTGTATTTGATGTCATGATCTTTACCTTAAATGCGATTAGGAACAAAAAATTAGAGATGAGGCTCTAATACCAAATGAAAACACACTAGAGAATACTCAAGGGAGGGGAGGGTGATCCGCTAAAAAATTGTTGTTTAAAATTCACAAGCGAATATCCTAGCAAGTGTACTAGATCGAATCAAGTAGTAAAATGTTGAGTGAGTATCGTTCCCACAAGGAAAGCTTAATTACCAATTATTATTGATTCCAATTAATATCTGGACAATGTAATTCAGAATAGTTGTTAAGTGACATAATTACCTACTTTTAATTTACTTTAATAGATTCAACTAAGTTTTTTCTAATAGAAATGTATATGATCCAATAGTGAGAATAAGACAAAATCCATATTTGCCAATCAAATTGAACTAATGTTATTAAATAATTAGATTCATGAAAATTCAAGTGAAACTTTGTAATTCTTAAAAATCTAGTGGCTTCCACTACTTAGATTATCTAAGAAATCGACTTTAACAGTCATGAATCTCGATTCTCTAACTGCCTAATGACTTAAATTAAATTTTCCCTAATTCCTTAGTTCAAATTCAACTTAAAACATTGCATTATCAAGTAAAGTTTCCAGATAAAAAAAATATAATATCTCAGCTTTCGCATTTTGATATTAAATCTAAATCTTTAATTCCAACGAAATCAGTTGTTTCTCCCAATTCAACTAATTTCTCCTTTTACCATGATCCTCCCGAATTCACGGTTCTTTACAGGAATTAAACATGAATTTTTACATGAATATAACAACCAAATATCATTAATTCAATAATCATTTAAGCAAATCTGGATTTTATCAAGTTCTCACCGTATAATATTTAGCACAACATAATAATAACTAACCATAACATTGTGATTATCATGACTGAGTGCATATTTGTGATCTAAAACAAAATAACACCACTTAACTAAAAACGAATTAAAGAATTAAGAATTCAAACCGTACAAAGTGTCCCAAATGCACTGTTCAAGTCTACCACAATTCTCCACGAACAAATATATGCAAGATCTACTCTAAGGAATTGTATCTATGCAACTACTCTTTGCTTTTCTCTCTACTCTAAGAAAGAACTATATGGAACTGTCGTCCTCCCTTTCCCTCTCCTCTTTCTTTCTTTTTAAAAGCAAAACAGACCCGTGGAGTGTTCAACTGCCAGCCTAAACGCCGGCAGTTTCTTTTCCAACGCTGGCAGTGTAGACATCCGGCATTAGACAAATGCAATCTGATGGTTGAGAAAATGTATCAACGCCGGCGGCGTTGAATCATAATTTGCCAGCGTTCATTGAAGTTGCCTAGGTTGCAGTATCCACAAACACTGCCAGCGTTCAGATCAGTGTTAAGGAATAGGCTTCTGTGGAATTCACAAACGCCGGTAGTTTATTCTTCAACGCTGGCGGTGTAGACATCCAACGTTAAGAATTTGTATTCTGGGATGTTGAAGGCCGGCACAAACGCCGGCGGCGTTCTTTTGAAAAATGCCGGTGTTCGTTATGAACTGATCAAAGCTGGCAACGTTTAATTGCCGGTGCTTTTAACTTTTATACTTCCTTGCCCACTTTTGAACTCGATTCCATGCCAATGAGTCTCAACACCTTCCATTCCCTGATGTAAAACAATTTGAGAACTCAAAGTACCAATTTTCGTAAATTAGAAACAATTTCATACTAGTTAAGCCCGAATTATGAGATGAAAAATGTATAAAATTTGAGTTTATCAGAGAGGGGGGGGGGGGGGGGGGTGGGGGTTGTGCGCGTACGGCCTAGAAATAGTTAGTTAATGAATTTTTGATGCAATTGATCAAATTAATCCTTGATGACCACAAATATAACAATAATATTGAACAATAATGAATATAAAAGAGATAGGGAAAGAAGATTCAAGCCTGAATATAGCATGAAGTTCAACCTGCTTCCTAATCTCCATGATCACACATATCATCCCTAACCGAGGACTTTACACACTTTATTAGTCTCAAATACAAAAGCTCAAATTAAGCTATACGCTAGTTACAAAGATTAAGAAATAAATAATAGCCTCTTTTTTATAGTGCTCTTTTACAAATTACAGATTTAAGGTCAGAGCTCTAATATGATTTTTCTCTCTTTACAAATTTTGCATAATAATGAACAAGAGTACAAGAGTTTGAGAGGATCTACGGCTTGTTTATTTGCAAATGAAGGCTCTTAAAAAACTTGTTTTGAATCTGCCAAGGAGCATATATTTATATGTCTTCAAAAAGTCAAACATTCATTGGAGATAACATTTGAAAAACATCAAGCATTAAATACTCGCAATGGCTCTTTTTGCTTAGATGGCTCTTCGGTCCATCTCCCTACCAGCTCACTAGTTTGCACGTCGCGCCCTTGGATTAAAGAATTGAGCCTTGGATTAAAGCCCCAATCAAGGCTATGGTTTTCTTGATTTGTACTAGGTTACCGGTGCAAGACCTGCAAGCACAGACTTAAAGTTCATAGCATAGATTCTTCTATTTAAGAGATAATAGATTTCCTAGTTTAGATACCTTTTCCATTGATTGCAAATAACCTATTAGTTTCAAGCAAGTAGTGTGCATTTAGAATATGACTTACATAATTTTTATTCTCATTAAAATCACATGTAGAATTAATTAGTTTAATAGTTTATTTATCACATCTTTATTATTTATGATTATTTTGCAATTGATTTTGAAAATCATGACAAGATTATTTTCACTCCACATGAGCTTTGACTGGCAGATTCCATTTTATAATCATAAAGAGGTATATTGACTAATGGACATGGTGCCTTAGTCAACCTACAAGATGTTTCAATCATCATACTATTTCTTTAATTTAAGGGATACACTAACATTGATTTAACTACTTATTAAAATTATTTTAATTACTTTTATTTTGTCTACGTAAACTTATTTGATTGTTCATTTGACTCTATTAAGTTATATACATATATGGATGTATGTTCACATATAGTGTGGCGTGTTTAAATTTGAATAGATTAAAGATGTAACTTTTAGTATATCTCATATTTTACTTAAGTTTAATTCATTTAAATGATTATTCTTTTGCATGTTTTAAAGAGGATCAACTAAAATAAGAAGGAAATAACAAAATACTTAATGAATTTATATAAAATTAGACATGAAAACGTAATAGTATATGTATATATATATAAATATATATAGAAACATTATGCTAATAGTAGAAATCAATTATAAGTAGAAAATATAGCTAGAAATTTTAATTAAGGAAAATAAATATAACTTTCTCGTAACTGCTAGTGATCTCTTGATCTACCTGCTCTTAACATCTCATCATCCTATAGAGTTCATAGCTTGGATTCTCGACCTTAAACCTAAGCACCATACCACTTGAACATTAACGCTTTAAAACATAGGGATACTTACAATTCACAACATGTGTATAACTACTTATGGATATGCTAAAACGTAAAGCTGTTAAATAACTCAATAAATATTATAACTCCACATCATACTTTATAAGGGTACCCCATGCACAAACATATTCATATGGAACACTATTCTTAACTTAAGAGCAACAATTACACCTTACACATATAATACCTACTACATGGCTAATAGAGTACACAAATTAAGCAAACCAACATCAGGGTTTATGCCAAATAACTAGAACACACCAAGTAAAAGGAACTATAAAGAACATAATACAATTGAAATTCTTCAGCTGCAATACAAGTCTAAGGAATGACATATTTGCAAGGTAGTCCTCCTAGCCATCATCCTTCTCATATTTAACCATAGTATCATTTCCAAATAGATCAAATGCTATAAGAGCATCACCAATACTTGAAATAGAGAAAGGGAACAGCCGGAGGCTAGCATAACATACCAACACTCACATGCACGTTATTAAGAATCAATATATTCACATGCAAAAATAAAACTATTTCAACAACTAGTATTTCTTTATTTTTAGTTAAGTAAAAAAAAAAAACAATATAAAGATAACATGATATCTCGATACCCACATATGTTTGTACATGCATATATAGTAGATATTGTGTACCCCATAATAACCATTACTAGGAACTACCTAAATCTACTCATATTATTTCTAAGTACAACTCCACTTAAGGCAATGCCTCACAAGGATCATTAGGTTACTGTGTCAGTAGCAATAATACTCTCCACCTATTAATAGCATTCACACACACTTAACATACATAATTAAAACCAAGTATTGATTAAGTCCAGTGCAATGCCAAGTATCCCAAGCAACCATAATCAGTAAGCAGTGTATATGCGTACCTCGTTGACTCATCCAAAACTCAAACCTCTAAAACACACTAAATTTGAGTTACAACATACATAAGGCACCTAGAATGATTGACACTTCCAAACTCTCATCTAGGTCATGTTTTCTATAGTTGTCACTCATACATTGCATTAGTATAGAAGTTATTAAATAAATTATTTGAATTAAAACTATAAGGTAGTTTGATGCTTATCTAAGATATTTTATATATTTAGTTAAAAAAAATTAGAATATTGACATAAGATAAGAAATTGGTACTTAAAATTTCGATATTTCTATTTTAGGGTTTTAAAGTGTAAGTTAACCTTAAAAAATGGAATTGAGCATGTTTTATGAGCTTTTTAAGAGAATTTTACAAGTTTAGAAGATTTTGAACTAAAAACAAGTTAGAACATAGCCATGTTATAGGTCATGTTTAGAACAAAACTAGAAGTGTGGAACAAAAGTTGGAACACGCCTATGTTTGAAATCATATTCTTTAACATTGTGTTAGAACATGCCTATGTTAGAGGTCGTGTTCTACACAAAAATGTAACATGAGTTTTAATTTGGCCATGTTACAAGTTGTGTTCACCTATATGATGAGAATTTATGCATTCCCTTCAATATAACACTTTCATACCTATTAAAGTTTAAATTCTTCACAGAACACACATAGTTTCTTTTTTTTTTTTCTTGCTTTAATACATCAATTTACATAAAAATTTACAAGAGAATTCAAGGATCACATTACTTACTTGAAATTCATTAGATTTTCTTGTTTCCATTTAAGATTACTAAAACTACACACATATGTAAGGATTAGACAAATTTAAAAGCAAGAATGCCATCCTACACTTTTACCTGTTGATAAAGGTATATTATACTCAATTTTTATCATATGAACCATGTTAAATTATTATTGATTTTATAGAAATCATGAGGAAATGGTACTTAAGTATGCTTAATTTTATATGTAGGGTCTTTAATAAGTTATATTATAAGTACAAGCAATTGGGAGAAGTTTTATGAAAAATTGGAGACAAGAAGAATGTAGGTGTCCATGCAAGCATATTAGGATAGTTTTGGCATTGTTTCGTAAATTTAACATATCTCTCTGATCCGAGCTCCTATTGAGATGATTTAAAATGATACTGAAAGATAAGATAGAGATCTTCAATTTTCATGTTTTGGGTATGGAAAAATTTAGAATGTATCAAAGTCAAAACATGTTGTGAAATTGCTACTCTTACAGCGATGGCATCCAAGTTTTAGAAAATAATAGAGTTTTGTAAATTGCAGATATCTCTCTCATCCAATCTTCTTTCAACATGATTCAAAATTCTATGGAAAGATAAGAGAGCGATCTACAATCTTTATGTTTTGAGTTTTGACTAATTATGAAAGAATGAAGGTTAAAATTCATTTTGAAGTTACCGTGTCATGCCCCGAATGATACCCTAAATGTGGCAGTCCGCCATATATAATATGAAAGCTAAAGAATGACAACTTTAGTCATGCAAAAGTTTTGATATTACGTGCAAGGCGTGCTTTCAAGATAGTAGGAGACTCAAAGGGGTATTACGTTTAAACAAATGATAAAAGCATGTAAGAACGTATAAAGGTAAACATGTAATAATCATTAAGTTTAAAATTCTTACAACTTCTTAGGGGCATTCCCCCATACTAAAAGTCTTGCTATTCTAAGCCATCTTAAAGCATACAAGATATATCAAAAGACTAATATAGAGATTTTTCTTAGAAGTCTACATCCAAAAACTAAATATGTAAACTTCTTCTGAAAACTCCTAGTAACTTTGGCTCGTACCTGACAAAAGGGGCTCCTTGGTGTCAATCACAAGTAATCAAACTGTAACAAAAAGCTATATGGATATAAGCAAAACTAGTTTAGTGAGATAACTCCCTTCTTCAAAGCATTTTCATAAAACATATAAGTATTTTAACAATCATATGTCAATGAAACAATCACATGAACAATCAAGATATACATGATCAACCAGAAACCATGTGTAGCATAGATTTTATGGCTACCTTGTCAGGGGTTGGGTGGTTACTGGCTCATTCGACCATCAATATTTGCAGACTTACTGGCTCCTACTTACCCAAGTAGACTTCCCGACTACTACTAGCGACCATTACAATTCATCGTTTTCCCCATATGAAGAATAGTAGCAAAAAAAAAAAAAAAAAGTAATAAATGTGACTCACAATATACCATGCATGAATCATTTTTAGTATTGGTTCATCCAATTATTTTAATTTCAGGTTGAAGGTGACCAAAACAATATTCATCATACCATTACAAGAGAACATAAATTATTCATCAAACCTTTTTTCGATATACTTAGCTTTTTATTTAACAATCACTTCATTCAATCATACATCTAATTCACACAACATTTATTCTTTTATCTTTCCTTTATCTCTAGTGCCACTACTTACAAACACATTCAAGGAAATATAATTAGTAAGGGATTAACTCACTCCATGACGATCGCTCCTAGTTGAAATAGTCTTTCAAAAAAGTGATATCGGTTCTTTCTTCACCTAAACAAGATGAAATCTGCAAAATGAGTCTTTCATAGAATTTCTACTTTAAAGATTCTAAGTCTATCTTCAATTTATGGTAAAAATCGGATTGGAGGAAATTCCAACTTCAAATAGCCATAACTTGCTCATTTTAACTCGAAATTTAGCATATTATATGTCTTTTTCTACCAACTAAAAAAGATCTATCCATTTCTAAGGTTATTTTTACTATAAAAGGTCATTTTGGTCTTATATCGAAGGGGTACAGATCTATCACGAAAACTTGCTTCTTGAAAAACAACATTTCTAATCATTTCTTCACTCAAAGATTGTTAAGCAAAACTTAAATATAAATATATAGTTGGAAAGATTTCCTTTGGTATATAAATAGACTCATAATTTATACATGATGCTATAGGTGTTGTCTCATTTAATAAAAACAACATTTCCTAGGTTTTGAAAAGAAATTGGATTCGTTAAACTTATCTTCATGTGGTTGAAATAACTTATAAATTCTTGGGTGATCAAAATTAAGTGTTCTATATTTTTATTCTTTAGTTTATCAAAAGTGAGTAAGAATAAATTTTGGTCTTTTTAAATTATCTATCAATTTTATTTTTAGGAATTGAAAAATAGAGTTCAAAAACTTTCTTTAGTAGTACTTAATGAGTTTAGTCTTTAAAATTTTATTTTCTTAGATTGTTGACAAATTTCATTTTTCTAAGTAGGTTTCTTAAGACTTGTAAGTTTATTTTCTTTTAGCTCTGAGTTTAGAAAGTTGGTAAAAATAGTATCAAGTTATCATCTATATATCAAAATTTCCTATATTGTCATTTGAAAAGAAAGTATCTTTAGAATTTAAAGAAACTTCTTTATCAATAGTTTGAAATTTCATGATGAGCTTATATAAACTTTTAAAAAATGGAATTTATTTGAAACATCCTCCTAAGTCTTGATGAAAGACATTTATTAAATGATAAAATTTTAAGAGTTTAGTCTTTTAGAAAAAAAAAAAAGATCTCTTTTTATTTTGACAACCAGTCATTAGCATGCATGAATATATTTATGTAGTTTATAAAAAGATAAGAATGTCATAAGATAAGATAATAAAGGATATAAGAAACAAATAAGCATAATAATAATTTTCAAGTATTAGGAGCCTTACCTTCTTTCCTAGGAGTAAGAATAGACTAGTCCCAAAAGAAAAAGAAAATTGTTTTGACTTGATAAGGATAAGTCTAAGATTAGAAAAACTAGTCTTAAAATAACTTGAAAGTAAATAAATTACAAGGAAGGTAAATAAATGGCAATGAAAGTAAATAAATTGCAATAACAAGTGAGCTTATATGCTTTAAAAGGTATACATAGCTACATAGATATATTTAGTTAGATATATATATGTATGTATGAACAACATAAACGAAAATAGATTCATGAATAAAAACAAAGTATGAACATATTGTTGCTTTCCTGACCTCCATGAGTTTAGAAAACACACACTATATTTATACTAAGCAAATGAACATACAAAAAGCTTAGATTATTACCTATGGAAGAAGAGAAAAAATAGAGAGAACTTTTGGAGAAAATTTGTAAGAGTTTTGGTAGTATAAGAAAGGTGTGAAGGAAATGGAAGAAAGGGGTAGTATTTATAGGAAAAAGTGGAGGATAATTTGTATTAATTAAATAAGAAAAAATTAAAATAAATATGAGTGAAATGGGGAGGGGGCTAGCACATATTTGAGGGAAAGAGAGAGAGATTTTTTCTTTTGTATTTTTGTTAATGAAAAGTGAGATGTGAGAGATGTGAAGTTGTATTGGAAATGAAAATTATAAGAAAATAGGTATATAGGTTATAAGGAAACGTAGAGATAGATGAATAGTATAGAATAGTAAGGAATAGTAATCAATAGTGTAAATGCGATATCTAATATTTTTAGTTATAAAAAATTTTAAAATTGTTATATTAAGAATCCTTATATAATTACAAGTCTAACGGTATATTCGGAATATTTTTACTATTCTAAACCCTGGGACACGTTTTTCGAAAATTGTATCCGATCGGTTCAAAAGGAATTGCGGTTTGACTAATTTAATATTTTTAAGCGCTCTTATGTTATTACGAACTATTCTACATACTAATCTCTTACTTACTCATTTAGGATTATGAGCACGAGATTGTCGGACTTAAACTGTTGTGTCTAACTAGGGTTTCGTTGATTTTAAGATTTCCGATTGTCCTTTTATTTAGGGTTGAAGCTTAACCGATCGTAAAACTTTAGAGGTTTACAACCTACCCCCTTTAAAGAAAGTTGTCCTCAAAACTTAAAGTTTATACTTGATTCTTTGAACAAGCTTGGATACTTCTAACGTATATCGTTTTCAACTTCCCAGGTTGCCTCTTCATATGAGTGATTTCTCCATATAACTTTCACATACTTGATTTCCTTGTTTCGAAACTTTTGTACTTTACGATCCAGGATTTGAATCGGGTGCTCTTCATAGGTGAGGTTTTCTTTTAACCGTACTGATTCCAATTCTACGATTTTACTAAGATCTGGCACATGCTTCCATAAAACCGAAACATGAAATACGTTGTGGATTCTGGATAAGTTAGGAGGTAAGTGTAAACCTCGAAAATTTTCACATGAGTACACGATTCTAAAATAGAAAGTATGAACTAGCTAGTAAACCTAGAACTCAACAAAAATCCAAGAATAGATTAATGAGTTGAATTTCGCTGAATCAGGATCTAAAAGCTCGAATAAAGAACTCCTTTGACTCTAATTGATACCAAAAATGAGATTTTGTATCTTAAGCTGATAATTCAAGATATAATTAAAGGTAACCCAAATTTTCAAACCCCGAAACTTGTCATACAAATAGGAATAGATAGAAAAATATAAATATAGAAAATAATTAGCTATCATTAAACTCAACAAAGACTTGAGACTATAACTATGACTAGTAATGAGCCTATATATAGTTTTAAACCCTAAATCAAAGATTCCTAAATAGTATTAAACATTACTAATAAGATTTCATAATAGGCATCGAAAACTTAAGATATCTAGATAATTTGGATAAGATATTAAATGTGATAATGAGTAAATAACCAATTACGCTTATAGTTAGGAAACAATAACCTAAAGATAAACTGTTAGGGTTATAAATACACAATAAAAACTTAAACAGATGCAAAACTAATAATCTAGACTCCAAAAAAAAAAAAAAATTTCGAATCACACCATTGTTCTAGTTAGGATATTCTTAAGCTATTGCAGCTTAAAACAAAAATTGACCAAATAAGCTTAGAAAACCTTAATCACGAGAGATAAAATTCTAAAAATAATTAATTGCGTAAACTTAAAACTCAAAGTTGTATCTTTTGACAATCTAGAAATTTTTAGAATCTTATAAAAATACTTTTAGACAAAAACTCTCAAATATTTGGTAAATTTATACTTGTTTAGCTTAATGAAATACCATAAACTCTAGATAATTATCAACTAATTATAATTGTAATATTTTTCTCTCCTTAAATTGTGGCTGCAACTTTCAATCCACGGTTGGAGATGTCTTGATTTTTGCAAGATGAAATACATTTTCAACTTGATCAAATAATTGACTCTTTTAGTCAACATTTTACACACAACAATCAATAGAAAATAGCCAACACACACATAATTAATGCATCAAACAGTACATAACACACACACACGAAGCTGGAAAAATTATGGAAAGAAAAACATCACAACCGTCTCTCCTTCCACTTCTTCTATATATATATATATATATATTTAAGTACCATAATATGGAAGCAAACAAAATTCATTTATTCCCAACATTTCCAGATCAAACGAACTCGCAACTAGCAACCAAATCGACCTATAAACAGAACCTAACTCGTCCTAAACACCTCAGCTCAGGTCAAAGCAAAAACTACACTAAAAACGCTCAAGTTGGTAACAAGGTAAGTTGATTTATTTTGGCTTGTTGTTTGTTAAAAATAATGATTTAAACTAACTTCTGATGATCATAGAATCATTATCAAACCAAAAACAAGCTTCGAATTTCACTGAACAAGCTCAAACAAGATAAAATTTGAAAACCTTAGTTGCACTCCTTTTGATTCGAAAATCATGGAATATGTAAATAAAGATGTGTTGTAAGTTGTTTAATGTTTATATATATAGTATACAATCACTTAGGAATGATCTATGAGTGTTTCTAACGTATTAAAAGTAAGAAAATGGGATCAAATCGAGGTTAAAGACGATGAATAGTACCAGGGTTCTTCTTCCAGATGAGCACGGCTGGTTTTTCCCCGTGCACTAGCTGTGTTTCGCATTTTTACATGAGCATAGGAGGAACACGGGTGTGTTCCACCCCATGTACCTCTCGACAACCTAATTTAAAAAAAAAATATTTTTTAAATCGAATTATTCAAACTAAATAATATAATAATTAATATTACAAATATTATTAATGCTGTTATTATTATTTTTTATTTTGTTTTATGTATTATTAAGAATACTATTATTTGTTAGTAGTATAGTAATAAAATTTTTTAATATTAAATTTTAAACTAAAAATTTTCTATATTATCAAATATATAGCATTTAAGTAATATATTATGATATTATTTGAAAATATTGATATAGTCATTATATATTATTGATATTAATAATATCATGAAAGGATTACTAATAATATACAATCACTATCATTAATTTAATTAAAGTCCATAAAGTTTTACAATTATAGTTGTTAATATTATTAATACCATTAAAAGTATTTTGATTAATAATATTGTTGGAATTATCATTTTTAGATATTATTATACTTAATATTCATAATTAAAACCCAAAAGTTAAACTTAAAGCTATTTCAATAATATTACTACTAATATTGACTTTAATGGATTTGATTTTTGAATTACTATTAATCTTAATTATATGATGAATATTACAAGTATTATTATTTTATTATTATTATTATTATTATTATTATTATTATTATTATTATTATTGTAATGGCAAAAAGGATAATACTACTAATATATTTTTTTAAACTAATTTCTAAATTTATCAAATCTTAATGTTACTAATTTTTTTATCATTATAGATGAATTTAATATGTTTTATAAGAAAAGTTAGAAGTATAATAATTACCAAGTATTTTATTTAAATGCATACATATAGACATACATACCACAATGGAAATTTAAATAATCTAAATTTTTGAATAAAGAGATACATTTACATTGCAAGAAAATTGTATCAAGTAAATCAAAAGAAAATCGATAATTCTAAAAATTAACAAATAAATACGAGTTACTATACTAAGTCGAATAAGGAGCAATACAAAAAAATAACAATGATAATAACTATAAAAATAAGCTAACTAAATATCAAATTTTCGAATATCCGATGAATATATTATATATATATATAAGTATCAAACAAGATCAAGACAAACAACATGAAATTAATATTAAATAATATTGGATTAACATAGGACCATTAAAGGACCAATATAGTACTAGAATGAAAACCCGACATCAATATAGGACACTTAGACACTCATAGGAGTTTAATCATATAATTTATGTGACATCGATGAATATATTAATCATCTCAGTAGGTGACATGGGTACGTGTGAGGATTTTCATGACGACTACTACGATTAGTCATCATGAGCAGGTGAGTAACTCAGTCTTATTACATTGTATGTGCTTGTAACTTAGCTAACCTTAAATAAAAGATAATAATATGAGTATGCTATATGGGTTATGCGAACTGTTTTTTGTATGAGATATTGATTGCCAAGTCACTTTAATAATAATAACAACAGAATTATGTATGACTATATTGGTTGTTTAACATGTTTGATTGCCTGTGCATTGATTGATCGCCTTTAACGTGAATAAAACTATTGGTACCATAAAGGAAATTATACATGCATCGCATGTCTTGCATAAAGTAGCATTTGAGTAAGTGGTAGCCTATTATGTGTTAGTGTTTCGGATCTCTGATAATGCTTGATTTATCTAAGCAAAGAAGCTATTAGTTAATCGCAAGATTACCTTTATTCTATTGATACCATAGAAACTAAATGGTAAATAAAGGACGCGACTTATGGTATTACTTGGAAATGACTAACACTTAGTGGAGTTTCCAAAGCTAAAATAGGAAATGAGTGTTTAAGACATAATAGATTCATAGACACAATTAAAGTGAGCATTGATGTTTTCTTGGAAGCTTAGTCTCTTCTGGGTAGGTAGTCCATAGATTGTGATCCTTCAACCCCAATGATAGGCGTAAATCTTCATCCTGTTTGGATTCTAAGTTATCCAGGCTTGTATTTATACATATGCTTTATTGATGCATTTCATATGATTGTTAACAAACTTGTTTGATATGTGGTAAGTTCTAGTTATTCACTAAGCCTGTGAGCCACACTCCAACAGTCCTTTCAAGTTCACATTGCGACCTTAGCTCACTACTTCCAGGAGCATGGTCCCGGTAAGAATTTAAAAGCTAGAAGCTTAAGGAGTAGTGCGGGATAAGATTATATTTCTATTTTTAGTTGCAAGTATTTAGCATTAGAAACTTTAGTTATGTATTTGGAGGGTTTTATAGAAATGTTATGGTCTGTAATAGTATTATTATTCCCAAACTTTGGATGACAGTTATTTACTAATTTATATCTTATATATACTTGTCCTTCTTATCAAAGCAACTAAAATATCCTGTTTATTAAAAATATATCATTCTCAAAAGGTAAACTAGTAATAATATTCAAGTGCATCTTGTTTATTACTACTAGATACCCTCAGGGCGTGACAGTAAGGCTAAGCAATAAGCAAGATTTCCTACTCTTTCAAGCACTTCGAAAGGTCTAACATATCATGGGCTTAATTTTCCTTGTGCCCAAACTCTGTGAATGCTCTTGATGGGATTCACCTTCAAATATACATGGTTTCTAATCTTAAACTCGAGAATACGTCATTTCATATCCGACCAGCTTTTCTGTCGATCTTGTGCTTCCTTCATTCTTTGTTGAATGATTCGTACTTTTTTGGCTTCGTCTTGTACTAAGTCGGGTCTGATGCTTAGCTTTTCCACATCATCCCAAAATAGTGGCGACCTATACTGTCTTCCGTACAAGGCTTCATATGGTGGCATTTGAATTATAGAGTGGTAACTGTTGTTGTAGGCAAATTCCGCCAATGGTAGATGTGCGTCCCAACTTCCCTTAAACTCCATTACACAAGCGTGCAACATATCCTCTAGAGTTTGTATTGTTCTTTCCAATTGACCATCTGTTTGGGGGTGATAGGCAGTGCTAAATTGTAGCTTTGTTCCCAAACATCTTTGTAAGCTTATCCAAAACTTAGATACGAACCTTGAGTCTCGATCAGAGATGATTCCCGCGGGTACTCGATGCAAGCGTACTATATGTCTTATATATATTCTAGTTAACTTATCCATGGAGCAATTCATGTTGATCAGAAGAAAATGATTTGTCTTACTCAACCTATCTGCCACAACCCATATCGCATCATATTCGATAAATGTTCTCGGTAGTCCATATACAAAGTCCATCGTAATTTGGTCTCATTTCCATTTTGGTATTGGTAGAGGTTTTTAGAGTCCTCTTGGTCTTTGGTGCTCCACTTTTACTTGTTGTCATGTTGGACACTTCATCATGATGTCGGCTATGTTTCTTTTCATACTGTTCCACCAATAGTGACTTTTCAAGTCTTGATATATCTTAGTCCCTCCTGGGTGCATTATATATCACGAATGATGTGCTTCTTTCATGATTTCTTTCCTCATTTCATCATCATCTGGAATACATAACCTCCCCTTCATTCTTACAATATCGTCATCATCTATTGTGAAATCCGTATACTTTCCCTCCCATACTTCTCCTTTAATCTTTTGAATCACCTCATCATAACGTTAAGCTTTCTTGATCCTTTCTACTAAGGTTAGCTCCATAACTAGGTTGGCAATTTGTACGTCCACACTCTGCCTCATGAATCCAATACTCATCTTCTCAAATTCCTTTACTAGCTCTTTGTTATCAGTGAGTAAGATAGCTACTTCTCCGTGATTCTTCCTGCTTAAGGCATCTATCATGCCCCAAAGGGTATCCTAAACGTGGCAGTCTGCCGTACACAATATTAAAGCCTAAGAATGACCACCCAAGTCACGCGAAGGCTTCCATACTATGTACAAGGCATCTAACACATAGAAGAGACTCATAAGAGTGATACATTTTATGTTGATATAACTTAAGTAACAATGTAAAGGAAAGTCAATTCACTATTCATCAAAATACAAATCATTAAACTTCGATTACAATCATCAAAAGATTCTACTACATAAAACTATTACAAGGCAATTCATAAAACCTAACTAATAACTTCAAACATTCTCATTCCTTGCCGGTATCCTGTAGTCATTCTCGGCTCCTACCATCTCGGTCCCCACTTAGCATTCTTGAGATGACGTGTTCATTCAAACCTCTATTGGGGTATAAGCTACACTAGCTTAGTGAGAATTCCCTTAATTCCATACCATAACAAGCAAGTTATAATCAACCATATGCTATGCATGAACAAACACATGAGCAAGCAATTATGCATGGGTATCTGGAACCCACACACAAAACGGATTTACGCCCTCCGTATCTTGGGTTAGGAACGGTATTGAAGTCTACACGACCGTTGCTAGTCCCCAAGCCCTCAACTCATAACACTTGACTCGGCTAGGCTCACCCATGGAATGCATCCACATTCGCCTTAGTTCCTATGAATGAACTCTGGCACCGGTCTTGTTATCCCAACGAGCCATCATCGGACTATACCGATCGACCTGCGTAGGAGTAGCATGCTACCAAATGCAATATGTCCGATGTGATGCATGACCAATTTAATTTTTGCTTAGGTCAAAATATTCATACATTCTTTAGAGTGACCAACCAATATCATATACATAACAGAAATAATATGAACAGTGTAGTTATCAAATCGAATCATGATTTTGATATGCTTTAGTATTCTTTGGCATGCATTCATCATAGTCTCATCTCCATTTATATCGATTTTTATCTTGTTCCTATAATTCTAATGCAACCAGCTACAAGCACAAATAAGGTAACAAAATAAGGAGAAAACTCACTCGACCATTGGATCACCGGTCTTTTAGTACAAGTAATCCGGTGGTAGGGAATCGTTAATTTCGGGATCACCTAAAAAGGAAGAAATACTCTAATAAGTATTTCAACTCAAACTAATCCAAATGATCTTATACGAACTATCAAATTCGTAATTCTCGTCTTAAGCGGGAATTCCAACTTAAAACGGCCATAACTTGGTCATTTTAACTTGGAATCTTGCAAATTATATATCGATTTCTATCTACTTCAAAAGATCTATCTATTTCTAATATTATATTTAAGTTTTGAAAACTTTGAAGCTTCAAAAGGTCCGATCAGATTAGGACAGTAACAATTTCAATTCCGAAAAATAGTTTTGTAAATGTTTGTAATGTTCCTACTATATAGATTAGCTATACATGCACTATTGATGATTTCCTAACATGAATGGCATGAGATGAGTTTAATGTATGCATGATCTTGATGATTTTTGCTAAAAAAAAATTTCATAACTTTTTATTTTGCAAGATCATAATAACAAGTACTTATGAAAAATCTAGTTTTCTAACTTTGATCATTTCCATTTGTTTTAGATATATTACTTAAGAAAAATATAGTTATTTTTTGTTAAAATTGAGTCTTCATTATATCTATTACTTATGACCTTCATTTCTATATAAAAATTTCCATTTTACACTTTGTAAACATGTCTTCAAGTAGAATTGATTCCAAAATCCGAATTTTTGTAAAATTAGTTTTTGAGTGATTCCTTTAAGTAAAAATCATTTGACACTTAGAAAATTAAAGCCCAACTATGCCTAGCCACTAAGGACTTCATTTTTACATAAAGTTTGCATTTTACACTTTGCAAATATGTTTTCAAATAGGATTTACTCAAAAATCCGAATTTTAGAATATCCACTTTTTGAATGATTCCTTTGGGAAAAACTTGTTTAATGCATTAAAATTTAAGACTTTATGGTACCTATTACTTAAGGACTTCATTCATTACATAAAACTTTTATTTTGAGCTTGGATAATAGGTGTTCTTACGGCCTTCATTCAAAATTACGAATTTCACAAATTGACTACTAACTCAAAATTTCCCATCTTGATTCTATTTCTTGTTTTATACATTAATCTCATCAAAACTCATTTCAACTTATAAAAATCACTACTTAATGATATCTATGACCTAAACTCTTCATTTTTCATATAAAACACAAGTTTCGAAGTTGATAAACGGGTTTTCAAAATTGGTCTTGGTTGAGATCCGAATTTACCAAATTTATTTTTGGACATATCTTTTGATAAATTCTATCTAAACTTATGAAAATCCATTCCTTAGATATCATATCTTAAGAGCATTTCATATCTTGAATAAAAACTTCATTTTTGAGTTGGAAAATATGTTTTTAAACTAGGCCTTGGCCAAAATCAGAAAATAGAACTTTGTTTTGAAAATTAATCTTTGAAGATCACATTTGATTCTTATAAAAAGAAGTCTTGATGATATACATACATTAAGCCTTCATTATCTTAAGTAAAAACTTCATTTTGATACTTGGAAAGTGGTTTTTAGATAGGGGTCTTGCCAAAATACGAATTTCACTATTTTGTTTGAGTTCAAAACCAAGATCTACTCTTAATATGAACATAAATATAAAAGAAACCATGGTAGTTGATGATTGCCTTCAAGCATAGTCTTATATTTATAAAATCCCGTTCTTAATTCACTATAAAGGCAATAGGCAGTGTACCTATCGATTGCAGAATAGAATTAATACGGTTGTCGTCCTCTAGGATCTGGATATCAAGTACTAGTATTACCGTTTCTCTACTATGTAACCGACAATTTTGATGATTACTATTTTATCTTATTTACTTTGAACAATATTAACACAGCTCCAATAATTAAACAAGATTCAATTAAGGTCTAATAATCCAGGTTTTGTCTTACTTTCAATTTATCATGTGAATCATTGACAATCCATATTAAATAATTAAGATTAGTTCTTAAGCTATAGAGTTCCTTGAGCAAATTATTAATTCTTTCGAATCTAACAATTTATCTAAACCTAGGTTAATCGATTAGGATATCTCCTAAATCAATAGCAACCTAAATTTGCATTAATAACATGAACTCTTAAGAATAGAAGATTCTTGCTATTCTATGTCTAGAATTACAAACAAATCTCTTCAATTGCATAGATCAATTCATAAAAGTAATCTTTCAATTAACTTAAATGACAATCATGCATAAATCTGTATTTCCGGACATACAAACTTAAGAACGGTTAACAAACATGCAATTGAACAAAAGAACTTCATTAATTCATTAAGAACAAAGTCTCAACACATGATAAATATGAAATTCGACAAAACCCAGATCTGAAAAACTACTCCTTCATAGTAATTAATAGTAATACATGAAATTCAACATAGAAATTCGAACTCATGATACTACCCGAAAAGATTATAGCTCAAAAGTGTCGGATCTTCAATCCTTGATGATCTTGATTTGTTATTGGAATCTCCAGAACTTCCTTCTCCCTTGAAAACTCTCGTTATCAAAATCTTGTCTATTTCTTTTCTCTTCCACCATCTCCTTTTTATAACCATCTTCAATTGAATGGAATTAATTGCTCTTGATGAGGAGAGATGAAAGGTTTTGGAGGTTATGAGTCTTTTGGCCTTTCAAGTAACGCTCCTTCCATAACCGAAATAAACGTTTTTGTCTTAAAATGGAGGTTACTGTAGTTAAAAAGTTGTTTTCTCATTGAATGACTTTTTATTAAATCGACAGGGCGAGTGACAGGTCATGTCTCACAAATGTCCTTTGCAAAGTTCAATTTCCAGGTTGACATGGTTTGAGACAGGTCATGTCTTGCAAATGTCTTTCAAAAGCTTGATTGTCATCCTTTAATTTTGCTTCCTCCTTGTAATGGTTGAAAAACATGGCTTGATCTTGTCATTTTGAGTTCTTCTTAATCCAAAATTTGCATTTTTGACCCGTCTTTGCTTTCCTTGAAAAATATTTCCTTTAAAGACCTGAAAGCATACATTAATGTTTCGAAGTGCCAAATTCTTAATAAAAATGATCAATAAAGGTTCATTTTGGCATTCACAAAATATGAATAAATTTGGTTTATCAGTAGTAAACTATAAACTCATACATGTAAACTTTACTCATCAAAATCACTCATTTATGTTATCTATACCCTAAGCCATTCATTTTAAATGGAAAATACACATTTTGAAGTTGAAAAATAACTTTTCTAAATATGGTTTATTTTTCATCCGAATTTTCAAAAATGATTTTTGTTGAAACTAATATAGATCTTGAGCTTCCTAACACTTTTCTACCATCATTAAGCTATTACAAGTTATCCAAGGGCATAAAACAAAAGTCTAATGCATGTATGAACTTAAAACAACTAGATCTAGTCTACTAAACTAGTTATAAGTGCATGAATACTATGATTGTTATGTGAATCATGAATAGATGATGAATATATGCACAAATTTACTAATAATAACAACATACTTTAACAATAAAACAAGATAATAGCATAATAACTCAAATAACAAGATCTAAAACATTGTGATGGCAAGGATCTCATGCTCAAGTATATCCACTTCCGTAGCTTGAAGCTTATGGGGATTTTGTGTGGAATCACACATGAATGAACTTGCCATTACATGTTTCAAGATCCTAGAATGTAGATCTCTTACCTATTTGTTGTATGGAGTAAGAAAATTGAAGGAAAAACAAAGTGCGTGTGTGTGTAGAGGGAGGGGGTTTCACGGTTTGGAAGAGGAGAGGAAGCGAGGGTTTTTGAGTTTGTTTGAAACAAAAGAAGTAAATGAAGGAGAGAGAAAAGAAAGATATTATTTATATTAAGTGGAATTAGGGTTTGTTTGATATAAAGATGAGATAAAATAAAACAAATTGGAGGGAGAAATTGGGGGGGGGGGGGGGGGGGGGGGGGAGGGGGAATTGGGGAGATTGCACCAGCTCATAGGGGGAAAGAGAGAGAGAAGAGTTATTTGAATTGTGTTGTGTAAGATTTGGAATTAATTAAGGTAATTTAAATGATAAAAGATATATTGGAAAGGTAAATTGTAAGAAAATGATGTAATTGTAAGAGTAGGGTGTAAGGATGTAAGAAATAGGTTATGGGTAGTGTGTAATGTAGGTTGTACTTGTGAATAGTGGTAAATAGTAGACAGGACATCTACTTTACCGGTAGTAAAGAAAATACGGAAAAAAGGCTATAACTATACTTTTTATGGTTTGGAAAATTATAAAACTTATTTTTTTGAAATCTTTATAAAATTTCGATTCTAAGGAGTATTTCGGAATATTTTTTTGAGTTTCTAGTTCTGGGGCTCGCTTTTCCATAATGGAGCTCAGAAAGGCCCGGGATAGAAAATTTTTCGAAATCAAAACTTTACATGGTTTAAAATATACTTTAAAACAATATTCCACATTAAATTATTTTATAAAATTTCTTTTGATATGAAACCGAAGAAAAGCTGGATATAGGGTTTCTAGGTTTTTCTTACAAAGCTTGAAGTAAACCGGTTTAAGGTTTCGTTTTCCGATTTCCGAAGTTTACTCGATTACTAGGAAACCCGGGATATACATTATAAGAATAACAAAATTGTGTGATGAAATAAAAGTGAATAGTGCAAAAGACTAATTAATTACCGGTAGTAATGGAAATACGACAAAAAGGTTATAACTGTAACTTTTATAACCCAAAAAATTACATAACTAATATATTTAGAAATCTTATGAAATTATGAGTCTACTAATGGTATATTTTTGATATCTCGAGCCCCAGGACACGCTTTTCGAAGTCTGTATCCGAATGGGTTTGAAATAGGTAAAAAATTTACCAATATGATATTTTTAAACAAACTTATATTACTACGAGCTATTCTACATATTTAAACTACATCTCGGCCTCTAGGGTTAGGGGCTTTAGATTGCCGGACTTAAACTATTATATTCCACGTAGGGTTTTCGGGTGATTTTCCGGTTTAGATCTTTGCCAAATTGGAAACTGATATTTTATGTTTATACAACATATTTAAATTGAGAAATTTATTTTAAATTTTATATTTGTAAGTATTTAATATCTCTTAATGCTTTCGGAATTCTTAAATTGAGTTGTATTTTCGAAAGTTTCATTATTTACTTTTTAATAATTTGTTTTTGGGCTTTATACTACTTGATTTTATAAGTTGGAGTTACGTATGGAATTTGTCATACGTAGTGGTTTTGGAATTGAAGTATGTTGAGTTCTTACTTTGTTTTTAAGAATTCTTATTGTTCCTCAAGATTGAGAAATTTCTGGATTCATTTGTGATTTAGGACTAGTCAAAGTTCGGTTTTAATTTAGAGTGATTTTTAGGGTTTTCTTTGCAAAGTTCATTTTGGAATTATTTATTGAAATTTTCCGAGGGTTATAGCATCCATGACAGCGTTTACTCTTCCTGGGCAGTAGTTTATCCCAAGGTCATAATCCTTGATAAGTTTCAACTATCTTCATTGCCGTATATTCAACTCCTTTTGCGTGAATAAATACTTGAGACTTTTTATGATTAGTGTAGATTTTGTACCTTTGCCCATATAGGTAATGTTTTCATAACTTAAGTGCAAAGACGAATATAATTGGCTCCAAGTCATGGGTGGGGTAATTTTGTTCATGGGACCTGAGTTATCGAGAGGCGTACGCAATCACCTTTCCATCTTGCATTAACACATAGCCGATGCCATTTCTAGAGGCATTGCTATGTACCGTATAGGGTTTCTTGGGATCCGGTAACAATAAGATTAGGGAGGAGACAAGTCTTTTCTTAAGTTCCTAAAAACCTTGCTCTCTTTTATCTATCTAAATGATCTTTTTAGCCTTCTGAGTCAGCTGTGTTAAGGGTTTTGCGATGGTAGAAAAGTTTTTCACAAACTTTTGATAATATCTAACCAATCTAAGAAAACTTCTTACTTCTGTAACAGTCTTAGGTTGTCTCCATTCCATTACCACTTTGATTTTCTCAGGATCTACCGATATTCCTTCTCCAGCTATGACATGTCCTAGGAAGGATATTCTGTCCAACCAGAAGTCATACTTAGATAACGTGGCATACAACTTATCTTCACGTAAAGTCTGTAGTGCCATTCTCAAGTGCTCTTCATGTTGTTCTCGCGTCTTGAAGTAGATCAAAATATCATCTATAAAGACTATCACATACTTATCTAACAAGGTTTTGTACATTCAGTTCATGAGATCCATAAAAGTTGTTGGTGCATTGGTTAAACCGAATGGCATTACCAGAAACTCTTAATGTCCATAGCGGCTTCGAAAAGCCATCTTGGGTACATCTCCTGGCTTGATCCTTAACTGATGATACCCTGATCGTAAATCAATTCGTGAGAAGAAACTGGCTCCTTGAAGTTGGTCAAAAAGGTCATCTATCCTTGGAAGTGGATACTTATTCTTGATAGTAATCTTACTGAGTTCCCAATAATCAATGCACAGACGCATAGAATCATCATTCTTTTTTAGAAACAAAACCGGTACTCCCCAGTGTGAGATACTTGGTTGAATGAAACCTTGGTCTAGTAAGTCTTGCAACTGAGTTTTTAGCTCCTTTAGCTCGATTGGCGAGATTTAGTAAGGTTCCTTAGATATTGGCTTGGTGTTCACCATTAGGTCAATCTCAAAATCGATTTCCCTCTTAGGTGGTAATCTAGGTAATCCGTCACGAAACACATTCGAAAATTCATAAATCACGAGTATAGTTCCTAACTCAGGTTTCTCTCCTTCTTTCTCCTCTATGTCAATGCTACTTAGGTTCATCTCCTCATCATCCATTAACAACTCCAATGAGTTCAACCTTACTGTGGATTCTCCTTTGAATACTACCTCACTTCCGTCTTGATTCTTAAAATTTACTTCCTTTCGTCTATAGTCCACTATAGCTTTAATGGACGTCAGCCAACTCATTCCTAAGATCGCCTCATATTTACTCATTTCTAATATTATCAAGTCACACTTAGTGTAGCATCCTTGTATTTCCATGGGACAATCCTTTAGCATCTCTTTAGTTGACACAATGCTCCTAGTAGGTGTCTTAACTCGAAAACTAGTAGTGATGGTGTCTATGGGTAAGCCAGATCATTTATCCAAACTAGCGGTGATAAAGGAATGTGTATCTCCAGTATCGAACAAAGCATAGGCGGTTTGACTAGCTACATGTATGTAACCTGCACTTGAATTTTATACTAGTCACAAATCTTGTATGCCTGAGCTACCTACTTGTATAGATTCTTACACTTTCTGGGTTAAGAATTGAACGCATGAAACTTTAAGAACTTGCAACATATAGGTAAAGTCAAGGTTTCTGATTATAACCTATCACCAGACTAAAGTCGAGGTCACAATCTTCATCCAAGGCTGCCACTTCAGCTCCTTCATCGTCTAATTCCTCACACACCCACTGCCCTTTTAAGTTGTAAATCCTCATTCCGTGGATAGTTGCTCTAGAACGACTTGGATTGCTTCCTCCGTTCCCACTTTTTGTCGATGTGGTCCCTCCCGTTGTACCAAGCGGTCTAGCCGGGGCATTCTTCCTTTGAAGGCATTCATTGGCAAAGTGCCCATGTTGCTTACATACAAAGCAGACGATGGAAACCTTCTTTGGGTAATCATTAATCTTGTGGCTAGGGTCTCCACAAAAATAACACTTGTGCTAGAGTAGGGGACATCTGTTTGGGTAATGCTCTTCTTTACACTTCTAGCATGATATCTTAACCTTTAGTGTTTCCCATTTGCCATTAGCACTTCTTTTATAGTTGCTGAAAAACTTAGACTTTTTGTTTTGGAAGCTAGGACCATAACTGTCCTGAGTCATTTTTCCAAACACAAAGGTTCTTTTCTTCAGTACTTTACTCTTTCTCTTCTTAGCTCCTTCTATAATGTGAGCTCTTTTGACCAATTCACGAGGTGTCCTTAAATCCAACTCTTCCAACCGCATCCTTAAGTCATCATCCAGGCCATTAAAAAAGACTTGCCTTTTTAACTCTTCATAGTGTTTGAAGGAGTCTGGAGTGTACTAGAGTAAGCGGCTGAATTCGGTCTCATATTGTTCGACCGTTCTTCCTTTTTGGGATATACGAAGGAAATCTCCACTATACTGCACCCTGAAACTCCTGGGAAATTAGTTATCCAATAATTCTCTTCTGAAAGTTGCCTAGGTCATAGGTGGTAGCAACTCTCTACTCTTTGACTCCCACCATACTCTCGCGTTGAACCTTAGCGTATAAGTGCCATAGTCAAGGCGAAGGTAATGAGACACTTCAAAAGCAGCAAAGGATCTTTCTATTTATGCTAACCAATCTTCTACTTCATATGGTTTTCCAAAACTCCCATCAAAGTATTGATTACTTTTGTTGAAGTCTGGTAAAGAGCTTCGATAAAGTCGAGGTAGCGGTGGTGCCGGCAAGGGAACAGTTTTGGATTGAGCTTCTGGTGGTCCTAGAGCTTCTACTGTTGCTTCAGGCGCATTACCAGCTGGTGGTGGCACATTTTGAGTGTGCTGCATGAAGTTGTAGACTAATCCAGCTAATTGATTGATAGCTGCTCAAACATCATCTTGTTGATCAAGTAGGGGTCGGCTTGTTGATTTGGTGAGGCCGTTTGTTGGCCTGCTTGTTGATTTTCTTGCTCAGTTAGGGGGTTGTTGGATGCATGACGTTTACCCCTTCTACCTCTCCTATTTCATCTGTTAATTATCCTTATGGTGAGCTTAGACCTCTTAAATCTTTATAAGGGGGTAAAATCAGAAATATCGGAAAATTACACAAAGGAAAATTCTCACAGGTAATTAAATCCAGAAATCATAAAACCAAACATAAGAAACCTTTCATTACTTAATCAAAAGAGGGTGATAACCCTTACATATCTTAAAAAGGTTGAAACCATTCTCAACAAAAAAAGAGTACATAGAAATAGGAAATAAAAATTACAAAAAGACACATATTAAAATTAGAAAATACTTGCAACATAGATAAGGATATGTCTATCCAATTCTTAGGGAAAGGGCTACTGTTTGGACTCATCGGGAGGTGCTTAATTCCTTCTCCACTTCCTTCTTTAACCTTCCTTTCTTCATGGCAATGGGGTATGATTCACGCTACGGTTGGTGGAACCCTTGTGCCTTTTGACAAATTTTTGTAGATATTGGCTCACGGTCATTCTCTTTTCTCTGTACCTTGATGTAATTTTGGCTTGGGATGGTCACCTATCCTCTTGCTAAGGGTTTCCATTCCCTTGGGTAAGATCATTGATCATTTCCTACTCTCCTTCTGGTGCTACAGTCAGGGTAGGGGTTCGGGACTTGCTCCTCAAGAATTCACTTGGTTCATAAATGTTCCTCCAGTGCTGGTTATTCCTTCTTCCTTCCTCTTCAGAGTGAGAGATCATTAAGGTGTTGTTTCTAGCAAGCGTCTCCATGGGGACATCTTAGCTCAACCTATAAGGAGGTACTGGGTTAGGAGCTAAGGGACTATCCTCCCAAAGCTATGCAGATGGAGTCTCATCAGGTTTTGGGTCCTCGTCTTGGTCCTCTTAGGGATCTTCTTCAGTTTCCCCGTTTTCCTCATTCTCGTAGGTATTTCCCATAATGAAGTCTTTGTCCATGATCACATCCAGTTGCATTTCAGTTGAGTTTTGGTGGTTGGGTGCTGCATTCTGATGGCATTAGGATGATGTGCTTGTAGGCAACATGCCAGTAGAAACGTTCTTCTGCATCGGCTTTCAGCCAGTCACTATGGTCTACTAGCTCATCATGAGCATATATGTAGAGGGGTTCTAACTCATTCCATGTTTTGAAGTCTAAGGACTTCCGAGTACCTTCATTCTTCAAGATAAAGGTCATTTCTTGCAGCATAGTTTCCTTGTACATAAAGACCATCATCCTCTCAACTACGTAAATTACTTCCACATCACTCCACTTTTGCCTCATAAGGGCATCAAATCTCAGCTCTTCAGGAAGATCTCTTCACAGGGAATATCTCAAACCTCTTTTGCATAGCTTAAACATTTCTCTAGTTGTTCAGGGTCTTCCCACAAGTGCGAACTCCTCGCATAAGACCCTTAGCCTAAGGCGATAGTTCACAAGGGTCTCATCTAGGTCCTTAAGGAAATCTCGAGCCTTCACCTTCACTTCAGGGAGGGTCAACTATCCAAGAGAATCTATGTAAGCCTTGGAAAATTTCAGTAAATAATTCTAAAGATGAACTTTGAAAATAAAACCCTGAAAATCATTCCGAATTAAAATTGAACTTCGATAAGTCCCAAATCCCGAACGAATCCAGAAATTTTTGAATCGTGAGAAAAATAAGAATCCTCAGAAATAAAAGAGTAACTCAATATACTTCATTCTAAAACCTCTACGTACGACAAATTTTATATTTAACTCCAACTTATAAACTCGGGTAAAATAGAGCCCTAAAACAAATTATTAAGAAGTAAATAGTGATTAACCTTCGGGAATAAAACTCAATCCAAAGAATTCCGAGAACATTGTGAGATATTAAATACTTATGGAAATCAACCTTAAAATAAATCTCACCAATCAGATGTGTCATACAAGCATAAAATATCAGTTTCCAAATTGGCAAAGGTGTAAACTGGAAGGTCAACCAGGAAACCTAAGTCCCCCAAACACCCAAGAAACTCCGTAGCCTAGATCCCGCAATCCCGTGTTCCTAAACCAAGGAGTCGGAATAAGAGGAAAAGGTACAATTGGTTCGTATTAAGTCTAGGATGCTCTAAAGGATGAGATTAACGAATTTTCGATCTATTCCAATCCGGTCAGGTACAGACTTCGAAAAGCACGCCATGAGATTTGAAATATTAAAAATATGTTATTAATGCCGTTAGACTCATATTTTTATAAGGATCTTTAAAATACTAGTTTTATAAATTTTCAATAGCTAAAATTACCTGATTTTTCAAATTTATTTATATTTCATTACTATCGGTATTTAGTGAGTCTTTCAGTACGATTTCCTATTATTCATTACACAATTATTATTATTATTCTTATAATGTATACCCTAGTTTTCCTAGTAATCAAATAAACTTCAGAAACCGGAGAGGGAAACCCTATATCGGTCTAGTTCAAGCTTACTGAGAGGAGCTTAGAAACCCTAGATCCGGCTTTCCTTCGGTTTCATAACAAAAAAAGTTTTATAAAGTAAATGAATATGAATTATTGTTTTAGAGTATATTTTAAACCTTAGAAAGTTTTAAATTCGGGAAATTTTCTATTCCGGGCCTTCCCGAGCCCAATTATGGGAAAACGTGCCCCAGGACCAGAAACTCAGAAAAATATTTCGGAATATTCATTAGAATCGAAATTTTATAAGGATTTCAAAAATATAAATTTTATAATTTTTCGGGCTATAAAAATTACAGTTATAGCCTTTTTCCTGTATTTTCTTTACAATCGGTAAAGTAGATGTTTTGTCACTATTCACAAGTACAACCTACACTACACACTACCCATACCCTATTCTTACATCCTTACAACTACTCATTACAATTTCTTTTTCCAAGAAATTTTGTTTCCCAATTAATTATTACATTTTATTACATAAATTATAAATTTTATCAAAAATTCAAATCCCCTCTCTCCTTCACACACTCATGGCCGCGCACACCCCCTCCCCATTTCCCTCTATTTTGTTTTATTTTTACTTCTTGTATTCAATTAAAACCCTAATATATTCAATATATAAGCTTATTTTCTCTCTCTCTCCTCATTTTCACTCTTTCAAATTTTTGCAAAGGTTGAAAACCCTCTCTTCCTCCTCCTATTGTTGCCGTGACACACACACACCCACACACACCTTCACAAGTTCATTTAATCTTCTTTTCTACTCCAAATCTCCATATATGTGGTGATTTTAAGCTTTATTATTACTAATTCTTGTAATGGCAAGACCATTCTTGAGTGTTTTCCACTTTAAATCCCAATGAGCTTATGCTAGAGACAAGAAAACACTAATACAAGAATATCAAGCCATCAGAAGAAGTAGATCTTATGTTTAAAAGAGTTTTTGTTGGAATATCATCTTGTTCATGCATGTATAGTAGAGATCATGCATAGAACGTTATGTTCATGCCATGAAACTCATGATTCATGCACTATATGTGGTAGATCTAGTGTTTAGACACTCATATTTTTATTTACATTTATGTTCACGTGGATATCTTGAGCTTTCATTCATTAATGATCATAAAAGCTTAGCCTTGCATGTATATAGATGTGTTAGATGATATATCTTCATGTATAGAAGACAAGGAACTCAAAAAGAAAAGATTTTTGCTAGAAATGTCTTATGGAAAATTCGGATGATTTTTGAAACCCATTTTAAAAACTACTAAAACCACTTTGAAAGTCATGTTTTACATAAAAACAAAAAAAATGGAGGGTATATGTAATAGGTATCTTTAAGGAATGATTTTTACAAGTTTGAATGAGTTTAGGCATGAGTAATATGTAAAACAAGTAGTGGAGTTAGAATGGAAAATCTTAAGATAGTGATTAAATTGTTAAATTCGTATTTTGGAGTAATGCCTATATAAATACCTAGTATCTAAGCTTAGATTGCATGTTTTATGA
Organism: Combretum micranthum; assembly: GCA_024138025.1. Taxonomy (NCBI): domain Eukaryota; kingdom Viridiplantae; phylum Streptophyta; class Magnoliopsida; order Myrtales; family Combretaceae; genus Combretum; species Combretum micranthum. The sequence goes on along the minus strand of JAMXBD010000038.1, from coordinate 568,464 downwards.
GGTAAATGAAGTCCTTAAACAATAGATATAATAAAGCTTCAAATTTTGATGTATTAAACAAGTTTTCTCATAGGAAAAATGGAAGAAATGAAAATTTTCAAAATTCAGATTTTTGTGAAAAGCTTGTTTTTATTTAGATAACAAGTAAATTCATATTTCATCTATACATGAATCATCAATTAGATATATTTTTATTAAATGCAAAACAAAATTTTCAGAAACAGAAACGTTACAGAACAGATCTGATCCCTCTGTTCTGTGACCTTAATATTTTCAAAACTTGAAAATAATATTAGAAATAGATAGATCTTTCGAAGTAGATAGAAATCTATATAAAATTTGTGAAATTCCGAGTTAAAATGACCAAGTTATGGCCGTTTTAAGTTGGAACTTCCGCAAGTAGCGAAAATCACGACTTTGATTAGTTTAGATGCATAGCTTGAATTAGTTGAGTGATGAGATTCTTATTAGGTTATTCTTATTTGGTAGGTGATCCCAAGAACGACGATACCCTACCACCCGACTACTATTATTAAGAGACTGGCGTACCATGACCGAGTGAGTATCTCTTCCGATTTCAATTATTGCTTGTGATTGTAATGATAGTTGCACTAGTCGTTAAGCAAAGATAAAAAGAATGTATATGTATGATGGGGATAGTTGGGAATTATATTTGTCTGTTGTTGATATGTGAAGTTGAACTTAAAGAATATCGAAGCCGAGTGATAAGTTATTGCTTGTATAGAGAAGAGCTAGAATTGATTGTCTGCGAATATTGTTTGGCCACCTAAAAGAATTTGATTAATTGATTATTGGACTTCAATTATAACTGAACTCATTCATATCACGATGAGGATGGAGCATTAGCAAATTTTGGTTAATCGTGATCCATAAAACGAAATTGTTGGTTAATCGTGATCCATAAAACGAAATTGTTGGTTAATTGTGATCTATAAAACGAAATATTGTTCAGTTGACCGTGAGCTTAAACGGCGTCGTACCGCAGGATTTGTTAATCTGCTAACTCGGGATGGAGGGCGCAAGTCCATCCACATATGATTTCCGGCTGGTCATATGTTTGTTGACCTCACTTGTTTGATGCATTTACTTGATTGGTTAATCACTTGCTTGATTGCTATGTTTTAATTGTGATATGGAAGTTTTCACTCACTAAGCTAGTGTAGCTTATACCCCAATAGTTTCCTATTGCAGTATGAATACCTTTGGCTATCTCCAAGGACCCGTGGGCATCAGGTACAACTCTTAGATGTTAAGGAGCTTTCGATAAGGCCGGGACCTAAAAGTAGAAATGGACTCCTAATCCTGTTTCCCTGAACCAGTGCCTGAAGGATAATACAAGGAATTTTGTGAGCCTGAGAACTCTCGGCATTGTTAACGGGGGTATGCCCCCTAGTTCATGTAATAGAATAGTTCTCTATGAGACGGTCATGATTTACATTCTTGTTGCTATGTATGTCTCCTTAAACTACTACAAAGCAAAGCATGGTCTCTGTATGTTGAGAGTGAGCCTTACACCCGATGTTCAAACTCATGGGAAGACTAAGGTTGTCTTACTTGAGTTTAAATATTGAGTGTGGCAGACTGTCACATGTAGGGCACTCTTTGGGGCATGACAGTTTAAGTTGGTATCAAAGCATGGTTAAGAATCTACGATCATAACTTTAACTGATAGATTTAAGAAGATTAAGATAGGATGAGAATAAAATAAAGCCTAGATAAGAAGAGCATGGGTAGAATGGGTTTTACAAATTTGATTCTTTCTTTTTTTTTTTTTTTTTTGAATAGCTTACTCATGGTGAAGCCCGCCGAGTAGCAAGGCAAGTGCGTAAGCAACCTGATGAAACCTTGGTTGAATACCGTTTGAGAATTAGGGTCTTATGCGAAGACTTTGCTTTAGCTGGTCATCCCAAGTCAATCCGAGAGATGTTTAATTTGTGGAAAAGAGGGTTGATGAACACTGAATGACATAAAATGGTGACCAATATTGAGTATTGCCCTATAAGGAAGATATGTTGGTCGGAGCTTGAAATGATCTATGCAGTGGAAAGGATTGTTGTTCATAAGTTAGGAGAACCCATGTTGCAGGAAGCTACCTTTGTGTTGAGAAACAAAGGAGGACCGACTTTTCCCGATTTCCAAACCTGGAACCCAATTGGATACCTGTTTACTTATGCCCATGACCTATTCGGAGATCACACTGACTGGCTTCGAGCAGATGCTCAAAGTCACTTCTTTTGGTAGGGAGTGTATGGGGAAGTGATACCTCCACCCGCCGACATGGCTCAGCCACCTCCACTAAGTGAAATTGGCCACCAACCCCACGAAGAAGAAGTAGATGAGACAAAAGGTGTGGAAGTTACCCATCCTGAAGAAATTGAGGATGAAGAAGGATAGGGATTAGCATACAAAAAGTGGAATTGATCATCTAGAGAAGGGAACGAGACCTATGTTTGACCCACAAGTCCAAGCTGAATTTTGTAGTTGCGACCTTAAAAGATAGGTCATAGTAGTTTTGTTGTTTCGGATATCATCTATGTTGTTGCTTGTTGTGATGTTTGCATTAGTATGATCTGATCTCAATTCCCATGTAGGGGCCTTTGTACCCCCAGTTTATGTTTTAATGAAGAGCTATATTATGTTTTATGAAGTTAAGATTTCCTTATTCAAGTTCCTTGAATTGTATTTTCCTTTATAAATGCTCGCTTATATAAGAGCTTCCGACAATTCCAAAATCCGATAGAAAAGCTAATAATGTCATCAGAAGATTATTTAACGAAGTTATTTAAAGGAAATATAATCGCAGTAGAGAAAGAAGATGCCAAAAACAAACAACGGCAAATGAACCCGATATGGGAGAAAAGCAACAAGGAACACCACCGCCAACCCCACCCATGGTCAATGCTTGAATCACTTTATTGGCGGCTTTAAGGCAACTAGCATAAGTGATCAAGTCCATTTGACAGTCTATGCCTGCTCTTGATCAGTACCAGTACAGTGGGGAGTCGATAAGGCAAGCCTTCCTGAAAGACTTAGATAAGATTATACAACAATTACGAAGATCTAGATGGGGATACTACCAAGGTTAGGTATCCGCTTTCTAAGGTCGACGATCCGTTGGAACAGCTATAAGGGATAAGCGTATTTCAAGGATCGATCCTCGACCAGGACACCCTCAGTTAAAACACTGAGCTAAGGAATATACATGAAACCACATCTCGAATTATACAGGAACATTATAATTCTTGATTGACAACATTGGAGTGACAATTGTTCCTGTTATATTCATGGATTGGATGAGCTGGGCGTGTAGGCCTTTACAAGATAAATTATGTGAAATTTTATGGATGATAGTCTTATCTACACATAGATACAGGAGTAGCATGAAGGGTACCTATGCATAGCATTACAAACTTTAAGAAAGCGTAAGTTATATACCAAGTTCTCCAAGTGTGATTTCTGGCTGAGTAGGATTTCACTTTGGACTGCATGATATCGAGGGAATATATATCTGGGAACCCTGAAAGGATAAAAGTGCAATGGATTGGAAAACAGCCCAAACCAGCAAAGGATGTGAGAAGTTTCCCAGGTTTGACAGGGTACTATAGAAAGTTGTTAAGGGTTCTGAGCCCGGATCCAAAATGAATGAAGAGTTTCACTCTAGGTGGCTATACACTAGCTTTTTTTTTTTTTTTTTTTTTTTTTTTTTTTTTTCTAGGTAGCCCTTTTCTAGGTAGCCCTTTTCCAGGTCACCCCTTCCTAGGTCGCCCCTTCCGCTAGCGTCAATCTCTCAACGAGAGCACCAAATGTTAGGTATTAAGTCCAAATGGAGAGCTCAACCCAAAAGACTAACCTATTAGGTGGGAGAACCCTCTAGACTTAAGTACCATTCTACAATTTCTCGTAGAACCGATGTGGGATCGTAATAGTGAATATATAAATAACATGATCGCGTCCCCCCGCCCCCACAAAAAAAAAAAAAAAAAGAACATATAAATAACCTTCTAAAACTTAAAAAGCAGCAAAAAAAAAAAAAACAAAAAGAAAAAAGTGGATGGTTATCTCCATTTTCCCCACTAAATACAAAACAACCTATTATAATATGTAATTTCAATTATTCCCATTTATACCTTAGTTTTTGTTTTATTATAATAAATGAAATATTATCTTTTTATATTGATGCATTTCTGCTTTCCTCCATTTTTAACCTTTTATTAGTACCTTTTTATAATATATTTTTTAAATATTTAATTTAATGTTGTTATATGTCATGAAATATTATTTATGTCTTTTTGATATTGTCTTTTCATGTTACTGTATTCCTGAAAAATCACATCACTTGTACCCTAACTTTCAATAGTTACAACTTATCAACTTACACTTCTTCATAATGACTTTTTTTTTAATATATTTTTAACTACATTTAAAAATAAAAAAGCCATCAATTTTTTTTTTATTTAAAGTATACCTCTTCAATATTTTCCTTTTCAAATATTTAAATGTCATAAAAAAAGTCAGCAATTTTTTCTAATAAAGTAGAAAACACCACATTAAAGTTAAATTTTAATATCCTATAAGTTTATAGATTTCTTCCCAAATTTTTTTATTATTCATATCTTTTTATTAATAATAATTTTTATAATTTATAATATATATGTACCTCTTTATTACTAAAAAACATGTCTTTATATACAAAATACTATCTATGTAGAAAAGTCATGACATTTACATAACTAAATACAAATGATAAATTATTGGCATATAAAGTTGTATTGTCATAACTTAATGGATTATAACTTTTTTTTAATATTAAGATATTTTACATATTTACCAATAATCATGTAAATTACAAGATATTATATATTTATTAATAATTTTTAAAATTCACACATTGTGCGGGTTGTAATTAGTTTTAACTAAAACAAAGAATTGACCTCCAAAATTTAGAAAAAATAAAATGAAACACAATGGTCATAGAAGGGATAATGATGAGTCATGATTTATGGTTGATCCGACATTACATCTCTATTTTTAATACTTTTAATTATATAATTATATATTATTATCTCAACTCCACTTCATTTAATCTTGCGTTATTAAAATGCAATTAGATCTAGAACAATACAAAAAAAATAATAATAATAATATCAAGGGGTGGCAAAAGAAAACCTCTATGTTATAAATAGATAAAAGGAAAATTTACTAAACATTGAATTTTAATTGGCTATATAAAAGTTAAATAAAAATTGAGTTGTGCAAGTAGGCCAAATAAGATAGGTAAGGCCCATGAGTTAAATGGGTGAAAAAATTCTACCTTGTTCAAACGGGTCAAGATTTCTTGAGCCTAATTCAACCCATTTTGAAATGTGCATTAATAAGTCGGTCCACTAATCTAATCCATGTAACTCACTTATACATCTTTAAATGAGTCAATTTTACTTATTTAATCTATTTATACTAATTGGATAAGATGCACATAATAAAATAAAAAATTAAGTTTATGGGGTTTTATATATATCAACAATTAATTTTATTGTTGATTTAATTACTTATATATAATAATTATTTTTTAAAGTTAATATATTAGATATCATATTACTTTAAACCAATAAATATATACCCAAAAGAATGTTATGATGCATGTGCATCAATCCATCTTCTTTTGTTACCATTAACATATAAGGTTCAATTTCTTTTATTTTCTTTTTATTATTATTTTTTTTACAAGTGGACTAGTTGACCAACTTGACTCTCATGAACTAGCCTAATTTAGCTTATGGGTTAATCATGGTAGGTATAATTTATTTGCTTTTAAATAAAACGCTAATTCTAAACTGTTTATAAAATGGTTTAAATGGGCTAGCTCCCAAGCCACGATCTATTTACCCAACTCTAAATAGAAAAGCAAAATTGTATAAACACCATATTACCATACTACTATCAAATTATATATAATGAGAATGTATACTTAATTATTTTATTCAATAAATTTATCCATTCTTTTTCTGTACTTGAATAAGTTGTGTCATATATTTTTTTTTTATTCAAGTTTTGTTGTCGTGACAAATCACAACCATGGCAAATTTATTGCATATGGAATAGTTACGCAGGGTAGATCAATGTTAGATGTGGAACAATAAGTCTAAAATAATTGGTGATATGGTAATAGATGAGTCAAATGATTCGGTTATCACTCTTTCCAAACAGACAAATGAACTTACTGGAGAATGACGTTGTTAATATAGTTGGCTATGATAATACAATTCGCCTTTGGTCGTAAAAGGTAAGCCTCACCTGGTAAGGTTTATTTTGATTCTGGTTGATGTTACAAAGGGTGACTTCATTGATTAATGTTTTTGAAGGAAGCTAGAACTTGGAGCTCAAGAAGTTTGGGGTGGCCTAATTAGTATTCTTGTTGATATTGAGTGAAAAATATGATTGATATTGAGGTTTATAATTAGGCATATATTTTAAATTTAACAAACAACGACATATAGAGATAGAAAAATGGAAGGCTTGCAATCAAGTGCGGGCACCAGGTAGCTCGGAAGTAAGTGAATTTACAAGATAGGACTAAATAAGCTAGTTGTATAGATAAAGTTGGAGTTACAGTACATCAATACAAGAAAATTAGGTTTTAAAGATAAAAATTGTATCTGTAAATATAAATTTTTATTACAAAAACCATCATCGCTGATTCTGTTTTAGAAATATTACTTGTTTTAACAATTTTCTATAATAAAATATCTATTTTTAAAGGCTCGTTTTCTTGTGATGATATGCTTCGTAATAATTCAAGTTGTGGTGAATATTTGCTAAATTTTTATCTTAAATTTTTGCACAAGCCTTAGGTTTAAATAGATAAGAGAAAAAATGGGGAAGAAAAAAGTCGTGAAGCCAAAACTTGAATTAAAGGATGGATGTAAGCAGTAAAATCCACTATGGGCCATGAGGTGCAAACGGTGAAATCTATGGTTAATTGGGATGATGTGGAAAGGCCTGATTTTGTTTTTCTTTTTGCTGATGTCCACGTTATCTTATTTATTAGATTTTAAGATTTAGGCCTTTTGTAACTCTAAACAAGATATATTATATTAGAGATTGTATAAGAGCTATGCATATCCTAATTGGCTCAATTTTGTGAGTACGGCTCTAAAAAGATTGTGTGAATCATCATATTATGAAACCATGTAAATGGATCTTTGTAGTTTTACCAGTGTTTTTCACCCAGTTATTTACAATATTATAGGCATTTAATTTTTTATATCATAACCCCACCGATACTTGTTATAAAATAAATGTAATAGTCTATGCCATATCTATAAGTTTAAGTTTTTAAATTAAATTATTGTAATGCTTATTTAACATCGTATCAGAGAAAGAGGCCATGAGTTCGAATCTCTGCACACTTGTTATAACCCGATCAAAAATTAAGTCATCTACTTGATATGCTTTTGTCAAAAAATCAAAGTAATAAAAAGTGTCATAAAATAAATATAATAGCTTATATCATATTTACAAACTTAAACTTCTAGATTAGATGGTTGTAGTAATTTTTAAATAGTATTTGCTTACCTTGCATGTGTATATTTATAATCTACAGTAAAAATTTCCAAATCGGATTCTTAACAAAGTGATGCCGGCATCTTTGCCACGCAAGAGCTGAGCTCCGCGAGAGCTCCTACGGGTAGAGCACATATTTTCCGAGTTGTGGCGAAGCTCTAAGCAAAATATCTCATTTTTATGGCAAAACTTTTGCCACATGCTTTCTTTAATGGAGGGGTACGTACCTTGGACACACAGACGACATAGATTATCATGCTCGATTGGTACGTTTATGGGCTGAAACAAAATCAATGGTGTCCATAACATGTTATACTTATGATGCCAAAAAGTTGGAAGATGTTTCTAGCTTTTGACAAGAAACTCTCCTTAATTAATTAATAGACAGGACATGTGGATTACTTAAGTTGTTAAAAGACTCAGAAAATCTCTGGCTGCATATTTAAATCCATAGCAGTACGGGACTGTCTAGATCATTTTTAATGTGGTTGACAATAATTACTCATATATATATATACACACACACAATGTTGGTTGTTGGAAACATGTAATTACGCCGAGACCCAATCAAGGAAATGTCCATCCACCCAAATGTTTCCTTTTTATGAGTGCCATCCTGCGAGCAAAGCTGTCATGTTGGAGAGAAATGGGTGGACATTGGCTTTTGTTTTTATTTTGTTTTTTTTTTTTGGGGGATATTTTTTTTTCTTTTTTTCGTTATATATGGAACTCGTGCTTTTCTTTACCGTTTTCCATTACTATTATCTATAAGGGGATTTAATTTAAACTAGAATTATCATTATTAAGCCAATATTCCTCATTAAACAACTTGTCATATAGTGAACATAGTTTTAGACACGAAGATCTAAGTTTGACTGGTTATTGTAGAGGGTAAAATTTTGTCAATTCAACTATTAGACTATGCCATGGCCAGTATATATATGTATGTATACGTGCACACACAGTTATACATACATATATATATATATGTATTAGACTAAGTCCATTGTTAATTTATGTGGGACTCCTTAGGGTGGATGCCAGGGTTTAGGTGGTCTGGTTTGCATCTTGGAAAATTTAGGTAGATTTTACATGGGTAGATATAAAATAAAGATTGCTGGACCATTTAATCTACCTTCAGCATTTCTCTGATAAGCTGATACATTGATAAGGAAAGCTACCGCCTTAAGCTTATAGTAAATTAGGATTATCAAGTCTAGGAGCCCATTAATTATCAATCAAATTTCCTCTATAGATTAGGATTCTTGAGAGATTAGAGAAACAATTTTCCATTATATAGTCTTTATTTTCGAAGATCAAACAAATAATTCGAGCAGGGGTGACTTTGAAAAATTTAATTTCTTTAGAAAAATATATATTATATGTATATTGTAAAGAGCAAATAATGATATAGAAATAAATATAGTGTAGTAGATAGGTACTTGGTTTTACATTCATGAAATCATGGGTACAAATCCCATGAGTGTAATTTTACTTTTTCAACATACATTTATTATGTTGAAATTCCTTTTCTCTCTCACTCTTTAACATTTTTGTTTCCTTCCACAAGAATGAATAGAATTAAATTCATTTATCATTATGTTATATTTAACTAAATAAATTATAGTTTGTTTATAATGCACCACAAATAATAGTGATATTGTCCTTATTGTAAATCTTTTACGTTTATCACATAAAGTTTTTTTAAATAATATTGATTGTCTATTCACTTCAATGAATGAATACTGATTTTATGAGCTACATGGTCACGGCCAAAGCTCCTTTGACACACTTATCATTTCCCGCCAAATTTTATCTCTGAATCATTAGTTTAAAGTAACGTATAGCACGAAGTCGCATGATATAATCAAATTTTCCTTATAAAATGTGGTATAAGGAATATTAATAGTTTTTAATTTTCTAATAATAATTTTTTTTAAGTAAAGCAAAACAAATATCATGAAAACCTTAACATTTTTTATTTGTATGTGACATGAACTTAAGAAATGAAATGCTTGGTATGCCACCAAGCATTTATTTTTCCTTGTTAGAATATAATTTCTATATTTATCACCTTGGTACATGAGATAATAAAACAAGTTAAATCATATGCAAGAGTAACAATTCTATTTGAATAGAGGGGATTTTTTTTTAAAATAATATTAGTCATCATTGACATAGATCGAAAAGATTTATCAACTGACATTTGAATATATTGTACAAGTTATTCTATTTAGTTTTATTCCATCACCTCAATGTTAAAACTTAAAATGTTAATAAATAGCATAGAACCCATTTGGAATAATTGCATATTATTCAAAATCTAATAAAAAAAATACCAAATAAAATAGGATTGATCACTCTCTCATGTCATAGTTATAGGAAAGTTGGCTATTATTAGGCATTCTATTACAATTTAGTTACAATAGCAGAAGAAATGAGTCAAAACTAAACTACTTAGAGACTATTATATAGAAAATAATATTGTAGCTAGAATTAGTTGTATAACAAATAATAGTTATTGTAAATCCTGGAAATTTTCCACATTAGTACACGACTCTAAAGTAGAATGTATAAACTAGTTAGCAAACTTAGATTCCAATAAAAACCTAAGAATTGATCAATGCATTGAATTTGGCTAGATAAGGATTTAGAAATCAAATAAAGAACTTCTTTAATCCTAATTGATACCAAAAACAAGATTTCGTATCTTGAATGGATAATTCGAGATATGATTAAAGGAAATCTAAATTTCAAATCCGAAACTTATTATACAAATAGATTAAATAGAAAAAATATAAATATAGAGATTAAATGACTGTTTTTAAACTCAACAATGATTTGAGATTAGAACAATGAGTAGTAATGAGCCTATGCATGGATTTAAACCCTAAATTCAAGATTCATAAATAGTATTAAATGCTACTAATAAGATTTCATAATAGGTATAAAAAATTAAAGATAAATAGATAATCTAGCTTCTATATCAAGTGCGATATTAAGTAGTTAATCAACTACGCTTATAGACAAGAAACGATAATCTAAAGATAAACCGTTAGAATTATAAATACACAATGAAAATATAAACTGATGTATAACTCAAGATCTAAACTTCAAATAAATAATTGAATCACACTATCGTTCTAATTAGGGTTTTCTTAAGCTATTGGATCCTAAAACAAAAATTGACTTAATGAGCTTAGGAAACCCTAATCGCGGGAGATAAAATTCTAAAAATAATTAATTATGTAAGTTTAAAATTTCAAGTTGTATTGTTTGATAATCTAAGTATTATGTAGAATTTTATAAAAATATCTTTGTACAAACACTCTCAAATATTAGCTAATTTGTACCCGTATAACTTGTTAAACTATCCTAAAATTAAGTTAAATAACTAATTGATATTAATATATAAGAGTTGTTTTGTTTTGCCAGCTGCAAGTTGCTCACGGAAGGCTTGGATGTCCTTGGAATGAGAGCATCGAAATTTGCTTCAATCATGCAAAACAAGTCAACAAAATCAACCTTATAACCCAATCAAAGATTGCCAACTCAACCTCACATTTATGACAATGAAAACAAGTGACAAAATAGTGTGCAAGTGGGAGAAAAACGGATGCAAAATGCGAAGGAAAACCGTCTCCTTTTTCTCCTCTATATATACATATACTTAAAGCTCTTAATGAAGAAACAAACAAACATTAAACACTCTCAAATTTTCCAGATCAAAACAACTACTAAGTAGCAGCCAAAACGACCTAAAAACAGAATTCAACTCGTCCAAAACAATCCAATCCGAATCAAGGAAAAAACATAATACGAAAAACGCTTGAAACAAGCTCAAGGTGAGTTGATGTAATTCGAATGGTTTTCTTTTAAAACTAAGTATCGTAACTGACTTTTGATAATCATAGGAACATAATCAACATAAAAACAAGCTTCGAATTCCATCGGATTGGCTCAACCGAGGTAAAATTCGAAAACCCTAGTTGTACTTTATTAGAATCGAAATTTAAGAATATATATGCTTGTAAAAGCATTATGAGTTGTTGTATATATATATATATATATATATAAGATATGGAAACACTTAGGAATGTTTTTGACGTAGAAAATTTAAGAAATATGAATTGGTTCATCGGGAAAAATGATGAACAGTGATAACACTGTCCATAAGCCGGCAGTGTAGACATCCAATGCTGGTGGCTTACAAGGGTAGGCCGACGGTGTAGACGCCGCTTACACTAGAACAGAAGTTACGCAAAAATTATTTTCACGTTACATGAATGAACGCCGGCTATATGGGATTTTACGCCGGCGGCGTATAGTCCGGCGTACATGGAAAGCAGACGGCTTTCAAGCTGGTGCAAACGATATGAATTAATATGCAAATCAAAAGAACGCTGGCACCTGGGTTTCAACGCCGGTGGCGTAGAAGCCGGCGTACAAATCTGTTTTCCTTTTATTCAATCTGTAGTCCACGAATGAATAATTATATAGTAAATGTAATTATATATTTATTTATTTATTTACATGTTAAAATAGAAGTTACTAAATAGAAAAATGAATACAAATATTTAGAACATTTTGGTTAAGATTTGATAATCCTTAAAATCCTAAAATTAGAGAGAAATATTAAGTGTTAATAAAAATTATAAATAATTAAATATTTGTTCTAAATAGATAAAATAGATAAGAATGGAAATTGAAATAAGCTAAATTTACTATTAATGTGACTTCTAATTATGACAAAATAATTATATGAAATAAGTTAGGAGAAACACGACGACACTAAGAAATAACAAACAAATATGATTTTCTATATTGAGTTCGGTATAGAATAACATAAAATTAGTATTAATCACTACAAAACTTGATAAATATCAAGATTAGGACACTAAACACGTATAGGAATTTAGCTATATAATTTATATTATGTTGATGAATACTTTATTCATCTCAATAGGTGACTTTAATACCCTAGAAGATCTTCTGGCAGATTATTACGATTAAATCACCATGAACAGGTGAGTAATTTAGTCATATTGTACTGTTTGTGCTTGTAAATAGCTGAACATATAATGCAAAGACAATCAAATGAATGTTTTGTTGGAAATATGTTGTGATCTGATTGTATGATTGTTAATCTACCATTACAAAAGTGATAATACAATGATTTGATGTTGTGAAGTAATATGATGATGATTTTGTGTAATGTATGATCACCATGAAATTGAATAAGAACTATGGACTTATTAAAATAATTTGGTCATGCATTGCACAAACTGCATTATTGCATATATAAATGGGTGACAGCCTGCTACGTATTGATATTTCGGTTCTTTGTTAATGCTTAGTTTTTCTAAAGTGTTAATTATTCCAAGGTTTTCTTTGTTTCGTTGGTTCTACGGGAACTAAGTGATAATGAAGAACGCCGCCCGTAGTATTACTTTGAAATGATTAATACTTTGGAAGTTTCTAAGGATGGATACAGGAAATGGTCAGTTAAATCTATTATCTTCAAAATGATAACCCTAAAACGAGAAATCGCTGATTTTCCTGTAAACTTAGTCTCTCATAGGCAGGTGGGTCATAAGATAAATGTTTTTCAACCCTGAAAAGAGGGCATAAATCTTTTTTCCTGTTTGGATTCTAGATCATCTAAGCTTATATCTAAGCATATGATTGAGTGATTGCATTACATATGATTTGTTAATAACTTGTTTGATTGTGTAATATGTCTGGTTATTCACTGAGCCGTGGTTTCGCTCATATGCCAACAGTCTTTTCAGGTTTACACTTCGACCCTAGTTAGTCACTTCTAGGAATATGGCTCCGGTAAGAGCTTCAGAGCTGAAAGTCTATAGTTCTACTTGGGAATAATGGTTATGTTTTCCTAGAATAGATTAGCTAGTGCTATTTTATCAGTTGTGAACTACAAGAAGACTATATGGATTGTAATAGTTCTATGATACTTTATGATTAAGATAGCAGTTATTCACTAATTTATTTTTTTACATGTATTTATCATTTCTTATCAAAGCAACTAAAAGATCCTGTTGTTTTGAAAACCTGTCACTCTCTGAAGGTAATCTAGTGATAGTATTCAAGTGTGACTTGTCTACTTCTACTAGGGTACCCTCGGGGCGTGACAAAATTAAGTTGGCATCAGAGCATGGTTGCTAGTATAAGAAAGATAAATATGTGAAAGAATTACATTGGTGAATGTAGTAAGTTTAGATCTGATTAGCACCCTCTAGTAATAGTTGGGTAGTTATGGGTAGAGTTATATCGCACAATTAGGAATAAAATCTGTGTGATTATTATTAATCATGCAAATTTTATTGTGTGCAGAATAATCCTGCTACATGCTATATTAGATGGGAGATATTTAGTATGCAGGAAGAGGAGACCCTAACTGATTACAGACGCAAATTGCGAGTCCTGGTAGAGGATTTGTATTTATGTGGGATTACCAAAACCCTAGAGGAGATTCTCAGCACTTAACAAAGAGGATTACATCCTTTTATTTAAAGGATGGTTATTTCTGATGGAGAGGGCTTTTCCAGATAATGGATAAGCTATAGAGACACTTTATAGATTTGAGAGGTTGGTAGTTCAGAAGGGAGGTGGTCTGGAGATTGATAACATAGCATTTATAGTCTCATCTAGATCTGTGAGACCCGATCCTCCTGATTTTAGAGTTTAGGTATCTATTGGAGGAGGGGCAGTTTATGCTCATGATATTTGACATGATCACACTCGGGTGAGAGACGATATAGGTTATGATGATGACCAGATGCTGGCACACGTGAGCAGATGCAACCATTCCAGACGTATTTTGATGAGGAAACCTCCTATTATACCTGAGATAGCAGGTGAGTTCCAGCATCCCTCTTCTATGTAGGATAGAGTGGTACAGGAGTCAATTCAGACTATAGTTCATAAAAGAAGTATAACAACTGAGTTGCAAGATAAAAGAGAAGGAAAGAGTCGAAGGATTGAGGAAGAAAAGTATGTCTCCAATTATAATTATGCCAGATGGATCGGGACTGCACATGGAGGGTGGATTGAGAGAGATGTATCACCTAGTTCTGAGAGTGAGCTGAGGCCTACACCTAGAGGTATTTGGGTGATGGATACATATTTGACTTTGGTACCCCTAGGAGATAGAGACACGAGGATCGATATTAGTGACATCAGTTCTGAGAGAGAGGACGATTACCCTCAATTATGTCCTCAGGATAAGGGCAAGGGTCGTCTTTATCCTAGTCCTTGAGTTAGATCTAGTATTCTATGATGATGATGTATATACTATCTATTAATGATGACATGATAGGGTGATATCGATAGACTTTTGATGATATACATATGATATGTAGGGCGATGTATATATATCTTTTGATGACTATAGTAGTAAAAATTAGGTATAGAGTTGGTGCCATTTTTGATATGTAAATAATGCACTAACCATGAGAAGCTTATGTATATTTTGGTTATGTATATATATGTGTGATATATATAATTATATATATATATGAATGACTTTGATGTCTTTTAGTAAAGATGAATTATGATCTAATCTAAATAACATGTTTAATGTTAATAGAATGCCAAGAGGGAGGAATAGAAGTAGAAACGCAAGGATTTCTGGAAATCCACCAATAAATGCTTCTGCATCATTCCAAAACCGACTAGAGGATGTTTTACAAAGTCTCCAACAACGAAATGTATTGATTTTGCAAGCTTTGCAAAATATCCAAGCAACAAATGTAACACCACCAGCTGAGGCACCACCAATGCCTCCACTAACTCCTAAAGGAAATGAAAGGTATACTCCATCTGTTCAATTTCAGGAAAATGGACCAGTGAACCCTGATGAATCTACTGTAGAGGTGCAAGGATCGCCTCGATATGAAAAAGAATTGCCACCACCACCACCTTTACGTTATCAGAGGAACTTGTTGCCGGAATTCATTAAATGCAACAGGTACTTTGAAGGACTATCGGGAAAGCCAGAACAAGCTGAGGACTGGTTAGCTCAGATTGAACGATCCCTTGATATTTTCCAAGTACCTGAAGCTCTGAGAGCATAATATGGAACTTATTTACTAAGATTGAGAGCAAGAATATGGTGGAACTCAAAACAAAGAAGTTTGCCACAACCGGTTACTTAGGAAGTATTTAGATGAGAATTTTTGAAGGAATATTTCCCAGGCAGTTTAAAAGCAAAATATAGCACTGACCTGATGAATTTGACACAAGGAAATAAGACCATTGATGAGTATGAACATGAGTTTAATTGGTTATTACAGTTTGCTCCAGATGCTTATCAGCACAGTGATGAGCTAAAGAGACAGACTTTCATGGTTGGATTAGAACCTCATTTTCAGAGAAGACTTGTTGAATTTGAAGCCGATAATTTTGCAGCTATGATAGAAAAAGCTCGAATCATTGAACGAGCAAGAAGGTATGAAATTGAAAGGTATAAGAAGAAAGGATGCATTTTCGGGAAGAGAATGTATGATGGCTCTATGGCAAGTTCTGTGCCTAAGAAGATTAAATACTTCAAACCTTTTAGTGTGAACAAAGGAGGAGTAATTGGGAAGAATAATGTTATATGCTGGAAATGTAAAGGTTTTCATTATCCTAGGGAGTGTCCACAATTGCAACACAAATGTTACTATTGTGGAGAAAGTGGGCACATGGCAAATACTTGTCCAAAAAGAAAAATGACAACTTGTTATGTATGTAACAAAGTTGGGCATATATCAACCAACTGTCCACAGAAAGTGAGTACAGTAGCTGGATCGTCACAGCTCGAAGGAATGATTGGAGTCGTAGGATTGAAAAATGGAAACGCCAATACTAGTAAAGCTAGTATGATGGCCAGAGTATTTGCTATGTATGGAAACCCTGTTGAGAATGTGGAGATGGAGGAGGAAGATGAAGAAAATATTTGGGAAGAAGTTGACCCTGAAGAATATGGACTTATTGCAGGTATGTAGTTACATATTTGTTTATTTAAAGTTATTAGACACAATCACAAGTAAATGAGCAATAGAAGTCCTTATGAATTGAAAATAATGTGAATTTAATAATTGATAAATAGGGTCAATTCAAGTAGGGGATCAGACTGTGTATGCTTTGTTTGACACGGGAGCAACGCATTCTTTCATAAATACCAGATTAACAAGGCGTATAGGATTACCAACCAAAAACATGAGTAAAGAATTGAGAGTTACTACGCCAATGGAGACTTAGTAGTAACACGGGAAATGATAAAGAGTTGTCCATTAAAGATTGGAAACAAAGAATCAATTGTTGATATAATCATGATAGAGATGCAAAAATATGATATTATTCTGAGTATGGTTTGGTTAACTATTGTAAAAGCAAAAGTTAATCGCCATCTCAAAATGGTATCTTTTGTCAATAACCAAGGAGAAAGAAAGGAGTATAGGGGTGAGATACTCAAAGGAGTCTAGAATAGGATAACAGCAATTGAAGTCAAAAATGAAGAAGATATCGAGTTGAACGGGTGTATTCTTGGAACAACCGAGGTGAATCCAAAGTATTGGATATTCATACTATTCGAACAGTGTGTGAATACCTGGATATATTTCCAGATGAATTACCAAGATTACCCCCACACAGAGAAGTGGAATTTTCAATTGATTTGATACCTGGAATAAAACCAGTATCAAAAGCTTTGTATCGCATGGCACCTGTGGAATTAAAAGAATAAAAGGTGCAATTACAAGAATTGTTGGATAAAGGATTTATCAGACCTAGTGTTTCACCTTGGGGAGCACCAGTATTGTTTGTTAAGAAGAAAGATGGTTCAATGAGACTCTGTATTAATTATAGAGAATTAAACAGAGTGACTATTAAGAACAAATATCCTTTGATTGAACAAGTATTTGGTACATTTCCTCATATTTTCGAGTTACCTTCATCATTGCCAAAATTCAACACAAAAATACACTTAGTGAATGAGGTAATCATTATTAATGAAAAGCCCTACCATTATCCTCATTTTCAAGAGGCTGATATTGAAAGTCAAGTAAAGGAAGTGTTGGAACAAGGATTTAATCAGCATAGTGCAAGTTTGTACTCATCTCCTATGTTGCTTGTTAAGAAAATAGATATGTCTTGGAGGTTTTATGTGGATTATTAAGCACTTAACCTAGCAACTGTAAAGGATGAGTTTCCATTCCAACCATAGATGAACTATTGGATGAGCTACATGGTGTTAAAAATTTATTCAAACTTAGATTTTCATATTGGATATCATCAAATCAAAATGGTACCAAATGATGTGGAAAAAAAAAAATGGCTTTTCATACTCAGGTTAGGCATTATGAATTTTTAATGATGCCATTTGGGCTTAGTAATGCCCCTACCACCTTTCAGTCTATGATCAATCTAATATTTAAGCTTTCCTTACATAAGTTTATGATTTTTATTTTAATGACATACTAATATATCATAAGACTTTGGATTTGCATTTAGCACATTTGGATAAGGTATTGCAAATATTTGTTAACAATACCCTTTTCTTAAAGAAATCTAAGTGTACGTTTGGTAAGGATTCTATAGAATATTTAGGGCATATTATCACTGTTCAAGCAGTCATGCCAGAACCATCTAAAGTCAAGGTGGTACAATCATGGCTAGTGCCTGCATCAATCAAGTAACTAAGAGCTTTTTTGGGGTCTTTCAGGGAACTATAGGTGTTTTATCAAGTCATATGCTTCTATTGCAACCCCATTTATAAATTTATTGAAGCGGGATTGTTTTCAATGGTCAAAGGAAGCTATGAATGCTTTTGAGCAATTAGAGGAGGCTTTGACATCAACTCCTATTCTGGTTTTACTAGATTTTTAGAAGCCATGTTGTTTAGAAATTACTGCTTTGGGTTCAAGGATGGATGTAGTACTTTGTAAGATGATAAACCATTTCTTTCTTTAGTATGAAGCTATCATCTCATCTTACAAAAACTTTAGCCTATGTAAGAAAGTTGCATGCTTTAGTTGAAGTTGTGCAAAAGTGGAGATAGTATCTTTTGGGTTCACACTTTATCATACATATTGACCATCGTAGCTTGAAGAAATTATAAACAATAGTAATTCAAACGCCTAAACAATATAAGTATTTAACTAAGTTGTTGTGTTTTCATTATACGATTATATATAAAGCTAGAGTTGAGAACGTAGTAGTAGATTCTTTATCCTGAAAGATTGAAGGATCATTTCAATTTTTAACATATTTTATTTGCATTTCAGGATTGTGGAGGATATTAAGAAAGAAAATGTCATGCATAATGCATTTCGTGACATAATTAATCGATTGTCTCAAGGAAAACAGTTGAAGTGGCCATTAGAATGGAAATATGGACTGCTATATTTTGGTTACTGGTTCCAACTTCCTCTGTCATTATAGTATTGCTACATGAGTTTCAAGCTACTTCATCTGCAGGACATTTTGGTGTATCTAATACCTACAAGAGGTTAGCATCTCAATTTAATTAGGTGGGTATGGAGCATGATATAGAGCTATTTGTGAAGGCTTATGTTGTTTATCAGTAGACGATGGCCATTACAAGGAGTTTAATAGGATTGCTAGCTCCACTTCCAATCTCTTATTAGATTTGGGAAGACATCTCAATGGATTTCATCACATGTCTTCCTAAATCAAATGGGTTTTTCGTTATTTGATGGTTATTGATAGGTTATCAAAATATTTTCATTTTGATGTGTTGGAAACTACTTTTAATGCTGCCAAAGTGACTCATTTATTCATGGATATGGTGGTCAAGCTTCATGGTTTCCCACATTCAATTGTGTTGGATAGAGATGCAATTTTTATGAGTAGGTTCTAGTAGGAGCTTTTCAAACTTAGTGGCACCAAACTTAGGGAGCTTTCATAAATTATTAAAGAAGTATTATAGTCTTTTTTATGTGTTGAAGTGTATTAGTTTGTCACGGCCCTATAAGGGGCCTAAAAGGATTAACCTAAAGTTATCATATCACTTGTGCATTTGCAATATAAAAACCATCCTACAAGTCAGAGTTTTCTAGACTCTACCTGAATAATTACTTTGCAAACTTCAAATATATATAATTACATTTGTGATAAATAAAGGAAATCTGATTTCCTGTAGTCCACCAAAACCACAGAGAATTGGTATCCCCCACTAAATAGTAAAATAAAATAGATAATCTATATTTTACAAATTTTTAAACTCTTATATAACTAATCCAATCCATAATCTAAGCTTACGTTACATAAAACAAAATGTCATAACAAAACAATTTATCTACTTCTCATTTCAACTTGTCTTCTATCTTCAAAAAATCTTCTCTGTGCAATCTTAGCCTATTCCCCATGCTTTAGCTATTCCTATACAAAAACTATAGGGGTATAAGGTAATCTACAACTCAATGAATAACATAACCAAACCACACATCAAGCAAGTGTCAAATAAGTTTTATTAAAAACATTGCAATGCTACACTTAATCATATGATATGCATAGTTTAGATGATCGAAATCCAAATCAATAGAGGATTATGCTCTTTCTTAGGGGTTGAAGGACCAGCTCAAGTCATTCATGCCCAAGAGAAAATGAGACCTATGGAAGGGGGAATCTTCTCAACTCATTGTCATTTACATATTTATTATCAACATAACCTGAAACTTCTCCTTAGAAATAACTAAGGATGGAGGATTTCTTTTTGAAACTCATTTGTTCTCATAGATACATATTAATAACATATCTACCACTTCACCTTATAAGGTCAAAAACTCCCTAAGTACTAGCATTTCCTAGGCCAATACCCACATAGGCGATGTCCTTCGGTGCCTTTTTAGTTCCTGGGATACGAACAATCCAATGGTATCTAATTGGAGAAATAGATCCACTAACATAGATTAAGACTACCATAGAATTGAGATGCTAGCATGTGAAGTGAATATTATGTTAATGCAAGTATGTCGTTGTGCAATAAATGATTGTTTAATTGAATAGCAAATAGTATTAAGTCTATTTTTTAAAGTGACCAATCAATGTGGCAAGCACTCATCAACAACAACAATGCAATCATTTCAAGTAATGTGTGATCACTTTGATTTTAATGTTTTATCAAACAATATAGTCAACAAATAGCAGAGGATTACCGAATCCCCACACACAGTCAATTATGTTTATTTAATATAAATGAAACTATATTATATGCACAAACCAAGTGATAAGATTGATGTTGCCCACCTGTCATCCAAGCTAAGCTATGACAAGCTCTTGAGAAAACCAAACATTAAGATGCTTCCCTTATGAAATAAAATAGCATTCATTTATCACTTTTCTTAATGTATTCTTTATTGAATTATAGCATTCAAACTCATTTTTAGTTTATTAGTTTATACTTTATTGAAACATAGATTTATATTAAAATATTGGATTAGACACTAAGTAGGACTCCCACCATAGCTGTGGAAACCACTCTGCCAAGATATGGATAATTCTCAATTGTCTGTCAAGTTATTTCTTTTCTTTTATTTATTATCATCTATTTACTATCATCTATTATAAAAATATCACTATTCCATATCATTGGTAAATATCTCAATGACTTATTAATTTACTTGAAAAAGTCATGTTAATAAGTATATATTAAAAACAACCTATTCCCTTTACCAAACATGGTATAACCTCATCATATTATGATATACTATCTTTAGATCATTTATAAAGTCTATTTTTAACTTAACTTAGTCAAGTTGATTAAACTTAATCAATCTAGTTTATTTTAGTTTAGTAAAGTTCATTTGACCAAGTTGAGCTTAGACATATTATTAATTCATTTTATATCTAAGGTTCACATCAATTTAGGTCTATGTTAACGTAATCTTAGCTAAGTTGATTAGACTCAATTAATCTAGTTTATTTTAATTCATTTCTATTTATTAAGCCAAAATGAGCTTATATTATTAACTATATTCATTAGTTTTGTATATGTTGTAGTTTGAATCAAATATATTTTAGGTCTTGAAATTTTTGAAATTTCCAAAAAGTTAAAACATGAAAGTTATAAAGTTCTTTTTAAGCTTTCCGTAACCTTTTGTATCACCTCAATCCAAATCCAGATGAGAAATTTATGATCAATTTAAGATAAGTTAAAGGAAAGAACGACAAGATAGGCCCTAGTTCCATATAGGGCGTTCAAGGGTGGTGGAGGCCACCAGGCCCCTTGCCACACCCCATATGGGTTCAATAGGGGAGACAGTGGCTACCATGCCCTTTGCCATGCTCCGTATTGACCCATACCATGTCCCCTCTTTCTTTTCTCCGTTTTTGCTACTTGTTTACTTATTTTACTCACAAAACTTCATCTGCAATATCTTAACAACATCATACAAGTTTAACACCATAACTCACAACATTTCTACACTTATCATTACATCTCATTTCCTCAAATCATCTCATCAATTATCTAATCCATTCATTAACATTACATACTTAGGTCTTAAGGTACAAGCTTATGTCCCACATGCTTATAAGTTTCATCTTAAATTTGACTTTGATGAATTTAACCATTTTGTTCTTTACTACTCCTTCTTTTTGTTTGATGAAGCTTTTTCCTACTTAGTCTTCATCTTTTATCTTGTTTTCTATCTTCATTTTCTCTTTAGTCTTCTTTAAATTTGAGATTTTTGAAATAAAGAAGAAGAGAAATGGAGAAAAAGAGAAATAGAGGAAAAGAAACATAAAGAAAAAGAAAGGAGAAAAAGAAGGGAATGGTAGCTAAGGAAAAATAAAAGGAAATAAATACGATAAAGACCAAAAATAGTTAAAGATATTTATGATTAAGAATTTTGATTTTAAGTTTTTCATATCATTATCTTAAGTACTTAAAACAATTATGAGGAAATTTTAGAATATATCTAAGTAAAATTGATAACTTTGAATTGGAAATCTAGTTTAGAAATTTAATTTTATAAAACTTGATATTTAGTTGCATTTGGGCTTAGAAACTGATATTTTAAAATAAGTAGATAAACTCAAAATTCATGAAGATTAAAGATATAGAATGTAGGTTACAGTGGCTATACTTGAGTAATTTTATAAATCTAAGTAATCGAACCCAAGAAATTTGGGTCATTTATAAATTAAAAGAAAAGTTTTTTAAATTGATGGTTGAAAAGGATTAGATAACTTAGTTATGAGATAGACTAAAGTTTAGGGCTAACAAATTTCCTTAACATTGAAATTAATGAAAAGGAAGTTTAGTTTGAACTTTTACAAAAGATAATAAAATTTGATTTGTTGGAAGAATGATTAAAGTAAATAGATAAATTAAAGAAAACAGAGTTTAAATTTGATAATTAGAAAGATTTGAGAATTTTGGTTCATAAAATGGATAATTGAAGTAGATATAAGATTCAAAAGGAGCATTTGAAATTTCAATTTCAATTAAGTCTATTTACTAATTCGATTATGTTAATCTATTTATGTATAACCTATAATTCAATTTACTTATTTTAATTATACCATCTAAGCTCAATTATTAAATTACATTCTAAATGACATTTGGCATTAATCATCTATTGGGAGTTGACAATATATATTAGCTTTAAATTTTATAAATCAAAAAGCTCCTGATCATTTTAAGATTTATTCTTTCACTTATGTTTTCATTATTCTATTCTAATTACTTTAGATTGAATCTGGTATTATATTTCATTTCTATCAAAACTTAAAATTATTTGGAAATTTTATTATTTATTAAGTTTATATATTGTATATCTGTATTTATTATCATATCTATGTGATATTTCTCATTGTTTTCCAAACCGAAAGCACATACACATGAACATATAAATCACAATATCACATACAACTTATATTCTAATGCAACAAGCACAAATTCATTATCTTTTCATTAGCTAGCAACCAACACAGTTTAGGACTATTGATCACTAATCTTAAACCCAGAGTAACTCATGACCCCAAAGAAAACCATAGTATAGATAATATATACATATATAATAGCGTTCCACAATTAAGCTGGTAACGACTTCTAATCTACCATAATCATCTCCAGATACAACTCCACTCAGGACACTACCACACAAGGATCATCGGGTTGCTAGCGTCAGTATCACACTACTGTCGTGGTCTTTACTAACCGCAGCTAAACACAAGCAACACTCGATTCAATTAAATTCCGATAATCATTAATTCAGGTTTATAACAACTAATCCTACATGCACATACAATCAAACATGGTAAAGTCGTACTTGGTATTGCTCCAACTCAAATCCGCTAACAGAACTTCTTAAAAGATCAAAACCCTAATCTAACAATTATCTTAAATCAGAATTAAATACTTAAACATAAACCCTAATATTCACAAATCTATAACAACAAGGATAACACACCTACTTCCTCTTCCTCACAATTAAACACAACTTTCAACACCATTCTTCCACAAATCCGTAATTATTACTGTAATTCCTTCAATATAAATGTATTCCTTAATTAACACTTTAACTACAATAACAAATAAATCTCATCGAACAACAAGATCAGATGAATTCTTACAAACCTAATACTGGTCGATCTCAAATAGGAAATCGGAACCATAATCCTCAATTCTCCTGAACAATAAACTATGATTACAATTCCATAATTTATTGATCTCATTAACCATAAATCTAATAAAACTCTTACCTTTCTCCTTGATTTGAAATCACAACTTTAGATCTAGATCCACCCTTGATCCACAACAACTAATATTTCATTTCCTTTAAAATAATACATAAACCTACATTAAAATCTAAAGGATATTTCTTTAAAACCATAAGAATTATAAAACCCTAATAAAGATATTACCTTTTTCCTTTGAATCGGAGTCCTCCAAATCTCCAATCACACTAGGGTTTTGCCATACTCTTGAATCTCCTTCAATTCCACAAAATAACTAGTATAAGGAAAGATTAATCTAAAGAATTTGATTGAAAGGACAAGATGAAAGTTACATACCTAGTGTAATGTCCTAACCTAAAAACGTTATTAGCCCGCCACGTATCCTTATCATGATAGATACGCTAAAGCTATAGATTTCTAAAACCACAAATATGTATTTCGAATATAATCAAATACTCACATATAGGGAAACTTTCAAACTTTTTCATATTAAAATAGATGTCCTCCACTCATAAATCATCTAAACATCAAATCTAAAAATAATAAAATCCTTACATATAAAAGTCTTCAATTGAAAACTAATTAAATCAAAAATATGTTTCTTCATCTCAAATCACTGATAGCTAACTCTCAATTGTTAGCAGGATAGTCATAACCGCTATCGCACTCGCCATCATCAACAAATACGTCATAGCCCTTCAAGTCATAAATCATAGAATCTTCACTTATACCTGTGAGAAAAATAAGTATTGAGCGAAAACGCCCAGTATGCCAAACTGAAAGCACATGCACATGCACATGAATATGCAAATCACAATATCACATACAACTTATACTCTAATGCAAAAAGCAAAAATTAATTATCTTTTCATTAGCCTGCAACCAACATAGTTTAGGACTATTGATCACTAATCTTAAACCCGGAGTAACTCATGACCCTGATGAAAAACCATATTATATTAATAAATACATATATAGATGCGTTCCACAATTAAGCTGGTAACGACTCCTAATCTATCGGAATCATCTCCAGGTACAACTCCACTAGGAACATTGCCACACAAGGATCATTAGGCTGCCAGCGTTAGTATCACACTACTATCGTAGTCTTTACTAATTGCAGCCAAGCACAGGCAACAGTCGTTCAATTAAATTCCAATAATTATTAAGTTAATTTAACAACTAATCCTACAAGTGCATACAATCAAACATGGTAAGGTCATATCTAGATTTGCTTTCAATCCAAATCTCTCGAACAAGAACTTTTAACAGAGTAGGAACCCTAATCTCACAATACTCCTGTATAACAATTCATATATTGCAGTCAATTCCAAGTGTAATAACAATATGAAACCCTAACCCTAATTCCATAAACCTAATCGAAGATCAACACACCTGTTATCCCGTTTGCACTTCACAGAAACCCTTTTCTCAACTTTCTCCAAAGTTCTTAACAATTTCCACAAATTCCCTTCACAACACATATATATATACAATCATCTATGAACAAAACAACTATGAAAGTTCATAACTTTAAATCCACAGACGAAGAATAGATTCATACTTACTTAGATCACGTAGATCCTGTTTGCAATGGATACCCTAATTCGTTCAATCAATTCTCCTGTCACAAAATAATATACTATCGCTACAATTACATTCTTATAATTTATAAATCCTAAATATCATAGGACTAGGATAAAAATCTTACCTTTACTTTGATCAGAAACCGAAATCCTCCAAATTTGATTTAGGGTTTCGCTCCTAGATCTCCTTTGAACATATATAAAACTAGGATTATATTTATCTATCTAAGGAAAGGAATTAAAAAAAACCAAGATTGGACCCACATACCTTAAGTTTGCCTAAAGGAGAATTGTGACAAATTCGTAGGGTCTAGGATCTATTTATAGAGGGGGTTGGCTTTAGAAAAACGTAACCCTAGCTTTGGAATGACCGGCTTACATGATACGCTGGCGGCCATCTTGCCTACGTATGTTCAATTTCCCTTGCAAAATTTCGAAACTTCAATGCTGAAGCTTAGGCCATCGTCCATTATATTTAGGTCGGCGGTTTAGGATTCAAAGCTGACAGCTTAGATGCCAGCCTAAGTCAAATTCGTCCAGTTATTCGCCTGTGACTTCCTTGTGACCAAATTCATCTATTCAAGGATAATAATACCTTTTTATATATCACTATATTACAATTCTACCCTTCATTATGAATTATTTATTTGGACTTTACATCTCTCCCTTCTTAAAAGAGACTTTCGTCCTCTAAAGTTACCTGATTCATTGAAAAGTTCAGGGTACATGGCCCACATCTCCTCTTTTAACTCCCAAGTTGCTTCTCACTCGGTTTGATTTGTCCACAAGACCTTCACGTACTTGATCATGCATCTTCTCAATGTCTTTTCTTTTGAATCTAAAATTCTTACTTGCTTCTCTTGGATTGAAAGATTAGCTTGAACTTCCAACAATTCCAAAGCTACAATTTGATTAGGGTCTTGCACATATTTTCTCAACAGAGATACGTGAAAGACATTGTGCACTCCTTCCAGACTTGACGGCAGTGCTAGTCTGTTTGCCATATCTCCAATCCGTTCTAGAATCTCAAATGGTCCAACATATCTGGGATTCAACTTTCCTCTCATACTGAATCTAACAATACCTTTCATCGGAGATATCTTAAGCAATACGTGTTCCCCTACTTGAAATTCCAACGGTTTTCTTCGTTTATCAGCATAGCTTTTATGTCGGCTTTGTGCATCTTGCAACTTCTATCGGATTACTTTAACCTTGTCCATCGCATCCTGAACCAATTCAGGTCCTAAAATCTATCTATCACTTACTTCATCCTAATGAATCGGTGATCAGCACTTTCTACCATACAAGGCTTCATATGGTGGCATCCCAATTGACGCTTGATAATTGTTGTTGCAGGCAAATTCTACCAAAGGTAAATATTCATCCCAACATCCTTTAAAGTCCAAGACACAGGCTCTTAGCATGTCCTCAAGAATCTGGATTGTCCGTTCAGACTGCCCGTCCGTCTGAGAATGATAAGCGGTACTGAAAACCACTTTAGTACCTAAAGCTTTGTGCAAGCTCTTCCAAAATCTCACTATAAACGTAGTATCATGATCCAACACAATGGTCACAAGAATTCCATGCAGTCTCATAATCTCTTTGATATATAAAATGGCCAAATGTTCCAAAGTATACCCAGTCCTAATAGGTATAAATCGTGCTACCTTCGTAAATCTATCCACTATCACTCATACTGAGTCTAACTTTCCTTTGGTCTTGGGTAACGCTGTGACAAAATCTATATTGATATGTTCCCACTTCCACTGGGGAATAGGCAAAGGCCTCAATTCACTAGCTAGTCGTCTATGCTTTATATTGATCATCTAGCATGTGTGACACTTCGATACATTCTTATCAATCTTCTTTTTCATATTATTCCACCAGTATAGCTTCTTTAAGTCCTGGTATATCTTGTTACCTCCCAGATGGATGGAGTAACTCAAATAATGTGCTTCCTTCAATAAATCTCTCTTGAATTCACCTTGCTCCGATACACACAGTCTTCCCTTATACATCATAATGCCTTCTTCATCCTCATAAAATTCAGGGTGTAAGCCCCAGAAAATTTCAGTAAATAATTCCAAAATGAACTTTGAAAATAAATCCTAAAAATCACTCCAAATTAAAATCGAACTTCGACAAGTCCTGAATCACGAACGAATCTAGAAATCTCTTAATCTTGAGGAAAATAAGAATCCTCAAAAGCAAAATAAGAACTCAACATACTTCAATTCCAAAACCATTACGTACGACAAATTTCATACGTAACTCCGACTTATAAAATCGGGTAATATGAAGCCCAAAAACAAATTATTAAAAAGTAAATAATGATTAACCTTCGGAAATAAAACTCAATTCAAAGAATTCCGAAAACGTTAAGAGATATTAAATACTTATAAAAATCAAATTGAAAATAAATTTCTCAAATCAAATATGTTGTATAAACATAAAATATCAGTTTCCAAATTGACAAAGATTTAAACTGGAAAATCACCCGGAAACCATAAGTAGAATACAGTAGTTTAAGTTCGGCAATCTATCGCCTTTAACCCTAGAGGCCGAGGTGTAGTTTAAATGTGTAGAATAGCTCGTAGTAATATAAGTTCGCTTAAAAATATCAGATTGATAAATTTTTGACCTATTTGGAACCCATTCGGATACAGACTTTGAAAAGCGTGTCCTGGGGCTCAAGATATCAAAAATATACCATTAGTACCGTTACACTTGTAATTTCATAAGATTTCCAAATATATCAGTTCTATAATTTTTCGGGTTATAAAAGTTACAGTTATAACCTTTTATCGTATTTTCATTACTACCGGTAATTAATTAGTCTTTTTTACTATTCACTTTTATTTCATTACACAATTTTATTATTCTTATAAAGCCTTATATTTTTAGATAAATATTTTATATATTATAGAAAATTTTGTTTTTCTAAAATTTAGTTCGTTTCGAGCTTATACGGGATCAAATTCTGTTTAAGACCCGATACTAAAAATAAAATAAATTAATTTAATAATTGAAAAATATTTTAAAAATATTTTTATTTTCATAAAATAATTTTTTAGAATTTTTCGGGTTATAAAAATATCATTTATAGCTTATATTCGCGTTTTTCGATCATACCGGTTACATATTTGTGAAAATACTAAAATAATTCAAATAATTATTTAATTTTATTTATGAAAATTCTGCCAATTATTTAAAAATATTTTTCCTAATTTTATTTTATTTTTTCTTAATAAAAAACACTTTTTCCAACCCATACTTCAAGTACACCTTTCACATATCACTTCTTTTTCACTTCAATCTTTCAACACATTATCCCACACTTCATGGTAGAATTTTCCCTTCTTTTTGCTGCCCTTGTCCTTTAATTTACTCCCAATTTGACTAAAATAAATATATTCCACTCCTTCTCAAAGAAGCAACACATACACATTAATACACAATTCAATTTCAAGTCAAAATTCAAACAAATTCCCTCTCTTTCTCCCACTCTCATTCACGTGCAGCCCCCTCCCCCAAAATTTTCCTTGATTTATTTTTTTTCTTCTTTCTCTCATTTAATACACTCATTTTCTCTCTCTCTTTCATTTACACCTTTTAGCTTTCCATTCCTTATCTTTTTCTCTCTCTTTTTCCTCTCTTTCTTTCTTCATTTTGTTCTTGTTCTTGAATAAAACTCTTGTCCAAAGCTTCCATAGGTGATATAGGTAAAGTATAGTGAGAGTTTCGTGCGTCAAATGACATTCCATAAGCTTAAAAGCTAAGGATGATGATGCCAAAATGAAACACTCCTATTCTCTATGATTATTATCTTCTATCATTCTTATTTTCTTGTTAAAAATAGTTATATTTTGTAGATCTAACTTTTTGAAGCTTTGATTTTTGTTTATACTTTAGATCTTGTTATTTGAGTTATTATTTTTGTTATTGCTTATGATTTATGCATATATTCATCATTCACATAACTATCTTAGTGTTCATGCATTTAAAACTAGTATAGTAAACTAGATCCAATGTTTTGAGTTCATAAAATGCATTAGACTTTTGTTTTATGTTAATGAACAACTTGTAATAGCATGATGATGGTAGGAAAGTTTTAGAAAGCTCAAGATCTATTTTATTTTCAACAAAAATCATTTTTAAAAATTTGGTTGAAAAATGAACCATATTTAGAAAAGTTGTTTTTCAACTTCAAAATGTATATTTTTCATTTAAAATGAATAGCTTAGGAAATAGACAACATAAATGAGTGATTTTGATGAGTAAAGTTTAGATCTATGAATTTATAGTTTACTACCATGGATTTCTTTTATGTTTATGTTCATATTAAGTGTAGATCTTGGTTTTGAACTCAAACAAAAATAGTGAAATTCGTATTTTGGCAAGACTCCTATTTAAAAACCACTTCCTAAATGTCAAAATGAAGTTTTTACTTGAAATAATGAAGGCTTAATGTATGTATATCATCAATACTTCTTTTTACAAGAATCAAAGGTGATTTTCAAAAGTTATTTTCAAAATAAAAATCTCATTTTCGGATTTAGGCCAAGGCATATTTTAAAAACATGTTTTCCAACTCAAAAATAAAGTTTTTATTCAAGATATGGAAGCTCTTAAGATATGATATGTAAGGAATGGATTTCATAAGTTTAGATAGATTTTATCAAAAGATATGTCTAAAAATAAATTTTGTAAATTCGGATCTCAACAAAGACCAATTTTGAAAACCTATTTTTTAACTTCAAAACAAGATTTTTATTAAGGAAATGGAAGCCTTAAGGGGTAGGTTTGATTATGAAATGGTTTTTGAAAGACTATATGAGTTTTACAAAGAAAACAAGCTCAAATGAATTTCTCAAAATTCGGATTTGAAAATAGTCACTATTTAAACACTCATTTCCAAATGCCAAAATGATAATTTTTATAGGAAAATGGAAGTCCTAAGGAATATATATAACAAAGACCAAGTTTTGATAAGGATAAAAGAAGTTTATCAAAATATAATCTTAGAATAACAAATGGTTTCCAAGAATAGGTTAAACAATATCTTCATTCTTTAATATTTTGTAAAATTCGTGTTTAGGCAAACCACCTATGTAAACACCTATTTTCTAACCCTAAAATGAAGGTTTTTGTTGAAATAATGAAGGTGATGGTTATATAGATTATCAAGGTTGAGTTTTGATAAAAGAAAGTATGATTTTTCAAGAAGAAAGAAAAAACTATTTTTCTTAAGTCTAGTATAATTAAAAATTTTGCAAAGTAAAAATTTTCAAAAAGAATTCTTGGTACTATATGTATACATATAGGTAGATCATCTCATGATCTTCATGACAATAGCTTGTAGGTAATACATATATGCATGATGCATTGTAAAAACAAAATAGGAAAAATTGAGTTGTTGTCATTTTTAAGAAATTCGTAATAATGGAGTAATGGTATGAAAACCCATAGTTTTCAAACTCAAATTAGAAGTTTTATCAAAAAAATGAAGTCCTTAGTGGCTATATATGGTTGAGCCCTAATTTTCTAAATATCAAATGATATTTACTTAAAAGAATCACTCAAAAACTAATTTTTACAAAATTTGGATTTTGGAATTAACTCTACTTGAAGACATGTTTACAAAGTGTAAAATGGAAATTTTTATGTAAAAATGAAGGTCATAAGTAATAGATATAATGAAGACTCAATTTTAGCAAGGATAATTATATTTTCTTAAGAACTAAATCCAAAACAAATGGAAATGATCAAAGTTAGGAAATCAGTTTTCTTGAAGGTAAATAGCTATGGAGTCTTCCAAATAAAAAGTTTCTAAAAAATTCCTTTTAGTAAATATTGTCAAAAGCATGCATGCAACAAGCTCATAACATGCCATTCATGCTAGGAAATCATCAATATTGCATATGTAGTTAATCTATATAGTAGGAACATTCCAAGCATTTACAAAACTATTTTTCGGAATCGGAAATCGTTACTGATCAAATCTGATCCCTCTGTTTCATGACCTAAATATTTTCAAAACTTGAAAATAATATTAGAATTAGATAGATCTTTTGAAGTAGATAGAAATCGTTACTTATGGCCGTTTTAAGTTGGAATTTTCGCTTAGGACGAGAATTACGAATTTGATAGTTTGTATAAGATTGTTTGGATTAGTTGAGTTGAAATACTTATTAGAGTATTTCTTCCTTTTTAGGTGACTCCGATATCGATGATTCCTTACCACCGGATTACTTTTACTAAAAGACCAGTGATCCAATGGCCGAGTGAGTTTTCCTCTTATTTTGTTATCTTGCTTGTTCTTGTAGCTAGTTACACTAGAATTAGGAAAAGATAAAACTATGATGAGTTGTGGTATAATCTTGGTTGAATGAATGATAAGTATATCGAGGCGAGACTTGTTGTAAAATCATTGTATGAGTTAGCATAGACTTGAATTGTCTGAAATTCTCTATGATCGCTTTTAACCTACATAATTAATATGCCACGATTATATGAATAAACTGTGCATGCATATCACATGTTGAGTCACATTGCATTGCTAATATACCTTTGGTGGGACAAAAGTATATTAGCGGAAGGCGAGGGGGCCTTGTTAACATTAAGGATGCGAGATCGCTTAAGTTAACAGATGTGGGGTAGGCACATAAAACTACAATAAAACAACAAGAGAAAGAGATTGGGATTGTGATTGCATGACTTATGGACCACCTCACTAAGATTGGAATTATGGTTGCATGTCTTATGGACCATCCTAACCCCGAATGGAGGGCGTAAATCCATTCACATATGGTTACCGGATAGTCATATGCTTATTTGCTCATGTGTTTGTTCATGCATAGCATACGGATAAATTATAACTTGCTTGTTATGGTATGAAATTAAGGGAACTCTTACTAAGCTAGTGTAGCTTATACTCCAATAGATGTTTGAATAAACAGGTTAACGGGAGAAGGCTACTTGGGGATCGAGATGGTTCGAGCCGAATATAACTTCGGGATTTCTGCAGGAAGTAAGAATGCTTTGAGATATTAGCTAGTTTTTGTGAAATGTTTTGTAATAGATTGCGTAGTGAAATCTTTTGATGAATTGTATTTGAAGTATAGTGATTTGTATTTGAAGTATAATGAATCGTATATGAAGTATAGTGATATGTATCTCAAGTATAGTGAGTTGTATTTCCTTTACATTGTTACTCAAGTTGTATCAATATAAAATGTATCTCTCCAATGTGTCTCCTCTATGTGTTAGACGCCTTGTACATAGTATGGAAGCCTTCGCATGACTAAGGCGGTCATTCCTAGGCTTTAATATTGTGTATGGCGGACTGCCACGTTTAGGATACCCTTCGGGGCATGACATAGGGGCTCTACCAATTTCCATCCTTCGCTTTATCTCTAGTATGCTTGGATCCTCCATTTAACTTGCTTTAATTCTATCAACCAATGTAGGTTGAATCTGCAACCTTGCCAATCTCGCTCCCAATTTCCTAGTTACTATTTCCAAATCCAACTTCCTCATGTCATCTAGCAAGTGATGCTTAGTAGTGATCATAGCTACTAAGTTCTCATTCCTCTTTCTACTTAAGGCATCATCTACGACATTGGCCTTTCCAAGGTAATATTGGATATCTACGTCGTAGTCTTTGATCAGTTCTAACCACTGTAGACACCCAATTTTTGCCTAATTAATTAAGGCTTAAAATTTAATTAAATTCATTTTTCCAAAAGCCTTAAGTATTGATGAAATTGGCTAAGTGATCAAGGCACAGGCCAAATGGCCGTTGGTTAAACACATTGACCCAAACATACA
Source organism: Combretum micranthum (assembly GCA_024138025.1). NCBI lineage: Eukaryota > Viridiplantae > Streptophyta > Magnoliopsida > Myrtales > Combretaceae > Combretum > Combretum micranthum. The sequence continues at coordinate 534,757 of JAMXBD010000038.1, read as the reverse complement.
TTCAAGCTCAAGGACACAGTTTCAAACCCTAGCAAGGCAAATTTTTGCCTTTTTATCATTTTGTCTTTTCATTTTCCTCAAATGTGACTTTTGCCTTACTTTGCATCAGTTTTTAACTGACAAAACATCATTGCTTGTCAAAATTGATGATGGAATTGCAAAGTGGTTATGGAATATGAAAGATTAGTACAAAAACAACCCAAAAGTTACAAAATTCAATGTATAAAGCATTCAATTGCACATGAATGAGGAGTTACAAAAATTGATTGGATGAATCTGACATGGAATATGAAAACAATCATCAATTCATCAGTTTCAAACAATTTAATCATGGATTTTCAAATTAAATTCGTGAAAAATTAAGAGGCAAAAATCAATTCATTTTTAAAACTGTTCGAAACTGAAAATTGAGCTTGCAACCTATAAATAGGAGGTCCTAGGAGCAAAAGGCACAAGTCAATTTCAAGAAAACACATACATAGCAAAGCCAATTCGAAATTTTTGAATTTAGGGTATAGAATTCGAATTGATTGGATCAGATTTAATCCAAATTGAGTGTTGAAACAATGTTAGAAACTTGATTTGGATGATTTAATGTGCTTAGATTTATTCGAATTGATCGGATTTCTCTCTGAAAATTTTTTAAAATTTTGTTCATTAACACCGCCGTACAACCACCGCCGGAGCTGCCCCTTGCCGCCGTTCTGAGTGAACGCCACCACCACCAAAGGACGCGCCGTCGTAGCAGGAGTTGGGCCGACAAGCTTCCAGCCGCCGAGGACCACCGGAGCCGCCGGAATCCGCCTCGAAAAGTCGCGTCATTGTCTTCTTCACCCGCCGGAGCTCCGAGATCCGACCCGAAGATCCGAATCCAACCCGGTCGGTCATCAGTCAACGGTCGTCGGTCATCGATCAACGGTCAACTCAGATCGGACGGTCCAGATTCAATCAAGCAGATCAGACGGCCTAGATTTGATCAAGCAGATCAGCCGCTCAGATTTGATCAAGCAGATCAGACGGCCCAGATTCAATCAAGCGATCAGACGGCCCATATTTCATCAAGCGATCAGACAGCCCAGATTCAATCAAGCGATCAGACGGCCCAGATTCAATCAAACGATCAGACGGCCCAGATTCAATCAAGCGATCAGACAGCCCAGATTCAATCAAGCGATCAGACGGCCCAGATTCAATCAAGCGATCAGACGGCCCAGATTCAATCAAGCGATCAGACGGCTCAGATCGAGTCAACAAGATCAGACGATCCAGATCGGTCAGCACGATCGACGCTCCAGATCTCGTCCGCCTCATCCGACGGTCCAGGTTAATTCGCATTATTTTATTATATTTTTATTATATAATTAATTTTAGAAAATAGAAAAAATAGTAAAAAATTTATAAAAATTCATAAAAAATTCAGAAAAATTCAGAAAAATCCAGAAAAATCAAAATATTTATTTTTCATATAAATTTATTTTTTTATATTTTTTAATTTTTTTTAATATTTTTAATGTGTATTTATACACAAATTGCCCTAGAAATGCATATTTAATGCATGAAAAATATTTTAAATATATTGTAAATTATTTTGGATATATTGTGAATTCATGTGATGATTTTTTTAAAAAATAATAATAATAAATAAAAATAATAAAATAATAAAAAATGATTTTTGGACTTAGAAAAATATGTTTTCATGAAATAAAAAACCAATTGATTAGATCATAGGATCATCAAAAATGGTTTTCACAAAAAATTTAAAATTTAATGAACTTAAATTGAGAATAGTTCAAAAAATTAAAATTGACCAACAAATTAAAGTTTTTTTAAAAGAACTACGTTTTGTCTGATCTCGATTAGCGAGTACGTAGGCACCTGCAGGGCGACATTAAAAAAAAAATGTTTTGTTTTTTTTATATTGTGAATAATTCTTTTGTAAATATAAGATATTTTGTTGATGTTTATGTTCTAAAAAAAATAATAAAAAATAAAAAATGAAGAAAAGCACATAAAAAATAAAAATAAATGATTTGATTTGTAAATATTTGTGCTATAATGTTTTACTTAAGTTTTTTTAGCATGAAAAGGATAGATTAGAAATTTAAAATTCCAAAAGTGGTAACCATTTGGTTTTAATAGGTTAGCTCCCGAATCCATGATATCTGGTTTAAAATTTTTTATTTTTTTTTCTAAAATCAAATTTTCGCAGACTAGTAGCTAAGTTAGGATCAACTGACCCATTGATCCTAGCTTTTTTTTTTTCCCGATTTATATCGGGTGGCGACTCTAAATTTTTTTTTAAATTTTCTTTTACCCTAGTCGAGGATTCATGTTAAAATGGGTTTGGGTTAATGTGAATCGGGTTAGGAGAAATGAACCAGATAATAGTGGAAAAAATCCAGGCTCGACAACCACCATCTTTTCCTCATGTTTAGATCTCTCTGGGTGAAAATGTACTTCAAGCTCTTAAGGTCCGTGAATATTTTGCACTTCTCACCGTACAAATAGTGTCTCCAGAGTTTTAAAGCATGGACCACGGCTGCCAGTTTCAAGTCATGAGTGGGCGGCTTTAATTATCTAGATGCATATGCTATAACTCTCCCTCCTTGCAACAAAACATAACCTATACCTTGTATAGAAGCATCACTATAAATAGTGTACTCCTCTCCACTCACTGGCAAAGCTAATACCGATGCCGACACTAATTTTCCTTTCAATAGTTAAAAGCTACTCTCACATTTTTCATCCCAAACAAACTTTACTCCCTTTTGAGTCAGTTTAGTCAAAGGATTGGCAATCTTGGAAAAGTCCCTTACAAACCTCCGGTAATATCCTACCATCCTTAGGAAACTTCCGATTTCAGTTACCGTCTTAGGAGTCGGCCACTTCACTATAGCATTTACTTTCTTGGGATCTATAGAAATTCCATTCCCATCCACAATATGCCCCAAGAATGATACTTGATCTAACCAAAACTCACACTTAGTGAACTTGGCATATAACTTTTCTTCTTGTAGCCTACTCAATACCAATCGGAGATGTTTTTCATGTTCTTCCTTAGTCTTTGAATACACCAAAACGTCGTCAATGAACATTAGAACAAAATAGTCTAGATAATCCCTAAAGACTCTGTTCATGAGATCCATAAATACCGCGGGAGCTTTTGTAAGACCGAAGGGCATAACTACAAACCCATAATGCCCATTTCTAGTTCTTAAAGCTATCTTCTAAATATCTTCTTCTTTAATTCGCAACTGGTGATACCTCAACCTTAAATCAATCTTAGAGAATAACCGCGCTCCTACCAACTGATCGAACGGGTCGTCTATTCTAGGCAATGGATACTTATTCTTGATCGTCACTTGATTCAATTCTTGGTAGTCTATACATAATCTCATGCTCCCGTCCTTCTTCTTCACAAATAATACAGGAGCTCCTCAGGGCGATACGCTTGGTCTAATGAATTTCTTCTTGAGTAAATCATCCAATTGAACCTTTAATTCTACCGACTCCATCAGAGCCATTCGATATGGTGCTTTAGACTTAGGTATGGTACCAAACACCAAATCAATAGTAAATTCGACTTCTCTCTCAGGCAGTAATCCAGGTAGATCTTCAAGAAACACATCTAGATATTCTCTTACAATCGATATTCTCATAGGATCCATCTTTGATGCATCTTCTAGAGTCATAGTTGCCATCACCGATGCTGACTTTTCCCATAACTCATATATGGGTAAAGTTGCGGGTCATTGTACTTCAAGTTTATATACAAATTTATCTCCATCTAAACTAAACTCCACAACTAGATTTTTGTAATCAATTACAAGCCTGGTGTTTCATCAACCAGTCTACTCTTAAGATTACATCAAAATCAATCATATCTATTACCATAAGATCTGTAGGTAAGAGCCTACCTTCTATCTCTATGTTTACATCTCTACAAATTCTATTTAGCAAAGATCCACTCCCTAAAGGAGTACTTATAGAAAAACATCTAGACATCAATTCAATATCTACTCCACATACAGATGTAAACATCTTAGATATACATGAAAAGCTCATGCCCATGTCAAACAGCATATATGCATTACGTTTGAGAATGGATATCGTACCTGCTATGGTGTCGACACTAGAGGTATCTCTGTGATGTAAGGGATAAATCTTGGTAGGTGCTCTCTGTCCTTGACCCTGAGGTCTACCTACTGGTGCTCCTGAAATTACCTGCCTACCCAATTCTTTACAATCCACGGCCTTATTCCCCTTTTGTCCACACTTAAAATAGAAAATAGGTGGACCTCTTGATCGCTCGGTGCAAAATCTTTGACTATGCCCCACTTTTCCACGGTTGAAGCATGCATTATCGGGCCATTTGTAGACTTTCACATCATACGGTCCCTGGCATTTAAGGCATTTCCTATCAGAACTTGGGACCAAAGATCTTACTTGTTGAGTGAAAGGCCTTTTCCCCCTATCTTGAGCGATAACCATAGCAATTGGCCTCTTACCCAGGTAGGCTTGGTTTTTGGTTTCATTCCTTCGTTTGATCTTGTTCAATCCTTGCTTAATCATCATAGCTTTGTTGACTACGGTAGAGTAGTTATTCAAGTCCATCAAATTGACTTGATACTGGGTTTCTAGTTCTAATCTTTTGACGAACCTACTTATCTTAGCATCTTCACTTTCCCTTAGTGGCTCAAGGAGAAACCTCATCAGCCTGTTTAATTCAGCCTTGTATTCTTCCACAGTCATCTTGCCTTATTGAAACGTATAGTATTCCTACAACATCTTCTGTTTGACACTATCTAGGAAAAACTCCCTATAAAAGGCTTGCTAAAACATGTTCCATGTGATCACTCCCTGCATGTGCCTCTTGGTGCTTAGCCACCAGTTGTTTGCCCTTCCAATTAGGAAGTAGGAGACATATTCCACTTTCTTGTTTTCAAGGATGTCCAAAGCAGCGAAGGTCTTTTCCACCTCCTCCATCCATAATTGTGCCTCTAGGGGTTTTCCAGGTGTAGGCTTGAATTTGTACACCAAGTCCACAAACTTATTCAGGCTTAGAACATTAGCGTGCCTTGCTCCATTCCCTCCATTACCATTTATCCTTTGGGTTTCCTACCTCCAAGCTTCAGCATTTGCTTGGATCACCTACACATCGTTTCTCATATTCTATTGCTATTGTGTGACTACTCCCAGTAGAGTATTCACCGCTTGCATCAATTGAGCAGCATCAATAGGCACTTGTTGTCCTACAGGCGGGACTAGCGGTAGCGATGGTGGCGGTAAATCGTCATGCTCTTGGTTCATAGGGGCCTGATTCTAGGGTGGCAGTTTCTCTCCACCAGATCTAGAGGAACCAGCATCAGGGATTCTTCTACGTACAGGCATTCTATCGCAAGCAACATACACCAAAACATAAGATAAGAGGGAAAAACTAACTTTAGAGATTAAACGCTATATAAACTTCAATATGCCATAAACTATATATATATATATATATATATAAAACAACTCCTATTATTTCCACCCCACTCATGAATGCTCACCGCCCTAAGGAGTTCATAACTTAATTCTAAAGAGATCATCAACCTCGAGCTCTGATACCACTTAAGCTGTAATACCCTAACCTAAAAGCGTTATCAGCCCACCACGTGTCCTTATCATGATAGACACGCTAAGGCTATAGATTTCTAAAACCACAAATATGTATTTCGAATATCACCAAATACTCACATATAGGGAAACTTTCAAACCTTTTCATATTAAAATAAATGTCCTCAACTCATAAATCATCTAAACATCAAATCTAAAAATAATAAAATCCTTACATATAAAAGTCTTCAATTGAAAACTAACTAAATCAAAAATATGTTTCTTCATCTCAAATCACTGATAGCTAACTCTCAATTGTCAGCAGGATAGTCATAACCGCTATCGCACTCGCCATCATCAACAAATACGTCATAGCCCTTCAAGTCATAAATCATAGAATCTTCACTTATACTTGTGGGAAAAATAAGGATTGAGCGAAAACGCCCAGTACGCCAAACCGAAAGCATATGCACATGAACATGAACATGCAAATCACAATATCACATACAACTTATATTCTAATACAACAAGCACAAGTTAATAATCTTTTCATTAGCCTGCAACCAACATAGTTTAGGACTATTGATCACTATTCTTAAACCCTGAGTAACTCATGATTCCGATGAAAAACCATATTATATTAATAATATATATATAGATGCGTTCCACAATTAAGCTGGTAACGACTCCTAATCTATCGGAATCATCTTTAGATGCAACTCCACTCGGGACATTGCCACACAAGGATCATCAGGTTGCCAGCGTTAGTATCACACTACTATCGTAGTCTTTACTAGCCAAGCACAATCAAAAGTCATTAAATTAAATTCCAATAATTATTAAGTTAATTTAACAACTAATCCTATAAGCGCATACAATAAAACATAGTAAGGTCGTACCTAGATTTGCTTTCAATCCAAATCTCTGGAACAATAACTTTTAACAGAGTAAGAACCCTAATTTCACAATACTCCTCTATAAAAATACATATATTGCAGTCAATTCCAATTTGTAATAACAATATCAAACTCTAACCCTAATTCCATAAACCTAATCGAAGATCAACACACCTGTTATCCCGTTTGCACTTCATAGAAACCCTTTTCTCAACTTTCTCCAAAGTTCTTAACAATTTCCATAAATTCCCTTCACAACACACATATATATACAATCCTCTATGAACAAAACAACTATGAAAATTCATAACTTTAAATCCATAAACGAAGAACAAATTCATACTTACTTAGATCGCACAGATCTTGTTTGCAATGGATACCCTAATTCGTTCAATCAATTCTCCTATCACCAAATAATATACTATCGCTATGATTACGTTCTTATAATCTATAAATCCTAAATATCACAAGACTAGGATAAAAATCTTACCTTTACTTTGATCAGAAACCAAAATCCTCCAAATTTGATTTAGGGTTTCGCTGCTAGATCTCCTTTGAGAATGAATACAAAACTAGGATTAGATTTATCTATCTAAGGAAAGGAATTGAAAAATACTAAGATTGGAACCACATACCTTGAGTTTGCCTAAAGGAGAATTGTGACAAATTCGTGGGGTCTAGGGTATATTTATAGAAGGGGTTGGCTTTGGAAAAACGCAATGGCCGGCCTACATGATGCGCCAGCTAGTATGCTGGCTGCCTACATGATACGCCGACGGCCTTCCCTGATACGCCGGTGACCATCTTGTCGATGTAAGTTCAATTTCCCTTACAAAATTTCGAAACTTCAACGTCGAAGCTTAGGCCATCGTCTATTATATTTAGGCCGGCAGCTTAGGATTCAAAGTTAGCAGCTTGGATGTTGGCCTAAATCAAATTCGTCCAATCATTCACCCGTGACTTCCTTGTGACCAAATTCATCCATTCAGGGAAAATAATACCCTTTTATATATCACTATGTTACAATTCTACCCTTCATTATGAATTATTTATTTATACTTTACACCTAAGGTTTTTGCTCCTTCAAAGCTCCTAGGGTTTCCAAAAGAATGGGAGGGTATATATAGGCTTTTAGGAGAATTTGAAGAGATTTGGGAATAAGAAAAACTCGTAATAGGGATAAGCTGGCGGCTCTGGTGTAAACCTCGGTTTTCCTAGTAGTCAAATAAACATTGGAAATAAGAAAATAGAACCCTAAACCGAATTAGTTCAAGTTTTGTAAGAGAAACCTAGAAACCCTAGATTCGGCTTTCCTTCTGTTTTATATCAAAAGAACTTTTATAACATAATATAATTTGGAATATTGTTTTAAAGTATATTTCAAACCATAAAAAGTTTTGATTTCGAAAAATTTTCTATTACGAGCCTTTCCGAGCTCCATTGCGAAAAAGCGAGCCCCACAACTAGAAATTCCGGAATACTCTTTAGAATCGAAATTTTATAAGGATTTCAAAAATATAAGTTTTATAATTTTTCGGGTTATAAAAATTACAGTTATAGCCTTTTTCCCGTATTTTCTTTCCTACCGGTAAAGTAAATGTCTTGTCTACTATTTATTACTATTCACAAGTACAACCTACTACACATACAACCCATATCCTAGTCTTACATCCTTACAAACACTCATTATATTTTCTTTTCCAAGAAATTTTTGTCTCTTAAATAAATTATCACATTTAATACTTTTATTTCATAAATTACAAATTTAACAAATTCAAATCTCTCCCTCTCTCTCACTCAATGGATGGACAGCACACACCCCTCCCAATTGCCTCCAATATTGATTTATTTTATCTCTTTTTCATAAATAGAACAAACCCTAATTCACTAATATAAATAATCCTTAACTTTCTCTCTCCTTCATTTCATTTCATTTGTTCAAAAATCTCACAAACTCTCTCTATTTTCCCCTCCATTGTCGTGAGCCTCTACCCCATCACACACACACACAACAAGCTTCTTTCTTCTTCATTTCTTCACTTAAACCAACTTTAGGTGATGATTCTTAAGCTTTCCTACCATTTAATCTTATAATGACAAGATTATTCATGTGTGTTTTCATCTTAAATCCCCATAAGCATTTGCTAGGGATAAGAAAATGCTAATACATAAATATCAAGCCATCACAAGAGTAGATCTTGTGTTTGATGAGCTTTTGTTGAGATATTATCATGTTCATGCATATAAAAGTAGAGATCTTGCATGAAAATATATGTTCATATTCTTAAACTCCTTTTCATGTATTATAAGTAGTAGATCTAGCACTTAGACACTCATATTATGCTTGACATTCATGTTCACTTAAATATTTTTGTATCTTCATGCATTAATGTTTATAAAGACTTGATCTTGTATATATAAACGTTGTAGTTAGTAGATCTTTATGTAGATAAGACAAAGAACTTAAAAAAGAAAAGTTTTTGTTAGAAATGTTCAAAAGAAAATTCGTATGACTTCAAAGCCATTTTGAAAACCCTTGTATCAACTTTAAAACTCATGTTTTATGTGAAAAATGAAGGGTATAGGTAATAGATATCATTAAGTAGTGATTTTTACAAGTTGAAATGAGTTTTGAAGAGTTTAGTGTCTAAAGCAAAAAGTAGAATCAAGATGGAAAATTTTGAGTTAGTAGTCAACTTGTAAAATTCGTAACTTTGGATGATGCCCATGAAAACACCTACTATCCAAGCTCAAAATAAAAGTTTTATGTATTAAATAAAGTCCTTAAGTAGTAGGTATAGTAAAGTCTTAAATTTTAAGGCATTAAACAAGTTTTTCCAAAAGGAATCATTCAAAAAGTAGATTTCTAAAAATTCGGATTTTTGAGTAAATTCTATTTGAAAACATATTTGCAAAGTGTAAAATGCAAATTTTTGTGTAGAAATGAAGGTCTTAGGTAGTGTATGTTATGAGGACTCAATTTTAACTAAGATAACTAGAAATTCCTAAGAATGAATTCCAAAACACAAATGTGTTGTCAAAGTTGGAAAACTAGATTTTCATAAGTAGTTGTTATTGTGGTCTTGCAAAATAAAAGTTATAAAATTTTCCTTTAGCAAAAAAAAAAAAAAAAAAAAAATGATCATCAAGATCATGCATACATTAAACTCATCACATGTCATCCATGTTAGGAAATCATTCATATTTCATGTATACTTGAATTATCAAATAGGAACATTTCAAACAATTACAAAACTTTTTTCGGAAATGGAGATCGTTACTGATCAGATCTGATCCCTCTGTTTTATGACTTAAATATTTTCAAAACTTAAAAATAATATTAGAATTAGATAGATCTTTCGAAATAGATTGAAATCGATATATAATTTACGAAATTCCGAGTTAAAATGACTAAGTTATGACCGTTTTAAGTCGGGACTTCTGCAAATAGCAAGAATTACGATTTTGATTAATTTTGATATATAGTTTGGATCAGTTAAGTAATGAAATACTTATTAGGGTATTTCTTCCTTGTTAGGTGATCCTAAAACCAACGAATCCTTACCACCGGACTACTACTGCTACTACTACTAAAAAACCCACGAACTATGGCCGAGTGAGTATCACTTCCGATTTTAATCATTATTTGTGATTGTAATGATAGTTGCACTAGACACTTGGCAAAGATAAAAATGAATATGCATGATGGGGTTAAACAGGAATTATATATGTTTGATGTTGTTATGAGAAATTGAATTTAACGAATATCGAAACCGGATAATTGATATTTTGGATTGAAGAAAATTGAATAATCATATCACTATGGGCAGCGAATTGATTGATCACTGGTATATTGATTTTGAATTGAAGATGAAATTGAAACTCATTCATATCACGATGGGAAGGACAATTAGCATTTGTTGGTTTTCCGTGATCCTAAACGTTGTAAAAGTTGGTTAATCGTGATCCATAAAACGAATTATTGAGTTGGTTAATCGTGATCCATAAAACGAATTATAAGTTGGTTGACCGTGAGCCTAAATGGAGTCGTACTATAGGATTTGTTAATCTACTAACCCGGGATGGAGGGCGCAAGTCCATCCACATGTGATTTCCGACTGGTAATATGTTTGATGAATTCACGTGTTTGATACATATCATTTGTCGGAATAATCACTTATTTGATTGATGTGTTATAATTGTGATCATGGAAGTTTTCACTTACTAAGCTAGTATAGCTTACACCCCTATAGTTTATATTTATTGCAGCACAAGTTTATTTGGCTTAGATTGAGATAGGCTACAACTCAGGTACAGGAGCTAGGCGTTTCCTATAGAAGTTGTATTCAATTTGTTTAGATTTCCACAAGAAACCAAGAGACTTTGGATGACTGTAATGGACCTTTAAATATTCTTTTGCGAGGAAATGCCCCTTAGACTTTGTAACTTATTGCTTATGCGTTTTGATTTATTATCTACTGCTATTGAATGCCGAATTAAACTCCTTAACTCCATTGAATAGAGTATTCTATTGTCGTAAAAGGATGCCTTACATCTATACAAGACTCCCGAAAGGCTTGGATAGTAATTCGAGAGTCTTATATGACATGTGGCGGACTGTTACGTTTAGGATACCTCTATGGGGCGTGACATCTAGAACGGCTTTAAACGAAACTCCACGTTTTACAATGAAGGTCGATGGATACGTCGGCAACCTTTCCACATACACCGGGCGGCCTTCATGTATATGTCAACAGCTTTATGCCGGCTTTCACCATTCATCCAAAATTCTCTAATTTTCTCCAGATAGTTCAAGGCCGTCTGAAGGCCGGTGCCTTTCCAATATAGGCTGGCGGCTTTTAGTCAAGGCTGGCGGCTTTCTTGCCAGCTTTGATTGTCTTCATCCGATTCTTTGCATATGACTTCCTCAAGTTCAAATTCATATGTTTAATGACAAAAATACCCTCTTAACAATATTATATTACATTTATACCCTTCAATATGAATTATTTATTTGTACTTTCCACTTAAGATTTAAGTTATTTAGATTTAGTACCATTCTTTTATAATTATTTATTTACTTATCATTTATTTCTTTACTTATCTAGAATGTTTTATTTTATGACTTTGATTATTACTATCATGTCGTTAAATCTCATTTTCGTTCATTTATGTATATATTTCTAATTTTATTCATTTTATATTTGTAGAATTTATCCTAAAATATAATAATTCAATTTCTAAATGATAATTAAATTGTTCATATTTTAATATTATTAGATCGCAAAAAATTAGAAGTGCTTTTTGTGACTTTTCTTAAAACTTCATTAGACTTTTTATATTATTTTCTTAATGATTATAATTTTGTAGTTGCATAAATTTCAATCATTGTGCTTATGCTTTAGACTTACCTCAACATTCTAAGATCCATAATGTTTTTTAGGTGCCGTGTTTGAAGGCAGATAAAAAATCTACTTTATCTTCTTTGGATCTTCCTCCTAATAGTTATAACAGTAGTCCTTTATTAGAGCCTTTGAGGATTGTGAATATATGAGGTATTGTTCATGGAGGACAATAAGTGAGTTAAATTTATGTTCAATTGACTTCTAGTGGAAGACGCTACTTGGGAAGACCTATCCTTGTTTTAGACTTTTTACCTACAGATCAACCTTAAGGACAAGGCTATCTTTTATCTAAAGGGGGAATATTTTACAACTCAGTTACAACAGCAAAAGAAAAGAGCTAAAACTACACTACTTAGAGACTGTTAAACAAAAAACTAGTTTTGTAACTGAAATTAATTGGATAACAGATAGTAGTTGTAGCAGTTCTAATTATGTACAATATGTATAAAAGCAAAAATAAGAAGAACAAGAAGAAGAAGAAGAGAGCATGAGAAGTTAATGCCTCAGAGGGCAAAAGGTAGTCCTGGCTACTCGAACAACCAACCTTGCATTTGCATTGCATTCCTGCATTACAATCACATAAAATCTGTAACATTAATAGATAAAACTTAAACATGAGAGAAGATAGAGAGTTAGGGTTTCACTTAGTTGAGGAGGAGAGACAATAATTTGAGAGAGGAAGAAAAGGTACGTTTAGAGTAAGGACAGTAGTAGGCTTAGGTTTTGAGAGTGGGCCATTTCCAACACATTCTCATTAATTTTATGATCCTTATTATTCTAGATTAGTAGGAAAACTGGCAAGTTTAGTCTTTATTTCCTATTTCAACCTATAACTTTGTGTTAAAGGTATAAAGGAAATCTCAAAAAGTTAACCTTTGGTTAAGATGCTACTATTATCATGCATCTATTACAATATATTTTTTCAAAAAAAAAAAAAATTCGTTTTATATCTTTTTATTATCACATGTTGTATATTACTTTTTCCTATTATTACAAAGCAATAAATATTACCTTTTCATGCTGGTATCCATCCTTTTATACTTCTTTGTTGTTATCTACTCGTATTATACTATTCTTGTATTACCTTTTGATATTATTATTTTTCATATAATTTTACCTTTTCAAATTAGTACATTTTCCATAAAATATTTTTTTGAACTTCTATGATCCCATCATAGTACCATCTAGCTCATGGTCTTACCATTAAAATTATTATAAAAATTAATATAAAAAATATTTTGATGGTTTGATTACGATTAGATATAAATCTTAGCTATTGAATGATCTAACATGTGGGTCCTATTAAAATTACCACGTAACAAAAAACTTTTCTTATCTTTTCATGTTGCTGTGTGACTTAGGTTTGTTTGTGATATTTAGGTTTCTCATTTTAAAAACAAGCAAACACGAAACTAAAGTCATCTAAAAATTTATAAATATAAATACTAATAAGTTTTACTCAACTTCGGTTGCAATCACCAACATATGTAAGCCCACTTACCGAAGTAGCATAGAAAGTATTAGGTCATATTCTTTAAGAATCATTATCATCTATCGTACTCACTCTTCATCTATTATCCAGCTAAAGAAAGATTTAGAAGAGTGTTATAAACATCAAAAAGCTAAGCTAAGGTTAAAAACTAATTATATACACATTTGCAAGGCAAATTAAAGATATAAGTTTGTTAATGTAAGACAAATCTTAGGTTTTGCTTCACTAAGTTCTTATCATGTGATTTCATAACAAACTTAAAGACTTGTTTGCTAAGTATGCTTATATTATCAAATTCATAAGGTAAGCTAAAACCTCTCTTAAGGTTAGAAACTTTAGATCTAGACAAGACTACTAAAATCTCTTCGCAAGCTATCAGTAATCTAGATGCTCATAAAGATTATGAATCCTTTTATTAAAACCTATTTTAATGAATTTAAAACCAAGTCACAAAAAGTTTCATCATCACTATCTTTAGGTGATTATGGGAAGCTTTATTAACAACTTAGATCAATTCAAAAGAGTGATCTCTTGATCAATTCGACTGAAATCAAACATGAATCTAGAACGTATACCACACAATTAGGCTCATGAAAAATAAGTTCAAACTACTAAATACAAGTACCTGGTAAATATTTAATAAAATGTGTTTGCAATCACATGGATCAGGTCTTGAATTCACAAGCCCTAAGTTAAGATAATTATTTCTCCATAAATGTAAACACTAAGAATAGGTTCTAAAGAAATAATATGAAATTAAAGATAAATATTGAAAATTAAGCACAAAAATCTTGCAAGAACAAATGTTAAGTTTAATATGAATTTACCCAGAAAACTCAAATATCTAGCAAGAAGAAAGATTTCTCTTGCTAAAAATTCTCTCACTACTCTATTTTATGTCAAGAATTTGTTACATATGGTATAACATACTACAACACTCAAATATCCTCCTACTATGTTTACATGCATATATGAGTTCTCTGAAGTGTAGGGCATATATTAGTAGGATGGCTAGAAGCAGCACATATCCTACAAGCTTTGACCTGCTGTTGATTTCCTAAAGCCATCTGCTAGACAAGAGAAGTAAGGTACGAAATTTGATGTTCAAGGTGAGAAACATTTACCTCATTAACCTTCCTTGTTGAGGAATTATGTTTGAATCCAAATTATTGTGAATTTGCAGACATATGAGAAATCAATTCCCTAGCCTGGCCAGGGATTTTGTCCACTATAGCACCTCCATTAGCTGCATCTATCATTTTCCTTTCCAAAGGAAGCAATCCTTCATAAAAAAATACTAGATCAGGAGTTGTTCAGATATCCCATGTTGTAGGCAGCTTGCACACGATTGCTTGAACATTTTCTAGTACTCATGAAGGTTCTCTGTGTCCCTCTGTTTGATCACCCAAATTTCCCTTCTTATGTCAGTAGCTTTTGTAGCGAGAAAGAATTTGTCTATAAACAGCTTGACCAAATCAATCCATGTGGTGATAGAACCTGGGGGTAGATAGAATAGCCAATCCTTAGCTCTATCTCTTAAGGGCTTGATTTATTCCTTAGATACTCCTTGCGACCTCATGCTAGAGCAAACCACATGGAATTCCTTCAAGTGTTTATGAGGATCTTCATTTTCAAGGCCATGGAAATTAATCAGCAAATGAATCAAGTCAGATTTCAATTCAAATGCAACATTCAGATCTGGATATTGAGTGCACAGTGGTTGTTGAGTCACATCTGGTGTAGCCAATTATCTCAAAGCCTTCTCTTCATTGGCCATTTCATGTTCTTCTTGTTCAGATTCTTCTTGTTTAATTTCACTGGATGGATCAACTAATTCTAGTGCTTGGTTCAATCCGGGAGATGAAGATGTAGTGGTGTCTTTTGCACTCAGTTTGGCTTCTTTGTGCAATTCCTTGACTGTCTTCTCAATTTTTAGATTAAATTCAAAGTCACCTATATGAGAAGAACGAGTCATAAAAGAAAATAAAAATAGATTTTTCGACACAAATCCTCAGCAACGGCGCCAAAAATTTGATGAGTGTCGAATCCAACAAATTTATTGACTTATTCTAAAGATTTGTACATAGCAATGAGCGCGATCGTATCCATAGAGATTGGTTAAAATCTATTTCCGTTCATAAATTTAGATTTAGAAGAGGAGAAAGGGGAGTTTTATGCAATCAAAGAAAATTCAATTTACAAAGATTAATTCAATATCAAATAGTTCCTAACCAAGGGTATATCACAGCTCAGTTTACAAGAT
This sequence comes from Combretum micranthum, assembly GCA_024138025.1. Taxonomy (NCBI): domain Eukaryota; kingdom Viridiplantae; phylum Streptophyta; class Magnoliopsida; order Myrtales; family Combretaceae; genus Combretum; species Combretum micranthum. Next base: position 519,106 of record JAMXBD010000038.1, on the reverse strand, counting down.
TGATCATTGATTCATAAATTTCTATTCCTTATCTTAGATAAACTAGTTATGACTATCAACAAGCTCTGACAACATATCTCTCTTTATTTTTTCAATAATCAAGATAAGATCTTTGATTATTTCCCTTATCAATTAAACAATCGTAAACAAGCTCTTAGGGTTTAATTTATCAACAACATTAAGAACAAGAGAGACTACCAATTTAGATCAACAAATCATAAGATGATTCATTTAAATCAGATTATATATCTCCATAACACAATCAATTATCTAATCTCATAATCAATCATGTTATTGTACCAAAAATATTAGAATAATCAAACAATTACATATTTGATATTCTAATTGGTTGAAATTACCTTACTAGTCATACAAACAGGCCCTAGTTTGCATCAATTAAGCAATATAATATAACCAAAACAAACAGGAGATATATAAATATCCAAAACAAAGATCAAGTTAAAATAACCCCTTTAGATCTCACAATCCATAAACCAAACGTGCGATTAACCCTTGGCTAGAAAACATAAATTTAGCCTCTCATCATGTGGAAATTCTCTTTGGGGTTTTTCTAATACTCTCTATATCAAATCTGTCGAAAAAAAATGTAAAGAAGAATTAAAATAAATAGCAACAACATCGGGCTCTTATAGAAGAAGAACAGGGAATTTGGATCGTCACATTGTACACTGGCAATTGCAACATCTACGTCAACAACGTAGACATTCGGCATTGGAATTTATCAAAGAACACATGTAGCATTTGAGCAAGCGTTGAAGATGGCTTTAACAATTTTGTTACTATTCACTTTCTACACCACCTCATCACCGGTGGCTTAGAATCCCTAGAAGCCAACGTAGGTTGATTGAGTTAAACACTAGTGAATTTCTTAAAGTAACGCTGGCGGCGTTTGTTCAAGCGTTAAAGATTTCATTACTGTAGACATGCTACACCGCCTATATGCCACTGGTATAAGGTTAGATTTTACTAGCGTTCATTTATTTTCTAAAGGCTGATGAAGTCCTTTCATTGAAGGCCGGCGATGTTCCCTGTAGTGTAGCTAGCATTAGATGATTTTCATCGTAAGCTGCCTATTCGACATTAAAGGACGGCGGTGTAGAATGAAAATTCACTGGTGTAGCTTCTGTTACTTGAATCATTTTTTTACAACTTTGGATTATCTTGTTTCCAACTTGCATATAACTTCTCCAATCACTTGTATTTGGTTTCAAGACTTGAAATATGACATTTAACACCCTTAAGTATCAATTCCTATTGATTTCTATAAAATCCATCACAAACTAACATGATTCATTCATAGAAAATTGAGTATAATTCATCTTAACACACTTTTCATGGTTTAGGTCGCGGGCTCAAAGGTTAGCCTCCATCTAAGCTTTATCTTTTCATCAATAGTGCAATTTTAGTGCAATTTGAACCATAGGTGGAATCACAAGCGTAATTGGTAGAGTTATAAGGTGCGATTGTCTCAATATAAACTGTGGGGTAAATCGAGGGTTTGAAGCGTGATTTGCACATTTTCCTTGTTTTCTTACCCTAGGTTAAGGTGTTTAGCAGCCATGGTTGAGTTTATCTTTAAACATTGTTGTTATTTTACTCCAATCATGATTTAAATCACTTTATCTCTTCTTTTCATGATCTTAGGAGCTAATGATCAACCTTTAGCCTATAAAAGCACATAATCATAGGAATTTAGTTAAAAATACATCAAGTAAAACATAAATTCTTATATACGGAATAGGGTATAAAAGACTTATCAAATTTTTCCACACTTAAGCTTTTGCTTATCCTCAAGAAAATCATTTTTTAGGATCACAAAGCAAAGCTTCATAGGAAAAACAAACCATGAATGGGAATTAACCAAGTAGAACTTAAAGTTCTCATGCACTGTAACTCAATCATTAGTAAACTCAACATTCTATTGTAGAAATAACTCTATACAATCCTACGATATCATGTGCTATGGTTACTTTTATCAAACTACTAAACCTATCTAAGTAGATCAGCTTTTACCCTCATTATTTAAATCAGAATCTAATGCATAAATTATTCAAAAGGTTAGACAAAGCAAGAGAGACTCAATCAATTTTATCCCTTTACATTTATAAGTATATAGTCCTTTAGTTGTCTCTCTAAACATTACACTCAAGAGTGAAGGCATACATATCAACTCGTGCCTTGAATCATTTTCCTTACTTGTGTTCTCATTTTCATTTTCATTCTCATTCATTATTTATATATTTAAAGCTGTAGAGGGGACGGTTTTTGCTTTTTTCTTTTCTCTTATCTCTGGAGGGGTTTTTGCCCCTATCTTTTCGCTTTTCTTTTTTATAGCTTATTTAAAATTAACAGAGGGGTCAAGGAATTACTCTTCTAAGGGACAAACTCTTGCCCATATCAACCTTAAGAACATGGTAATTTTTATTTTTATTTTAATTTGATGTAGCATAAGGAGAATTCATCAAGTTAAAAGTATCACTTGAACTTTCACTAAAGACTATAAAGCTCTCTAAATGCCTAAACAGAAAGCATACAAATCATTTAAGCTAATTCTAGCTCTAAATTCTCAAGTTAAATAATAAGTAAAACTATTCCATATAGATATAATAGAATGATTTCAACAAATGAAAATTAACTCATAAGTAAGATGATGATGTTCAATACAAGTTCAATTGAGTTATTTGATGATTTCATCTCAAAATTTTGAAAAAATTTGGTCAAATTTTTACCATTTCATTATTTTCCTATAATTGTGGAAAGAAAGTGATCAATGATGCGCATTTTCTATATTCATAATTAATTGTCATTAGTCTCAACACTTAATCTTGCTCAATTCCTTCCTTAGTCCCTTCCCCCACACTTAAATTAAACATTGTCCTCAATGTTTGAACATGAGGAATCAAATAGGGAATATCAAAGTTAAAAATGTAAAGCAAGTTTCAAAGAGTTAGAACTTTAAGAAACTTCTTTGTTTAGAATCACAGGTTGAGAACCAATAAGAACTACGGGCCACTTGCCTTCTTGATTAAAGTTGTTTAAGACTAAGGCAAACAAAGCAAAAGATTAGTAGTAACTATGGGCTCAATTAGAGCCACGGTTGAAACTATAACAAATCAAAAAATCAAGGTGACCAAATCATGGGTTGAATCACACCCAAAATTGACAAGTGGATTTAGGTTTTTTTTCAAACTTTTATGCATAGCTTCTTTCACGTTTCTACTTGCGGGCTCAAAAATATATTTTAAGCTACCTTGAGCATCATCCCTTGATCAATATCTGCCTTTGTCCTAAAAACTTATTTATCAACAAAAGAACAAGTTAGAAATGGGTTGCCTTCCACTAAGCGCTTGTTTAATGTCTTTAGCTCCACAAAAAGTTCCTCTAAAAGCTCATTGAGTTTGCATTAAGTGCAACTCCTCCATCCTTCCTAAATCTTATGATGGTCCTTAATAGAGTTTAAGTCTCTGCCCATTAACCTTAAACGTTTCATTTTTAGAGTTTTCAACTTCTATAGTACCATGGGGAAAGACCTTTTTAACTTTAAAAGGACCTGACCATCTGAACTTGGTTTTCCAAGAAGAAGTTTCAACCTAGAACTAAACAACAAAACTAAGTTTCCTTGCTTAAACTCATGTCGTTGCTTGATTTTTGCATCATGCCACTTCTTAACCTTCTCCTTATACACCCTATTGTTTTCATACCCATTCAAGCTAAGTTTATCCAATTCATTGATTTGAAAAAGTTTATGTTTTCCAGTAGCCCTTAAATCATGATTCAGAAATTTGATTGCATAATATGCTCTATATTCGAGTTCTACTAGTAGACGACATGCCTTCCCATAAACTAACCTACAGGGCGTTGCCCCCAAAGGTGTTATAAAAGCAGTTCTATAAGCCCATAGTACATCATCCAATTTTTCAGCCTAGTCCTTTTTGTTTTTTGCAACTATTTTTTACAAGATTCACTTTATTTCCCTATTAGAGACCTCAACTTATTCGCTTGTTTAAGGGTCATAGGGTACAGTAACACTATAATACACTCCATATCGTTTTAGAACTTTTTCAATTTGTGTGTTGCAAAAATGAGTACCCTATCACTAATCAAAGCTCTAGGATAGCCAAATCTTGAAAATAACTTTTTCAAAAACTTTATGACTACTTGAGCATCAATAGTAGGAAAAGCTTGGGCTTCCACCCATTTTGATACATAATCCACTACCATTAAGAAGTATTTGTTACCAAAGGAGCTGAGGAATGGTCCCATGAAATCAATGCCTTAAAAATTCAAAAATTTCACATTCCAAAATGAATTTTTGAGGCATTTCATCTGTCACGCCCCAAGGGGTACCCTAAACGTAACAGTCCACCACACTTAATATTAAAGCTTAAGTATGACAACCTTAGCCACTCTTAAAAGCTTTGATATTAAGTATAAGGCGTACTCTCACAAATTTAGAGGACCACACATGGAATTATGAAACTTAAGAAGATATAATAACATATTAAAAAAAGAGGATTCATAATATTCATTTACTTATAACAATGATCTTACAAACTTAGGGACATTTCCCTTATTCACAAATCTATTACAAGAATATTTGTACATCTTATCCAACACTAAACTTCATCTAGAATTTCCTTGTTTAAAAAGAAAATACCTGACTGCAGGGTCCTCGTGGCCTCAACCACAAATAAGGGAACTGCAAAAGATATCTATAAGGATATAAGCTAATAGGCTTAGTGAGAACTATTTATATAAATAACTTATAGTAACAAAACTTCAAACAAGTTGTTTAATCAAACAAATAAAATGCAACATACACGTGGGCAAACAAAGCATATAGTTTTCCGGGAACTATATATTTAATGGATTTACGCCCTCCATTCGGGGTTTGGTGATGCATAACCTCAAAACAAGTAGTTTTTGTTAAAACGATTTATACTTTCGACCATTATTGCCAAGCATATGAAGTCTACTTGAAATTGAGCCTTGCTTTCGGATCTTCCGCCCAGCATTTTCTTAATGTCGCCAAGCAATCGCTTTCGGTCACTCCGCCAAGGGTTGCTTTCGACCCGAGCTACAATCCTTCTCACCCAAGGATAATAACCCAATGCAATGTGACTCACTTCATGGTATGCATGAATCCATTTATTTATGATATCATAACATTATTATTATCAGATTTAAGGTGATCAAGGAATTTCATACAAATCAAGTGTTATATTAAAACAAACATTAAATCAATTCCGGCCTCGATATTCTTAGGATTCTTTCAAAGAATTACCTTTACAAACATATCCATTCATATTTTCTTAATTCTAATGCAACTAAATTACAAGCACAAACAAGTAAAGCATTTTAAGAAAATAAACTCACGATGGCATGACCACGATTTCTCTAGCGGATGAGTCGCTCACATACTCCACTTAATCAAAATAGTCTTTCGGATATAGGTATTCTTCCTCGGAATCACCTAGCTTAAGAAAATACCTAAGATGAGTATTTCTTGATGATTTTCTTGAATTTTGACAAAACAATGTCATGAGAACGTTAAAGTTCGTATAAAGGAGAATTTCCAATTTAAAACGGCCATAACTTAGTCATTTTAACTCAGAATTGCGCATATAATATATCAATTTCTATCTACTTGAAAATATCTACCCATTTCTAAAACTATTTTTAACAAACAAGATCATATAGGCTCCGAAATAGTGGCGACAAAATCCACTACGAATTTTCCAACTCAAAATAATTTTGGGTTCAAATATTAAATCATTCAAAATTTGTTTGATAAATACTTAGTTATCTATATAGTTGAAATTTTCTTTTTTTATAGCTACTTAGCTCATATTTATTCATGCTCAAGTGTTTGTTGTCCATTTATGTTTCTTAAGTAAAACAATGTCAAATTAGGAGTTTAGAAAACTATGGTTTACAAGAAATTCATTTTGGAAATTATTTTTAAATGAATATTTTGATTCTTTTTGTTTTCAAAGAATTGCTTCATAATTGACTTGTTATGACTTTTCGAAAAGAAATTTTTCTTCTTCTATGTGCTACTTTTCCCATTTATGTTCTATAAAACCTTTCTTTGACTATTTATTTGAAAAGATTTAAATTCAAAAATTCCTACTTCTTGCTCCTAAGGTTTTCGTTATGCTAGGTTCTTATAAAAGTCAAAAATCATTTTTCTCTTTGAATAACAAAGTGACATAGAAAGGCTTTTTTAAAACAAAAATAGTTTTAAAAATTGTAGTGAGTTCTTCTTAAAACTTGGAAAAGAATAACTTTTACTTTTGTTAAACCATAGACTTTATATTTCATATAACTTATTCCTAAGTGATAAAATCTCATTTTTATCAATTATTTTTAGAGCTTGAAAAATTTGGACAACAATATTAATGAACATGGTTTATGAGAGATAATAGCAAGCAAAATAACAATAATAAATAAAGTCAAGTATTGGGAGTCTTAGCTTCTTTAAGGCTTCCAGGACTAAGAAGTAGACTAGTCCCCCAAAAAAAAAAAGAAAGAAAGAAAAATTTTTTTTGACTTGATGAGGACAAGTCTAAGACTAGAGGCTAGTCTTAAAATAGCAAGAAATAAATAAATTGCAATGGAATAAATAAATAAATTACATTGCATGAAAATAAATAAATTGCAAGTGAGCTTATATGCTCTAAAGAATATGTATATATATATAGATACATAATAATACTTAGATATAATAATAATAACAAAATAAAACAATATAAACATAAATGGATTTTTCATAAACAAGAAAAATACATAAACATAGTGTAGCTTCCATAACACTTAGTTTTTGAAAACTCACACCATGGTCATGTAAAGTTACATGACATGAAGAAAAGAATAATAATAAGAAATTTTACCTAAAGAAGGTTTTGGTAGTATTATGGGTTTTGTTGTAGGTAGAAAGTGGTTTTGAAATTATTTTAAGAGAGTTTTGGGAGGTTATTTGGAGAGAGTTTTGAGAGGAGAATTTGAGAGAGTGTTTGTAGGAAATTTGTAAGTAGTAATTATGTGAAAGAAGTGAAAGAGGAGGGGGGGTATTTATAGGAAAATGTGGGGTGATTTTTGAGTGATCAAAATAAAAGAAAATTGAAACAAAATTGAGAGAGAAGGAAGAGGAGGGGCACCGGCCATAGAGTAGAGGAGAGAGGGAGTGTTTTATTTTTGTATTTTTGTTGATTAAATGAAGTAATAAGTAAGGTAGATGTGAAATAAAGTCATGGGAAAGGTAAAAAGTAAATGTTATAGGTTATGGTGTGTGTAAGAGTAGGTGTAAGAAAAAGTAGAGATAAAAGAATAGTATAGAATAGTAATGAATAGTGTAATGTAAAGTGGACATGATAATTTAAGTACTGGTAGTAAGAAAATATGCGTATAATTGCGATATCTGTTATTTTGACTTGTTGAAAAATTATAAAACTGATATTTGTGAAAACCTTATATTTTCATGAGTCTAACGGTATATTCGAAATATTTTTACTATTCCGAGTTCCGAGACACGTTTTTCAAAAACTATGTCCGATCGAGTTCAAGACGATTTGCAGTTTTACTAATATGATCTTTTTAAGCTTCCTCAGATAATTACACACTATTCTACCTTCTAAACTCTTACTTACTTCCTCCAAGTTGCTTATTCGGGATTGCCGGACTTAAGTTATTACGTCTAACTAAGGTTTTGTTGACTTTAGAGTTCCGATTGACTTTCAGATTAGGGTTTTAGGCTAAACCGATTTCAAAAAATTTGGGGGTTTACATCATCTCTCTTTCAGATTTTTCCTAAACTCTAGCATCTGTCACATTTTGCTGTAAACATTTAGGCATCCTTAAATATCGATGGCCAATTGAAGCCTCCATTTAACACCTTATGACTTGTTCTATTTGCATTGTAATGGCCTCCAACTAGGCCAGCATGGTAATGATCCAAAATATTTTGACCCTCTTAATGTCATGCACATCGTCTAATCATTTGGTCAGAACATAGACAAAATAGAATTGGATCCTCCCATAAATAGTGTTTAAGATCAACAAAAATTCTTTTTCTTTGATTGTAATCTAACTCTATAGAGAGTTCTTTGTCAATCAAATAATTAGCAATGTCTACAAACCATGGTTCAGGGTCTTCATTTACATTGCAAACAGAGTAGAGTCTCTCTTTAGGAAAGTCATCATTGATTTCTTCCTCTTTTAATTGATCCAACAGGGGATTGTTTAGCCTTGACAAATGGTCAGCAGCAAGGTTCTCATTACCTTTATTTTCCCTTAATTCTAAGTTAAAATCTTGTAACAAAAAAATCCATCGGATCAATCAGGGTTTAGCATCAGTTTTAGCTAACAAATATTTCAAAGCAAATTGATCAATATATACAATGATTTTACAAAGGATCAAATAGAACTTGAATTTTTCGAAGGTGAAAATGACTGCTAATATCTCCTTTTCAATTGTGGTGTATTTTGCTTGTGCAGCTGTTAAAGTCCTACTAGCACAATGGATAGGTTGGAAGTGGTGATCTCTATGTTTTCCTAGAACAGCTCCAATAGCTAAATCACTAGCATCACACATGAGTTTAAAATGCAGGTTCCAATCTAGTATTACCATTATAAGAACATTGATGAGCTTCTCCTTTAGCAAGTTGAAAGCCATCAAACAATCGTCATTGAAGTTGAATGGGGTATCTTTTTCTAAGAGATTTGTTAGAGGTCATGCAATCTTTGAAAAGTCCTTAATGAACCTCTGATAAAAACTAGCATGTCCCAAAAAACTCCTAATTGCCTTAATTGTACTTAGTGGGGGCAATTTTTCAATAACTTCAAATTTAGCTGTGTCGACTTCAATTCCTTGACTTGAAATTCTGTGCCCTAAAAAATACCTTGATTCACCATAAAATGGCAGTTTTCCCAATTCAATACAAGGTTTGTTTCTTCACATTGCTATAGAACTCTTTTCAGGTTAAGGAAGCATCCATCAAAAGAATCCTCAAAAATTGAAAAATCATCCATGAACACCTCCATTACATTCTCTACCAAGTCCTCAAAAATGGCTATCATGCATCGTTGGAAAGTGGTTGGAGCATTGCATAGACTAAACGACATCCTTCTATAAGCAAATGTTCCATAGGGACATGCGCACATGGTCTTTTCTAGATCCTCTAGAGGTATTGGTATTTGGAAATACTCTGACATGCCATCGAGAAAATAACAGAATGAGTGCCTTGCTAGCCTTTCTAACATTTGGTCTATGAAAGGTAGTGGGAAGTGGTCTTTTCTGGTGGCATCATTAAGTTTCCTATAATCGATACAATATGCCAACCAGTAACAATGCACATAGGAATCAATTCATTCTTTTCCTTAGGGACAATTGTCATCATTCTTTTCTTTAGAACTACTTGAGTTGGACCCACTTAAGCACTATCTGAAATTGGATAAATGATTCCAGCATCCTACAACTTCACCACTTCCTTCTTCACTATTTCTTTCATGTTTGGGTTCAATCGTCTCTATGGCTACATTATTGACTTGAAGTCATCCTCTATAAGAATTGTTTGGGTATAGTATGAGGGACTTATATCCTTAATATCAACAATTTTCCAAGCTATTGCCCTATTGTGTTCCTTTGACAGTTTTAACAACTTTTTCTTTTGTCCATCATCAAGTTTCGAAGATATAATGACAGATAACTTAGAATTCTCTCCAAGAAAGGCGTATTCCAAGCAATCAAGTAACTCTTCCAGTTCTAGATCAGGTGGTTCCTAAAAGAGGGCCTTAGTCTCTTTATGTCTTCCCTAGTCATCTCCTCCTTAAACTAATCTTTTACAACTTCCCCATTCACTTCAAGATGTGCAATCATTTCTTTCTCATGAATTGAATCTGAATTTTCTGGACTTCCCTTACTCAAACATATTTTTGGAGTGTCCTCACAGGTTATGTCACCTATCACCCTAATTACTTCCGAATCTAAAGACTCTACAGTAAAACAATCATCATCATTATCCATGCCTTATTTGGCACTTTATGATAGTTTGATGATCATCTCATCATCCCCTACTCTCAATGCTAACTTTCCATCCTTCACATCTATAATAGCTCCTATAGTTGCCAATAATGGTCTTCCCAAAATAAAGGTGATTTCCACATTCTCATCCATGTTTGATATGACAAAATCAACAGGGAATATAAAATTCTTAACCTTCACCAGCACATCCTCAATAATTCCCCTAGGATAGTTAGTTGATCTATCAGCTAGTTGCAAACTCATCTTAGTGACTTTTGGTTCTCCCAATCCTAATCTTTTAAACATGCTATGTTAAATTTATGTTCGCCCCTAAATCTGTTAAAGCTCTTTTAACAAGTAGATTCCCTATTAGACAATGTATGATGAAACTACCTAGATCTTTCGTTTTTCTTTGAAGTTGATTGAAGAGGACAACTTATCATTCTTTCTCGAGTGTCACCATCGATATCTCTTCCAATTTCCTTTTGTTTGAAAGGATTTCCTTCAAAAACTTTGCATACTTTGCATTTAAGAGAGAGCATCCACTTGAGGCAAATTAATGTGGAGTTGTTTGAAAAGTTCCAAAACCTTCTTGAACTACTGCTCATCTCTTCTTCTTTTGGCTCTTGCTGGATAAGGTAGTGGTGGTTTATAAGGCTCCACTAAAGGATGGTTCTTGTCTCCTTTCTTCCTCTTTTTCTTTTACCACTTCACATCTTTCTTCCTCTACTTCCTCATGTCTATTGGTCTAATTTCCAGCACTAGTTTCTTCCTTCCTCTTTCTTCAATTTTCCTTTCCTCTTATGGGTTCTGGAGTTGTTTTCTGCTTTCAAAGCAATTGCGTAAACTCCTTCTTGGGATCTTTCCTTGAGCATATCAACAACGTGGCTCATTTGCACTTCCAAACTCTAAAGTGAGTTGGCATGGCTCTACATCACCATCTCTATTTCTTGATAATGAACTCGATGTTCTTGATGAATGACAGGAACAACTCCTCGATGCAGGTTTTCTACTAATGAAAACTAAAATAAGGGTATCTATAAACCTCGAGATTTTTCTTACAAGTAGAAGTGAATAGAAATACAAATATAGAAGATAGAGAGTTAATATAGGACATAACCAAGACCTTAGAATTAAATCACAAGTAGTAATGAGCCTATATATAATTTCAAACCCTAAAACAAAGTACTATAAATAATAACAGCTAGTAAAAATAGATTTTCATAATCAATATTGAAAACTCAAAGTATATAAATAATTTAAATAGGACTTCAAGTGTATTAGCAAGTGAATAAATAATTAAGTTTATAGTTAGAAAATGATAATTTATGGATAAATCGTTAAGATTATAAATACACAATAAATGTAAACCCTCGTTTTCTTAGCAAACCTAAGTTTGATTTCAAAAAACTTAAAACCGGAAACCGAAACCCTAAAAGAATACCTCTGGACCAATTGGACCTGGAAACCCTATGTCCGACAATGCTAAGAATGAAACCCTAGAAGATTAGAAACAAGAGAACTCCAAAGTAAAACCCTAAATTGGAAAGTCAACCGGAAATCCTAAGTCAACAAAACCTCAAGAAACCCTAGTAGTTGGATCCGGCAATCCCGTGTTCTCAGACCAAGAAGTTAGAATATGAGTGGACAGTGTAGATTGGTTCGTATTAATATTAGAATGCTTAACAATATCAGATGAGTGAATTTTCGACCTATTTCGAGCCCGATCGGATATAAATCTTGAAAAGCGTGTCTCGAGGCTCAGGATATTAAATATATGATATTAGTACTGTTAGATTCATAATTTCATAATATTTTTAAAAATATTAGTTATATAATTTTTCGAGTTATAAAAGTTACAGTTATAACCTTTTATCGTATTTTCATTACTATCGGTAATTTAATTATTTAATCAACTTTTTACTTTCTTTCACACTATTCATCAAGTACAACCACCCATACCCTATTCTTACATCCTTACAATCTATTCTTACATCCTCACATCATCTTCCTTACATTTTTTTTCCAATACAACTTTTATTACTTAAATTACATATTAAATATGAAAGTTATTATACAAAACAAATAAAAAACACTCTCTCTCCCCTCTCTCTCTCAAACCGACGTGAAACACCTCCTCCTCCCCTCGATAGGCTACAAATTGTTTTGTTTTTCTTCTATTAAATAATCATACAAAACCCTAAACTCCTTTCATATATAATATCTCTTTCAACTTTCACTTTTTCATTCTTTTCATTTTCTCACAAAACCAACTTTTGGAAGTTTTTTTTCTCCCCTCTCCCTCTCCATCCTTGCCGTGACCCCTTGCCCCACACACACATACATATACAAATTTTCTTCAAGTCTTCTTACTCCATATATCCAATTAGGTAATAGATCTTAATCCTACCCCATTAAAGCATGTAATGACAAGAGTATACATGTGTGGTTCCACCAAAAATCCCTATGAGCTTTATGCTAGGGATGTGGAAATACTAAAACATGATATTATTGTCATCACAATGTATAGATCTTACTATTAAAGTTGATATACTAGTATTGTGATATATTATTGTTATATATTGTTCTTATAGAAATTTTGTGCATATATTTTCATTATTATTCTCATCTACATATTTTTCATGATGCATTTACATTCATAGCATGACTAGTATGATAGATCTACTTGTTTAGAGTAGTTAAAAAAACATAGTTATTTGTTTTACATGCATGAAAGTCTTGTTACATGAAAATCTTAGTGAAGTTGTTGATCAAAGCTCAAGATCCATTTTTGTTTCTATCAAAAAGTGATTTTAAAAATTCGGATCTTGAGAAAGAACCGTTTAGAAAACATATTTTCCAACTTCAAAATGAAGGTTTTACATGTAAAATGAAGGGCTTAGGTAATAGATATCATAAAGTAGTGATTTTTATAAGTTGATCATGGTTTTACTAAGAGAAATTTTCAAAACAAGAAAATGATTACAAAAATTAAGTTAGATCTATGTTTCAACACCAAAAAAAATGTTGAAATTCGTAACTAGGGTGAAATACCAAGAAAACACCTATTTTCTAATCCTAAAACAAGAGTTTTATTAAAGAAATGGAAACCTTAGAGAGTAGGTTTGATTAGGAATTAGTTTTAGAAAGATTAAATGAGTTTTTCACAAGAAACAATCACAAAGACCATCTTCCAAAATTCAGATCTAAAAATGATCCTTATTTAAACACCTATTTCCAAATGTCAAAATAAGTATTTTAATGGAAAAATAGAAGCCTTAGGGAATATAAGTAATAAAGACTTGATTTTTATAAGAGTAATGTCTTTTATCAAAGTAGAAACTTAAAACAAAGGAAAGGTTTTCCAATTAAGATCAAATAATATTTTCCTTTCCCAAAATTGTGCAAAATTCATCATTAGGAAAAACTCAACTTAAAGCATCTATTTTCTAACCTTTAAATGAATAAATTTATTGAGATAATGAAGGTATTAGGTATATAGGTTATCAAGGCTTTATCATAGTAAAAATATACATGATTTTCAAAGGAATAAAGCTAGTTTTCTCAAACAAGTGTTCATGACATTATTGCAAAGTGAAAGTTGTTGCAAAAATTTATTTTAATCAAGAATCATTAAGGAATTACATGTAGATAGCTCATATCATGACATTCATGATCATAACTTGTAGATATTGCATCTACATATAATCTACTTGTTAGAAATAATGCAAATTTCATAAAACAATTTCGGAATTTCAAATTTTAGTTACTAATCAGATCTGATCTAAACATTTCAAGAAGTAAACATTTTCTAAATTTAGTAATAAGATCATAAATAGATAGATCTTTTGAAGTAGATAGAACTCGATAACTTACTTACAAAATTCCGAGTTAAAATGACCAAGTTATGGCCGTTTTAAGTTGGAATTTTATCACGGAAATTACGAATTCAAAGAGTTTTATTTAAAAAGTTTGGAATTAGTTATGGTATGAAATACTCATAGGGGTATTTCTTTCGTTTAGGTGATTTTGAAATCGAGGGAAATTCGTCTTTCTAGATCACTACCATTAGAGACCGGAGACCATGGCCGTGTGAGTTCACTATCTTTAAATTATCTGCTTGTGATTGTGTTTGTAACGTTAGTGGCATTAGAATTAAGGCAAGATATAAATTTGATTGTGTGTATGTGAGTTCTACTTGGGTAAATTGATGATAAGAATATCGAAATGAGCTTGTTGTAAATATTGGTATGATTTAGTATAGAATTGAAGTGTCTACAATATGTATGGTCCTCCGTAAATTGTTAATTTAATATACCATGATCTTATAATCAAATCGACCATGCATACCATATGTGAGTTACATTGCATAGGTTATTATACTTTTGTGGGAAGAAGGCATAATAGCTGGGCAATGAGGGGCCTGTAAACTCGAATATTGGCATAAGGGCTGGAATTGAAAATGTGTGTAGGTGGACACTTGTATCAACCATAATATAAATGAGAAAAATTGAAATCTATGGTCGTATGAGCCTAAAACACCTAAACCCAAATGGAGGGCATAAATCCATTCAATATAAGATTTTCGGAAGGTCTTATGTATTGTATGCTTACGTGCTTGTGCATTTCATATGGTTGTTAAAATAACTTGCCTGATATATATTACTTGTTGAGCATTTAATTTTGGAAGTGAAACTCACTAAGCTAGCGTAGCTTATACCTCCATAGTTTCTTTCTAATGTAGTTCTCGTATATATGGCTACATCCCCGAACCTGACCAAATCAGTTAATGCGAGACTAAGAGTTATCTCCTTAGAAATTATGATTGGTTTTGTATAGTTTTAGTAGTGAACCTAGAAAGATCAAGTGTTACCAAAAAGATAATACCTAGACTTATATATAGCAGGGGAATGCCCCTTAATGCTTTGTAACTAATCCTGAGATATCTGTGGTTTATATTTTTATGCTTATCCTATCAGGTTGAACTATCTATCTCCAATTGTTTATGTATTCTATTATTGTAAGGGAATGTCTTGCATACTAATACAAAACTTTTGAATGACTGTGGTAGTAATTCTTAAGTCTCGTTTAGCATGCAGCAGACTGTTACGTTTAGGGTACTCTTTGGGGTATGACAATAAAAAAATAAACAGATCTATAACTAACGATCTAAACTCCAAATAAATATTTGGACCACACCATTGTTTTAATTAGAGTAATTTTGAGCTATTGGAGCCTAAAACAAAAACTTGCCTATTAAGCTTAGAAAACCTTAATCGCAAGAGCTAAAACTCTACAAATAAATAATCACGTAAACTTTAAACCTAAAGTTGAACTCAATAACAATCTAGAAAAATTGTGAAACTCCAAATAAATTTTTTAAGACAAAACTCCCAAATAACCATCATAATTGTACCTATTTAACTTAATAAACTATCATAAAACTAAGATAAATAATTAACTAAATAATATTATAATTTTTTTCTCTTCAAGTTCAGTGCAATTTGCACATATTGCATGGCTGGGAACTTCTTGAAATCAACCAGCCGAAATCTTGAAGAAAAGAATCAAGAAAAGCAAGCAAAGTCAATGAAAAATAACAAAGAAACCAACCAAAATCAGCCAAATAGATAAGCTCATTAAATGCAAGAAGAATGATGCATAAAACAGGTAAGAATTTGGTGGAGACTTAGGCAAAAAATTCGTGCAAGTTGCTAGTACTTCTTCTCCTTCTATATATACATATAACTTCATAATTAACAAAGAAACAAAGCCATTAAAATCAGCAAATTGACAGCAATAAAACCACCTAAACAACAGCCAAATTCATCTACATTTCACCAACAAAACACACTCCAAAACTACCATAAGCAAGCTTCATGAAAACAATCATTAACAAGCTTAGAAGGAGACAAACAATAAGGTAAGGAAAATTCATGTTAAATTAGTTTATATGTGAAACATTAATCTAAACTACGCTCCAATTAACTTAGGTTCATATCAAGACTTTGGGGAGAGTTTAGTACCCTCAAATCTACTCAAACAAGATAATATCTAGTCATAAAACTCCATTAATGTATTATGTTATATGTTGAAATTAGAAACTAGGTTGTAGGATGGTTAAAAGACACTATATGTATTGATATATCACATATGCTATATGTAAAGTGTAGACGAACACTTATGAGATATTTTAATACAAGTATAATACATATATATAATAAGAAAATTAAGTTTTGAATCATGGAAAATTGGAGAAGATGATGAATAGTGTCAACATTGCCCCTATGCCGATAGTGTAAGTGCTCAACGCTGTTGGCGTACACTAATAGGCCAGCGGTGTTGAGACGGCTTACTCTGGAACAGAAGCTACGTAAAATTTATTTTTACATAAAATGAACGAACGCCAACAAATTTGAATTCAATGCCGATAGCGTTCGAGTCGGTGTACGTTATACACTGGCGGCCTTCGAAGCTAATGTACACTAGAACATAAGACATGTAAAAATAAAGGAACACCGGCATCTAAGTATCAATGTCGGCTACATTAGAGCTAGCGTACATGCATAATTTCCTTGCTTGAAATCTGTTTTGCACAACAAATTTGTCACGCCCCGAAGGGTATCCTAAACGTGGAGTCCGCCGTACACAATATTAAAGCCTAAGAATGACCACCTCAGTCACGCAAAGGCTTCCATACTATGTACAAGGCGTCTAACACATGGAGCAGACTCATCGGAGTAATACATTTTACGTCGATATAGCTTGAGTAACAATGTAAAGGAAATACAAATTTACTATACTGCAGATACAAAGCACTACACTTCAAAATACAAATCATTCAACTCCAGTTACATTCATCCACAGACTTCCCTACACAAACTATTACAAGACAAATCATAAAACTAGCAAATAACTTCAACCATTCGTATTTCTTGCCGAAATCCCAAAGTCATTCCCGACTTCAACCAATTCGGTTCCCACCTTGCATTCTTGAGATAACCTGTTCATTTAAACAACTATAGGGGTATAAGCTACACTAGCTTAGTGAGAATTCCCTTAATTCCGTACCATAACAAACAAGTTATAATCATCATATGCTATGCATGAACAAACACGTGAGCAAGCAATTATGTGGGTATCCGGAACCCACACACAGAACGGATTTACGCCCTCCGTATCTTGGGTTAGGAATGGTATTGAGTCTACACGACCGCATCTAGTCCCCAAGCCCTCGGCTCTTAGCACTCGACTCGGCTAGGCTCATCCAAGAATGCATCCACATGCGCCTTAGTACCCCTGAATGAGCTCTGGCACCGGGCGTTATCCAAACGAGTCATCCACGGACCATACCGATCGACCTGCGTAGGAGTAGCATGCTACCAAATGCAATATGTCCAATGCGATGCATGACCAATTTAATTTTTGCTTAGGTCAAAAATTTATACATTCTTTGAGTGACCAATCAATATCACATATAACAGAAATAATATGAACGGTGCAGTTATCCAATCAAATCGGGATTTCGATATGCTTTAGTATTCTTTGGCACACATTCATCACAGTCTCATCATATATCCCATCCCCATTCATATCGATTTTTATCTTGTTCCTATAATTCTAATGCAACTAACTACAATCACAATCAAGGTAACAAAACAAGGAGAAAACTCACTCGGCCATTGGATCACCGGTCTTCTAGTAATAGTAATCCGGTGGTAGGGAATCGTCGATTTCGGGATCTCCTAAAAAGGAAGAAATACTTTAATAAGTATTTCAACTCAAACTAATCCAAACAATTTCATACGAACTATCAAGTTCGTAATTCTCGTCCTAAGCGGGAATTCCAACTTAAAACGGCCATAACTTGGTCATTTTAACTCGGAATCTCGCAAATTATATATCGATTTCTATCTACTTCGAAAGATCTATCTAATTCTAATATTATTTTCAAGTTTTGAAAACTTTGAAGCTTCGAAAAGTTCGGATCAGATTAGGTCAGCAACAATTTCAATTTCCGAAAAATAGTTTTGTAAATGTTTGAAATGTTCCTACTATATAACTTAACTATACATGCAATATGAGTGATTTCCTAACATGAATGACATGAGATGAGCCTATTGCATGCATGATCTTGATGATTTTACTAAAAGGAAATTTTATAACTTTTTATTTTGCAAGACCATAATGACAACTTACTTATGAAAAATCTAGTTTTCTAACTTTTATCATTTCCATTTGTTTTGGATTTGTTACTTAAGAAAATATAATTATTTTTGTTAAAATTGAGTCTTCATTATATATACTACTTATGACCTTCATTTCTACATAAAAATTCCCATTTTACACTTTGTAAATATGTTTTCCAATATGATTTACTCAAAAATCCGAATTTTAGAAAATCCACTTTTTGAATGATTCATTTGGGGAAAACTTGTTTAATGCATTAAAATTTAAGACCTTATGATACCTATTACTTAAGGACTTCATTTAATACATAAAACTTTCATTTTGAACTTGGATAATAGGTGTTCTTATGGCCTTCACTCAAAATTACGAATTTCACAAATTGGTTACTAACTCAAAATTTTCTCATCTTGATTCTATTTCTTGTTTTATACATTAATCTCATCAAAACTCATTTCAACTTATAAAAATCACTACTTAATGATACCTATTACCTATATACTTCATTTTTCACATAAAACATGAGTTTTGATGTTGATAAATGGGTTTTAAAAATTGGTCTTGGTTGGGATCCGAATTTACAAAATTCATTTTTGGACATATCTTTTGATAAAACCTATCTAAACTTATGAAAATCCATTCCTTACATATCATATCTTAAGAGCCCTTCATTTCTTGAATAAAAACTTTATTTTTGAGTTGGAAAACATGTTTTTGCACTAGGCCTTGGCCAAAATCCGAGAATAGAACTTTGTTTTGAAAATTAATCTTTGAAAATCATCTTTGAACCATATAAAATGAAGTCTTGATGCTATATATATATTAAGCCTTCATTTTCTTATGTAAAAATTACATTTTGACACTTGAAAAGTAGTTTTTAAATATGGGTCTTGCCAAAATACGAATTTCACAATTTTGTTTGAGTTCATAACTAAGATCTATACTTAATATGAACATAAACATAAAACAAATGCATGGTAATAAGCTATAAACATCATGGATCTAAACTTCATTATCAAAATCTTTCATTTATGGTATCTATACCCTAAGCCCTTCATTTTAAATGAAAAATATACATTTTGAAGTTGAAAAACCACTTTTCTAAATATGGTTCCATTTTCATCCGAATTTTCAAAATTGATTTTTGTTGAAAACAAAATAGATCTTGGTTTCCTACAACTTTCCTACCATCATCAAGCTATAGCAAGTTGTTCATGAACATAAACAAAGATCTAATGCATCTATGAACTCAAAACTTTAGATCTAGTTTTCTAAACTAGTTTTACATGCATGAATCACTAAGATAGACATGTGAATGCTAGATCTATGCATAAATCATAAGGAATAACAAAAATAACAACTTAAATACAAGATCTATGGCATAAACAAAAATCAAAGCTATAAAGTTAGATCTACAAATATATAATCAACTTTAAACAAGAAAATCATTATAATACAAGATAATAAAAGTGGAGAAGAGAGTGATTCATTTTTGGCATCATCATCCTAAGCTTTTAAGCTTATGGAAGTCATTTGATGCATGAAACCTTCATTACACTTTACCTATATCACCTATGGAGGCTTTGAGATGAAGATTTGCTTAAAAATCTTCAAAATATGCATGGAGGATCAAGAATGGAATGGGGGCAGCTTGTTGTTCTTGAAAGAACAAGAGAGAAAGAAGAAGAAAGAGAGGAAAAAGAGAGAGAAAAGTGTAAAGAATGGTTAAGGTTTGAAGGTGTAAATGAAAGAGAGAGAGAAAATGAGTGCATTTAATGTGTGTTAATTAATTGAAAGAGAAAAAAATAAAGCAAGGGCAGAAATTTTGGGGGAGTTCACGTGAAGAGAGAGGGGGGAAAGAGAGAGAGAAATTTGGTTTGCTTTTGACTTGAAATTGTAATGTAATTAATGGTATGTGTAGTTTTTGAAAAAGGATTGAAATATAATTAATTTTAGTCAAAATAGGAGTAATTAAAGGACAATGGCAGCCAAAAGAAAGAAAAAATCTGCCATGAAGTGATTTAATAAAGTGTAAAAAGATTGAAGTGAAAAAGAAGTGATGTGTGAAAGGTGTACTTGAAAAGATGGGTTGTAAGAGTACTTTCTTAATAAAATAAAACAAAATAAAATAAAATTAGAAAAATTATTCCAAATAATTGTAGCAGATTTTTCATAATTAAAATTAAATAATTATTTGAATTATTTTAGTATTTTAACAAATATGTTACCGGTATGATCAAAATACGCGAATATGGGCTATAAATAATATTTTTATAACCCGAAAAATTCTAAAAAATTATTTTATGAAAATAAAAATATTTTTCAAATATTTTTCAATTATTAAGTTATTTTATTTTATTTTTAGTATCGGGTCTTAAACAGAATCTGATCCCGTAAAGACCCGAAACGAACTAAATTTTAGAAAAATAAAATTTTCTATAACATATAAAATATTTATCTAAAAATATAAGACTTTATAAGAATAATAAAATTTTGTAATAAAATAAAAATGAATAGTGCAAAAGACTAATCAATTACCGGTAATAATGGAAATACGATAAAAAGGTTATAACTGTAACTTTTATAACCCGAAAAATTATATAACTGATATATTTAGAAATCTTATGAAATTACGAGTCTAACGGTACTATTGGTATATTTTTGATATCTCGAGCCCCGGACACGCTTTTCGAAGTCTGTATCCGAACGGGTTCGAAATAGGTCAAAAATTTACCAATCTGATATTTTTAAACAAACTCATATTACTATGAGCTATTCTACATATCTAAACTATCTCGGCCTCTAGGGTTAGGGGCGCTAGATTGCCGGACTTACACTATTGTATTCCGGTTAGGGTTTCCGGGTGATTTTCCGGTTTAGACCTTTGCCAATTTGGAAACTGATATTTATGTTTATACAACATATTTAATTTGAGAAATTTATTTTAAATTTTATTTTTGTAAGTATTTAATATCTCTTAGTGTTTTCGGAATTCTTGAATTGAGTTATATTTTCGAAAGTCAATCGTTATTTGCTTTTTAATAATTTGTTTTTGAGCTTTCTATTACCCGTTTGTATAAGTCGGAGTTAAATATGGAATTTTTTGTACGTCGTGGTTTTGAATTTGAAGATCACTGAGTTCTTATTTTATTGTTTAAAGATTTTCATTTTCTCAAGATTAAGAAGTTTCTGAATTCGTTCGTGAATTAGGACTTATCGAAATTCGGTTTTAATTTGGAGTAATTTTTAGGGTTTATTTTCGAAGTTCATCTTGAAATTATTTACTGAAATTTTCCGGGGCTTACAAAATTATATATATATAATAACAAACATATATTATATTTATATATAAACAAAAGCAGATTTTACTAACTAAATAAATAAATACAAATATTTTAAATAATAATATTAATAGGTTTAATATTTGAGAAGTATTAAACCTTAAAAACTATAGGAAAATATTATTGTTATTAGCAACGATAATTGTTAAATACTTGTTTTATATAGATAAATATATAAAAATGGAAATCTAAATAATCTAAATTTATGAATAATGTGATATCTAAAAATGAAAAAATAATTATATAAGGTAAATTAAGAGACATGACAAAACTAAATAAGAGGAAATAAATACTAGTTACCCTAATAGATTAACTAAAGAACAATATAAAAGTAGTGATGATAATAATGATAAAATATCAAGATACTAAATGCAAAATTCTACGACTACCCTATAAAAAAATATATATCAAACAAGATCAAGAAAAAAAACATGAAAATAAAATATTAAATAATAATAATTCTTATCATAGGACCATTAAAGGACCAATATAGTAATAGAAACAAGTTCAAATACCAATATAAGACACTTAGACACTCATAGGAGTCTAGTTATATAATATGTTTTATTGATGAATGTTTTATTCATCTTAATAGGTGA
Source organism: Combretum micranthum (assembly GCA_024138025.1). Lineage (NCBI taxonomy): Eukaryota > Viridiplantae > Streptophyta > Magnoliopsida > Myrtales > Combretaceae > Combretum > Combretum micranthum. The sequence goes on along the minus strand of JAMXBD010000038.1, from coordinate 496,937 downwards.
TCTTGATATTTGTGTGAACTTTTCAGCTGATCATTACGAATAGCCAATATGAGCAGATGAGTAACTCAGTCATATTATACTGTTTGTGCTTGTAATCAGTTAAATATGTAATACAAAGATAATAATATAGTTGTCATGGTACTATAGTTGAAATGTGTTATGATCTAAATGTATGGTTGTTAATCCATGATAACAAAAGCGATAATATCGATTGTCGGAGTACTGTGATAAACATGTTATATACTGTGTATGTAATGTTTGGACACCAAAAGTCTGAGTAAATTTATTGGCTTTGTAATTAATCAATCATGCATATGCGAACTGCATTTATTGCATATACAAAAAGGGTGACAGGTTACTACGTATTGATATTTCGATTCTCTATTAATGCTTGGTTTTTCTAAAGTGTTAGTTCTTCCAAGGATTTCTTTGTTCCGTTGGTTCTACAAGAACTAAGTAAGAAGGAAGAACGCCGCCCATAGTATCACTTTGAAATGATTAATACTTAGGGAGTTTCTAAGGATTGATACAGGAAATGGTCAGTTAAAACAACATTAAGCTAAAAGTGATAACCTTAAGATAAGAAATCGTTGATTTTCTTGTAAACTTAGTCTTTCCTGGGCAGGTGGGTCATGAAGTAATTGTTCTTCAACCCTAAAAAGAAGGCATAAATCTTTTTCCTGTTTAGATCCTAGATCATCCAAGCATGTATTTGAGTACATGTTTGAATGATTTCATTACATATGATTTGTTAATAAACTTGTTTGAAGTGTAATATGTCTAGTTATTTACTGAGCCCATGGTATCGCTCACACTCCTAAAGACATTTCAGGTTTACTCTACGACCGTGGCTAGTTACATCCAGGAATATGGCCCTAGTAAGAGATTAAGAGCTGAATGCTCATGGGTCGAATCGAGATAAGTTGTTTTCTATGATTCCTAGTATAGATTAGTTAGTTTATGGATTATCTGTTATGTATTTGAAGATTTCTAGGAAGATTATATGGTTTGTAATATCTTTATGATACCTGTTACTTGTGATGACAATTATTTACTAATTTATGTTTTACATGTATTTGTCATTTCTTAACTAAGCAACTAAAAGATCCTATTGTTTGAAAATTATGTCACTCTCCAAAGGTTAACTGGCAATAGTATTGAAGTGTGGCTTGTTTACTACTATTGGGGTATCCTCGAGGTGTAACAGTATCCCTACTACAAATTTTGATATAGATGATAGGGACTCCAATTCTGCTAATGTTTCCAAGGTACTTTAGAATAAGTCAACAAAAAATTCTGGTTAATCATCCCAAAAGGGTTTTCACAAGGAGCTTGACAGTATGAATAAGGTCTCCCTCCTATATATCCATTATTATTCTTTGATAGATCTTTGATTTCTTGGAGTATTCTTTGAACGTTGCTTCCTTTTCTTAACTATAATAAAAAAAAACAAGAACAAAAATGCATATCAAATAGAAACAAGTAAAAACAACACCAGCTAAAAAGAGATATCATGCAAAAACAGCAATAATAATAGAGTAAAAGCTTTTAGGTAGTTCTTCATCGAACTTCAATTCATGAATTCGATGCTGAACCCCAGCAACAGTTCTAGAAATGACTTAGGTTTGTCTATGGTGTTTAGGTTTCTCATTTTAAAAACAAGCAAACATGAAGCTAAAGTCTTCCAAAAATTTATAAAAAAAAAATACTAATAAATTCAGTTCAACTTCTACTGCAATCATTAACATAGGTAAGCATAGCTACCGAAGTAGCACAAAAAGTATTAGGTCGTATTTCTTAGGGATTGTTAGCATCTACCATACTTACTCTTCATTATTATCCAGCCAAAGAGAGATTTTGAAGAACATTATAAACATCAAAAGCCTAAGCTAAGGTTAAAACTAATTATATATACGTTTTTGGGGCAAATTAAGGATATAAGTTTGTTAATGCAAGACAAATCTTAGAATTTACTTCACTAAGTCCTTATCATATGATTTCTTAACAAATTCAAAGAGCTATTTGCTAGGTATACTTGTGTTGTCAGATTCACTAAGGTAAGCTAAAACCTCTGTCAGAGTTAATAACTTTAGATCTAGATTAAACCACCGGAATCTTTTTGCAAGCTTTTAGCAATCTACATCTACATAAAGATTAAGAATCCTTCGATTAAAACCCATTTTAATGAATTTAAAACCAAGTGATAGAAAGTTTCACAATCCCTATCTTTAAGTGATTATGAGCAACTTCATTAGCAGCTCAGATCTATTCAAAAGAATGAACTCTTGATCTATTCAGCTAAAATCAAACATGAATCTAATAGGTGTGACACACAATTAAACCTACGAAAAAGTAGTTCAAGCTACTAAATACAAGCACCTAGTCAATATTCAACAAAATACATTTGAAATCTCATGAATCAAGTCTTTGATTCACAAACCCCAAGTTAAGATAATTATTTCTTCATAAATGTAAACATTAAGCATAGGTTCTAGAGAAATAATATGGAATTCAAGATGGATAAGGAAGATTTAGGACCAAAATCTTGCAAGAACAAATGTTGAGTTTAATATGAATACCTAGAAAATTAAAATTCCCAGCAAGAAGAAAGATTTCTCTTACTACTCTATTATATGTCAAGAATTTGTTACATATGATACAACATACTATTACACATCTATGCACTTTATTTATAGGTGATAAGGCACCAAAATCATAAAGATTTTATTTGTTGACGTATCGGATTCTTTATAATGGATTTTTTCTTATCTTCATGCATTTTAAATTAGGGCAATGTGTCCATGATAACAATGACAGGATCACTTTTTGTAGTTCAGATTGTGGGCTTGAAGGTTGGCCACGATCTAAGCTATGTCTTTTCATCAAAAGTGAAATCTTAATGTAGTTCGAACCGCGGTTAGAATCGAGGGCGCTATTCTTGGTCATGATTGGTTAATTAATAAGGCACGATTATCTTAGTGTATAACATAGGGTAAATCGAAGGTGTAGTTTAAGGCGCGATGTACACTTTTACCTTGTTTTCTTGACCACGGTTAGGGTTTTTAGCAGCTGCAGTTATCTTCAAATGTTGTTGTTGTTTTACTCTAATCTTGATTCAAATAAATTTATCTCTTCTTTTCATGATCTTAGGAGCTAAAAATCAACCTTTAACTTATGAAAGCACATAATATTTGGAATTTAACTAAAAATAGATCAAGTAAATCATAAATTATTATGTATGAAATGAAGTATAAAAGACTTATCACTATATTTTATGAAAAACCACATAATTCTAATCATAACTTTCAATACTTACAACTTTTCAAATTAAAGAAAATCGATAAATATAATCACTTGTTTAATAGATTATATAATTATCTATAATATTATATTATGTAATTTCAAAGTATTTTGCTATGGTACTCGTTATATTGACTTTTCATATCTTAACTATATTTCATGAAAAGCTACTAACTTTTCATTAAATGTTAATTGTATCTCTTCGATATTACCTTTTTGTATCCTTGCATTTCATGAAAGTCATCATTTTTATAAAAAGGGGAAAAACACATCACTTTGATGTTAACTCTTATAGTATGTTTACTCGGGGTGAATGGCTCTTCTAATCCCTCCTCATTCCATGTAGAGTTGCATTTATGTTGTTTAGTTGCAACACTGACTACTAATCATGCATGAATTGTTATTACACAAAATAATAAATAACAATTTTTATGATGAGACATAATTGCTAGTTTATTTATATATATATTTATATATATATATATTTTTTTTTTTTAATTTGAATTACGATTCAATTCCTTCCTTACTCTATGTGGTAAAGTAAACAAGCTGTTAGGGTCTAACTCTTGAAATTATCCTCATATTAACAATTATAATCATCTAGACCGATAGATGATGAAGTGGATTATACCGCTAGGGACTATATAAGTTTTCTAGTTATTAATATTCCATAAGTCTATATGGTAAAAGTAATTTCTTTCTAATTTTTTTCCCTTCTCCGTGAATTTTTATTATTCTTAGGTAAACTTACAAAGAAATGACTTATATCATGGTGCTTTCATAGATAATTGACATATGCTTACATTTAACAAATACACAACCAATGATTTTTAATTTTATGTTAACAATATATAAAAGACCAGTGGCAAATTATGATTAGTCCATAATATTATTAAATCTTTTAAGTAAATAATATAAATAAAAATCATGTTGTAATCACAAAAAATATATATGAATAAAAACAATAAAAAAGATACTAAAGCAAACAAAAAAAAAGCAGAAAATTAAAAATAAAATGAGAAAGGAATGACCAATTGCAATATTTTCCGACAGCATTCAATACCAAATTTTATTTACTCCATCATTTAACAATTTCCATCGATATTAATTCCATTTCAATAGGGACCCATGACACACAATCCATAAATCCAATCACCCATGGGAGACGAAACCATGAAAGTTTCAAACCCTCTTTTGCTACCATTAGCAAAGCCATTGCGCAATGATTATTGCAACAATAGATGTCATCCATGTGTTTAGTTAGGGGATAAAGGCACTAAAAGTGCCTGTATTTTTAATTTTTAACAATTTAGTGTCCAAACTTTCAATTTTAGTGATCTAGTGTCTATAGTTCCAATTTAGTTTTAATTTAGTATCTCCATTAACATCAAAGTTAATACAGTTACACTTTTTTGTATTTTAGTACCCATACTTTAGTTTTAATTGCATTTTAGTGTATATACTTTAATTTTGATGCACTTCAGTATCTATTTACTAATTAATTTATTAAAAATTAATATTTTACTTTTCTTAAGTGATATGTTATTTTAAAAATTAAAGAAAAGTTATGTATTAATTCATTTAAAATTAATTTTAGATTTTCAACCAATACCCTTTTTCTTTTTGTGTAAAAACAAATATTTATATTATAGTAGAAAGTAAGAGCAGTAGTACATCCATAAAAGGAAAGCAGATAAAACTAAGGTTGAGATGGTTATGGCCACTACAAAAGCTTAACCTGAGATCAAAGTCATTGGAGTCTATCTCCCAAAACATTCCTACCATGCCCAACATCTCTATACAAACCAAAAGAAAGATAATCAGATGCTAATAAGTTTAAAAAAGGATCTGATGGTGCGTCAAACATCATTATGTTAAAAATCATTGGGTGGACTTTATTTGCAAGAGCGTCTACTGGTTGATTTGTTTCTCTAGGGCAATGAAGAACTTTACACTCTAATGGCATTGATAACTTTTCCCTGTATAAACAATTCATGCTAGCATATTTGGGTCTTGATGTCCTTGGTTCATTTAGCAGTTTTACAGCAATTTTTGAATATGAGTTAACCTCTAATGCTCTGATGTTCTTTTCCAGTCTTAGGTTGATACCCCATGCAATTGCCCAAAACTTAGCCATTAAGGTATCAACTTTGTCAATTCCTCTCACCATCCCTGTGATCCATATACCTTGATCATCTCTTATGGTAGCACCAATTGTGGCTATTCCTGTGGTTGGATGGATTGAGCTATTTGTGTTCAATTTATACCGATTTGCTTCTAGTGGGGACCAATGGAGGTTAATTCTTTTAATTTGGAAATTTTCTATTTTTTCTTTTGAGATGAGCCCATTGTTCATTTGTTGTTGCTTTTATATCATCTTCAAGCTCATTTGTTGAACTTACAAGTTAAAAGATGAGGTTGTTTCTAGATAGCTAGATTTTCTAGAGCATTACACCAAAGAAGAATTGTTTAGGAGCCCTTATTTTGTTCAGGTAATGCTTATGGACCTTGTAATTTGATTTAACCCTACTGATCAGTTTTTCCTAACTTGTATATTGACTATTTGGACAGTTTCCCATTGGCTAACTATCTGGTTGATGGATTGATAGTCTTTTAGGGTATGATCAATTGTTTTATTTGGATAGGAGCATCTTAAATAGCTTAATTCCGAGGTAATATTCCTGCTCTTAAAATGCTTATAGTTGGAAGGTTATTGTTACATGTTTGCCATAGAAATAACTTAAGTTTAAGTGGGAAAGATGATTGCCAAATCTAGTCCCAAGAGGTGCTGGATTGGCAGTGTTTAGTCAAGCTAGAGTAGATGTTGTTGATGGATGGTTCACATTTTAATGTAGGGCCGATGCTTTTGAGGTCTTTTGATAGGGGGTTGAAATGTATAGACCCTAAAAATCTCGAATTAGATCTAAAATAGGTTACCAATAAGTTCTTCATTCCACAGTAATTCATTTAGCCAGCAATCATGGATTGTCATGTTGATGGCATTTTCTATTGGTGGACCATGGAATAGTTTGATTAGATGCTGTGATCTTCCCCACCTATCATGCCAATAGTTTGTGTTCTTCCCATCCCTTGATAAGCAAAAACCATTGTTTTCAATCCATTTTTTGCTCTAAAAAATCTCTTTACAAAGTGGTAAAGAAAGTTGGGGAGTTTTATCAAAGGTGTTGTCCTTGAGTTTCTTGTGTTTGGCTTATATTAATTTTTCCCATTTAACTCATCCTGCTTTCCACTCATTCCATCTTTTTAGGGCATAAACTTGATTTCTAACTTTTAGGTTTAAAAGACCTAATCTACCCTCTTCCTTAAGTGTAATGATGGACTCCCCTGAGAACCAGTGAATGTTGCGACGTCCCTCTTTGTCATTCCAGATGAAAGATCTGGTGATTTTATCAAGTTATTTGATAAAGAACTTGGTAGGGTTGTTACTTGTGAATAGTAGGTGGGAGGGATTGTAAGACTGCTTTTGCTAGCACTAACCTACCAGTGATGCTAAGGTTTCTTGCTTTCCAACCACTTAACTTATCTTGTGCTTTACTAGAATGCCTTGCAATTATTGGAAAGTAACCTTATTTCCATTTCTTCTCCTTGAATTTATAGATATAACTAATGCTTTGATTCACTTGAGAGTTAGTGTTCCTAGAGAACAAAATGGTTGATTTTTGTGTATTGACAACAGATCTACAATACAATTCAAATTTCTTTAGTGTATTTCTTATGGAGGTCACATTTGTTTAGTTTGCTTTAACAATGAGAATAAGATCATCAACAAACATAATATGGGAGAGGTTAAAATCAAAGGCCCTGACTTTGAAAGGCAGCCACACTCCCATATCTCTTTTTAGATCATTTGGCTGAGGAATTCTAAAGCTAAAATATAAAGGTAACATGACAGAGGTCTCCTTGCCTCAAGCCTCTGCTAGGGTGAAAGACTGATGTTAGCCTTCCATGGGCAATGACTTCGATTGTGGTTGTAGTGATGCAATTAGAGATAAGTTTGATCAACCGTGCTAGGAAATTTAGTGTATTGAGAATCCAAAAGACAAAATCCCATTCTAGCTTATCAAAAGCCTTCTTAAGGTCAATCTTGATCAACATCCACTCACTTTTCCTATTCTTTTAATTAAAGGAATGGAGAATTTCATTTGGGAGGATGATGTTATCAGTTCCTTTTCTCCTAGAAATAAAATTAGTCTTACTGGATGTATGAGACTATCTAAGCAAGGTCTAATCCTATTTGCAATGATCTTTGTCTCAATTTTGTACACAATGGTGCACAAGCTAATAGGTCTGAAGTTTTTTTATAGTGTTAGCACCTTTTATCTTTGGGATCAGGGTGATATGTGATTGGTTTAATGAGGGAGGTGTTGAGGCAGATTCAAAAATTTTGTAGATTTCCTTTTTCATAACATTTGAGGAAGAAGGAGGCATGGAACCCATCTTTTGTAAGACCTTTTAAGATCTCGCAGATTTAATGGCATTAAGAATTTCTAGGTCATTTAAGGGTCTTGCAAAGTTGTCTTTTTATTCATTGGAAAGGTTTGCTCCTAAAAGATCTTAGCATGGGTTATCTAAGTTAACCCCTCATTTAGAGGTTTAATATAAAGACATGAAGTGGATATGTATGGTTTTAACTATGTCCTCTTGAGAATATTTCCATTCCCCTAAATTGTTTTAAGGGCTAGGATCTTTTTTTTTTTTTTTTATCTTCTATCAAGAGTGATAGAATGGTAGTATGTGGTATTGCTTTCTCTCTCTATTATCCACTTTGTCCTCGGTTTCATTTTCCAAAGGGCTTCTTCTCTATCAAGGCAATTGGATAATTTTTCTCTTAAGTGTATCTATCTAAATATCTTGAATTTGGGGAATACAAGCGGGGTAATCAAGGCAATGGTTAGAAATCCATTTTTACATGTGATGGAGCTTAGACTTAAGGTAGATCTTTATCCATTCATTGTTTTCCTAGGCTCTATCTAATCTAAGTTGAATGAGGTTTTGTAGTTCTCTCTTATTTGACCAAGTTAATTTTGGACCAATCAAACCTAGGTCGTACATGTGGTAGCCGTTCATGCAAGATTAGAAATGCTAGGCTCTATTTTTTTTTAAGCTATTCCTCCTAATTTTTCCTTTTTTTTTAGTGATATCAATAAAATATCTTGTAATGAGCTTAGGATTATCTCCTACAATTTTCGTAAAGTCCTTGAGGTTTTGCCATCAATCTATTTTCTATGCTGGGTTTGGTGGACCATAGACTCTAGATAGAACCAACAAATAATTAGTTAAAATTATGTACTTGAACTATTGGATGAATCTCATAGTTGGTATACTTGACAATTTTCATACTGACCACAACATTGTTTCAAAGTATCATCATGCTACCACTCTAGCCATTGGATTCAACACATTTGTAGTTGTCCATCGGACACAGGCGGTAAAAATCTCAGCTACTTGTCCGTCTAGATTTGTTTCCATCCAAAAGAGAACATCAATCATGTATTTTGCTAAGGCTTCCAACACAGTATCTCTTTTCACTTTTTCCATTAAGGCCTCTAGTGTTCCAAGCTAGGAGACGAGTTGGTCTAATTGAACTAGGGATCATGGAGTCTTCCATCTATTGAAAAATAAATCTATAGTATTGGACTTCAATTCAAAACAGAAGTTCAATGGGAAGTAGCTACTATTCATCAGGAGGAGTGATTCCTTCCTATTGTAGACAAGTGTAGCTTGTTCGCTCCCTTCAACATGTTGAACAATACAAGGATGTGAAAGGAGGGAAGGCTAAGGCTCCTAGTTCTGAGGATTTGTTGAGCTACAATTTTGACGGTCTTCTCTCATTTTGCCATTATAGTGCAGGGATTCATTTGTTTGTAACTAAAAGGGAATCGAATCAAAATAATGAATTCCTTAACTGACTTGATTGTGAGGTTTGTTCTTGTCATGTATGAGGTTTCCTCCGATTCTAAGATGGCCAAGTAAACCTATGGAGCTTGGGTCAGGGACATGTGATTGTCCCTCATCATTCAAATTTCTTCTAGGCAAATAATAATCTAAAACTTTGGCATTTCTATCTCCATTCTAAACACTCTAAATCGTTGGTCCACCTATGGTATGTCTAAAGAGGAGGGTAGGATTTGGATTTCGAACGTCAAAATGCACTTTTGATCCATGTTCTCTTTGTTTCTAACGAGAGTTTTCAGCTTTGGTGTTTTTAATGTGTGGATGTTTTCTTCTAGAGAGATTTACTTCTTAGCTGTGAAGGAAAAATTAAGGCTCTCTTGATCCTTTTGTAGGCCTTTTGGGAGTAGCTCAATGAGGCAAGGTTTGGTGGGAAAAATTTTATTAGAGTTACTAGCTGTCTTGTTTGTTTTACCATATTCAATTTTGCTTACCTCGTCAGTATTGTCGAGTTGCTTTTTCTTTTTAAGCTTTTTTTATCTTGGAAAAGGTGCTAGAGTTTAGTTTTTTTTGTATGTCATCCTTTGTTGAGGATTTTCCCCCTAAAAGTTTGGTATCATGATGGTTGTTCCCAATCTCACCCTTCCTCTCCTTTGATTTTGTACTGCTTTTCCCATTAATTGGATTATTTTTCTCTTTTGATTTTACTAGAATCCAGTCTCCATATTCAGCTGGATATTCTTCATTTTTATTTTCTTATGAATTTCCTTATATGGTAACTTACTCATTTGTCTTTATTTTTTAGCTGCTTGGATTGGTATTGTCCTTTGTTACATCTATTTATGATGATTTTCCTTTGGGGTAAAAAAGTGAAGTGTGTCGAATGGCTCCAGATTCAACATAGAGACTTTTGATGCCTTCATATTGTAATTTTTAGCTTTGTTTTTCAATCATGATTGTATGGACAAGAGGCTCATTAAAATTTACTTAGAGACACAATTGAGCATAGCAGCCTCTTTCTGCATTTGTGGTGTAAGCATCAATTACGGAGTACAAGCCCTATGTTATCACCAAGCTTAGTGATGGTAAAGGCCATAAAGTATTCAATAGGTAGCTCATTAATTCTGACTCATATAGCTACTGAGTCGAAGGAGGCAGTGGATGCTCTAAAATTTTGTTCCCACTTTCTAATGTTTAAAATTGGTCATTAATGAACCACAATCCATCCCTAATCACACGATTATAACTCTACTTTGTTCTTAAACAAACAGTACAATATCCACATTTTAGTCTTGTGAATGAGAAGTTGTTCATAAAGGACCATAATTTTTGCAATATGCAAAGCAACATTTTGGATCCTATAGATAACCTGTAGATTTTTACCAATGTTGTAAGAACTTGGGGTTTGACTCAGATATGCCAGAGAGTCACGCATCAAGGGGTCGAACCGAGTTCAGCCAAGGTCAATAAAAAGTAAAAATATAATGCACATTTTAATTATGAAACACAAATATATATGATTTCATTCAGTTAAATTCATATTTGGATCAAATTTATTAATTAAGTATCAAATTAATGTAGGACATATAACTTAAAAAAAGAAAAAATAATACAATAATTATATTTTATAAATTTATAATATAGAATTGACATATTTATGGGTATATAACTTTAAAGAACAAAACATAATATAATTATTCACATACCTTTCTCTTCATAACAAATATGAAACCAATAATCTCTACAATGCAATAAGCCAATAACCATAATCTTATATAAAATAGAAGGCACCCAACCATAATGGATTTTATAGTAAGCTTATTTCTACCTTTACCAGCAGATATGACTTAATTTTGCCATTATCAGTAAGTATGGTACAATGATTTAAAAGAAATAAATGAGAAACCATATCATGAATAATAACATTTTATTAAATAACATGAAAAAGCACTTTTGGAGCACCTTTTCCAAGGTCCACTAGATAAACATAGACCATCATCAAAATCCACATGCATCTCGGTACTCTTTCAAAGTAACACTACAAAATGACTACATAAAAAGCTAAAAAATAAAATTTTTAAAAAAAAAAAGTCTTATTCACTCCACATTGCCTTCTTAACCACCCCAATCAGCAAGCTCAACCAACCTCTTCTTCTCTGTTCTCTTCCCATCTACCTCCCTATAACCTAGTAAAGCTACTCCATAAAACTTGCTTAACCTAGAACAAAAATGATAAAATCAATTTCTATCCAAAATTTATGTATATTGTCAGTCTTTATTCGAGCCGTAGCTACAAATATTAGTGGCTAGACTAACTAGGGAGGAGCAAAATGTACTCCATGCACTCAAACATCTCCTCCACCACTAGCACTGCCAGTCCTGTACGTGCTACCCCCAGCACTACCTACCCTACAACCACCATTACCACCTCTACCATCTCTATAAAGCCATCCAAATACTTTCCTCTACCGCCACCACATACTCAGGAGTAATAGTTTTTCTATTTATTGGTTGTCTAGAAAAATGTAGGAGAGATGGCCTCTATTATTGCCGCTAAGAAAGATTATAACTGACGAGCAAGTGTTCTTTTATTTGTTTTCTTTTTTATTTTTATCTTTATTTTTAAAGAATATGCCTTCAAAATCGTTAGACCCGGTAGGGTCAACCGAGTCACCGTTGAACTGGCCGAGTCAATCGACTTTGATCGATTCAATAGAAAAATAGGCCTATAGCGTGGATTAGCTCGTTTCATAGGTTAGTTCAAATTGAACCAGATTGAACCAATCATGCTGTCCAATTTTGACAACATTGATTTTTACAATGAGAGCAAATATCAAGGGGTGTCTAAGCATTTTCTTTTCCTGACTTGTAAAGTTTATAACTTTGATACTAGTTTTGGCTCCTTCTTTAGTAGCTAGCATTTGGCTATCATCATTTACGGCCTCATCAACTCCAATCTCCTCACTAAATGAGAATTCTTCTAAGCTAAAACTTTGTGCATAAGCATTAGATATGTTCGTTGTAGCCATCACTTTATGATCTGATGTTCTTGAAGTTGTTGTTGATTGTTTCAGGTGGTTTTTCCTGAGTTTGAGACAATTCTATTTGTTGTAGGGGAGAGGCTTCCTTGGGCTCTACTATATCTTCTTTAGTTGATTCGCTATCTTCATTTGAAATTATTTTTGTTTTACAAGAGGGACTAATGAGTTTCCTACTTTGTTAGAATTGTTCTGAGGGGGTTAATTTAGGGAGAGAGAGACTTCTCTACTTGGCTCATGGTTTATCACATGTGCTCATTACAAGTTACAAGCACATTGGATCATCATCAACTCTACCAATACATTATTTTAGAGATAACAAGAAAACTATTTATGTATGATAAGTTTGATCATAAATAATTTTTCGTATATAATGTTCAATTTTATAAAATGTTATCTCACTAGAAAACTCTCAACATCAATTTTATTCAAAAATAAGATCTTACTATATGTTTCAAGATAAAATAAATCAGGCAAAATTTGAAACAGGTTATAATTTGTAAACCAAGTGTCATTTTCCTTATAACATGAATTTTTACATGTGTTTATAATTTGTAAATCAAATATCATTTTCCTTTTAAGATGAATTTTCAAATTTGTCGAATAATACATCTTTATATATTATAACATTTGTTTAAATTTTCTTTTGCAGTGTCCCTAAAAAATTTGTCATGGGATTGTTGGAAAAATACTCTCTCAATCTAAGCACATAAGTTAGTTAAAAAAAATATTTCAATCCTAAGATTGATGGGAGACTTTTGAACAATTTCATAAGGGTTCTTTGATGGCACTAAAAAAAAATCTAAAGAAATATCATAATATATAAAGATCTATTATTCAACAAGTTTAAAAATTTATGTTATAAGAAAAATGACACATGATTTGCAAATAATAATCATTTTCAAATTTTACTTGGTCTATGTTATCTTGGAACACATAGTAAGCTTTTATTTCCAAATATGGAAAATGTCAAATTTAGTGTAATAACTTTATACACAAGTTTAATTTGGAATCTGAACTTTGAAAGTGGTCAATTTATTGTTCAATCAAAGAATTCGTGACTTTTTTTTACTATCTCACTAACAAAATTTGATCTGTTTCCTCTAATAAAAGTCATACCTAAATGGTTTTAGACATGTTAGTAAAAATTCAATTATATGTTACCAATCCCATGCCTACAAATAGAGCAAACGATATTATGGAGGTAGTAAAAATAGTCACATTTTAATTTTATGAGTATTAAATTGACCAATTTAAAGTTTAAATACTAAATTGAATTTTTATATATAGTTCAAGTATCAAATTTAACATTTATCTCTTCAAATAAAATTGATGTTGAGAGTTCATTAATGATATAAGATTTCATAAAAATCAAATATTAAATAAGAAAATTATTTGTGATCAAACTTATCATATATAAATAATTTTCTTTTTATTTCTAAAAATAATATATTGGTTAAATATCTAAAATTAAATGTCAATGAACTAAATACATAACTTTCTTTTAAATTTCAAAATAATATATCATTTAAGAAAAATAAAATATTAATTTTTAATAAATTAATGAGTAAATAGACACGAAAGTGCATCGAAATTAAGTACAATTAGAACTAAAGTACAAGTCATAAAATGAAAAAAAAAAAGTCTAACGACGTTAACTTTTTCGTTAATGGAGACACTAAATTAAAACTATAAACACTAAATCGCTAAAATTGAAAGTTCAAGCACTAAATTGGCAAAAATCAAAAGTAATGTACTATAAATAGGTTGAAGAGTATAATATGGTTTCAAAAATTGATTTCTTGAATTCATAATTGAAAGCTAATGTGAAATCTCATATCATTTTAACCTTGTTTGTATTCAAAATGTGTTTCTCCTCTCTTTTTATATACATCATGTATTTGGTAAAAGTAAAAAACAAGTTGCTTATTTGTAAAAATGCTAAAATTTTGATCACTCTATAGGACTTTCCCCAATTTTATATTATTTAAAAAACGTATCTTTACATACAAAATACTAGTGATGAATTTTAAGAATATAATGTTATTTCCTCGCAACTTAAAGAATCATATAACTCTTTAGATATTATAATATTTTTTATATCTATTAATAACTATACAAATTATAATATATTACATATATATATTTTTTAAATACTACTTATTGCATGAGGTTCTAAATGCTAATTGCACTATTTTGTAAGGTAGGAGTAGGAATTGTATCTTGAATTTTACCTTACATCAACCAAAGGAGAAATAAAATGGAGAGAGGATAATAAAAGAGGAAAATGCAAAGATTATGTAATGGCCTAAGACTAGGTCATGAACCTTTGGAGTCCAAACAAAACTTGAACCTAGGTAGGTAAGCCCAAGTTGGATCACTTTTCCCATTAAGTACATTTAAAGGGAATCACATATCTCTCATATTTTTTCCCCACAAAAATATTGTATATGGAGAAATTAAATTTCAATTATCTTACTAGAAAAACTAATATCTATGCCATTAAAATGAAAAGGTGTGGACAGAGCTCTAACTCAAACACCATGAAGGGCATGAATCAAGGGATTTTGACACGAAGTGAAGGGCCATACTTATCTGATAGCCTTGAAGTTAATCTCTGGATTGTGATAAGGAGGGTAGAAATATGAGGAAATAAAAATAGATGGATAGAAAAGGTTGGAAGTTTTGCTTCTAATAATTAAGAAGAAAGTGCAAATAGAGGAAAATCAAGAGAAAGTGATGCAAAGTACTCTACTGTTTCTCTCCATAATTTAAGAAAGAGTTATAAAAATTGGATGACATTATGTTCAAAGTTATAATGATACGTTTAACATCTAAGATTATAAAATAGAAATAAATGTAATATTGTCTATTAAACAATTTTTTTTAATTTCTTTTATGAATTGAAGTCCAAAAAGAGAAACTTCTTCTCCGGTTTATGTATTTAAACATAAAGTAAAATATCATTATTTTCTTTGCTTTCAATTCTTATATATATGTGTGTGTGTGTGTGTGTTTGTGCGTATTTCTACACATTTCTCTTTTTCAAAAATTTGTTAAGCACAATTTTAAGGATTTAAAAGACGTAGTTAGTGGACCATTTGTAAATGGTAAACATTTGAGAAGGAAACACAATTTAGAACCAACAATCAACCACATAAATTAGGAAAGGCAAAGCAGATAAGTTATCTTAGGATTCAAGGGGGGAAGGTTTCTTTTTTTTCCCCCATTACAATGGGGAAGGAGATTCGAACTTGGGACCTCTTACTTGAGAGACTAGGAGGATGCCACTAGGTTGTAATGCTATTAGCAAGGTGGTGGGTAATTTGCATATGATTGATTATTTATTATAAAAAGAAAAGAAATGAGAAAAGGGATAATGAATTCGTGTTGAGGAATAATATATTTTTTTCTTTTAAAGGAGGTAGACATCCAGGGATCAAATTCAAGGAAATTATACTAAAACCATCTCTCAACAACATGTAATGTTTGTTCAATGTTATGCATGGAATTAAAAATTATAAAATATTATATTCAATTAAATTAAAATAAGCAAATAATCTACTTAAATTAAAATAAACCAATATATCTCATCTTGGTATTAAAAATCATAAAATAAGTTCACAATAATATTTTCCACATGCTACTCTCACAATCATATGATACAGTACATGTACGAGGCTTTTATACCTTATATGGGTTTTATAACTTATCTTGGAGCCAATTTCCATGTTATAAAAGGATATAAAATAATGGTAAAGAAACATAAATTTGTGTGTATGCTTTACGTTTCTTTGCCATTATTTTATATTCTTTTATAACAAACAAGTATCAGAGCTGAAGGTTTTGTTTATCCACTATAATAACAACTGTGAAATACGATATTTTGTTGTTGGATTGCGACACCAGATTTTCGTTATGGTAGGTAAAGATGCGAGTGATTCTTGCGCAAATGGATTTGGATGATGCATTGCTAGGGTTTGATAAGATGTCTTCATCATGGTTACCAGAAGAATAACAACTTAAGCATCGAAAAGCCCTATCTTAAATTCATCTGCACTTGTTGAATCAAATATTGCAGGATGTGTTGAAGAAGACGACTACTGCTGGGTTTTAGTTGAAATTGGAACAATTGTGCATGACAAAAAGCTTGACCAACAAGTTACATATGAAGCAATGACTATATTCCCACCGTTTGTTAGAAGGTGTCTCTCTAGGGGATTACTTAACTGCTTTTAAAGAAATTGTTTATGATTGGAAAACTTTGGAGTTTAAGAATGATGAAGAGTATTTAGCTTTAATTTTATTGTTTTTTCTGCCTTCCTCTTATTCGACCTTTAGAAACACCATATTATATAGTCGTGATTCTCTCACCATTGATGAGGTTTATGAAGCTATATGCTCTTTTGAAAGGATGAAGCATCTTGTGGTTGGATTCAAGCCTCTGGCAAAGGGTCTTGTTATTAGTGGAAGGACCCAAGAATGCAATTCTACTTGTAATGTCAAGGGTATATCAAAGTCTACAAATACGAATAAAACTTGTACGTATAGCAAGAAGAAAGGGCACATTAAGTCTGAGTGTTATAAATTGCAAAACAAGAACAAGAAAGCTGCTGTGAATCATAAGACAAATCAACTAGAAAAATCTGGTGAAGCTGATGTAGCAGAGGACAAAAGTGATGGAGAACTCCTTATTGCTTTTGATGATAATTCTAAACCAAGTGAAGAATGGATTCTTGATTCTGATTGTACTTTTCATATGTGTCTCAATCGGGACTGGTTTTCAACATATGAAACACTATCTAAAGGTGTCGTTTTGATGGGAAATAATGCTTCTTGCAAGGTTGCAAGTATTCGTACAATTAAAATTAAAATGATTACTGGTGTTGTCAAGACACTTGATGATATGAGACATGTGCTTGAATTGAAAAGGAATCTAACCTCCTTGAGTACTCTTGATTCAAAAGGGTGCAAGTACATTAGTGAAGGTAGAATTCTAAAGATTAGTAAGGGTTCGCTTGTGGTGATGAAAGGGTAGAAAAGAACTACAAATTTTTATGCATTGTAGGGTACTATAGTTACAGGTGATGCTACTATCGCTTCTTCTTCCTTGTCAACTAGTGATATTAATAGACTCTGGCACATGCGTCTAGGGCATATAAGTGAAGCTAATATGGCTGAACTGAGTGGAAGAGGACTCCTTGATGGGCAAAGCATTGGTAATCTAAAATTCTTATATGAACATTGTGTTTTTGGGAAGCAAAAGAGAGTGAAAAACCATAGGTACTCATAATACGAAGGGCACACTCGATTACATCCATTTTGACATTTGTAGATAAACTAAAGTGCCTTCTAAGGGAGGTGTCAATTACATGTTCATGATCATTAATGACTTCTGTAGAAAAGCTTGGGTGTTCTTCTTGAAACAAAAGATTGATTTACTACCCACATTTAAGAAGTGGAAGATCATGATTGAGAAATAGACAAGGAAGTAGGTAAAACATCTTTGCACTAACAATGGTTTGGAGTTCTTTTCTAATCAATTTAATGATTTATGCAAGACAGAAGGAATTGTAAAGCATTTGACAGTTCCCAGTACTCCATAACAAAATGATATAGTAGAATGGATAAATACAACAATAATGGAGAAAGTTTGATGTATGGTTTCAAATGTTTATTTACAAAAGTCATTTTAGGCTGAAGCAGCTTCTACATCATGCTTTCTGATTAATTTGTCTCTTCGATTGCTATTGAGAAAAAGACTCCATAAAAAGTATGGTTTGGTGCTCCTACTAATTATTCAAATGTAAAAGTTTTGGGTGTCATGCTTATGCTCATGTTGATAATGGAAAACTTGAGCCTAGATTTTTAAAGTGTATATTCTTTGGTTATAAGTCTAGTGTTAGGGGATATAAGTTGTGGTATCCATCATTGAAGAAAGTCATAATTAGTAGAGATGTTGTTTTTAATGAAACTGTTATGTTACATGACTTATCTTGTAGTACTACATCTGATAAAACCCAGTAGAAATCTAATGTACAGGTGGAGTTTGAGATTGATTTAGGTTCTACACAATCAGAGACATAGGGTAGTGTTGTCTCTTTACCACAACCACCATCATAGTATTCCTTTGCTAAAGACAGGCCTAGGAGAGAAGTTAGACCTCCACAGAGATTTGGCGAGGCAAATTTGGTTGCTTACGCTTTAAATGTAGCTGAAGATATTGATTCTAATGTAGAACCATCTACTTACTCAGAGGCAGTTAATTGTGATGACTCTGGTCTATGGATGATTACTATGCAGAAGGAGATAGAATCTCTTCATAAGAACGGTACATGGGATTTAATAAAACTCCCTAAAGGTAAGAAGACTGTTTGTTGCAAATGGGTATTCAAGAAAAAGGAAGGAAGTTTAAAAGTTGAAGGACCCATATATAAAGCAAGACCCATTGCAAAAAGCTACAATTAAGTCCCTGGCATAGACTTTACAGATGTTTTTTTCTCCAATTGTAAAGCATAGGTCAATTTGAGCCTTGTTTAGTATTGTAGTAATGCCCGATCTTGAGCTTAAATAGTTAGATGTGAAGATAACCTTCTTACATAGAGAACTTCAAAAAGATATCTACATGCAATAACTAGATGGTTTTGTAATCTCAAGAAAGGAGGACTATGTTTGCTTGTTGAGAAAGGCTCTTTATGGCTTGAAATAGTCACCTAGACAATAGTACAAGAGGTTTGACTCATTTGTGACTTCTAATGATTTCAAGAGAAGTAGCTTTGACAGTTGTGTCTATTTCAAGAAGTGTAGTGATAGGTCATTTATGTACTTGCTCTTGTATGTTAATGATATGTTGATAGCAGCTAAGAATAAAGGAGATATTAGAAAGTTAAAGCCTAATTGAGCAGAGAGTTTGAGATGAAAGACTTGAAAGTAGCAAAGAAGATACTTTGAATATAGATTCTGAGGGATAGAAAAGTAGGTATATTGCATCTAAGTCAAAAGGAGTACATTGAGAAAATTTTTAGCAAGTTTAATATGCAGAGTGCTAAGCCTGTTAGTATTTCTTTAGTAGCTTATTTCAGAGTTTCATCTGCCTTTTCACCACAATCAGATGAAGAAGTTGATTATATATCACGATTTCTATATTCTAGTATAGTGAGATCTCTTATGTATGCTATGGTTTATGCATATCCAGATTTTTCATATGTAGTCAGTAGATACATGGCAAATCTTGGTAAGGAACATTGGAAAGCAATTTAGTGGATTTTTAGATACTTGAGAGGTATTATTGATGTTTGTTTACAATTTGGAAAACTAAAGATGGACTCATTGGATATGTTGATTCTGACTTTGCTCGAGAGCTGGATAAAAGAAGATCTCTCACAGGGTATATCTTTACTATTGGTAGTTGCACTACTAATTAGAAAGCGCCTTTACAAGCTACGATTGCTCTATCTACTATTGAAGCGGGGTATATGGCTATTATCGAAGCCTGTAAAGAAGCTATTTGGTTGAAGGGACTATTTGGTGAACTCGGTGAAGATTTGCATATTCCTATAGCCTTTTGTGATAGCTAGGATGCCATCTTTCTTACAAAAGATTAGATGTTTCATGAGATGACAAAATACATTGATGTTTGGTACCATTTTGTGTGTGATTTTATTGCTTGTGGAGATATTACTGTGAGCAAAATTAGTATTCGTGATAATCCTAGCCCTACCGATATGATGACCAAGTTACTTCCTATAGCCAAGTTTGAGCATTGCTTGGACTTGGTTCGTATTAGTTGCTGATTCATCCCCTTTAAGGGTTTATGAAAGAGGTAGAGAATGTTTTGTTTTTATGTTGAAGTTTGGAGTTTGTGTTTTTGCTTCTGAATTCGTGTTAAGGTGGAGATTGTTGGAGTTTATGACTCAAATCTAGTATAGACCAAAGCTATCAACTTTGAAGTCAAGGCCACCAGCCTTGAAAAGTTCTACACCACTGGCCTTGAAATAAAGGCTGCCGACCTTTGAGTCGGCTTACATATAAATTCACCTTTATTTCTTACATCACATATATAAATTTATGTTTAGCTATATTTGGAGTGTATTATCATTTTGGAGTTGTTGTATCATTATAATTCTCTCTCAAACTCTTATACTCTTTCTTCAATATATAGTGTATTATCTCTCCTCTACCCGTGGTTTTTCTCGTCAATGGTTTTCTACATAAATTTGTACGTGTGCTTTACATTTCTTTGCCATTATTTTATATCCTTCTCTCCTAACATTCCAGTGTACATAAGATACAGATTTCAATATGTCACGCCCCATAGGGTACCCTAAACGTAACAGCCCGCCACATGCCATATAAGATTCCCGAATTACCACCTTAGTCTTTCGAGAGTCTCATATAGATGTAAGGCGTACCTTTACACAATAGAGTACAAGTCCGAATGGAGATAAAAGCTTAATTTAGCATGCATGGGCAATAGGATATAATTCATGAACATAAATAAATATTACAAATTCTAAGGGGCATTCCCCCGCAAAAGAATATTTAGCGGTCCATTACAGTCATCCAAGTCTTAGAAGTTTTCTATGGAAGTCTAATTCAAAAAATTACAACTTCTAGGGAAAACTCCTAGCTTCGGTACCTGTTCAACCGGGTCTCTTCGCCTAAGCCATAAGTGTGTAAGCTGCAAAAGGAACGGACTGTAGGGACGTAAGCTAACTAGCTTAGTGAGTGTAATCTCCCACAAAGACATTTATGTCACAACCAATTCAAGCAAGTTATTAATCAAGCAAGTGTATGCATCAAACACATGAGTTCAACATACATATGACCAACGGAAATCATATGTGGATGGAATTGCGCCCTCCATCCCGGGTTAGCAGATTAACGAATCCTGCGGTACTAACAATATCCCGTTTATGGATCACGGCTAATCTACGATTATTCGATGTCGTTTATGGTTCACGACTAACCTACGATTATTCGATGTCGTTTATGGTTCACGACTAACCTACAAATGCTCATGCTCCATCCCCTTGTGATATGCACATGTCAATTTATCATTTACTCAAGTAGTTGATTAAGCCAATTTACTTAGGCGATCAATCAATTTATCAGACAATCCATCATAGCTAACTATACAATCAAAGTTTATCACCCGGTTTTGATATTCTTAATTGTGTTCTCACATCATCAACAATCATATAATTTCCCATTAATCCCCATCATTCATATTCCATTCAATTGACCTACATTCTAGTGCACTACTTTACAAGCACATACAATAAATGAATTGGGAAGAAAAACTCACTCCGCCATCGGTACTCCGGTCTTCTAGTAGTAATAGTCCGGAGGTAACTCGTCACCGTCCACGGGTTCACCTATTCATATAAGAAATTACCCTAATAAGTATTCTATCAACTTAGGACACTAAAACTCTAAGGAAACTTAGTGAAATCGGAATTCGCGTCATTTCCGAAGTTCCGTTTTAAAATGGCCATA
Organism: Combretum micranthum; assembly: GCA_024138025.1. Classification (NCBI taxonomy): domain Eukaryota; kingdom Viridiplantae; phylum Streptophyta; class Magnoliopsida; order Myrtales; family Combretaceae; genus Combretum; species Combretum micranthum. The sequence continues at coordinate 475,188 of JAMXBD010000038.1, read as the reverse complement.
ACTTGGTCGTTTTAAGTCGGAATTTCGCAAATTTTATACCGATTTCTATCTACTTCGGAAGAGCATTCTAAATATGAAGTTTAAATCAAGTTTTGAAAATATCTAAGCCTCGTAATTGAGGGATCAGATCTGTACAGCGGGTTCCTTGATTCCAAAAATGCGGTTTTGATGAATGCATTTGAGATTCCTAAGTATAAAATGATACTAAATGCAATGGTAATGATTTTCAATATCATGAATGTCATGATGTGAACTTTAATGAGTCTATGTTCTTACAACTTTTTGGATTTAAAGAATTTTACAAATAAACTTTTCTTAGAAACCATTTCATACTAAATGTTTAGTAAGTGAGTTTACTACATTTGACCACATCTACATTTTACATGGATTTCCTTTAGAAAAACTCTACTTTATTTAAAGAAATTTTGATCCTTATATTAGTTATATCCTAAGGCCTTTATTTCTTTAATAAAATCTACATTTATAAACTTTTAAGTGGGTCTTTTACTATGGGGTTTCCAAAAATCCGAATTTACAAAAGTTCATTTTCAAGTTGATTCCTTTAGGAAAAATATATTTTATACTTGAAACTTTAAGTATCTATTATACCTATATCCTAAGGACTTCATTTATTTAAGAAAATATCATTTTTGAAGTTGGAAAAATAGTGTTTTCTAACCCTACATCCATTATTACGAATTTGCTTTTCATAACTTTTAACTCAAAACTCCTATGGACTTCATTTCTTGTTTTCAACATTTTCTTTAGTAAAAACTCCTTTAGACTCATGAAAAATACCACTAAACATTATCTATTACCCATAGGCTTTATTTCTCTTATAAAATATAAGTTTAGAAGTTGTTAAAAGTGTTTTTGACCTTGGTTTTCAAAGTCATCCGAATTTTCAAAAGTCTTTTTCTTGTAAAGTACTTTTTTTTTTTGACTTCATGGACCCATATATATATAGATCTATACACTAGAAAAGTCATTTACTAAAGACAAAAGTGTTAATGACTATTTATGCACATAAGAACAAAATAATAATGAAACTATAAATGCCTACATGATCATGAGTATCAAGATGATGGATCTACTTTATCAAAAGCTTATATGAGTTTTAAAAACATAAAAACCATATTTTTTATAAAAGATCCTTTGTCTAAAAGACTTTTTGATGGATAAAAGTAAAGCTTTTGGTATGGAAACTCCTTTAAAAGATAGATCTACTTGTAATGGTTCGGGATTTTTGTTTAGATATCTCATTGTTCCTACTAAAAGATCATGGGAACATAGAGTTGAAATATCCAAAAATCACTTAGCCATAACAAGTTTTATGAGTTGGAAGTAATGGATCATTACTTACTTGAAGTGGATGGAAGATAGAAGAGAAAAATAGAAGTTGTGTGGATGAGTGAGGGGGCTCCAAAGTTTCGGCACACAAGGGGAAAAAGAGAGGTTTAAGGAGCTTTTTGGACTTTATAAAAGTGGACGAATGAAAGAATGAGGAGAGAGAGAGAAAAGTTAGTTTATATAGGAGTTGAATTAGGTTAAAGAAGTGGAAAATTTTTGAAAAATGGACAAGGGGAGGGGGGCCATGTAGCACCGGTTTTGAGCTTGAAGGGGGGGGGGGGGGGGGGGGGGGGGGGGGGGGAAGTTTGCTTTGTTTCATCATGATTTAACTTGATTTGATTTGTATCATTAGTCATAAGTGAATTGAAGTTGAAGGGACAAAAGTTATGGAAGAATGGAAGAGATGTGATTGATGGTAAGAGTTAGATTTGTAGGGTAGGCTAATAGGTAGACTAGGTAGTACTTTATGAATAGTAATGAATAGTTGACAAGACAATTTAATTTCCGGTAGTAATGAAATACGAATAAAAAGGCTATAACTGTATTTTTCATAAACCGGAAAATTATGAAAAATATATTTTTGAAATCCTTATTTTATTTCGGTTCAAATGAGTACTCATAAGAATATTTTTGAAATTCTAGTTCCGGGGCACGTTTTTCTATAATGGGTCTCGGGATGACCCGGAATTGAAATTTTCTTAAAATCAGATATTTTCTTAGTTTGAAATATATTCAAGAATTATAATCAAAAGTAAATTTTCTTAGAAAAGTTTATTAATTGGAAACCGAGGAAAAGCCGGAATTAGGGTTCCTAGTTCTCACTCCAGGCTTGAGCTATTCCGGTTTAGGGTTTTGGTTTCCGGTTCTAGGGTTATCTTAGCTACTTGAAAAACCGGGGTTTACAACCTACCCACCTTAAAAAGAGTTTTGTCCTCAAAACTGAACTGACGTACCTTGATTCTCAAACAACTCGGGGTATTTCCTTCGGATTTCCTCTTCGGCTTCCCAAGTCGCTTCCTCAGAAGTGTGGTTTCTCCACAATACTTTAAAATCTAATCTTTATTCCGAAGCTTCTGAGTCTTCTTATCCAAGATTTCTACTGGGTGCTCTTCGTAGGTGAGATTTTCCTTTAACCGAATCGGTTCCAACTCCACTATCCGCTCAGGGTCAGGTACATACTTCCTTAACACTGATACGTGGAACACATTATGAACTCCGACAAATTCGGCGGCAGGGCTAGCCGATAGGCCAAATCTCCCACTCTTTCCAAGATCTCAAAAGGTCCAATATACCTTGGGCTTAACTTCCCTTGAGCCCGCATTCTCTTTATGCTCTTGATTGGGTTTATCTTCAAATAGACATGATCGCCTACTTGAAATTCCAGCTCTTCTCTTCAGATCAGCCCAACTCTTCTGTCTGTCTTGAGCCTCTTTCATTTTCTGTTGAATAACCCGGACTTTATCAGCTGCTTCTTGAACCAATTCAGGACCAATAGCTAGCTTTTCCACATCATCCCAAAACAGAGGGGACCTACAACGCCGTCCATATAGGGCTTCGTATGGTGGCATCTGAATGGTTGAGTGGTAGCTATTGTTATAGGCAAACTCAATTAGGGGTATATGATTATCCCAACTTCCTTTGAATTCCAATATGCAAGCCCTTAACATGTCCTCAAGGTCTGAATGGTTCGCTCAGACTGTCCATCTGTCTGAGGATGGTAGGCAGTACTGAAATGCAACTTGGTGCCTAGGCTCTTTTGTAGGCTCATCCAGAACTTTGAAACAAACCTTGGATCCCGGTGAAATAATCCCTGCTGGTATACCATGAAGTCGCACAATCTCCTTGATGTAAATCCTAGCCAATTTGTCCAATGAATAGGTCATATTAATTGGTAGGAAGTGTGCTGACTTTGTCAAACGATCCACTATAACCCAGACCGCATCACATCCAGTGGATGTCCTCGGGAATCCACACACAAAGTCCATTGAAATTTGATCCCACTTCCATTCGGGGATAGGTAGTGGCTTTAATAATCCACCTGGCCGTTGATGTTCCTACTTTGACTTGCTGACACACGGCGCACTTCATAACATAATCGCCACATCCCTCTTCAATCCATTCCACCAATAGTGGCTTTTTATGTCCTGATACATTTGTACCTCCCGGATGCACCGTGTAACCGGAGTTGTGAGCTTCGCTCATGATCTCTTTTCTCAATTCTTCATCTTCCGGTACACACATCTTCCTTTCATTCTAACCACTCTTCATCATCCAGGGTAAAGTCACTATACTTCCCTTTGAGCACTTCTTCTTTGATCTTCTTTATCGCCTCATCATATCTTTGGGCTTCCTTAATCCTGTCGATCAAAGTGGGTTCCATAACCAAATTTGCTATCTCCACTTCGACGTCTTGCCCTACGAATTCAATTCTTAACCTTTCGAATTCCTTTATCAGCTCTTTTTGTTCTGTGATTAGGCTGCCACTTCTCCATAATTCTTTCTGCTCAAGGCGTCAGCACAGCATTTACCTTTCCCGGGCAGTAATTTATTCCCAAATCATAGTCCTTGATGAGTTCCAACCACCGTCTCTGCCTCATATTTAACTCCTTTTGTGTGAACAAATACTTGAGACTCTTGTGATCTGTGTACACTTCACATCTTTGCCCATACAAATAATGTCTCCATAACTTCAAGGCAAAAACCACAGCGGCCAATTCCAAATCGTGTTGGGATAGTTCTGCTCATGAGGCCTTAATTGCCTGGAGGCATAGGCAATGACTTTCCCTTCTTGCATCAGTACACAACCGAGGCCATTCCTAGAGGCGTCGCTATGCACTGTGTACGGCTTTTCAGGATCGGGCAATACCAAATTGGAGCTGATACTAAGCGCCGTTTCAACTCTTGGAAACTTTGCTCCCTCTTATCTGTCCATTCGAATTTCTCATTCTTTTGCGTCAGTTGAGTCAAAGGTTTGGCAATCTTGGAGAAATCCTTTACAAACTTGCGGTAATAACCAGCCAAACCTAGGAAGCTTCTCACCTCAGTTACCGTTTCGGGCTGTTTCCAATCCACTACAGCTTTGATCTTTTCTGGGTCTACTGATATTCCTTCTCCCGTCACTACATGTCCAAGAAAAGATATTCTATCCAACCAAAAATCACACTTGGATAGCTTGGCGTACAACTTATTTTCTCTCAAAGTTTGTAACGCCATTCTTAGATGCTCCTCATGTTGTTCTCTGGTCTTTGAATAGATTAGGATGTCGTCTATGAACACAATTACACATTTATCCAAGAGCGGTTTGTATACTCGGTTCATGAGGTCCATGAATGCAGCAGGTGCATTAGTTAATCCAAACGGCATCACTAAGAACTCGTAGTGCCCGTACCGTGTGCGAAAGGCTGTCTTAGGCACATCTTCCGGCTTTATTCTCAACTGGTGATAACCGGAGCGCAAATCAATGCGCGAGAACACACTTGCCCCTTGGAGCTGATCAAAGAGGTCGTCGATTCTTGGAAGGGGGTATCGATTTTTGATGGTGACTTTATTCAACTCCCGATAATCGATACATAATCTCATAGACCCGTCCTTCTTCTTTACAAACAACACCGGTGCGCCCCATGGCGACACGCTGGGTCTTACGAATCCTTGATCCAAAAGCTCCTGTAATTGGGTCTTTAATTCCTTCAATTCCACCGGAGCCATCCGGTATGGTGCCTTTGATATCGGCTCTGTACCTGGAGCTAGAGTGATTTCAAAATCAATCTCTCTTTTCGGTGGTAAACCGGGTAAGACTTCAGGAAATACATCCTCAAACTCATTCACCACGGGTATGTCACTCTTTTCTCCTCTTTCCTCTCTAATCCAGGCATCTTCTATTGGCACAATTTCTTCGTCTTCCATCATTAGCTCGAAGGAGCTTAATCCGAAATCTCTTCGCACCATGATCTCTCCAAGGAAGTCTACTCTCTCCTTCCTGTGGTCATCAAAACTTATCATCTTTTTGACAGTCCACAATGGCTTTAACCTTACTTAGCCAATTCATCCCAAGAATAACTTCATATTTACTCATCTCCAAGACTATCAAATCACTTGTTGAGATATGTCCTTGGATTTCTAGCAAACAATCCTTTATTATCTCTCGAGTCGACACAACACTACCTGTGGGTGTCTTAATCCTTAAGGTTGTGGTTGTCATGGCTATGGGTAGACCAAGCCGCTTAGCCAAGCTGGTAGTGATAAAGGAGTGGGTGGCTCCCGTATCAAACAACACATAAGCTTCATTCCCATTTACTCCTATGCGTCCTGTTACCATAAACATTTATCACTACTTGGTCCTAATCACTCAAACTATCTATTCCAGGGTTTCCATATTTCAACTTTTCCTCTTTACAGTTTTAAATTTCCTTTTTAAAACTTGCTACGAAACAAAGAACTTTATCTTAAAAAGGAACTTGTTACTAACCTGTCACAGGCCGCCATCCACATCGCCGTCTTGGTCCAGCGCGGCCAGCTCCATGCCTTCCTCCTCATCATCCTCGATCATCCATTGGCCTTCAAATTATACAGCCGCATACCATGCATGGCCGAGGCTGCACGGCTTCCACTTCTGCTACCGGACCTTTGGGTGTTATCATTTCCTGGATTCCCGTAAGGCCGGGTAGTCCACTTTTCCTCTGAGGGCACTCGGAGGTTACATGGCCCTTTTCCTTGCAAAGGTAGCAGGTTATAGTCATCTTCTTTGGGCAAGCATAAACCAGATGACCTGCTTCGCCACAAAAGAAACACTTGTCCTTCAGCTGGGGACATTGCCTTGGGTAGTGGCCTCCCTTGCACTTCCAGCAGGAAATTGGACTTGGTTTGGTTAAACCTCCCACCAGAATTATCCTTAATACCGTGGTAGGGCTTGAATTTTTCCTCTGTAGCTCGAGCTGGAGGCATCAAAGTGCCTTTTTCCGAACACTCTTTTGTCCGGTTCAGCATACTTTCTCTTCTTGGCCCCTTCAATCAAACGGGCCTTTTCGATCACCTCAAGGTAGGTCGACAATCCAGATTCATGTATCTTTATCCTTAGGTCCTCATCGAGACCTTCCAGGAATACTTGTTTCTGCAGCTCCTCACTATTTTGTATGACTCAGGAGCATACTGCAGTAGGTGATTGAATTCTGTTTCATACTGCTCAATCGTTCTGCCTCTTTGTCTCACATGCAGGAAATCTGCGCTGTACCTTACTCGAGACTGGCGGGGAAATAGTTCCTAGGAACTCTCTACGAAAGGTCTCCCAGCTAACTGGGGTTGCCAAACTCCTTCGTTTAGATTCCCACCATACACGTGCATTATATCTTAACATGTATGTGCCGTACTCCAATCGGAGGTGTGGTGGGGTCTTATGCTGCAAATGAACGCTCAATTTGAGCCAACCAATCTTCGCCTCATCGGGCTTTCCAAACGCCCCATCAAAGTAGCGGTTACTCTTTATAAAATCAGGGAGGGAACTCCTCTGGTAACCTCTTGGTGGTGGAGGGGGTGGATAACGAGCATTATATGATTGCTCCTCTGGTGGCATGGGAAACTCCTCTTGCATTCTCCTGTATGGGGGGGTGGTGGAGGTGGTAAAGATGCAGAACCCCTTAGACTTGGTTCGGAGATTTTGGGGTTGGTTCTGGTTTTGTTCTGATGAATGCAGCAAACATATTTGTCAAATTCCCGATGCATTCATCATAGCTGCCTGGGGGTCAGGCTGAGCAGCTTCAGGTATGCTAGCTTGGGGTTGATCTGGTTGATTCGCACTACTAGCCTCACTTGGGAGTGGTTCTTGCTCCCGGTTTCGGTTCCTCCGGTTTCGTCTGTTACATATTGTCTTAATAAGTTTTATTTCTTCTTTAGAGTTTTGCGGTTTATAAAACGTTGGCTAAAGAGTTTTCGAAAATTCTAGGAATAATTTAGAGAAATATAGAATTCATAAAAAGGCTCAAAGAAAATTCAAAGCTCCAAGTCGTTCACAAAAAGGCTCTTATAGTAAAGAAATCATAGCAATCGAAGGAATTTCAAATCAAGAAATCATAATAACAAAGAATTTTCTGAATCAATTTATGACATGAATGAGAATATGTTTATGCAATTAAGTATAATGAATGTATCCTACTGCTAATGCAAAAGTATGATGTTTGTGAAACTTCATTCTTGGAATCAACATAAACTTCATTGATTTGTTTGTGCCGTACAAAAGTTGTTTTCAAATAAGCTTGCAAAATTGGACAACACAAAACAATTCTTCCGATACTAGCCAACAACTTCTATCTAATAACATCTAAGGACATGGAAAGGGAAACAGACAAGGAAAACAACATACTAGACCATAAAGAGATCCTAAGGCAATTTGGCATCCCGCATTGCCTACTATTCAAAAGAAACTATTGGACTTATGGGATACTACATCCTTCATTCTAATCAGAGTCGTCTGGTGAGGGGCTGGGGAGTCGTCCTCGACTAGAAGATGCTCCATCATCCTTTCGGATGAACTGACTCAAATAGGCCCTAACAGTCAACCTCCTTCTCTGAGCGGGTCGGGCTAGAGGCTCTGGTTCCTCCTCTTCCTCTTCTTCTTCCTCTTCCTCTTCTTCTTCTGCTTCTTCTTCTCTCACTTCTTGATCTCCTACTTGATTTGTTTCCTCCATATCAACTCTATCATTAGATTCATTCCTAATTCCCATCTCTTTCTGCTTCTCTTCCTGCTTCTTCCCACATCCTACTCCATCTTTCTCTGAATTCGCCTATCCAAGGGTCAACTTCATTCACTCTCTCCACAGGTTCTGGCACTACCGGCTCAGGGGCTATGGCCTCAACCTCAGGGGGCTGCTCGCCTACTGGGTATATATCTTTCCATACGGTGGGGTCGAATTCTGGTTCTACCCTCCCACTATCGGGTATGTCCAGATCCCTATTGAAATCCCATACAACTGGTTCGGGTAGTGGGTTGGGTTGTTCTGGAGCCATGACTGGAGGGGTAGGGGATCTAGGTATTTCTTCTTCCATCCAGTTTGGGTCCTCTTCTGGGTCTTCCTCCTCCTCAGATTCTTCCACATTATTTTCTCCTCCCTCATTGTTTCCTTCATTCCCTTCATCTTCCTCAACAGCTGGGGCATTAATCAGGTGTACTCCCCCGTTTCCTACTTGTGGAGCTGGAGCTCCTCCTAGGAATGGGATAAGATCGAGGTATCTAGCTTGCCACACAAAATGATTTCTGATATCTGCCAGATTCCAATCCCTATGATCATCCAGGTCATCACGGGCATGTACATAAAGTGGTCCTATACCATGCCAATTCCCAAAGTCTGGGTGGGTGGGACTTCCTTCATTCTTAAGAATAAATGTGGCTTCTCTTAACATGGGTTCTCCCGCATATTCTACCATCACCCTCTCTAGGGTATAAATAGTCTCCATGATTGTCCATCTTCTTCTCCTTATTGGATCATATCTTAACTGATCTATCACAGATATCCATCTTGTGTATCTAAGGCCCTCTTTCCATATTTATACATCTCTTTTATTGTCCTAGGTCGCTGGACCAATGCAAAGTCTTCACATAAAACCTTAACCGTAGCCGGTATTCCACCATGGTTTCATCTAGTCTTTTGGTGAAGTTCCTAGCTCTTTCTCGGGTTTCACCCAAGGAAACCTACAACAAGAAAACTATTAATTAGCCTAGCTTTTAACTCCAATTTTATCCTAGTTACTTAGTTCTAGGTTCGATTTTAACTCTATTGTCATGCCTAATAACCTAGTGCTCTGATACCACTTAAACTGTCACGCCCCATAGGGTACCCTAAACGTAACAGTCCGCCACATGCCATATAAGATTCCCGAATTACCACCTTAGTCTTTCGAGAGTCTCATATAGATGTAAGGCGTACCTTTACACAATAGAGTACAAGTCCGAATGGAGATAAAAGCTTAATTTGGCATGCATGGGCAATAGGATATAATTCATGAACATAAATAAATATTAAATTCTAAGGGGCATTCCCCCGCAAAAGAATATTTAACGGTCCATTACAGTCATCCAAGTCTTAGAAGTTTTCTATGGAAGTCTAATAAAAAATTTAACTTCTAGGGAAAACTCCTAGCTTCGGTACCGTTCAGCCGGGTCTCTTCGCCTAAGCATAAGTGTGTAAGCTGCAAAAGGAACGAGACTGTAGGACGTAAGCTAACTAGCTTAGTGAGTGTAATCTCCCACAAAGACATTTATGTCACAACAATTCAAGCAAGTTATAATCAAGCAAGTGTATGCATCAAACACATGAGTTCAACATACATATGACCAACCGGAAATCATACGTGGATGGAATTGCGCCCTCCATCCAGCGTTGGTGTAGCAGATTAACGAATCCTGCGGTACTAACAATTATCCCGTTTATGGATCACGGCTAACCTACGATTATTCGATGTCGTTTATGGTTCACGACTAACCTACGATTATTCGATGTCGTTTATGGTTCACGACTAACCTACGATTATTCGATGTCGTTTATGGTTCACGACTAACCTACCAATGCTCATGCTCCATCCCCTTGTGATTTGCACATGTCAATTTATCATTTACTCAAGTAGTTGATTAAGCTAATTTACTTAGGCGATCAATCAATTTATCAGACAATCCATCATAGCTAACTATACAATCAAAGTTTATCACCCGGTTTCGATATTCTTAATTGTGTTCTCACATCATCAACAATCATATAATTTCCCATTAATCCCCATAATTCATATTCCATTCAATTGACCTACATTCTAGTACACTACTTTACAAGCACATACAATAAATGAATTGGGAAGAAAAACTCACTCCGCCATCGGTACTCCGGTCTTCTATTAGTAATAGTCCGGAAGTAACTCGTCACCGTCCACGAGTTCAGCTATTCATATAAGAAATTACCCTAATATTCTATCAACTTAGGACACTAAAACTCTAAGGAAACTTAGTGAAATCGGAATTCGCGTCATTTCGAAGTTCCGTTTTAAAATGGCCATAACTTGATCGTTTTAAGTCGGAATTTCGCAAATTTTATACGATTTCTATACTACTTCGGAAGAGCATTATAAATATGAAGTTTAAATCAAGTTTTGAAAATATCTAAGCCTCGGAATTGAGGATCAGATCTGTACAGGGGTTCCTTGATTCCAAAAATGCGGTTTTGATGAATGCATTTGAGATTCCTAAGTATAAAATGATACTAAATGCAATGGTAATGATTTTCCCTATCATGAATGTCATGATGTGAACTTTAATGAGTCTATGTTCTTACTATTTTTGGATTTAAAGAATTTTACAGATAAACTTTTCTTAGAAACCATTTCATACTAAATGTTTAGTAAGTGAGTTACTACATTTGACCACAATCTACATTTTACATGGATTTCTTTTTGAAAAACTCTACTTTATTTAAAGAATTTTGATCCTTATATTAGTTATAATCCTAAGGCCTTTATTTCTTTAATAAAATCTACATTTATAAACTTTTAAGTGGGTCTTTTTACTATGGGGTTTCCAAAAATCCGAATTTACAAAAGTTCATTTTCAAGTTGATTCCTTTAGGAAAAATATATTTTATACTTGAAACTTTAAGTATCTATTATACCTATATCCTAAGGACTTCATTTATTTAAGAAAATATCATTTTTGAAGTTGGAAAAATAGTGTTTTCTAACCCTACATCCATTATTACGAATTTGCTTTTCATAACTTTTAACTCAAAACTCCTATGGACTTCATTTCTTGTTTTCAACATTTTCTTTAGTAAAAACTCCTTTAGACTCATGAAAAATACCACTAAACATTATCTATTACCCATAGGCTTTATTTCTCTCTATAAAATATAAGTTTAGAAGTTGTTAAAAGTGTTTTTGACTTGGTTTTCAAAGTCATCCGAATTTTCAAAAGTCTTTTTCTTGTAAAGTACTTTTCTTTTTGACTTCATGGACCTATATATATAGATCTATACACTAGAAAAGTCATTTACTAAAGACAAAAGTGTTAAAGACTATATTATGCACATAAGAACAAAATAATAATGACTATAAATGCCTACATGATCATGAGTATCAAGATGATGGATCTACTTTATCAAAAGCTTATATGAGTTTTAAAAACATAAAACCATATTTTTATAAAAGATCCTTTGTTTAAAAGACTTTTTGATGGATAAAAGTAAAGCTTTTGGTATAGAAACTCCTTTAAAAGATAGATCTACTTGTAATGGTTCGGATTTTTGTTTAGATATCTCATTGTTCCTACTAAAAGATCATGGGAAACATAGAGTTGAAATATCCAAAAATCACTTAGCCTTATACAAGTTTTATGAGTTGGAAGTAGTGGATCATTACTTACTTGAAGTGGATGGAAGATAGAAGAGAAAAATAGAAGTTGTGTGGATGAGTGAGGGGGCTCAAAGTTTCGGCACACAAGGGAAAAAGAGAGGTTTAAGGAGCTTTTTGGACTTTGTAAAGTGGAGGAATGAAAGAATGAGGAGAGAGAGAGAAAGGTTAGTTTATATAGGAGTTGAATTAGGTTAAAGAAGTAGAAAATTTTTGAAAAATGGACAAGGGGAGGGGGGCCATGTAGCGCCGGTTTTGAGCTTGAAAGGGGGGGGGGGGGGGGGGGGTGGGTGGGGGGGGTGGTGGGGGTATTCATCATGATTTAACTTTGATTTGATTTGTATCATTAGTCATTAAGTGAATTGAAGTTGAAGGGACAAAAGTTATGGAAGAATGGAAGAGATGTGATTGATGGTAAGAGTCAGATTTGTAGGGTAGGCTAATAGGTAGACTAAGTAGTACTTTATGAATAGTAATGAATAGTTGACAAGACATTTAATTTCCGTAGTAATGAAATACGAATAAAAAGGCTATAACTGTTTTTCATAAACCGGAAAATTATGAAAAATATATTTTTGAAATCCTTATTTTATTTCGGTTCAAATGAGTACTCATAAGAATATTTTTGAAATTCTAGTTCCGGGGCATGTTTTTCTATAATGGGTCTCGGGATGACCCGGAATCGAAATTTTCTTAAAATCAGATATTTTCTTAGTTTGAAATATATTCAAGAATTATAATCCAAAGTAAATTTTCTTAGAAAAGTTTATTAATTGGAAACCGAGGAAAAGCCGGAATTAGGGTTCCTAGTTCTCACTCCAGGCTTGAGCTATTCCGGTTTAGGGTTTTGGGTTTCCGGTTCTAGGGTTATCTTAGCTACTTGAAAAACCGGGGTTTACACAATATGCCCAGTACTACTCTATAAAAGATAATCAAATAATATCCAAAAATAAAAAATATATATAAATAATTTTACATATGGAAGAACTTGCAATATCACACATATAAATATAGGTATATAGCTTTTTTAGTATCAATCAAATAGAAAAATGCATAGAAAGATTGAATGAAAAATTATAGGTTTTTAAGGGTACCAATTCCAATGTATCATAGAGTATATTCATAGTTCAAAATTTTCTAACAAAGTAATATTCAATTGAATATTTATACTTAAAATTTAAAGTTATTATAGGAAATATACAATTGATCTTTTGCTTATCATCAATAGTATCTCGATCAAATTTCAAAAGGTGGTGTGGCATAGTAAGCATTAATTAAAGAGTATAAGTGGTATAATAGTTGTTAGGGAAAATAACTAGTAAATTTTTTAAGCAAAAGTTGAATTAAGAAAGATATTTAGTAACTTTTGATATCATGAGCAAAATTGAAAATATCTGCAAATTCATTTAGTGATTTTGACATTACATCATCATTAAAAGGAAATTAAATTAAAAATTAGAACTGCAATTCCATAACCATAATGATGGATACAACCCCATAAATTGCACATATATCCTATTATGCTTACTCCATGTATGCTTAAATTCCTTATTTTAGAAATTGAACACTTAATTTTGAAATCTTTAAAGGCATACTTTTGAATTTAATTCTATTATTTTTCATTGGATAAAAAATTAAAAAAAATACTAAATGCAATTTCTTATCTATATTATTAAATTCAAAGGCTCACTTTTTGGTACTTTTAGTGTAGATATAATTTTTAATATATGATTTGACAAAAATGACCCATGCAATTTGAATTTATAACTTTTTTTTTTCAATATAAAAACTACTCCCTGCTTAATCTTTTTTGAAACCATAACTACTATCCTCATCTTTTTTTCACTCTTAATTTGCATTTTAATGTAAAATAAGACTAATAATAACATTCAAATATATTATAGTCAAAAATTAATATTTATAATAAAATATTTTAGGGTTTTTTATGGATACTATTAAATTTGTACACGCAACGTGGGTGCACCATCTGCTAGTTCTTTTTTAAAGGAAAATTTGTCATATTTGGTTAAAGAGTTATTTCCACACAAATCCTAACACTTATTTATTTAATTTCATTTTTTAATGGGACCCACAATTTTCAATTGCAATCATATTTAACTTTTTTTTTTGAAACTCAATATTACATTTAAAAAATATTAATATTAACAGTTTTAATTACAAAGAAATATTTAATACATTTTTAATAAATAAAGTATCTAAAATAATTTTATAATCCAAATATATTAGAAAAAAAAGAAAAGACAATAAACTATCTACAACCTCGACTAAGCTACAACCCATTCAAGAAGCATACTATTGTATACATAGCCATTGAAACAACCATAAGTCCAATCCGTTACTATAAGCCATAAGTGTGACACCCAGACCAGATCGTGTTTTTGTTTATCCTTTATCGCCAGGCATTAACATATACCATTCCTTCATCTAAAAGATCTGCCTAAATGCAACCTTTCTCTCTTTAGCTTCTCCTTACCAACCACTAAACTACTACAACCACATTTCACCACCTAAAAGATCCAAAGTCGCTACCTTTTGATTAAGAAACATCCCAAAAAGTCACCAACCAACAAACCCATTTATATCACTAGTGACCTATCTCCAAGTAACCATTCCCATTATGTTTGTTATTGTGTCACTATCACTGCTTGAAAGAGTGTGCAATGATAAAACAATCTGACATAGTTTATTATAAGAAAAAATTTCCATTTTCTACCTTTTCTCTATCTGTTCTTCAATTAGTACATAACCTCTCACATAAATACCCAAAACCCAATTCAGAGCTAATCCAACAACCCAATTCATTTATTTAAACGTTCACCTTAACATTTGTCTTATCTTCTCTCATTAGCTAAAATGACTCAACCTTTAGGATGTGTAAGGGGGTGGTTGTTTAGCTACACACACTGCCTCCAAACAATGTGTACAAGGCATCTAATAACTAGATCAGTTTACTAATCATACTTAGACGTGAAATTGTGATTAGGTTCTTTAGTAAAACCATAGTGAATTGAAAGACAATTTACCAAAATTTAAGAATTCATTATATCAATATGTACAAAGTGCTTTAAGAAAGAGTGGAATGAAAATTCAAAGTTTTAAAACAGTTTAAGATAACAACCATAAGAGGGGAGCCCGGCTCAACCCAGATACAAGCTTAGCACTTAGCCCAAGTGTGATAGAATAGTTAAAGGTTTACAGCCATCCATTGAAATGATAATAAATATTAAAATAGACTTTCAAAAGTGTCACTTAGATCTCTAATCGTCAGAATCACTCTCTAAACTCATCAGTCTCGAATCCTACAGAATCATAGTGAAGATCCACATATGAACTCTTGGCATTACCTGAAATAGTAAAAAAGTGATAGGCGAAGTCCAATACACAATAATCAAACACATTTATGCATGTCATGCACACCTAAGCTAATATAACAAGCACAAGTTAAGTTTAATTAAGCTTTAGGTCAACAAATAAGTATTCCTCGAGTCCTAGAAATACAGATATGCATAAGAGTATTCAAGACTCATGCCAAACAAAAAGGTTAGTGTTCCATCAATGGATCATGCATGGAAGAGCGAGCTTCAATAAGTCCCCAAAACTTACTAGAAAGAAAAGGAAGAAAATAGTCTCATCTAAGTCATCTCCTCACAAACTGCTACCAACGAGCATGGTCCACTGTAACTCTTTATATGGGGTCCTATAACACTTATAACTCATTACAACTTCGTATCTGTTTCTAGTTAGCTGCCCGATCTAGAAAATTTTCCTATTGGCCACCCGCTAAGCCTAGCCATACATCTGTGGAGGCCTAAGTACCTAGGCTACCACATCATACTAAAGTTATGATCAAACTAGCAACCCAGTTCGAGGGTGTCAATCCTTGAGTAAGCAGCCAAACAGTAACCAACACTCAATTAATTCAAGTTTAAATTCTTAATTTGATTATGAAAATTATCCTAGTAAGTCGCGCACCTAATAACCGAAGCGGTCATTGAGTATCTCCATAAAGCTTAAAGTCTAAAACTATTCATGATTGGCACCATAATCAGTTCATGATTAATTATCTTTAATCCTTTTGTATTGTTTGTTATATCTTGCTCTCATTGACTTAACAATTTTACTCAAAGATCATGTTTAGAGGGTTATTTAAGTCTAAGGAAGAAGTTGGATTAAGATTAGTTTGATTTGGACAAGGATTGAAGAATGAATAAGGAATTGAAGGGGAGTACGACAAGTACAAGTAGAAATGCATTACCCCATGTTTTTTATATGGTAGCTATGCTTTAGATGTTCCTCTTATTTTGGAGATCAACAAGGTGCATAGGTTGAAACACTACGTCGTGTTTTCCCCGCATTATACTAGAGAAAAAGGAGTTTCTTGGCCTAATGAGAAGCACGATTAGATAGGTCACCCATGTCTTAATCCTGTTTTTCTAAGAAATCAAACTCAAGAAGCAACATGGGTAGACGTATGTCCTCCCGTTTCATTGCGTTCCATCATGTTTTTCAGACCAGAAAGAAGCACAAGGAAAACACGACTGAGTTATCCTTTCGTGTTTCTCCACATCTCAAACATCCTTGAAAACAGAGTGAAGCACAGGGGAAACACGATGCCATGTTTTTTCTGGGTTCTGTCTTTAGTCTTGTTTTATTGGTCAGAAAGGAGCATAGGTGGAAGCACGATGTCGTGTTCGCGTCGTGCTCTTATGGATTTGGTGTATTTCACGATTGAACTTGTCATTTCCATCAAAACATGCTTTTGAAAAAAATTTGGTGATTAAAGGGTATTAGATGATCGTGTTATGCCTGGACTCAACTATATTCATCTCTCATATGCTAAAACATAGCTAATTCAAGTTCAAATCCTAAAACATCTATTTTGATAGCAACTACCAAGTTATCATGTTTTCTCTAAAATTTCCAAAACATTTCATGTACAATCCTTCATTTAACTTACTCTAACATCAATAACGTCACTTCCTACTTATTCCATGATCTTGTCCATAATTTTAGATGCATAGTAACGTTCATTTCTTCTCAAAGTTAATCTCTAGCAAGATTTCAACTCGCAACATGGTCACTCTTCTCTTTAATATTTCCAAACTTATCTTATCTCCTCATTATCATATATTCATAATACTAAGAGTTGATATTTAGGTCTTACCTTGTTGTTGCAACTATAAGGAGGTACTCCAAAGCTCAACAAACCTCCAAATGGGATTTCCTTGCTTTCTTCACTTCCTACCAACATTCTTATGTCAAAATCTATATAAAAAACACCATAAACTTTGCATTTTGACACTTAAAATCTTCACACTTTCCTTGTTAAAAATTTCCTTGAGCTTCTTACACTTCTCCTTCTCCTAGTTCACCTTCATTGTCCATATTTCCTATCATGAAATGGATAATCTCAGTTGATTAGTTCTATTCCTTCCTTAATCTTACTTAGTTAGCATTTAAATGGAGCCAAGGGTCTAGCGTTTCTTACCTTAGGGTTGTAGTAGGTTTCCTAAAAGGGTAATGACAAAAAAAAATGTAAGGCTCCTCTTAGAGTGCCACATGGCATGATCTCTACCATCTATCTCCATTAAGCTTTTATGTAGTAGATTTTTCTAACATTAGTCCATAAATCAACCCACTCTCAATTTCATTTACCCAATGTTCTTATAAATTTTATTCATTCTCTTGATTTAGATTTCTAATTATTTTTCAGCTATTATAAACCCTTAAATTTTGAGATAAATTTTATGCATAAACCCGGTTGGCGGTCAATCGAAACCCTAAAAGTTAACTAAGTCAATAACAAATATTAGTATATCTAGATCAAGCAATCTCGTGCTTAAAACCCTAAGACAATAAAAATGAGTTAACTATAGATGATAGTTCGAAATATTGTCATCTAACCTAAAAACATAAGATTGACCTAAATCTCGCTTGTTTTGGATCCGAACGGGACCAGCTTCTAAATTCAAGGTCCCAGTGCACAAAATTGTGAAATTATTCTGACAACATATCTAAAATCATACTAAGATAATGATTTATAAAATATCAGGTTTAGAATTTTTCAGCTTCTAAAAATATCAGACGTAGTCTTTTTTCGCACATTTTTCTTACCATTTGTAATTTATTTGTCTTATAAACAATTCATCTATCTCTACCTTTTCTTACTATCTATTCTTACACTCTTACAACACCTACTCTAACATTTTTATTTCAATACTACTTTATACGTATCATATCTTACACATTACTTACTTTTTGATACAAAAATATAAAATTAATCAATTTCTCTCACCCTCTTCCTTCTAACCAGCA
Source organism: Combretum micranthum (assembly GCA_024138025.1). Taxonomy (NCBI): domain Eukaryota; kingdom Viridiplantae; phylum Streptophyta; class Magnoliopsida; order Myrtales; family Combretaceae; genus Combretum; species Combretum micranthum. The sequence goes on along the minus strand of JAMXBD010000038.1, from coordinate 457,128 downwards.
CCAACTCTTTGTTTCTATATCTATTATATTTTCTTTTTTAATTAATTTTATTTACTCTTATTTTCACTCCAAAACTCTATAAATACCCTCTCCATCTTCATTCTTTGCATACTTCCATCTAGACATAACAAAACTCTACCAAAATCACTCCACAAATTTCATTCTTCTTTCCTTATTGAAACTGTGAGCCTCCCTCCCCCACGTCTTTGTGTTTTCACAAGTTTTTATTCATTCATCTTCCACAAACTCATCTCCAAGTTTAGATAAACCACGAAACCTTCTCTTATCTTCATGTTAACATAACATGAATACTTTGTATGCTGTAATTTCTACACTCAGTGAGCATTATTGTAAACCCCTTAATTTTTCATAATTCTTAAAAAATAATCCTATAGTTAAATACCAAAACCAAGACCTTGAAAACTGACTTAAGTTAAAACCGAATTCTAAATAAGATCAAATACGAAAATTCTTAACCTTAAGAAAAAGTAAACCCTCAAAACAAAATGGAAAATCCAATAATCATTTGATTCACTATCCGTACGCCAACCAAATCATCTATCTAATCCCTAACAAGCAAATCAAGATGATAAATCCAAATAACACTCGACGACAAAATACTAAAATCTTAAATCCTTTGGTGAATTTTAGAATAAAAAATTTCAATTACCACCAAAAGTCAAACAGAGTCAACCCATAACCCTAGACTCGGTTAAATAATCTCGAAAATTGAAAAAAAAATATTACATGAATCATAAAAAATAAAATAAAATGTAAATTTTGAACAAAAAATATAATACGGTCAAAAACCCTAAAATTTTATGATCTTACGAATAAATCAAAAAGCCGGAAGTCAAACCAGAAACCTAAAAATCAACAAAGTCTACAATAAACCCTAATATTTAGATCCGGCAATCCCGCGCTTTTAAACCCTAAGCGATAGAATTGAGATAATTATAGATAATAGTTCATAATAATATAAGGAAGATAAAAAAATATCATATTCGTTAAATTTTAGTGTGTTTCGAACCCGAACCGGATCAGTTCTCAGAAAGCATGTCTCGAGCTTAGAATAGTAAAAATATTTTGATGACACCATGAGATTTGTAATAATACAATGATTTCAAAAATGTTAGTTTTATAATTTTTTGATAGCTAAATATATTAGATATCACATTTTTATGCGTAATTTCTTTACTAACAATAAATTACTATTCACTATTCATTATCTTATTCTATACTATTCATCCATATCTACTTTTCGTACTACCTATTCTTACTACATATACACATATTTTCTTACTTTTAACTTTTCACATACAACTTTATTTACATCATACTTTACATATTATTATCTTTCTCTACAAAAGTTAAATTTACATCATATCTTCTCTCTCTCTCTCTCCCTCTCCCTCTCTCCTCCCCAACACCCCACACCACCACCCCCCACCCACCCCCCCCTCCCAAATGCCATCCACTCCTTCCTCTCTCTTTTCCTCCATTTCTTTTCTTTTCTTTTCTTTTCATTTATTTAATTAACTCATAATTCCTTCCACATTTATCTATAAATACCTCTTTCTTCATTCACTTCTTACACACTTTCTTTTACCATAACAAAACTCTATGAAAATCATTTCTCAACTTCTCTCTCTAATTTTTCTTTCCCAAAATTCTCTTCACAACTCTTTCTTCTTTCATAAAACTAGCAACCACATATAGCTACTAAAACTTCATTTCTTCTTTAACCAACATATAACTTTAGGTAAAGATTCCTACATTTATCTTCATGTCATGCAACTTAACATGACCATAGTATATGTTTCTTGAATCCATGTTTAGTAAAAAATTAATATATTCATGTTTTGTTCTTGTTCATGCCTAAACTTCCATTATGTCATTATTGTTATTATATTGCTATATTGATATTGTTATTATTGCTCCTAATCTAACTTTATATATTATTATGTATATATATATTTATATTTCTTAAAACCTAAATGCTCACTAACCTAACCTCTTATTATTGCTCTTATTAATATGCTTTTTCTTTTTTTCTTCCTTTTCTTTTCTGAACTAGTTTATACTTAGTTCCGGGATGCCTTGATGAAGCTAATGCTCCTAATACTTGACCAAAAAGCCTTGATGAAGATACGACTTCCAATACTTGACCTTATTATTATACTTATTTGCTTTTTATATTTCTCTCTATCTTATCATGTGATTTTTTCTCTTTCTCCTATGTACATATTCATATTCATGCATGATCATATTGATTCTTGTCTCAACAAAAATGAAGATGAGATTTTCTTAAATAAGGAAAAACAAGACTTGGCTTTATTTAAAATAAAATTTGTCACTTAATAAAGATTTTTCCATCAAAGACTTGTGTCACGCCTCAAAATGGGGCTTAGTAGGATTAATCTAAAGCTACCATATCAGGTGTGCACCTGTAATATGAGAGTCATCTTATAAGTCAGAGTGTACAAGACTCTTTTTATTTATCAATGTTAATCATATACATGATATATTATATAATTGGATTTCAACTATGGAATCCAATTTTCCAATTTCTACCAAGATCGCAGAGAATCGGTATCCCCTACCAAATGGTGAAAATAGGTTTCAAACTACAACTTACAAAATTCAAAATTTATCTAATTTACATTCTAAGTTTACCATATTCTATATTTATATCTTCAATAGAGTTCGTTAGAGAAGCTCTCTTCACACATTCCTAGCCTAATCCCAGCTAGTATTAATCCTGCACAAAAACTGTTGAAGGGTGAGCGAACCATGGGCTCAGTGAGATAACTTGACTAAACCACACATCAACCAATAACAAACAAGTATAATTATCAATCATATGCATTGCAACAATCAATCATATGCACATTACAAGCTTAGATGGTCTAGAATCCAAAGCAGGATGGAAATTTACGCCCTCTCATCAGGGCTGAAGGAACTCGATACTATGGCCCACCTACCCAGGAGAAACTAAGTATACAGGAAAGCCACGATCCTCATTGTAGTTATCTCTTTATACTTTAGGCACTCAATTCCTGTTTTAAGCCTTAAAAACTCCACTGAGTATTAGTCATTTCATAGCCATACTATGGGCGGTGTCCTTCATTACCAGTTAATTCCCATGGAACCGACGGAACAAAGGTAATCTTGCGTAGAACTAATAGCCTCTTGCCTGGAAAAACCAAGCATTATCAGAGAACCGAAATACTAACACGTAGTAGGCTGCCACATCTTCAAATGCAATTTATGCAAATCATGTGATGGATGTCCATTTCATTTATAATACTAGTAGTTGTTAATCAAGTTTAAGGTGATCATACGATTTACAGACAATCATCAACATGCTTCATACATCATTTATCATACAATAGAATTATCACTTATATTATGGTAATTTGTCATTCAATCATACACCATGCATCATGCATTATCCCTAATCCCGCATGCATATCAATTGAATATATATTATTCCAAATGCAACTATACTGCAAGCACAAACAATGTGATAAAGTCAAGTAACTCATCTGTGGTCCTTGCTAAATCATTGTATAAGCTACTGGAAGTCTAGGAATTGATCTATTTTCCTATGAAAGGAAATAACAGAGATTCATTATTAGACTGTTTTTGTAAGAGAAGTCTTCCTAGGATTAAAGGCGTTGATCTCGATCGCCGGATATTAGACTAAGCCTGTTATATTAATTATTGTCTCTTCAATACTTTAATTGAATCCTTATAGGTGCCTAATTATTCCGTATCAGTATTTGAGACAGCTTTTATTAAGGTTTTAATCCTTATAGTAAGGAATATTTATCTTTTATTTGTTTTCATTTTGCTTCTCTCGATCTTAATTGTTATCTATATTTTTATTTAAGGGGGTTTTTCTTTTCTTTAAGTCCTACTGCCTTTAGTAAAAGATTATTGTTTATTAATTATTTGCCTGTCAACCTTATTTGTCTCTTGAATTGGTATTTTTATTTATTTTAGGTTATGTTGTAGTATCTATACCTTTCAAAAATTATTTTGATAAAATCGTATGTTTATGGAGTTTAGATATATCACATTTTTTATTATACTACAATTTTATTTTTATTGTAAAATAAGCTAAGTTTAATAATATCATATTATCAGTAATATTAGTATTGAAAAATTAATATCAATATTAGTAATAAATACAAGTATAATAATAGTAACAAGTTTCATACTATTAGTAAATAATAATATTAGTGACAAAAATAATAATTGTATTGATGATAATATAAATATAGTGACCTTAACATAAAAATAACAGTATTAATAATCAATATAACTCGTGATGAAAATATCAATAATAGTGAATACTATACTCGGTAGTAATAATAATAGTAATAATCATAATCATATTAATAGGAATAGCAGTACCATTAATATTGGTTAATTAAGAGTGAAAACTGAATGATTTTCTAGTTTGCGATTTCTTATTCTTTTTAAATCCAATTTCGCTGTATAAATAGTATATTTGATAGTACTCTTCGAGTACTTTCTATTAGTGAAATTATTTTTAAGAAAAGAGACTTGTAAAATTTTTAAATTTTTGAAACATATGTACAGGTTTCAAGTGAATCATGAAAACTGTGGTGAAAACTTGTTTTGATGATATCTAACTCATTTCTAGCCCCTTTTTTACAAATAAATAGTCTTTTTCATAGTATTTTCTAAGTACAATCTATTATTGGTGTTGTGTTTATTAAACAAGGTCATTCAGAGGGAAAAAAAGGCAAGAACAATTCACTCTGTTCGTATAAATCTGGCAGCAATAATCTAATTTTTGTTTTTGCAACATCTAATTCGTTTCTTATCCATCTTTAACAAATAAATAGTCAGTTTCATAGGATTTTTCATGTTCTTTCCATTTGTGGTATCATTTTTGGCTTATAACAAACACATCAATACAGCTTATTCAATCTTCCTAGTGATTTACATGAGTTATCTAAAGTTCAACTTAGTTTTGTTGTAGTTTAGATATGGTTTTGGTTTTTCCTTTCTAGAATTTGAATTTCTACACTTAAAAATCTTCAAGTTGATGTGTTTATATCCTAAATAGCCTAAATATCATCAATATACTATCATATCAATTTTGATAAATTTAGAAGTCAATTTCTAGAGATCAAACATGATGAACACTTGAACTTAATATGATCCTTACCTTGGTTGGTACTAGAATGAATTTAGCTCCTCATTCTTATTGAAAATAATGATCTAAAGATGAAGGTAAGGAGATAAGTAACTAAGGAAAAATTAATCTAGTTAAACTAGCATATATATATATATATATATATATTTTTTCTTACCTTGTTGAGCTTAGATTCCAACTTGGATTTATGGTATATCAAGGGCTATTTAACTTGGTTTTTTATGTTGTTGGAGGAAGGGATTTGATGTCCTTAAAGTGTTTTGATATTTAGATAAAAGATAGGAAGTAAAACAGGGGTTTTCTACTCTGTTTTAGGACTCTTCAAAGGCTGTCTAAATGAGGGAATAACAAAGGAAAAGGGGCTGTTCGTATCTCCACTTGTAGCTATATTTTTAGAGTGAGTTTGTGGGAGTTAAGGGCTAAATTTGTAGCTAACTTAAGCCTATATATATGTACTAAGGTTAGGCTAAATTTAGGAGACTAAGGAAGGTGTTTTGGACTTGATAAATACAAGTTCCAGTTATTGTTCTCAGGTAGAAATTATAGTGCGATTTTGAGGAAGATTTTTATTATATTTGTATAAGATTTATGGCTGATTTTAAGAGGCATTAATTATATTTGTTTGGTAGTTAATTAAGCTCATTTGTGGGTGTAATTTAGGGGCTCAAGTGGCACAAAAATCGGGTTGAAATTCGTGTGAAAGCAAAGGCCAAATTCCAATTTTTCTGCTGTAGGTTTATTTGTTGTTTTTCCATGTTGGTTTGCATGGTTTTTTATCAGATTTCCTTTGTTGTTTTCTATCCAACAATTGGTGTTTGAAGTGTACATTTGAAGGCTTTTTGTTGGTGTTTAATAGTCAAATATCTAACTCCTTTAAAGCCTAGAAACTAAGCTATAGTCGGTAGAGACAATTGGGTGACAAAGCTGTTGTTTGTTCCATTCTTTCTCCTGCTGCAACTGGAAATCACGGTGGAGTACAAGGCAAAATGGAGTTGTTTCCTTACTTGTTTGAGTTGGATTTTCCTTGCATTTAATGAGTGTCTAAGCTGGGATTTGATGATTGGTTGTTGGGTCATTGTCTTGTTGAAATTGGAGTCCAAATTAGTGCAAATTGGGACGTAAGTTGCAACCGAAATTCTCTAGTCTGTACTGTGATGTACTTCCACGTGATTTCAAATTCTGCTCCGGTTTTCAAAATTTTTTTTTTTTTTTTGTTTACAAATTTACTAAAATGTTTTATCAAATATTAGTTTATAATATTTTAACAAATATTAGTTGATAACGTATGTTTATAATGGTTAATTAAGAGTTTTATCGAAATAGAATTTTCCTATGTTACTAAAAAACTCTAAGTTGTTTACACGAACAAATTTTTAGTTCCGAGTTTACACAATTAATTATTTTTAGTATTTTAACTTAAGCAGTTAAATTTTTCAAGTTCAATAAATTAAATTAGGAACTTAGTCTTAATGAATTCAGAATTCCCTAACAAGTATAACAGCGGGTTTTGAAATTTTCATTTTAGATCTAGACTACTAATTATTGATCTGTATTAGTATCTATTATGTATTTATAATCTTAGTAATTCATCTTTGGATTATTGTTTTATACCAATAAGCTTTGTTAATAAGCTATATCTTATTTGTTTTGAAATTTTGAGCCACTTATAATAATATCTTGAATTATTAGCTCAAGATACGAAATCTTGTTTTTGGTATCTATTAAGGTCAAAGAAATTTTTATTCGAGTTTTTCAAACTAAGAATGAGTTTATTACAATTCATAGATCTATTCTAAGATTTTTGGTTGAATCATATATTTGATATTAGTTTCACATTTGCTAATTTGTTCACTTTCTAGTTATGAAAATTATTGAAGGTTACATTGGCAACTCAGGATTTTAATTTCTAAAAATCCCTAAATCTTGTAATTAGAATATTAGTGAAATTTAAATATTTATTTAAGATCTAGATTCTTAGAAATCAATCTATTTGTGTTCTTATCGGATCTTTTGTAATTCTAGTGATTTTTCTTTAGTCCCTAATTTTATAACTTGTAGGTTCTAAAAATCAATCGTCTTTTATTTGTAATTTAAAATTATGATTTCTTGTGTGATTATTGATCATTTTACCAAATATTATGTTTTACTATATAGGAGTTATTTATATAAATTGGTTACTGACAACACATTTTTTTGTCTAATGCTACTTAATATTATCAATAGATTGAAAATAGTTTGAACACTATTACTTCATTATTTAACAAGTGTGGGATTTATTTTCTAAGTATTGAGCTTAAGGAAAAAGAACTTAGGAATTTATATTAATAATAAGTTTATCATTGTTTATAAATTATTTGAGATTATAGAAGTAACAGTTGGTATTTCAAAATTTTTTATTGGTAGAGATTCTAATTTTTCTAATTATAATCAATTTCATTCACACCTTAACATTTTTAAATTGAAAAAAATTTGGACTGATTTTTACTACTTGTTCCAATTATTCAATATGATTCTATATTAATTTTTAGTATTTGTTAAAATTAGGTTACACAAAATTAAGGGGATTACAACTTGGAAATTGTTTTTAATAAACTCTTTTAAAAAACATAGACAAGCTTAACATGGATTTTTTCAAGTATCAACAAAGAGGATTTTTTCAAGAAGTAACTAAGTAAATAAACATTCTCTTTTCGAAATAAGTAACATAAGATTTATTAAAATTCTAATTTGACAATTCCTTGTTATATAAATTTTCATAAAAACTTAATTATAGGATTTTTACTAACTTCATAGTTAAAACTAGGAACCAAACAATCTTTCTAAGTCAAATTTAAGATCTACTTCCTAAGTTAAATCCACTTAGAAGTAAAATTGGTATTCAATTTAAGGAACTAAATTTTCAGAAGCAAAATCCATTTTTTTTTTTTTTGAATTAAGGAAATACAAATAATATTTATGGTGACTAGACACTCACTTATAACAAACTAAAGATTTTCAAAGGAAGGTCCATGTATGGGAAAATTATGAATTAATAAAAAAAATTTTAAGCATGAAGATTTATATTAAGTCACACACTAATTTTTCTTACATACTAAATCTTGAAACATCTTTTATACAACTTGGAATGATTTTCCTCATAACCACATAAAGGTTCATATTTTGGAAAATAATTAGTTAAAAGAGTTTAACATGAAAATAAAACATTCATAGGCTCAATTTAAGTATGAAATCATAATTTTCTTTAATTAAGTTTCACACTTACAAAATCTAAAGAAATTATAATTTTATTTAAAGAGTCAAACTTAGAAAATTTTTTAAAAAGAAATACATTTGGGTTTTTATGTCACAAATAGGTAAAACCATGTTTTATAAAAATAAATTGTTGAATAAAAATTTGTGAACAATATAAAACCTTTAAAGATTTTAAATTATGACTTTCTTGTTACTAAGTCACAAATTTATAAAATAGCAAATTCATCACAAGTCAAAGAATGATCCTTCACAAAACTCTATTTTTCGCAAAATTATTTACAAAAGGCAACGTCACTAAAATCATGTATACAATATGATATATATATATATTCAAAGGATTTTTCAATCATATAAATATCTATATTTTTTTAGGAAGAAAAGTTTGAAAAATTGTAGTTTGAAGACCAGGAATTTCATAATGATTCTATACCCTACTGTTTCCAAACCCAAATGGCTTTTTATGATAAAAATAACCATATAAATAAATAGATCTTTTTGAGTAGGTAGAAAACAATATATAATATGCGAAATTCCGAGTTAAAATAAGCAAGTTATGATCATTTTAAGTTGGAATTTCATTATACGTGATTTTTTACGAACATAGTAAAATAGAATTAGAAAGTTTAAGTATAATTTCTACAAAATACTAAACCCAAGTATTTCTTTTATCTAGGTGACGAGGAATATGGGATTTCCCTTCTTAAGGATTACTACGACTAAAAACATTGCAAAATGGATAAGTGAGTTTTTCCTCTTAATTTATTTATCTTGCTTGTGCTTGTAGAATAGTGGCATTAGTATACTAAGAAAAGATAAAAATAGAAATGTATGGGGAATTATGGGATATCTATATATATGTGATTCTATATTTATGTGATGAAATGAGAAATAAGCATCCGCTGAGTTACATTTTTTTCGGAAGGCTACTACTCCTATGCATAAAGTTAGATGGGTTGTTAGCGTATTGGGACACCGGCCATGCTCCTTCCTAGAGAATCCACATCGCTTAGGGAATGCAACTCTAGGTTCGAAGCCGTGCCAACCGAATGCTTTGGGCGAGAGCCTGGGGACTAGTAATAGAAGGTTGAGAGGATCTTCATCAACAATTCTCTAACATTCGATATTGAGGAATAAATCCATTCTATATATGGTTTTTGGATAACTATATATATTTGTGTAATCATGTAATTGTTGCATAACATGCATAGCATATGCGTGAAAATTAAATAAACTTGTTTAAAATCACAATACAAATAAAAGGAAATATCTCACTAAGCTAGTTGTAAGCTTATACCCCCATAAATATTTGTTGAAACAGGTATACTTGTGGCTCTATTCGAAGATCAAGACATTAAGGAAATCATTAATGAATTTTTAAACTCTTATGGAAGCAATGGGTACATGGGATGAATTTATTTTGTAATTTCCTTATATGAAATGTATGCTATGTTAGTATTTTGGAGACTACTAAGAAATGTATTTATATAGACTTGAAGACAATAACGAAGGTATGCCCCTAAGATTTGTAATCAACCATGTTTATATTTTATGATAAGTATTTTTCTTGCATTTTTACTTAATCGCTATCAATGTAAATTACATTACTTCGATGCGTTCTCTTGGTTGTGATGTATGTCTTATACATGATATGGAAGCCTTTACGTGACTAAGGTAGTTATTCCTAGGCTTTAGTATTGTGTACAACGATTTGCCGCGTTTATGATACTCCTTGGGGCGTAACAATTATACTAGGAAAGAAATCATGGAAAACAACAACTTGTTCATGTTTTGTTGAACACTATTTTAATTTATGATTTATGTTATGTTCTTGTTACAATTATGCTACTAACGTAACTTCTATACACTAGTATGTATAAATATGTATCTATATATTTCTAAAGCCTAACACTTACTAATCTAATTTCTTATTATGCTCTTACATTGTTTCTTACATATTGCTTACAATAAACAAGACTGGTCATCTTCTAGTCTTAGACTCGTCTATTATCAAGTCAAAACATAAAATGGAACTAGTCTATAATCTAAGTCTCGAAAGCCTTGTACATAATCTAAGACTCCAAATTTCTTTCTTTTTCTCTTCTTTCTTTTTCTTATTTACTATATTGTTTAGACTAAAATATTCAAGTCTTGGGGAGCTTTGGTAAAGTTTAAGACTCTCATGATATTCTTGATTGATTTACGAGACTAAATGTATTTCAAGTCTCGAGAAGTCTTGAAATACATCTAAGACTTCCAAGATTTGTCTTTCTTCTTTTTCTTTTCATTCTTTTTCATTTCATATTTTTCTTTTAAGGTGACTAGAATTTATTCAAGTCTCAAGAAGTCTTGATGACAAGCTAAGACTTCCATCCTTATTTTTTGCTCTTTAATTTTATATTTTTGTTATTATGTTACATAAGTTGATTCCTAACATAAATAATATGTTCGCTTGCACGCATGATCATTAAGTAATGTTGTTGCCATAGTAAAAGATTTTCAAAATAAAAACAGCCATTATGTTCTATTTTATAAAGATGAGACTAAAGACTTTCAAAATAAGTTTGCCACACTTAAAGAGGATTTTCCTTAAAGATAAAAATAGATAGCTAGTCACACTTTCTTTAAAATTAAATGTTGGCAAGACTTTGCTATGCAAAATTTTCTTGAAATATATTATGGCATATTAATAAGAACCAAGAACAAGTTAATTTTTCATAAGCTAGTTTAGAATCATCCAACTTAAGATGAAGGAAATACTCAACATAGGAAAAATCATGTTTATAGAATACGAAATTATTTTATGCAGTTAAGAAAATATAGAAATAGTAATCTTAGTAATTATATATATTTACATTTAATATAAACTAAAATTTGTAACTATCTATCCTTATGTAAAGAAGCTTTTCCCAAAAACTTAACTTTTCAAATTTTTAAATCAAATTGTTTTACTAAAAATCATTCTTGATGAAACATTACTAAAATCATGCATATGATGTGAGCTAATATAAGTATCAAATGATTTTCAAATGAATAAATGCTTTATGCTTGCTATGAAATTTTTAGATGGTGTAAAACTTCACAAAAATACAATTTTGTGGGCTGGAACCTAAAAAGCCGAATTAGTAAGGCCTTATTCTGAGACCCAAATGACCGTAATTATTAAAGGTAACCTTAGAAATAGATATATCTTTTTGAGTAAGTAGGAAACGATTACTTATATGCGAAATTTCAAGTTAAAATGAGCAAGTTATGATCATTTTAAGTTAGAATTTCTACAATGCGAATTTTACCATGAATTAGAATATAGAATTAGAAAATTTGAGTAGAAATTCTATGGAATACTCATTTTGGGTATTTCTCTTGTTTAGGTGACCTGAGACACGACATTTGTTATTAGAAGGACTACTTTGATTAGGATTGCTTTATTACAACATAGCCAAGTGAGTTTACTTCCTTAAATTTTTGTACTCATGAATATGCTTGTAAATTAGTAGCACCAGAGATAGGGAAGGATAAAATGATTATACTTATACATGATAACGTTGGTTGAAAGAATACTAAGCATATCGAAAGTTGAATTGATGATAATCATATAAATATTGTTATTACGATTTTGAAGTGTCTGCATATTATATGATCACCTTTGAGATATTTTAATTACATGCTAAGGACTTAATAAATTGATTCATGCATATCACCTAGTGAGTCTCATTGCATTCACTATTATACATTTGGTAGGACAAGTGCATAATAGTGGTGGTTGGCATAACCAGTAGTATCTATATATGGCGAGTAGTAGCCAGTAACATTTATAAAGTGGCGAATAGTAGCCAGTAAGACCTACATGTTTTTTATGGCGAGTAATAACTAGTAAAATCTACAAAATTTATTTGCGAAACTTTGGTCGTAACTAGCTGGAAACACCTAACCCTAAATGAAGAGCATAAATTCATTCAACATATATTTCCTGGAAAATTATATGTCTTGCTTGCTCACATGTTTGATGCATATTATATGTTTGTTTAATTATAACTTGTTTGATATTTTTGTTTCGAGTATACTAATTCGGGAATATTCTCATTAAGCTCGTTAAGGTTACACCCTTATAGATTTTTTCTCTCACAAGAACATTTGTTTCTTTACCCAAGGTCTCCGTACATCTGAGTAAGATTTCTTTTGAAGCTTTTGGGGGAAATCCAATCAATGACCTTATATCAGAATTCCTTTAAAATCTTTTGGTGATAATTAATTTATTTATGCAAGACTAAGTTATATTAAGATTCTCATAGATTTTAGTGAAGAAATACCCCTAAGTTGATGTAAAGACTTTAGATCTTTATATTTTGTGTGTAAATGTTTATTTAGATTCTTGTATGCTTTATATTACTCTCACAAACTACACATCCGACTAGTGTCTTCTATTGTTGTATTGCACGCTTTACATATAATATCGAGACTTTCGCATGACTAAGATAGTCACTATTAAGTCTTAATATTATATGTGGTGGACTGTTACGAGAGTACCCTTTGAGGTGTGACAGCTATTTTATTTGAATTTTTCAATTTTATGGGTGATGTTTGGATCATTTCATTCCCCTCATCCTTTAAATAAAATTTCGACCTCAAATTTTACCTGGTGACTAGAATAACTCTGGGTATCTCGTCTTCATCTTCTCCTCTAGCACCTAAGTGGCTTCATGTTCTTCATGGCCACTCCATTGGACTCTCACATATTTGATCACTTTGTTCCTCAAGACCTTTTCTTTAGTGTCTATGATCTTAATAAGATGCTCCTCATAAGCCAGATTTGGTTGCAACTCCGGTTGATTAGATTCAATCACTGTATTTGGATCTAATATGCATTTCCTCAGAAATGATACGTAAAAGATATTATGTACTTCTAATAAATGTGGAGATAAGGTTAAGCGATAAGCTATTGGTCCAATCCTTTCTAGTATTTCATATGGCCTAATATACCTTGGGTTTAAATTGCCTCTTGCCCCAAAGAGGATCACTCTCTTAATAGGGGATATCCTGAAGAACACATAGTCTTCGGTAGCAAATTCCAAAGGTTTCCGTCTCTTATCGGAGTAGCTTTTGTACCTATCTTAAGCCACTTGCATTCTTTGTTTGATCACTTAAACTTTATCTATGGCCTGCTGCACCATTTCCAATCCTAAAACCACTTTTTCGCTTTCTTCTTCCCAATGCAACAAGGACCTACATTTCCTTCTGTATAAGGCACCATACGGTGCCATACCAATTGTGGTTTAGTAGCTATTGTTATAGGCGAACTCAACCTAAGGTTTTTACGCTCCGAAGAGTATCCTAAACATGGCAGTTCGCTGTACACAATATTAAAGCCTAGGAATGATCGCCTCAGTCATGCGAAGGCTTCCATACTATGTATAAGGCGTCTAACATATAGAGGAGACACATTGGAAGGATACATTTTATATTGATACAACTTGAGTAACAATGTAAAGAAAATACAATTCACTATACTTCATATACAAATCACTATACTTCAAATACAAATCACTATACTTCAAATACAATTCATCAAAAGATTTCACTACACAATCTATTACAAAGCAATTCACAAAACCTAGCTAGTATCTTCGAGCATTTTTACTTCCTGCCAAAATCCCGAAGTTACATTCGGCTCCAACCATCTTGGTCCCCAAGTAGCATTCTCCCGTCAACCTGTTTATTCAAATATATATTGGTGTATAAGCTACACTAACTTAGTGAGAGTTCCCTTAATTTCGTACCATAACAAGCAAGTTATAATTCATCCATATGCTATGCATGAACAAACACATGAGCAGACAAGCATATGACTTTCCGGTAGCCATATATGAATGGATTTACGCCCTCCATTGGGGGTCAGGATGGTCCATAAGACATGCAACCATAATTCCAATCTTGAGTGGGATGGTCCATAAGTCATGCAACGATAATCCCGATCTCTTTCTCTTAGTTATACAACCTCTGTTGTTTTATTGTAGTTTTATGTGCCTACCCCACATCCGTTAACTTAAGCGATCTCGCATCCTTAATGTTAACAAGGCCCCCTCACCTTCCGTTAATATACTTTTGTCCCACCAAATGTATATCAGCAATGCAATATGACTCAACATGTGATATGCATGCACAGTTTATTCATATAATCGTGGCATATTAATTATGTAGGTTAAGAGCGATCATAGAGAATTTCAGACAATTCAAGTCTATGTAAACTCGTACAATGATTTTACAAAAAGTCTCAGCTCAATACACTTATCATTCATTCAACCAAGATTATACCACAACTCATCACAATTTTATCTTTTCCTAATTCTAGTGCAACTAGCTACAAGCACAAGCTAGGTAACAAAATAAGAGGAAAACTCATTCGGCCATTAGATCACTAGTCTCTTAGTAAAAGTAATCCAGTGGTAAGGAATCGTCGATTTCGGGGTCTCCTAAAAAGGAAGACATACCCTAATAAGTATTTCATCACTTAACTAAATCAAACCATCTCATATAAACTATCAAATTCGTAATTCTCGTCTTAAACGGGAATTCCAACTTAAAACGGCCATAACTTGGTTGTTTTAACTCGGAATTTAGCAAATTATATATCGATTTCTATCTACTTCGAAAGATCTATCTAATTCTAATATTATATTTTAAGTTTTGAAAACTTTGAAGCTTCGAAAAGGTTCGATCAGTTCTGATCAATAGCGAAGTTC
Source organism: Combretum micranthum (assembly GCA_024138025.1). Classification (NCBI taxonomy): domain Eukaryota; kingdom Viridiplantae; phylum Streptophyta; class Magnoliopsida; order Myrtales; family Combretaceae; genus Combretum; species Combretum micranthum. The sequence continues at coordinate 441,945 of JAMXBD010000038.1, read as the reverse complement.
AATTCCGAAAAGTAGTTTTGTGAATGTTTATAATGTTTCTACTATCCAAAGCAAGTATACATGCAATATGAACAAGTTACTATCATAAATGATATGTCATGAGATATATATATACATGTTCTTAATGGTATTGAACAAAAGGAATTTTTAGAGAACTTTTTTTTTTTATAAGGCTTTATGAAAAATTAACTTAGAAATGCTAGTTTTGCATTCTTGACAATCCCTACTTGTTTTTAGAAAAATTCCTTAATAAGATCTATTTAGTCTTGTTAAAATTAAGCCTTCATTATGTATATTTCCTAAGGCCTTTGTTTTTCAATAAAAACTCCCATTTTACACTTTGTAAACATGTTTTTAAAATTGGTTCCTCCCAAAATCCGAATTTTGTAAAAATTGTTTTTGAGGTGATTCCTTCAAGTAAAAATCATTTGATACTTAGAAAATCAAGGCTCAACCATACCTAGCCACTAAGGACTTTATTTCTTTAATAAAACTTCTAATTTGAGTTTGAAAAATATGGGTTTTCATGCCATTACTCCATTATTACGAATTTCTTAAAATGATAACAACTCAAATTTTCCTATTTTATTTCTAATCCTTGTTCTACATGTTTTTCTTAACAAATCTCTTCTTAATTTATAAAAATCATTACTTGATGATACCTATGACCTAAACTCTTCATTTTTTCATATAAAACACAAGTTTTGGAGTTGATAAATGGGTTTTTAAGGCATGATTTTGAAACCATCCCAATTTACAAAATTTGGATAAAACTCAAATTTCATGTTTTGTAATCTCATCCTATTTTTGAGAATCTCTACTAGTAGATCTACCATTTACTTATTAAAAATACCTCCTATTGATATCTAGTCCATAAGCCTTCCATTTTCTAAACAAAACTTTCATTGTGGTGTTGAAAAATAGGATTTTAAAATTGGTCTTGGATGAGATCCGAATTTACAAAATTTATTTTTGGACATATCTTTTGATAAAATCTATCTAAACTTATGAAAATTCATCCTTTACATATCCTATCTTAAGAGCCTTCCATTTCTTGAATAAGATCTTCATTTTTGAGTTGGAAAACATGTTTTTAAACTAAGCCTTGGCTTAAATCCGAAAATAGGATTTTTATTTTGAAAATAACTTTTGAAAATCACCTTTGATTCTTGTAAAAAGAAGTCTTGATGATATACATACATTAAGCCTTCATTATCTCAAGTAAAAATTTCATTTTGACATTTAGAAAGTGGTTTTTAAATAGGGATCTTGCCTAATAAGAATTTCACCATTTTTGTTTGAGTTCAAAACCAAGATCTACACTTAATATGAATATAAATATAAAAGAAATCCATGGTAGTAAACTATAAACTCATAGATCTAAACTTTACTCATCAAAATCATTCATTCATGCTATCTATTCCCTAAGCCCTTCATTTTAAATGAAAAATACACATTTTGAAGTTGAAAAATAACTTTTCTAAATATGGTTCCTTTTTTATCCGAATTTTCAAAAATGATTTTGTTGAAACTAAAATAGATCTTGAGTTTTCTAAAACCTTTCTACTATCATCAAGCTATTAGAAGTTATTTAAGAAAATAAATCAAAAGTCTAATGCATTTATGAACCTAAAACAACTAAATCTAGTTATAAATGCATGAATACTATGATGGTTATGTGAATGATGAATATATGCATAAAATCATTAGTAATAACCAAAAAATAACTCATATAACAAGATCTAAAGAATAAATAAAATCAAAGCTACAAAAAAAGTTAGATCTACAAAATATAACTACTTTTAGCAAGAAAATAATCATGAGAAGTGTTTCATTTTGGCATCATCATCCTTAGCTTTTAAGCTTATGGAAGGTCATTTGATGCATGAAACTCTCACTATACCTTACCTATATCATCTATGGAAGCTTAAGAAGAACGTTTACTTAAGGAATCTTCAAGAATGGAGTGTGGAAGTAATTTTTTTAGATGGGGGCAGCTTGTGTTCTTGCAAGAACAAGAACAAAAGAAGAAAGAAAGAGAGGGAAAAGAGAGAGAAAAAGGTAAGGAATGGTAAAGGTTTGAAGGTGTAAATGAGAGAGAGAGAGATAAAATGAGTTAAAGACACATTAAATGAAGAGAAGAAAATAAATGGATAGCCAAGACAACCCTAAAGCTGGCGTGAAAATGAGCAAGAGAGAGACAGGTTTGGTTGGTTTTTGACTTGAAAACGTAATGTGTAATTAATGTGTAAGTGTAGCTTCTTGAAGAAGAATTGAAAGAGAGTTATTTTAATTAATTTTTGGAGTATTTCAAGAGTCAAGACAGCCATAAAGAAGTCAAAATCTGCCATGAAGTGATATAATGAAGTGCAAAAAGATTGAAGTGAAAAAGAAGTGATATGTGAAAAGTGTACTTAAAGGTATGGGTTGTAAAAGTACTTTTTTAATAAAATAAAAAAATGATAAAAATATAGAAAAGGTATTCCAAATATTTGTAGCAGATTTTTCATAATTAAAATAACATAATTAATTTATTTATTTTAGTGAATTATTAAATAAGTTACCGGTATGATCAAAATACGCAAATATGAGTTATAAATAATATTTTTATAACCCAAAAAATTCAAAAAAATTATTTAATGAAAATAAAAATATTTTTAAAATATTTTTCAATTATTAAATTAATTTATTTTATTTTTAGTATCGGGTCTTAAACAGAAACTGATCCCATAAAAACCCAAATTGAACTAAATTTTGGAAAAACAAAATTTTCTATAATATATAAAATATTTATCTAAAAATATAAGGATTTATAAGAATAATAAAATTGTATAATGAATAGTAATGAATAGTACCAAAAGACTAGCTAATTACCGGTAGTAATGAAATACGAATATAATTGCCAAAATCAAATAATTCTAGTTATCGAAAAATTATAAAACTGATACTTTAGAAATCCTTATAAAAATGCGAGTCTAACGGCATTAAGGGTATATTTTTTATATCTCGAGCCCCAGGACACGCTTTTCAAAGTCTGTATCCGAACGGGTTCGAAATAGGTCAAAAATTTACCAATCTGATATTTTTAAGTGAACTTATATTACTATCAGCTATTCTACACACTTAAACTACACCTTGGCCTCTAGGGTTAAGGATGCGAGATTGCCGAACTTAACTGTTGTATTCCACTTAGGGTTTCCGGGTGATCTTCCGGTTTAGATCTTTGCTAATTTGGAAACTGACGTTTTATGTTTATACAACATATTTAGTTTGAGAAATTTATTTTAAATTTTATTTTTGTAAGTATTTAATATCTCTTAACGTTTTCGGAATTATTGAATTGGGTTTTATTTCCGAAGGTTAATCATTATTTACTTTTTAATAATTTGTTTTTGGGCTCTTTATTATCCGATTATATAAGTCAAAGTTATGTATAGAATTTGTCATACGTAGTCGTTTTGAAGACTGTTAAGTTTTTATTTTATTTTTAAGGATCTCATTTTCTCAAGAGTAAAGAATTTCTAAATTCGTTCGTGATTTGAGACTAGTTGAAGTTCGGTTTTAACTTGGAGTGATTTTTAGGGTTTATTTTTAAAGTTCATTTTGGAATTATTTACGGAAATTTTCAGGGGCTTACAAAGGTAGGTGCTCATACCATCTTCTTTCAAAGTCTAATGCATCTGCCTTCAACATTTCCTCCTGGATTTGTATAGTCCTTTATGATTGTTCATTAGTTTGAGGATGGAAGGCGGCGATGGACTGCAATTTTGTTCCCAAGACGACATGTAAACTCAACCAAAATCTACTAACAAATCGAATATCCCAATCTGATACTATTGTCAAAGATACTCCATGTAGCCTCACAATCTCTTGTATATAAATCTGCACCAACTTCTCCATATTATACCCAGCCTTCAAAGGTGTGAAATGAGTCAATTTAGTCAATCAATCCACAATCACCCAAACTAACTCATTTTCACCCACTATCTTTGGTAAGGTTGTTACAAAGTCTATAGTGATATTCTCCCACTTCCACATAGAAATGGGGAGTGATTACAATTCTCCACTCCGCCTTTGATGTTCAATTATGACCTATTGGCAAACAAAACATCTTGACACATATTCAACCACCTCCTTTTTCATATTGTTCCACCAAAAGTGTTTCTTTAGTCTTGATATGTCTTAATACTCCCTGGGTAGATTGAATATGGGGTTAAATGAGCTTCATCCAATATTTCCTTCTTCAACTCTGTCTCATTTGGCACCCACAAACTATTCTCATATTTGATTGTTCCGTCTTCATGCATCTTGAGTTTTGTATAATCACTTCTACTTATCACTATTAAGATGTCTCTTTGCTCTAAAGTATTCTCCTATTGAGCTTCTCTAATTGCGTTAAATAAAGTAGGTCTTAGCCTTAGGTTAGCCAGCATGGAGGTTACCCTTCCTGTTCGAACTACCTTAACATTCATTCTCCTGAGATCTTCCATCATTGGCTTCTGATGTGTTAAAAGGGATGTCATGTCTACTCGTCTCCTTCTACTCAAAGTATCTACTACTACATTAATTTTTTCAACGTGATATAAACAAGATCGTAATCATTGATTAACTCTATCCATTGCTGTTATTTCATACTCAACTCCTTTTGTGCGAAGATATGTTTAAAACTCTTATGATTGGTATAGACACCACACTTTTCTCCAAATAGGTAATGTCTCCACAACTTCAAGGCTATCACTACAGCTGTGAGTTTAAGGTGATGTACTAGGTAGTTCTTTTCATATGGCTTTATTTATCTAGATGCGTAAGCAATTACTCATTGCATCAACACACATTCCAAACCTTGTGGTGATGCATCACTATATACAACGTATTCTTTCCCACTTTCAGGTTAGGCTTGAAATGTTGTTAACACTAACCTCGTCCTTAACTCTTGGAAGTTCTTATCATACTTGTCACCCCAACTAAACTTCTTATTCTTTTGAGTTAATCTAGCTAAGGGTACTACTAGTTTTGAAATCCCTTCTACAAACTATTGATAGTGGCTTGCTAATCCAAGGAAACTCCTAACTTCAAATACATTTCGAGGTCTTAGCCACTCAGCGATTACTTTGATCTTTTTTAGCTCCACCGACACACCCTGTCTATTCACCACATGTCCTAGGAATGCAACCTATTTCAGCCAAAACTTACACTTGCTAAACTTCACATATAGCTTCTCCTCATTCAATCTCTGTAATATCATCCTCATATGTTTGTCATGTTCTTCCTCATCCTTAGAATATACCAAAATATCATCAATGAAAACTATCACAAACTTGTCTAAGTAATACCAAAACACTCGATTCATGAGATTCATAAAGGCAGCTGGGGCATTCATAAGCCCAAAAGGCATCACCAAAAACTCATAGTGCCCATACCCGCACAATCAACCAACATTTTTAGGTTCAGTTCCTAAAATGAAACCAAATCCACCAAAATTCGCTTACCTAGTATAGAAGGTGGTTTTTGGGACATCCTGGGGTTTAATTCAGAGTTGGTGGTATCCTAACCTCGTATCTATTTTTAAAAGATCGCAACTCCTCGTAACTGGTCAAACAAGTCATCAATATGAGGAAACGGATGCTTGTTCTTTATTGCACTTGGTTTAGATCTTGGTAGTCTATACATAGTCTCATACTTCCATCTCTCTTCTTCACAAAGAGCATCAAGGCTCGCCATGGTGATACACTAGGGCGTATGAATCCTTTGTCCAATAACTCTTAATGTTGGTCCTTTAATTCCTTCAATTCATTTGGAGCCATCCGGTAAGGAGCTTTTCATATAGGTGTAATTCCTAGGATAACATTGATTCCAAACTCCACTTCCATTCAAGTGGTAATCCTGGTAGTTCTTCTGGAAACATATCCTTAAACTCCCGCACCACTAACATATCCTCTAAGTTCATATCTCCCTTCTCCTCTATGCTCAAGACCACATTCCTACTTTTCTCCCATAACTCCATTGATGGTAAGCCCCTGGCCTATGTAAATCTATTACATATGATATCTCCTTTCTCCATTCATGAATTTAATACCCTATATCTACGATCAATCGTTACATTATACTTTACAAGTCATTCCTAAGATTACATTAAACTCATTCATATCAAGAATCAATATATCTATTGTAAACCCCTAGATTTTTATACTAAGTTTAAGCTTAAACCTAATAACCAGAAGTCAACCAGAAACCCTAAGGTCGACAAAAGATATATCAAACCCTAGAATTTAGATCCAATAATCTCGTGCTCTCAAACCTTAGACAATGGAGCTAAGATAATTGTTGATAATATTTCGTAATAATATAAGGTAACTTAAAAATATCAGAGTCGCTAATTTCTAGTGTATTTCGGGTCCGAACAGGATCAGTTTTCAAAAACTGTGCCTCGGTACACCGAACGGTAAAAATATTTCGATAACACCATTAGATTCGTAATAATGTAAGGAATCCAAAAATATCGGTTTCATAATTTTTCAGTAACTAAAAATAACAAATATCACATTTATACGTGTATTTTCTTTACTAAGTAAATTATCAGTTTTGTTTACTATTCATTGTCTCTACTTTTTCTTACTACCTATATACATATTTTCTTACTTTTTATCTTTCTAATATAACTTCACATCTATCATACTTCACATCTTAATTACTTTTCTTTACAAAATACAAATTAAATTATTTTCTCCCCCTATTCCATACAAAACCGACGCCTCCCACTTGTCTTCTTCTCTCTCTATTTTTCTTTTTAAATTTATTTTATAATTCACAATTTCCTTGCATCTTCAACTATAAATACCACATCTCCATCCACTTCTTTCACACACTCATTTTATATAACAAAACTCTCTCAAAATTTCTCTACAAATCCTCTTCACATAATTCCCCTCTACCAAAACTCTCTTCAACCAATTCCTCCCAACATTCTCATCTATACAAAAACCATCTACCCACATATTTTTGCAAGTATCATCTTCTTCCATCAACATAAACACACTTTTAAGTAAAAACTTTCTATCATTGTTTTTCCCATGTCATGTAACTTAACATGACCATTGTGTTGTTTCTTAAAGCTCATGTGAGTTATAGAAGCAACAACATGTTCAGGTTTTTTTCTTGCACATGCCAAGAATTCCGATTATGTTATTTTATTATATAATGTTATTATGTTGATATTATTGTTATTATGCTCCTAATCTAACTATATATATATTATTATTAATATATGTATATCTATGTATTTCTTAGAGCCTAAAAGCTCACTAAATCTCTAACATGCTTATTATTATTCCTCTTACTATTCTTATTATTATTACTTTTCTTTTCTTTATTTTTCTTTCTTTTTTTGGGACTAGTCTATTCATAGTTTCGGGTTGCCTTGATGAAGCTAAGCCTCCCAATACTTGATCAGAATACCTTGATGAAATTAAAATTCCCAATACTTGATCTTGTTATTTTGCTTATTATTACTTATTATATCTTTCATACATTATTATGTGATATCTTATTCTTTTTCATACCATATGCTCATGTACATGCATCATCATAATGATATTGTCTCATCAAAACTAAAAAGAAGTTTTCTTAATAAAGGAGAAATGGAACCAAATTCTTTTAATATATATATCTTTGTCACTAAATCAAGATTTTGTCATCAAACACATAGGAATATTATTTTAATCATATTCACAATGAATTTTCTTAAATGACAATAAAGATGATTTTATCAAAGAAATTAACTAAGGAAATAAACACTATCTTTTCATGATAAGTAACATGAAGTTTATTAAAACTTAGTGTTAATAATTCCTTGATAAGCAAAATTTTCTTTAAAAGCTTACTTAGAGGATTTTTACCAACTCTATAATAAAAACCAATAACTAGACTAGTTTTTAAAGTTAAGATACAATCAACTCACTAGTTTATAAACCCACTTAGAAAAGTAAAAGTTGCTAAGTTTCTAACTAATAAATCCATTTTCAAATAAATAAAAGAATATAAACATGGTAAGCTCAAAAACAATAGATATCATCAACAACTTAAGAGAATATTGAAATATGATTTCTTTCCAAGTAAAATCGGTAAAGAACTTAAAAGACCAAGTTTTAGAAATAAAATTTATTTTTAAAGAGGTTATGAAATAAAAGTATAAGAGGAAAAAGACTTAATTATCAAAACCATTTTAAAAGGAAAAATATATAGAACTCAAATTATTATAGGCTATCAACAACTTAATAAAAATTTTGGAAGCTTTATTTTTATTACTAGAGGTAAAATTTGTATGAGATTAAAGTTAATAAAAAATAATTTATTTTAGAAAAGAAATTGGAAAAAAAATAAGAATATACTCATTTATAATAATCTAAGAATTTATAAAGTTCTTTCAAAACACTTAGAAAGGAAACTGTTAAAATTCAAGTTTCAACACCCTAAGATAAATTGTTTTAAGAAAAATAATCACTAAGACAACACCATTAAATTTTGCATGCAATATGAGCATATATATATATATATATATGTATTCAAAGGATTTTTCAATCGTATAAATATTCATAATTTTTTAAGGAATTTTCAGATAAAGAAAAGTTTAGAAAAATTGTGTTTTAAGGGTTGAGATTTTCGTATTAATTCTGTACCGATCTATCTCATGACCCAAGATACCTTATGACAAAACTAACCTTAGAAATAGGTATATCTTTTTGAGTAGGTAGAAAAAGGTATATTATATGTGAAATTCCAACTTAAAATGAGCAAGTTATGGCCATTTTAAGTTGGAATTTCATCTTATACGATTTTTTATGAACTTAGTGAAATAGAATTAGCAAGTTTAAGTAGAACTTCCAAGAAATACTCATTTTTGGTATGTCTCTTGTATAGGTAACATGGAGACCGAGTTCCTATACCCCCAAGATTACTTTGACCAGAAGTTTCCGCGCAAATGGCCGAGTGAGTTTATTTCTTACATTTTTACACTTATGCTTTTGCTTGTAAAAATTAGTGGCATTAGAATTAGGAAAAGATAAAATGGAAAAGTGCATGTGCTTTACATATATGGTTGAAATTCTGGTTAAGTATAGCGACGCAGGAATTGTTTATAATGACTGTTTGATCTAGTGTAGGAATGATTGTCTGCAATTTCTATGATCACCCGTAAAATGCCTAATTATGCCATGAGTATTTAATTAAATCGTTTCATGCATATCATTAGGTGAGTTCATTACATGTATTATTATAACCTTGGTGGGACAAAGGCATAGTAAGGAGGTTCATAGAGCTCGTAAGATTTATAAAACGACAAAGGATCGCCCAAATTAAATCACGGTGCATAAACACCTTAAAGAAATTATGTTTCGCAGCTGCGTAGTGGCTTCAATGAAAACTACAAAAGATTAGTTTATGTTCTTACAACTAGGTAGACAACTGGGTAGTGGCTCAAACAAAACTACAAAGGAATTATAATTATGAAAATCAATATATTCAACCTATAGCACCTAACCCTAAATAGAGGGATAAATCCATTCAACATATGATTCCCGAAAAATCGTATGTATTGATTGCTCACGTGCTTGTGCATCCCATATGGTTTCTTAAATAAATTTGTTTTGATTATTGGTTGTTGGGTGTTTAATTGTAGAAATAATTCTCATTAAGCGCGTAGCTTATACCCTCTTAGATATCTCTTGCAGTACTCATGTCTTTGGTTGGAGCCTAAGGGATACTTCACCTAAGTAATACCTTTTGGAGCCATGAGCTTTTGGTTAGAATTCAACAATTAGAAGTAGATATAGATTTCCAAGTGGAAACTCAAAAATGTAATTATTTGAAAATGGACTTTCATAGAATTAGTTGTTTTTATAAAGGAATGCCCCTTAAGGTCTATAAGACTCTTTATATATTTTTAGAACCTTGATTATATTGTTATGATTTACTTTCTTAATTGCTATTATGTATAACTACTTAAATGGCTTGATCTAAAGTTTGGTCTGCTACGATTGTGAGAGTACTCCTTACATCCGATATCGAGACTTTTGGGATGACTAAGATTATCATACTTAAGTTTTAATATTGAGTGTGGTGGGCTGTCACATTTAGGGTACCCTTTGGGGCGTGACATCTACAGGCATATCCACATCAGCTATAGATACATTTACATGTTTACATATTTTATTTAATACAACACCCATTCCTAAAGGTGAACTAGCACACAAATGCATATGCGTGTCATTAACAAGAAAATATGCAACTTAGTGAACCCTTAGATATGAAAGTGTGAATTGCTCCAGTGTCAAATAATACATATGCTCCATGTCTAGCTATAGAGATCATACCTGCAAGTGTGTCTATCTCCACTTCTTGTTCTTTAACCTGAAGTGCATATACTCTTCCAACACCGTTTTTCCTTTCTGCAGACAGACCTCCATCGTTCTTCCCACTTGCCTTACACTCATTCCTAGTGTGTCCTCTTTACTTGCATTTATAACAAAACATTGGCTTCTAGGTGGGGTTTAGACAATCATAGCTCTTGGGACCCTCTTTCCCATATGCGAAACAAGCCCTAGGATTCCACTTGCATTCTTCCTTCTTGTGGGGTCCATGCATCTGAGACATCTTTGGTCTCTTCCAAGCATCATCATCTTAGTAGATGATGGTGTGTAAGGCCTGGCCATGAAGGCTTGTTTCTTAGGATTCCCAGTATTGCTTGTTCCTCATATGTATCCATGTGTCCTACTCCCAACAATATATGGGGTAACGGATCTCTTCATTAAGAAACTTTTGCTCCTCTCCATGTCTTTGATATACTTAAGCCTTTGTTCAATCAACTTGCTTTGTTCACCACAACTGAGTAGGTTTCTAACTCAAAATTCCTCACTTATTGTTGCAAGTATGGTTTTAACCCATTCAAAAACTTTGCCTCCTCCACTCTTGTCATTCTTAAATGCTTTGGGAGTAAACTTCACTAGGCGATTCAACTTCGCCTCGTATTCATCAACCGTCTTACTCCCTTGCTTTAGATTGTAGAAGTCAACCATCATCTTTTCACGAACACTAAGTGGGAAATACTCAACATAAAACTCCTTGTAGAATACCTCACAAGTTATCTCATCATTCACCAAACGGCTAGTGGATTCCCACTTAACTACCTCTCCGTAGGAACTGCATAGGCGTCCAATGCCTTTTTCACTTGGTGCATCCAATGTTTAGCCTCCAAAGGATCTCTCATAGCTCCATTGAAAGTTGAACCAGCTTCATAAACTCAGTTAACTTAACCTCATCACATCTTTCTAGCCTTTGTTTCCGCTCTAGTTGTTCCCTCAAAGTATTGAGCATATTGTTAACTAAGCCTATCAACTGCTCCTGATCATGGGGCAAGGTAGTGATGGAGTTAAGTCTTTATGGGGATTGCTATTACCATGATGATTTCTTCTTGCCATCTACTGTACAATGTAGAACACACATGAATAAAAAATTAGATGATTGCTTCAATCCACCATTCACAAATCAACATGCCATACAATCTTATATGTCCAATTATCACCAATTCCAAGATATAGAAACTTTAAATAAATACTTAAGTTTAGCTAAGTTGTTATTCACTTGTTGGTATCCATTTAAGGGCTATTACTTTAAGTTAGTAAGATAATAATCAAGCAAGCACACATAAATCATAGCATACCCAACCTCGTACTCTTGCTCACTATCCTGAGCTTAAACCCTAATCATTCTAAGCTAAGGCTATGATACGAATTGAAGCGACCCAACCCTTAGGATGCATAAGGGTGTGATTGTTTTGCCTCACACACTGCTTCAAAGTGATATGTGCAAGGCTTTTGATAAGTAGGTGAGATTACTAGTCATATTTTAGCTGTGAAATAGTGATTAGGTTCTTTAGTGAAACCATAATGAACCGACAAACGATTTACCAAAATTTAACAATCCATTATACCAATATGTATAAAGTACTCTAAGAAAGAGTGTAATGAAAATTCAAGGTTTTAAAACAATTTAAGATAACAACCATAAGAGGAAAGCTAGGTTCAACCCGGTTATAAGTTTAGCACTCGGCCCAAATGTGATAGAATAGTTAAACATTTATAGTCATCCATTGAAATGATAATAGATATTAAAATAGACTTTCCAAAGTTTCATTTAGATCTCTAATCATCAAAATCACTCTCTAAACTTGTCAATCCCAAATCCCATAAAATCATAGTACATACGAACTCTTGTCATTAATTGAAATAGTGAAAAAGTGAGTGACGAAGCCTCGTACATAGTAATCAAACACATTCACGAATATCATGCACCCTAGGCTAATGCAACAAGCACAATTAAGTTTAATTAAGCTTGAGGTTAACAAATAAGTATTCCTAGCATCCTAAAAATACAAACATGCTTAAGAATACTCAAGACTCCTGCTAAACAAAAGGGATAGGGTTCCCTTGGAGGATCATGCACCAAAGAGGGGGTTCGATAAGTCCTTAAGACTTACTAGTAGGCGGTGTTCGAATCATTTCATTAGCACAATTGCTAATGAGTAAAAAATCACAAATTAAACTTTAGTCATAAAAATTAAGAATGAGAGAGAGAGAGAGAGAAAAAAGGCGTACCAATATGTTAAGAATGGTTGATTATGACTATTAAAGCATAGATGGGAGTGAATATCATCAAAAGGAAAGTGGAAAAGAGTAGTAATTAAGGTTATTAACCGCAACCTTTCGTAGTTGTTGCCAGCCACTTGGTGTTAGGATTGTTGAAGATAAGCTAAGATGCTTTGATTTGTTTTTCCATTTTTCTTCACTTTTTTAAATTATTTTCAATTTTTTTATTAAAATAAATTACTTAACTAATCGAATTTTGCAGCATTGAAGCACTCAGCATGTTATTATCCACTACATTGCACTTTGGGTTATGCCTAAAGAATGCCTTGCATTAATACTTTGAGCTTCATCTTAACATGTCTTCAATTGCAAAAGTTTTTATCGCCATCATATGTTTAATTCACCCTTGGGGCTTTCCTTCAGTTGTGGACTTGTATCCCTTGCAAAACAGCTGTTACAACTCACCGCCCTTGTTTTTGTTTTTCCCTTCAATTTACAAAGAAGTGTCAAGCACAAAACCTATGCTCCATGTGAGGAGACCCTTAAAATAGCAGTCTTCAAACCCTCCATAAGGAAGTACATGTATAAGCTAAAATAGATTAATTGAAAGAGTCAATAATACCAACTAATGCCAAGGGCACTGTAAAGACTCGCCTTCCACATAAGCCTATGCAACAGGGTTTATTTGATCATTGGCATCGTAGTATTTCCCTAAGCGGTACCATTTTCTACTCTCCCTTCAAAAAGCATCTATTAAGCCTTGAAATAAGGCTTCATCCCTTGACAAAGCCTAGTCTACATGCACTTAAAGAAATAAATATCCTCTCACAGTGTCAGGAGTGTGCCATTCTTAGACACTTGGCTACCACTTTTAACGAAATTCAATAGCCTCTTTGATGCCTTCCTTAAGTTACATGCATAGTCCTAAAGTCTCTCCACCCCCATCATGTATCACCCTTTGATGCACTTAAGTGCTTAAGCTTTCACTCGCTTGCATTGCATGTATGTCATATCTATTAGTAACTCTTCCTTAGAAAGAGACTTAATATCAACTGCTAGCATTTTACATCGGCATTAAATGCTTCCCTAGCACCTTATAAGTTACTAGCTTGTTTAAAGATGATGGGTGGTAGAAATATGAATGCTTATCCTTAAAGGTCCCCATTTCCCATTCTTTCGTTTCAAAGTCAACGGATGCGAAGATAGCAAAGTCACATCCTAGACTCTTGCATTTATAATGTGCATGCTTGTTTTCAATTAGAGTCTTCCTTAACTCTAGTAAGTTTGTCATTGCATATTTTGTAATTGACTTCTTAGACTTCTCCCAACCCTTAAAGATCATGCCGATGCATATGTGTGGGAAGGGTGTCAACAGGTTATAATAGTCCTTAATTCTTTTCTTCCAACATTGCTTCACCTCTATAGTTTCCCCTTCATTATATCGGGTGTAAAAGCTTCCTTTTCCATTTAAAAAATTATTCTCAACCTCCACTTCTAATTCAACTCATCAATTATCACCCACTGCCTTTATCCTTTAAATCTCCTCCTCATAGTCATCAAACATAGCATCAATATCCACATCAAACCCTTCCATCTAATACATGCCCCTATTGTCATGGAACATCTTCTTCTTCGTTCTTGTAGCATTGTCATCATCATTTGACAAACAATTTACTTCAACCACTTTATCCTCTTTTAACTACTTTATTGGCCCTATTTTAGTAGGCATGTCAACTCCTTTACGTGTAAGCTCTCCTGAAGCATGCCCTTAATGTAGATATGGCAACTCACATGAATAGAAATGATTACTACCATTGCATTATACACAACATCTTCACTAAATCTCAACAGTAATAACTCATCTAAAATAATTTTGTTAAGACTAAAATACCCCGAATTTTGCAATAATTCATGATTACTTACATGAATAGAAATGATTACTACCATTGCATTATACACAACATCTTCACTAAATCTCAACAGCAATAACTCATCTAAAATAATTTTGCTAAGACTAAAATACGCCGAATGTTACCAACCTAAGTTACGAATGTAATAATTAAATACTATATAAATATGGGTAGTTTGGAATCTTATTTTAAATTTAACTTAGTAATTAAATTTAAATAGTTTAGTTAATTGAATTTTGTAAACTATAGACTATAATTAGATAATTTAACATAATTGAATTAGTAAATGGATTTAGTTGGAAATAGGAATTCCAATATCACAAATAACCATTTCAACCTGCCAAAAACTACTTCATTTACGTATTTCAACAAATCAAATTACTCAATCCTTTCCAATTATCAAGTTGAACTCAACTTCTAAAGTTTAATTACCTAAATTCCTAATTCACTCAAATTGAACCTAATCAATCTTTCATTATCCAAGAAGTAAATTGATAACTATTATTTCTTGGAAGAATCTAGTAAAACTACCAACAAATTGTGACTAATCTATATCATTTTTAAGATTTCTTGTACCATTTGTATTTCTCCTTTTCATGAGTCATTTGCGAATTCTTATACAAATTGAATTCTCCTTCTAATGGGTCATTTTCAAGGTTACTTGTAGAAGTTGAAATTCCCCTCCTCATAGGTCATTTTCAAAGATACTTGTATTGTCACGCCCCAAGGGTACCCTAATAGTAGCAAACAAGTTATACTTGAATACCATCACTAGATTACCTTCAGAGAATAACAGGTTTTCAAAACAACAGGATCTTTTAAGTTACTTGATAAGAAATAACAAATATATGAAAGAAATAACTTAGTGAATAAACGCTACATTACTATTACAAACCGTATAGTTCTTTTGTAGTACACAACTAAATAATCTGATCTAATATTACATAACCATCCAACTAAAATATATATGTAGACTTCTAGCTTCAAAGCTCTTACCGGAGCCATATTCCTGGATGTAACTAACCAGGGTCGTATAGTAAACCTGAAAAGACTGTAGGAGTATGAGCGAAACCACGGCTCAGTGAATAACCAGACATACCATACATCACACAAGTCATTAACAAATCATATGCAGTGCAAGCACTCAACCATATGCACAGATACAAGTTTGGATGATCTAGAATCCAAATAGGAAAAAGATTTACGCCCTCTTTTTAATGGATTGAAGAACCAAATCTTAATGACCCACCTGCCCAAGAGAGACTAAGTACACAGGAGCATCAGCAATTTCTCATTTTAAGTTATCACTCTTAATATAGTTTATTAAACTGA
Organism: Combretum micranthum; assembly: GCA_024138025.1. NCBI lineage: Eukaryota > Viridiplantae > Streptophyta > Magnoliopsida > Myrtales > Combretaceae > Combretum > Combretum micranthum. The sequence goes on along the minus strand of JAMXBD010000038.1, from coordinate 426,065 downwards.
CCATCTCCTGCAACTTCCTTAGAAACTCCCTAAGTATTAATCATTTCAAAGCGATTCTACGGGCGACGTTCTTCAGTACCTTTTAGTTCCTCATAGGACCGCCAGACCAAAGAGAACCTTGGAAGACTCACACATTAGATCAACCAAGCAAAAACAGTGATCCGAAATATTAATACGTAGCAGGCTGTCATAACCATATATGCAATAATGCAATTCGTGCAATGCATGTTCATATTATTTTGTTAAGTCAAAAAGTTTTAATCAATTTCGAGGTGACCATACATTACACACAGTCATCATTATACTACTACACAACACCAATCATTGCATTATCGCTTGTATAAAGATATTTTAACAATCATACAATCAGATCATATCATACTTTCAACAAACATTCATTTGATTATCTTGCATTACAAATTTGACTATTTACAATCACAACCAGTACAATATGACTGAATTACTCACCTGCTCATACTGACTCAGTCGTAGTAATCCGCTGGTAGATCCTCTAATGAGCCAAAGTCACCTATTTAAAACAAAGTATTCATCAATACAATCTAACTAAATTCCTATTTGTGATTCGTGTCCTAGACTCGGTATTTTGGTAATTATTAATACTTAGTATCGTCGTGTTTCTCTTAATTTTATCTCGCATAATTGTTTTGTTATTTTTAGAAGTCACATAACTCAAGAAATTAACTTATTTCAATCTCCATTCTTGCCTATTTTATCTTATTAAAACAAATATTAGACTAAGACCAACTTTAATTAATACTAAATATTTTCTTAATTTTAGGGTTTCAAAAGTTAATATATATTAATCTATTTATTCTAATCTTTGGTAATAAATTTTATATTGTTGTACACACACACACACATATATATATATATATATTATACTAAATAGGCTTTAAGAAAGATATATATATATATATAGTTTCTGTTTGGATTTGAAAAACTTTCATTAGAAAATTTTAACTGTAAGTCGGCTCAAGGCCGCCGGCCTTTATCTCCAAGTGCCGGTGTAAAATCATTTTGAAGAAAACCGGCGTTGAAGGCTGCCAGCTTTCAACGTACATCGGCCCTACGCCGCCGGCGTAGATCTCCAGGTAGCCGGCTTACATTCATGTTTTACGTGAAAATTATTTTACGTAGCCTCTGTTTGAGTGTAAGCCGCCGGCCTATCCATGTAAGCCGCCGGCGTACAGCGTTTACACTGCCGGCCTTGAGGTAGTGTTGCACTGTTCATCATCTTCCTCCTCGGTTTAATTCTTTTTCTTTGATTTTTACACTTTAGAATCATACTTAAACTACTTCTAAGAGTTTATATATCATATATAAGGATATATAACAACTTTCAATACGTTTAAACACATAAATATATAGATTTCGGTTCTTGGAACTTAAAGCTAGGGTTTAAGATTATTACCTCGTTGGAGCTTGTTTGATGCAATCCAAAGCTTGTGATTGTGTTTATTAAGTTCCTAAGATGATTTTAAGTCAGATACAATCCATATATTTGAACGAAAATCCTTTGAATCATGTCAACTTACCTTTGAGCTCGTTTTTGAGGGTTTTTGGCTTTGTTTTTCCTTTGATCCGAGTTTATGTTTTATGATCTGTTTGTTCTTTGTTTTCAGTTCGAATTGGTTGTTGTTTGGGAGTATTTTCGGACTGGAAGAGTTGAGAGTTAATAGAGTTTGTTTGTGCCTTCATTAATGGCCTTTAATACACATGTATATATAGAAGAAGAAAGGGAAATGAAGTTGCGGCTGTTCTCCTTCGTTTTCCTCCGATTTTTTATCTCAACTTGCTGTTGTTTTCAAGCCAATTAATGCTTGAGTGACTTGGCAACTTGTGATTGGTGTGGAGGTTAATTTTGTTGACTATTTAGTGAATTATTGATCCTAATTTCAGCTCCTCTTTTCCCTCTTGTCTTAGCCGGATTTCCCACTGAATTTGCAACCGAAATATACATATATATATTAGTTTATTATTCCAATTTAGTTTTGAGCTAATTATACGAGTTATACGGGTATATATCGGCTAATATTTGGAAGTTTTCGTACAAAAATATGTGTATAAAGTTATACAAAACACTTAGATTTTCAAATAATACAAATTTAGGTTATATATATATACGTAGTTAATTATTCGTATAATTTTATCTCCCGCGATTTGGATTTCTTAAGCTTATTAGGTCAACTTTTGTTTCAGACTCCGATAGCTTAAGAAAACTCGGTTTAGAACAAAAGCGTGATCCGATTATTTATTTGGAGTTTAGATTTTGAGTTATTTGACAGTTTATATTTTCGTTGTGTATTTAAAATCTTAACGGTTCATTTTTGGATCATCGTTTTCTGTTTAGGAACATAAATAATTATTTATGCAGTATTGGACTTAATACAAAAATTAAACTATATATAAATCACTAGTTTTGATACTGAACATAAATTATTATTAGTAGCTTTTAAATTTAACTAGGGATCTCGAAATTAGGGTTTAAGTCTAAATATAAACTCATTACTACTCGTTATTCTAATCTCGAATCATTATCGAGATCAAAAACAATCATTTGATCTCCATATTCATGTTTTCTATTTAAATCTATTTGTATCCTAGGTTTCGGGTCTAAATTTTAGATCATATCTTGAATTAGTTATTCAAGATACAAAATCTCATTTTTGGTATTAACTAGGGTTAAAGAATTTCTTTATTCGGTTCCTAAATCTTTCATTTATCCAAAATCTAAATATTTGTCTATTATTAGACTTCACTCAGAATCTAAATCTATTATTTAGTTTATACAATCTATTATAAAGTCGGATACTAATGTGAAAAATTCCCGGTGTTTATATGTATAAATTGAATTCCTCTTCTATAATTCCCAAACTACCCCTAATCCCTATCTAATATGCTTGAAAATATCTAAGGGCACTTTAGTCCATCTAATTTATTTCTACTAATCAAACCTAATTACTAAATTATCCCTACCCTATTCTAACCACTACTTAAAACATCTAAAGATACATTTGTCGTTTACCCTCAATTCTAGAGAATTATAATGAAATGAAAAGACAAAAATGCCCTCCTAAAACATAGAGAATTCTATCAAACTAAAATGAAAAACCCGAAAATTTCCCTACATCAATTCCTTAGCCTTTAAGTTCCTAAAAGCAAGAGAAATATGTATTTTTCACTAATAAAAAATTTTGAGTTGAATTTGTAATGTAAATTAGTAAATTTCCATTTGTAACTTCTTTATTCCAATTCTAATTTCCCAAGCCCATAATATAAAATCTTAAACCCATAATCTAAAATCCTAAGCCCATGAGCACTTATTCTACCATAATATCATGTAGATTCACGCATCAAATTAAACTCTCAAGTCTAAATAATTCTATTAAGGTGAAATGACCAAAATATCCTTAAACCTAGTATTATTTACAAGACTCAACACTATAAATACCCCTCTTAGAAAACCTTAGCTTTACTTTCCATTTGCAGCAACCCCTTCCTCTCGAAAATCCTCTCAAAAACATCTTTAAGATATACAAAAAATCCTCACATAATTCATCAACAATCCCTCTTCAAATATAGCATTCAATGGGTAATATTTGAAGATAAAATCAAGGTTTAAGTTGGGGATTTTGCATTAGAAGGATTATCAAAGTATTGAAGTAGTAGTAGAGAAGATTATGAGGTAACTTTTCACAAATCAAGTAAGTAATTTAATTGCTGTGTTAAGAGTGTATTAATAACATTTAAACTCATGTAAAAATATTAAAATAACCTTAGATTTAGGATTTGGAAAATATAACCTATATAGGCATGAACCGAAAGTTAGGAAGGTATATGTATGTACATGTTTTTATTTGTAAATTTGTCGCAGATATATAGACTTATGTATATATGCATGCTGGGTGTGTGTGTATATGTATTTGTATGTGCATTTAATGTATTATGTTGAAATGGAATTATGAAATGAATATGATATATATACATATAAAACCGAATTATATGCACACATACCTATGTTTAACGTTTGTAAATTTGACGAGATTGATATGTATATGATTATTTATGTGTTTTGGACATCTTAAATATATGTATATGTATTTTTGAATTTGTATTTGATGACTTAATATTATTGAGATTGAAATAGATAAGCTTATGCATGCATGTTGAAAGTATGCATGCATATAGTATGTATGATTTGTAGATTTAACATGATAAGTAATAAGTAAGATATATATTATAAAACCTGGAAATTGTACTTAGATTGTTAGTTTTGTAAGTATATAATTTATGCTGGATTTATATTAATTTGATTAAGTTAAATAGGTAAGATTCCATAAATTAACAAAAGCAAGACAAAACACAATTTAGCATTAAATCGCTTTTCAAAAAATATAAAACTATTTAGTAAACTAAAATAACATGTTAGGGACTAGGAACCAGTTTAACAACCCCCTGAACTAATCTTATAACATTTGAACCGATAGGATAACAAACAAAGTTAAAAAGCAAAAATAGGGAATCACGAGCACAATCACGACCGTTATGGCCAGGTCATGGCTGCACCTAAGGGCATGATTTTCTCTGAGAATTATCTTGTCCACAAATAGCCTAATCACGGGCGCGATGACAAGCACGATCTCCTCGTACAATTATTTTCTCCACAAACGATTTGAAAACAAGCATGAATGCTAGTGTGATAGTGCTCTTGGGCATGGTTACGGGCATGACCTTGACCGTGATCTCTGCGGAAAACTTTAAAAAATATTAGTAAATCAATAAGTATATAAATAAAAATAAATTAGTAATAGAATGATATATATACATAATAAATGAATTAAAAATAGTAATATATAGGTTAAATAGTAATGTGTCTATTCTCCAAGCTGGTGTGTATATTTTGATAAATTATAATTTAATTAATTAATTTAAATAAGTAATATGTTACAATGATGTAAATATAAGTTATTAGACTTAACTATTAAAAATAAACTTTGAGGAATAAATATGTAGATGTATGCATGGAAACTCAACATATAAAGGTATATATGTGTGTGTGTGTGTGTGTGTTAGAAATCGTTGTTTTGTAGAAATTATTAGCTGCATGTTTGAGTATATCAAATTTTACATATGAGTACATAAATTACTTTTATGTGCTTATTTGGAACAGAATCATGAAATAAATATAATATATTAAATAGAAAATTATAGCTAAATATATATGTATGTACATATGTTGTGTTTGATGAAATGCAATTGATAAACATTGATGTATAATACGAATATGATCACATGAATATGATACATTATGTTATTGAATATGTATTGATAAATTATATATGTTACAGAGTTGATTTATAATGATATATGCTGTAAGGAAATTGATAAATATGTCTATATATGTATATCAAATTAATCATATATGCTAATATATGTATTTTGTGGATTTAAATGGATAATTAATAAATTAAATTAAATTAATAAAATAGACTTCACAACTAATGGCTGGCTAGATTAAATAATTAGTCTCAATACGAACTCCTACATATGAAATGGGCTTAGTTAATAGATCTAAGTTCAACTTGATGTAATTAAATTAAAATGGACTTTATTGGGTTAGAATGAGTTATTATTATGAATCCAATATGAATTTAATAATTTAATATTTAAACTTATATGAATTAATGTCTTAAGTAGATACTTATGCGCTTTGAGTCTACCTTCTGAAGTATCTTCTAGTTTATCTTCTTTTGTTCAAAGTACAAATTTTGTACTAGGTACGCAGTGACTTGTATTGTTGCATGTTAGGATAAGCATTCTAAATAAATTAATATTTAAAGATGACCTTAATCATTGTCTGTTGCCTGTGTGTAGTCGTTTAAGCCAATTCGAGGGATGACAACCTTGCTAAGCAGTGCCAGCATGGTAGTTTGGCACTTAGGCCACCCTTATATTCCTTGGTGGCTTGATAGGTAGCTGATAGTAGAAATGGTATCGGGATAATATCTATCGAGATTAATAAGAAGTTATAAAGTGTGGCTCATGTTCATGGGATGGTTGAGCCGCATTATATTATAGACTATGATAGGTAGAGATGCATAATGGCTATAATTCCAACCCTTAGTCAGGGCTATAATTAGATGTTTCCCTATAGGAGATATAGGTATTTCAAGCTGCTTATATCAACCTCCTAAGCAGTTGCTGCTACTTAGGACCCTCAGTTCCCAATGTATTGTCAGAGTGTGAGTACTTAATTGTTATTTTGCTATGCTTTAATTTATAGATATTAATTGTTGATTGTTGTACTTAGAGGTGAACAAACGGGCTAAAATTTATCTGCCTGGGCCTCGCCCACTTTGGCCTACGGGCTAAACGGGCTGGCCCGGGGGTCAAATAAAAATTTTTATTTTTGTTGTTTTTTTATGTTAGTTTATGTAAAAATTAGAATATTTAAATATTTTAATTTTTTATATATATTGAAAATTAATTTTGTTACCATTTTGAGTACTTATAAACGAAAATAAGTTTTTTAAATAATTTATTAGATATCATATTATGTTTAAATCAATAAATATATACTTAAAAAATGTTATAATGCTTATGATTTATGTATTAATCTATTTTTTCCATAATATATCCTAAATAATCATAAATATGTTATTATATTATTCTTTTTCTTACATTTTTCCTCTCTTTTTTTTTAACTCCTGGCCTATGGGTTAAAGAGTCCGGACCAATTTGACCCACATTTAAATGGGCAAAAAAAAAAAAAAAATAGCCGTGGCCCGCTTTTTTTAGCGGGTAAATGGGCTAGGCACTCGGGCCATGATCCTTATGCCCAGCTTTAGTTGTATTACATATAGAATAGGTATGTGAACCCCTCTCATGTGTGATTATGTTGCTGTTGTACTAGGCTTTAGCTCATTACTTTCTTTTTCAGGTGTTGATGACTTTGATGATGATACTTATGACTACTTAGGCTATGGCACAATTTTTAAGGAGTTACTCGATGAATGGAGGGACCAGGATGGCTAGATTATTATCTTTATTTTAAACTTCCAAATATTATTTTCAAAGTTATATCTTGAAGAGGACCTATCTATGTACCTATGGTTGTATTTTGAGATACTAGATTCTCTTTATGTTGAAATACCAGATGGTATGAAATTATTTATACTTAGTAAATGGGAGTAGCCCTTTCGAAAATCTTTTGTAAAAGAATACATTTTTTCATTGTAAATCCAGTTGTTTCCAGAATTTAAATTAATGATTTCATAATCTAAAATTTAGTTAGCAACAATCACGATAAAATTGTAGTTTAGGTTAGCCTTAGCATATAACACCTAAGCATTGTACATGGTGGTTGGACATGCTTTGATCTAATTCAAGGCGTGACAAAGATTGAGAAAGAACATCTTGTCGATATTCACAAACCCAAAGTTACCTAAGAATGTCAATAGTGCAACAGCCGACCTCACTTATGTCATCCAAGTAAGTTGTCAGCCCTAATTTTTCCTTACCCACAACCAACCCACCCAAACATATTGTCAAGCTAGAGCCTCCCTTCAAATCTCCGACTAATGTGCAACTATGTAAGTGAAAACAAGAAACCATCAATTCCATATGCAAGAAGTAAGGAAAAGCCACTTGAATAACATAAACAAATGTAATAAGAACAACACATGAGAATGTCTACATTAACTATCTACATTAGCTAGAGGTGCAAAAACTATTAAATGACTTAATGGATTAACTTTATAGCTCCATCATTCAAGGTGGAACTAATTAACTAAACAGCATGTGTACGCCTTTAGATTTTTCGATACTCTTATATGAGAAACCTAGAGCTAATATCGAAACCGAAACCTTAAAACCGACCCAAGTTAAAACTAAACTCTAGAAATCCTAGATGGGATCAAATTAAGATTCAATAACCTTAGGATATTAGGTAATCTAAGCAAAGCTTGAAACCCAAAAGGTAACTAATTTAACAAAAACGTATCACCATCAAAATGATTTCATATACAACAATGTAATTGATAAGGTTCAACCCTAAAATCCATATAATTGATTCGAACTAATCCTAGGTCTAGGAAACCCTAGACAATATCAAATAAGTCTAATAACCCTAAATGTCTTATGAGTATAATAAGAATAAAAAAACCCTAAATACAAAACCTTAAGAAAACGAGTACCTTAAAAAATAGAATGAAAATCTAATTATCATTCAACTTCAAAATCTTACGCTAAACAATTCTTCTATGTAATCTCTAACACATAAATTGAGATAATAGATTTAAATAATATTTAATAATAAAATAATTTCCTATAATATAGTGTTAAATTATCCAGCCAAAAATTTTATTAGTTAAACCAAACAGTCATCATACCCGATCACTAGCACACGGACCAAGATAACAATTAATGGTAAAATAATATTAAATTATCTTTTTAATATCATATACCAATTTATCAAATTATAAAAGCATCAGTTAGACCAAACAATTATCATAGTTGATTGACAACATGCAGATCAAGATATCATCATTGGACAACAATTAATAATAAAAATAATATTAAATTAATTTTTTAATTCCACAATTTATTTTATTGTATAATAAAACGTCAGTTGAACCAAATTTTATGGGTATCTTATTTTCTAATGGTAAGAAAATTATCACATTGAGTCAACTTTATGTCGCTTCCATCTTTTCTTTCCCTATTTCCTTCTCTCCTTCTTCAAAAAGGAACCCCCTCCTCTTCGTCTATAAATGCCTCTAAATTCTTAACACTTTTACACTTTACACTTTCAAATTCTTCTACACATCAAAACTCTCTCAAATTTCTCTCTTTCCTTCCCTCACATTGCTGCTATCCTCCATCTCTTCCTCTCCCTCTTAGCTCATCTCCCTTTCTTTAGCAATACACTCATTTTCTTGCATTTGTTTGGATAAATACTTTAAACACCCTCCATAAATTTTGTACCATAAGTCATTTATGAGTTTTCATGCATATTCCTTAAGAGAGCTCTCCACATGATGCTAAAAAAACTAGGGATGGAAATGCATGATTTTATACTTGACTCCAGTTTATACTTATGTTATTCATTTTATGTGCTCTAATCTAACTTTTATTTATGTACTTATATGTATAAGTATATATAATTCTTAGAGTATATTGCTCACTGATAAGTCATTTTTACTTTATATTTTTCATAGGATTTCAAGCTTGTTTTGTTAAAAATTTTAGATAAAATCCTATAAAACTTGTGTTTTTGATAAATAATGTTGTTTTAAGGCTCTTAGAATCCAATGAGGAATAATCAAATTGTTTTAAATCATATTTGGAGCAAAAAAACAAGTAAAGTCAAGATTACAGAAATTGAGCCCTATCAAGTCACAGTTGAGGCCAAACAAAGGAAGAAAACAACAAAAACTGGTCTATCGACCCTTAACTGCAAGCCCTCGACATGGCCCTCGACATGACCCTCGACTTCAGTCGAAGTGATTGAGCATCATTCTGGAGAAAATACACTATCGAGCCTCAAAGTCGAGCCTCAAACCTCAACCATTGACAAGTGCTTTTACAGACTAATTCTTCATCAGAATTGCCTCAAGCCTCAGCAATATGAGCCTCGACTTTCTCAATTTTACCCTCAATAGAGTAATAGGCAAAAACACACAGTTTACTTTAGTAATTCTTGAAGTCGAGCCTGATTTTACTTATACAAGCCTTGACCAACAAATCATGCGCAGCCTTCGACAAGTGTTTTCACATATCATATGCGTGTGTGGAAAGTTATCACAAATTTTGTTAGAAAGAATTTGCCATGTGTCAACAAAGTAGATCATGCTTTTTGTGTCCAGTAGCCTATAAATAAACGGGCAAGCATGCGTTGTAAGAGATATACCAACAGTATAAATTAACGTATTCACATAGCTTAGTTTTTTGAAGGATTCTTAGGTAAAAGAATTTTCTTTTCTTTTTACTTGAGAATTTCTTCTGTTTTATAGGTAAAATCAATTTACCTCGATGTTTGTAATTTCTATGAATTTCTGAGCAATTAACTGATTAATCTTTTGAATATGATTTATTTCTTCTGATTCACGCTTATTTTGATAAATCCATAGATAAATAAACTCCTACAACTTAGGGATTACGAATCCAATTCCTGATTCAGTTGATTTCAAATGCGCTTTCAAGTTAATTTGGTTGGACGTTTGTAATTAGTGACATGAACTTTAACTTATGGTTTTTAAAAGAGTGGTGCACTCTTTTAGATCCACGATTGATTTCAATTGGATAGATTGAGAGATTATTCAATTGAATAGATCTGTGGCTGCTAATAGTGTCAATTCTAACTACTTCTTACCAAGGAATGGGTGAAGACTTTTCTGTCATTTGTTTTAAAAATTCATTGAGTTGTCTTTTTTCGAAACAATGGATTGTTGTTCTTTACTTGGGTCTAATTGGAATTTTAGATTACTAGTTTCTGCTAGATCTAGAATTACTAACTTCGAGAGAACCTTTAGTTTAAATTAGAGAATCTGGCGGTATAAACACACGATTTAAACAACTTTTAAGAAGTTAATTGTTTTTAAGAAATCATTCTGATAAGGAATTGGTGAAATAACCCTGAGCTGCTTTTTCATAGAAGTTACAAGCTTACTTCTTATTTTGCCCATTAAACCTTCGTGAATTCTCCTAACTTAGGATAATTTTTTTTTTATGATTTTCTAGACCTTTCTTTGGCTAGACAATGGGTGAGGTTGGGAATACACTAGCTGCCAATCATTTCCTTGGGACCGACCTAAATCACTATTTATGCTACATCTGATGGGTGCGCTTGTCCTATGAGACTGTAGTTATTGAAACCGATTTAGAAACATTTATAAATTTGAAAAACTCGATCAATGATCGTATGAACTGAATTGAAATAATCAATCACAAATAGAACTAAGCACTCACTAATTTAACATTTTATCTCATGTTCTTTACTTTATGCAATTTTATTCATTGCATGTTTTTGAGACTTTTCCTTAATTAAAGTCTCAAACTTAAACATCTTCAAGCCAAAACAAAAAGGGGACTTGTCAATGTCTCAGTGCCGGGAAGCTTTATCTAAGTTCTAAGACTCCCATTTTAATTTTATTTTATCTTGTTATATTTTATTTTATGTTATTATGGTCACTGAAGTATTTCAAGTCTAGAAGCCTTGACTATGATCTAAGGCTCTCATCTTCTATTTTAAGTCTTATTTATTATTCTTGTCAATATTTTACTTATGTTCCTTTAACATCACAATGTTTATAAAATTAAATTTTATGTTCATATACATGGAATGCCATAGTGATATTGTTATAATGCCAAATGAACTTTTGAACTTTCACATGTTGACAATCGTTTGTTATGCAAAATATTTTCTAAGAACTCATTTCGAGACATGAAAAACCTTTTATCAAAAGAAAATTTTGAAGCAAAACCATCCCTCTATCTTCCTTGAACATGCTGAGACATGTGGGTGGTAGAAGGGATATGAAATTTAAACTTTTATTCCTTAAACCAACATGACTTTAATGATTATAAGTAGCAAAATCGAAAAAAAATTCTACACCTAAATTTTCTAAAATACTAAGACATAAAGGAAAGTTTTGACAACAATGTAACTTGAAATTCTTTTGTTACTATCACAACAAGATTCAATGCTTTGAAACTTAAAGAATCAAATGAAGTCTTGATTATAAAAAGCCTAGATAGGCCAAAACTTTCAAGGTAAATTAAATAAAATATTAAACCACTTTTAAGTCTAAACCACTCATTAAGGAGATTCTTTGTACAAAAAAAAAATGAAAATAAAAATTAGTCTCCAAAATTCTCGAGAATGCCAATACTTTAAAATTTTCACAACTTGAAATTCTTTTCTTAAAAAACACAAGAAAACCAATGTTTTTTACATGAATTTTCAATGAAAATTTAAATAAAAATTTACAAGGAACAAAATAAATTATGACGCTTTATTTTAAGTTTGAATCATCTATTTATAAACACTAAAAGATAAAGTTTCAAGACGACCTTTTAAAGTTTAAATCTTCACGAACTTAAATTTTCCAAATTGTCAAAAAGACTATTATGTGAAAACTCTATTTTTAAGCAACATCACTAGGATCATGCATGTGCTATGAATTATTTGAGTCTCTATTATGTTTAAATATAGGAATGATAAATATACATACAGTAAAAAGTCTATAGAGGATAAAACTAGCTAGATCTGTCAAAATGAGCTTAATCAAAATTATGGGTATGATTTGTACAGTAAGGATTCTAACACCTAAATGACCTTAAATGTTTGAAATAATCTTAGAAATGGATAGAGCATTTGAAGTAGGTAGAAAACAACTGCTCATATGTGAAAATCATGGTTAAAATGACTCATTTATGGTCGTTTTAAGGTCTAACCTACGTAACCAAGAAATATAGTGAGAATAGAATCCTTAGAAGTAGAAGTTTAGATGAAGTTGATTTGAAACACTCATTTTAGGTTTTTCCTTATTAAGATAATGAAGATCCTGAAGCCACGTTTGTCGAGGATCACTTCAACTAAGGATTTCAGTATGGACAGGTGAGTTTTCGTCATGATTCGCTTATACTTGTAGATGGTTGCCTTAGTCCTGTAAGTACAAGACAAAAATGAATATATATGGGGTTATGGGTATATGTGTATATGCTTCTATGAACGTGTGACAAGGGATGCTAAGCATATCAAAACCGATGAATGGTTGTTTAAGTGCATCATCAATATTACATGATGCTTATATGTGTATGATACTTGTTTGATCACCTTTATGCATACCTTAATTATATTTGGCTATGATATAAATAAAATTGGCACATACTGCATCCATCGAGTCACATGTTAAAGTCTACTGCTCGTATGAGAGGAATCGAAAGTGCTAAGGTAGCCTAGCTCATTCTTAGGAGAACTAATTCATACAAGGAACACAATCTCAAGGATGAGCCGTACCGATCGATTGCTATGAGTGGGTGTTCAAGGACTAATGGTGAAGATCATAGAGACTTTTAAATCAAATTCCTTAACACTTGACACAGATGGCATAAATCCGTTTTATGTATGGTTTCCGGATACCTGTACATACTTGATTGTAACATGTTTTGGCTACATAGCATGCATAGCATGTGTTTGAAATTAAGAAACTTCTTTGGTCTTGGTTGTACGATATGAATGTAGGGATTATCTCACTAAACATGTTGTAAGCTTACATTCCCATAGATTTTTTTTTTTTTTTTTTTTTTTAAACAGGAATGCATGAGGCTTTATTGGAAGTATAAGATGTTAAGGAAATCACTAGTAGATTTTGGAGCTTAAACGAAATATTTGAGAGTAAAGAATGAAGTTTCTCTTGGAAATCCTCTTATGTTGGATATGTGACATGTTATTATTTTGGAGACTATTATGAATGGCTACAATACCTTAACCATTTAAGGATATTCGTGGGGATATGCCGCTAAGATATGTAATTGATTTTGTTCAAGTTTATTGATATATAGTTCACTTGCACTGCTATTTAATTGCTATCATTATAAATTGTGTTACTCCAATGTGTTCCTTTCATTATGAAGTACACCTTATGCATAATATAGAGGCCTTTGCATGACTAAGGTAGTCATTCATAGGCTTCAATATTGTGTATAGTGGATTGCTATGTTTAGGGTACTCCTTAGGGCATGATAGCATGGATCCTATGGAATAAGGTGAAAATTGACGAATCTTCTATTGGAGATCGAGAAACCATTATCTACTACTAAGATCGATACAACCATCCCATGCTCTAGTGATGTTATGCAATATATGACACATGTGCCCTACCATACAAATATAAAGGCTGCTGAGGCATTTTAGAGAAATACACACAAAGAAGACAATGACATAGTAGAGCACTATGTGAGCCACTTTACTCAAATACGTGTAGTGAAGACAAGAACATAACAAAGTAGCTTGCCACTTTATGCAAATACCCATGAAAAAGATACTGACATGACAAAGAGCTAACCGAGCCACTTTACACAACTACCCATGAGGAGGACAAGAATATAAAACATTCGTATGCCACTTTACATAGATATACTCACGAAGTAGAAAAGGGAATAACATAACACTATACAACATCTATAAAATGTATGTGAAAATTTATTGAAATACCCAAAAAATGCAGATAAAAGAAGAAAAGCATAGCTTTGAACATGGCTTGGGTCTAATGTGTCCATTGTCCACATGTACTTAGAGAATATCTCTTCTCCCTCTAGCAAAAGCTCTCACAAAACTAGGTCATAGGACCATCTCGAATGGACTATCAAGTAGATACCACCCATCCTTTGAAGCATCTAGCTTAGTTAAGGGAACGGCATATCTACCCTATTTCTAGAAACACACGCTCCCACTTTGCTTCAATCAATCCTTCAATCTTGCTTAGGGTTTTCTCTTGCTTACACTTATGGATTCTTTTTCCTCTTCCTTGATTTTTACACTTAGAATATCTATTTAAGCTTCCTTCATATTCGTCCATAAGACTTAAGGTTTTATTTTATGGATCCTAATATATATGTTTTCTTGTTGTGGTTTTGAATTTTTTTTTTAATATTGATTTTTATTTTTCCCTTTAACTCTACCAATATAACATGGAAGACGTTAAATTTAGTACCTAAATTTTACACAAAAAATTAATTTGGTACCTAAAATTTAATGTGATCAATTTACTCTTTATCAAAATTTTCATGATTATTTTTACTATCTCACTCATACTATTTGCTTTGTTTCTTGATGTAGAAGATACAACCTATTAGTATTAGATGATATTAAAAGAAATATTAAAAATTTAATGGGGTAAATTACACTAATAGTTATAAATGTTTGGAGTGTAAATTCATTTGGTGTATCAATATTTTAAGTAATTAAAAAAAGAAATTAATGTTTGAGGATGAATTCATTTAAAGTATTAACATTTCAAGGGTTAAAAGATGAAATCAATATTTTGTAAAATAAATCAAATAAGGTATCCATAATTGACTATTCAAAAAAATTAAGAAAAATTAATTGAAAATTAATCCAAATTTTAATGCCTTAAATGAAGATTGCGAAATATTAATTCATCATTTTAATCACTCAAAACATTAATATATTAAATGAACTTATGCCAAATAAAAAATACTTATACTTTTTAGTATAATTTAACAAAAATTTAATAATATTCTACTCATTCCATATTAGCAAACAATATACATTGTTAAGAATGTACTAAATTAATATTTTTTTTTTACAAATTCAAAATACGAAATTTGACATTTACTTCAAACTACTCCCAAACCAAAATTGAATAAAATTCAAAGTGAAAATAATCTTTGGTTAACTAATCCCATTATTATTTGAACATTGATATCCTGAAACTCTTTTATTTATTCAAAAATCTTAAATTGTAACCATCATAAATTCACTAGCATTATCGCCAGGAAGGTGGAAAACATATGAAATCTAGGATGGAAGAGAAATGGAAGAAATGTTGTGTTTGAACATTTTAGTTAAGTTTGAAAATAGGTTAAACTCAATGAAAATGGAAGGAGTTACTAAAATATTCTTTAAAAGAGGAAAATTATGAGAGATAATATAAAAAATAGTACTTAAATTCTCGCAAAAAGTTCAATTAAGTATATAAAGTTTAGTTTTAAATAATTTAATACTTAAACAAAGTTTTCATGTACTTTTTTTATTCTTGAAATTCAGTTTTGACAATTTTGCTACTAAACAAAGTTTTTGCTATGAAAAAAGTTTGTAGAAATTTTATTCAGATACCAAAATTATTAAAATCAAAATTTAGTATTAAAAAAATACACGAAAACTTTATTCAAGTATTAAATTTTTCAAAATTAAACTTCAAATATCTAACTTAACTTTTTGAGAAGGTTCGTATAATATTTTTATCATTAACCCAAATTATAATCACAATATATAACATAAGGATAATTTAGTCATGGTATTATATATATATATATATGTATGTATATTTTTCCTTTCAATTCTATTTCTTCTCCTTTTTTTTTAATTCAACTTTCTATTTAGATGATTTGTTTTTCATCTATATTTACATCAAAACGATATATATAAGTATATCTTATTTATATTTATATTTTATCTATTCAAATTTTTTATGAAAATGATCTAATTTTTTTATTTATACCTATTTTTTGATAATTAGTTTGTTAAAAAGATTTTAAAAAGATATTTTTATTGCGGAAAAAAATTAGCCAATCAGACCCACCACTGTCCTAAAATATTGCCGCCCCCAGGGTAAGATATTTCCAAATACAGCGTCGGTCCAATGGGTCTCGCTAGAAAATAATAAAATGGAAATCATCAAATTGAGGAACTGGTGGACTCATTCAAAAATAGTTACTTTGATCTGGGTCCTATCTTTTATCTCATTTTATTCAATTATTCGCTTGGCCATGTTTAATTCTTCTTCACACCCCCCAGGTAATGAATATATGTTAAAATTTCTTATTTTTTGGATTGAGTTTGGTTTTGAGTATTCATGGGTTTGTTTTATTTAGCTCTATTTGATGTAAAGCTTAGATCTTTACTAAGTTTGGCTGATGATATGCCTGAAACGGAGAGTCAAAACTTGATTTCTTGATGTTGAATTCTGGCGACATATGGGAAAGTTGGTATTTTTTTTTTTTTTTACTTTATTGTGCTGTAATTTCCCAATATTTTAATGGGATTAGTTTGGTAAGTTGTTGGAAATGGTGACGGGGGAAGAACTGTTCTCAGCTGGGATTATTTTGGTGGGGAAAGAATTTGATCATTCGGGAAAGTGTTTCAAAAATCTTTGTGTTGACACTTTTCGTGAGAGAGCACCTTTACTTTGTGAAACAATTGCATGGTGTGGATATTTGTGATACATTCGGAGCAGATTCTGAAAGATGTCTTCACCAATCTTTGGTGGGTATAGCTCTTTTGTTTCTTATTTAGTCTTGGTGGATTTAAAATTTGGATTTTACTTAGACTGGGTGATGCTATGATGCTTCTAGATTTGAAATTTGCATTTTTACTTATGAAGATGCCTAAGTAAAACATGCAATGTGATCTTAGTGTTTTTTTTTTTAACTCGACCTAATCATAGAATCATGCCAGTGGCCTAATTATGACCCCCTAATATTTGGATCATCCAACTTTTAAAACATAATACTGAACGAAGTTAAAATGACTTATGAAGGTCTTGATTGGATCAAGCCTATAGTTTTGGGGGCCAGATTACGCCTTAATGAGTTTGGCATGTAGGTCTTTGTGTCTTAGCCTTGAAAAAGGAATGTTTTCAGTTTATTTGCTTTCTATGAAGCTCAGAAAGCATGTTTCTTTCTTTTCTTTCCTTTTTCGTTTTTTATTATTTTTTTCCCATATAAACTTGTGCTTATGTTAAAGTCCTCTTTAATTTATGACCTACAAGTCGCTTACGTTGGGAAGAACTGGGAGTAATTCTCTTTTTGAACTTAACAGATAGTAAAAGTTCAAATGCTGAGCGTCGGGTTAGATTATATGATAAAATGGCACATGATTTGGATGAGCATGGTCCAGTATTCCTTAAAGATGGAGAAACTTCCCAGTCTCTGTCTCTTTCTGACCTCTTTACCATTGAAGATGGATCTGTTAGACCTGTACTTAAGGTGATAGCTAGTCATCAATCTTAAGACTTAATTTGTCAAATTTCATGTATCTAGTAATTTAATGCTTTATTTCTGCAGGCAGCCAACCCTCCTGTTCGTGCCAATGTCCTTTATATGAGCACAAAATACTCAGAGCCAATCTTGTAAGTTTCCGTTTGTACTATATCTGGATGCATGTTTTGCTGATTCAGACCTCTATTAATATTTATTTTTCTTAGTTTTTTATTTTTATTTTTTGGGATCAATTGATATCTGCACTGGAAAATCATTAGTCTGTTGTGACTACCCAATAGCCACCTCTCTTGTCCATGTTAGCAATTAGACATCGTCACGGTCCTGTTCGGGTCAGGAACCGGACCCGAACCGCCGGTTCCCGGTTCCAAAAGTGGTGGAACCGGAACCGGACCAGTGGGAGCCGGTCCGGTTCCCGGTTCTTAGGAACCGCCGGTTCTCACGGTTCGGTTCCGGTTCTAGAGGAACCAGAAACCATGAAAAAAAATAAAAAATCAATTAAATAATTTACTTAATTTAACTAAGAAAAAATGCAAAACAAATTTTTAATTTGAAATAACATTAAGCCTAACAATAATTGTTCATAGCATTAGTTAAAAAAATTCTATAATTATGTATTTATTTATATACAATCACTTGCACTTTTTTAGTTGTTATATTAGCAATGTGACACTATAAAATATTCAAAGATATAAATAATTCTCAATAACGAAAAACGAATCACACATTGTTAAGAAAGAAAGTCTACTTTGATTAAAAGTCTACATAAATTTAACAACATATGATTTCAAATGTATTTATTACTTGTGTTGTTAATAATAACACATTAAATATTGTGAATAGGAAATAAATTTTTTATTATTTATGCAAAAATAGTTTTAAATATTTATTTTATAATTACAATTTTTTATAATTTTCTTTTCTTTTTTTCTTACTTTTTTTTATAATTTTTATAGTGTAGAACCGCCGGTTCTGACGGTTCTTGAATCGACGGTTCAAAAACCGCCGGGTCATGCGGTTTTTAGAGATGAAACCGTAAGGACCCGTCAGAACCGATGGGTCCTTTACCGGTTCAGACCCGCCATTGCCGGGTCGGTTCCCGGTTCAGGAACCGCCGGCGACGGGTCAGGTCGGTTCCCGGTTCGGAACCGACCCGTGATGATGTCTATTAGCAATGTCACAAAGAGGTTATTTGCTTGGTTAGTTCTTGATGCTTAACACGGGAGTTCAACATCTTTAATTTTTGAATTAGGGTTTGTATCTTGTTGAAATTGCTTGCCTAAAGAGAGAAATAACTAGAGTGATGGATAGGAAAGAATATATAGGTGACAAACCTCGTGAAATGAAGAATTAGTTGAATGGGACTTGATAGAGGGAAAACCATGCGTCACCCAATTGAACAAAACATGCTTTGATTGATCTGTTCTGTGCCACAAGTAAATTGATTTTCCTTATTATAATTCTGCAGAATTAGTGTTGCCAGACAAGGACTTAATATTTGACGTTTTTTATTTCCTTATGTTTTACAATGACCTTAGTTGGATGTTTAATGTTGATTGGTTGACTGTGTTGCCACCAAACGGGTGTCAATGTGGTGGAATTGAAGGGTTCTTATTGTTGATATTCAATGGCTGTAGTCAGTTGGTGATAAAGGGTGGACTGCTACTGCTAGCACCTGGTGCATCTTAGTTAAATGATAGTATACCGAGCTGTCACTAACTATGCCTTTGCACTGCTTAGGATGGCTCTTTGTGATGAATAAGTTATGTCATTACTGTTAAGAATGGTCGATTACTTGATGTCTATGCCCACCTCAGTCTGCTTATGTTATATTCTCCACTTGAAGCAGTTAGGGAGAAATCTTTATTTTTGAATGGAAAAACCGTTGTACCTAGACACACTCTTTATTTACAATAGTTTCAATAGTTTGTGATGCAGTGCAACGGCAGAATAGAATTCATATAACCACAGAGAGAGAGAGGAGGGAAAAAAAAAAAAAAAAAAAACCAAACTCACCGGGGTGGTGTTGTGGACTTTGTACAAGTACCATGTCTGCTTCCTATTCCTGACTAGAAAACAACAGAACAAATTGCTAAGTCACATTGCTGAGGTCTAGGTATTCTGTTGACCAATTGCATGATATCTTGGTCTAGAGCCCTATTGCGGTAACATTTCTGTGGAACTTGCATAGCATAACCTACACTCAACTAGGGCATAGCTTTTGTAAGGTTTTTATATATCGAGATTCCTGTATGTCCCTCTTATAATCTAGGGGGAAAAGTATTGATAGTTGAGGGGATTATTCTGTCAGTTGTATTGTTTTGGGAGTAAAGGCCCATCGGTTTAATGGATGTTGAAATTATATAGTCAGTTTTTTTTTCTTTTTCCTTTTTTTTTTAATATTTATTTATTTATATGATTGCATGGCTCATTGCAGACAAGCTGTACGAGAGATATTTCTTCCATACTTTCACAAAGGTAATTTCTCGTCTATCTGATCCTTATCATCATAACATTACATCATGCTATTACTCTCTGAATACTTCATTTTTGTTGCCTTACCTTAAGTCATACACTTCTTTTTTGGCATGCTTATGCGTATCTTTGCTAGCAATCTGGTTTCAGAACTCCAGCTTGTATCACTTCAGCATGTTTCACGCCTCGCATCATGTTTCCCCTGTTCCTGCATCTGAGAATGAGGTATTTAACAATTTGCAGTGGTGTGTGTATAATAGATAATCTAAAAAATTGGCTTATAAAATGATGATATTTTATTGTGACAGATTGAAGCTGAAGCTACTGCTGTTAGGGCTGCTGCCAGCACGATGTGCCCTTTAAAGATTGTTTTAGATAGGGTGGTTTTGACTTCAACAGGAGTTCTTTTGGGATGCTGGCAGGTGAATCTCTTTTACCTTTCCCATACTGCAGTTTTGAGCTATTGTTTTGTGAAAACATTTACTTTTAGTGTAAACCCATTTGTAGTCAACCTTCTGAAAATTATGGTTCTTGTGCAGGTGGTCTCCGGGACAGATCCTATATTGATTAGAGAAAAACTGAAAGCTGCACTTCCACATGCTCCAGAAAAGCAATTGGTGAGAGCTGGGTGATCTCTTTCTCTATTTTTTCTCTTGCTGTTGAAACAACCGAGTGTAATAGCAAGGAAAACTTTCTTTGCATGTGACCTAGTCCATGAAAGTGGATATGTTATTAAATTGAAACTGAGGCTGTAATCTCTCTTTCTTACTTTCTGTTTATTTTGTTATACATGGATGCTTCGTCAATGAAGTGGGAAGGAGATGAAAAATATGTATCATGGTCTTTCTCCCAAAAGCTACTAGGTGGCATCAAATATTGCAGAGGATTACTTAGTTCATCTTATGATTTCCATAGAATAATAAATTTTGCGGTTCTGTTTGCTCCCACCAAACCCCTTAAATACAGTTTTGTTGTTTGGTATGTGGTGCAAAACTATGTGGTTGCCATGTTTTCAATTTTAAACTAAACGTTATCGGGAAACTTAAAGTCATATGCCTTCTGCTCACTTCTAATTAAAGATTTGTGGTTCATGGTTTTATAAATGTTTTAGCCCTGACTGACTTGTGTTCAATCTTTCACTGCAGTATGATATTGCTATACTTCATACATCATTTGCAAGGCTTCTGGGTCACCCTAATGTATCATCAATGGTAAAAGTTTTGACATCCTTGAGGCTTGGTGAGATGTTTATTTACTGATAGTTGGATCTCGAATTTTATAAATTATGCTTTTATATAGGATATGCATAAAACTTCAGATCAACTCCAATTCTTTCATGAGCTAGTGAGGCGTCTCAATGAAAAGCTTAAGGGCTATGAGGTCAGTTTTTGCGTCTCACTCTGTTGTTATCTAGTTTGAAACTTTCTCTATTTATTTATTTCTTCCCCCACCCCACCTCCCTTTTTTTTTTTTTAAACTACAAAAGGAAGTTATCTACTTACAATGTTGTTTGGTTGTTCTTTAATTCTACGTGATTCCATGCACACGCATTTAGACATCCCTGGATTTCTCTTACAATTTTACAGACGTGCGATGCCTTGATCAAAGCCTTTTTTCTCCATTATCAAAATGTTGATAATTCAATTCAGTATGTGGCTAGAATGTTGTGTGGTATCCTTTGCTCATAACTGATGAGGTCTCTCGGCACTTGAGCTATGATATGTTGATGGTACAATCTCGGTTGGTTAGGCAAGATGCCCATCTTTCACTTGGTGGTTGCACTTATTTGGTCTTCGGCAACTTCTGCATTTTCATTGTTCGTGTCCTTGAGCAGCTTACCATGCCCTATTCTCTTTGTTTGTTCAATGTAATCGAAGCTGATTACTTGAGTTCTGAGATTTTTGCAGGCATTAGTTTCTGAACTCTGGTATGTTGAGGAATATGATGTACTCGCACTAGCATTGAATGGAAGAATGAAGGTCCGCAGGTTCCAGCTTGGCTGCAGCAAATCTTAAAAGAGTTTCTCATGCTACAATGAATTCTGTGCATCCAATCTCAAATAAGATATACTTCCTTTCTTTTTAATGGGCTGAATCCTGCCGACCAGTATATCTGCTTGGTGCTTTGGCCTATCCGGTTGCTGCAATACCATATTACTGGGATGTATCTCAAGCTAGTTGCACAGGTTGTTGGGATACTGAATCACATGTATGATCCTGCTTATCAACAGGGGGAAAAAAAAAATTATCAAACATGATGCCAATACAATTGAGAATCTACAATAAGCTTTGTGAAGTAACCCAAAATAATAAAATCAATTGGAATGGCAGAACCTATGAGGCGCATATGTCCAACTATGATATCTTAAAAGGTTAGGATTTGTATAAAATCCTTTACAGTAATTGCCTCTCCCTTTTTCCTTTTTTTTTTTTTTTTATATGTTTTTATGTTTTTTGTTTCGCCCTTACGTTTTATAGTTCTTCCTCCATCTCAAAAACCATATCCCCAAGGAAATTTCAATAAATCAAACGGTAAATAGAGTTTTCCATTCGTCTTTTCTGTCATCTTTCTCAACAAAGACGCGGAGGATAAAATCTTGGTTTTTCTATGAATTTGATATGAAGACGACTGCTACTGATGTTTTGTGTAAGTCGAAGAACAGAGGGAGTAAATAGAGAGTTTTGGTTATGACGTGAAATGAATGAGCTCATTTTTTCAATTGTTGTAACTAATTGATAATATATATATATATATATATATATATGAAGACTAATCAGAAACAAACACATCTACAGCAAAATAAAAAACTAAAGCAAGCCTAACAAGTCTCCGTTGGAACCTCTTAAAGGCCTAACTTGGCATACAAAAACTGAAGACGTGCAGCACGTAAAGCCTTAGTCAGCATGTCAGCTACTTGAAGAGAAGTAGGAACATAAAGTGGTGTAAGAAAATCAAAAGAAACAGTCACGAGCAAAGCGTAAATCGATGTCTATATGTTTTTTTGCTTGTGTAGACATGGATTATTGACAATCGGTAAAGTTGACTAGTTATTATAAGATAACAAAATAGCAAGATTATGAGGAAGATGTAAGTCACAAAGGATAAGAGATCCAAAACAACTCTTTTGTGGTAGTAACAAGGCTTTTATATTCAACTTCAATAGTGGAAGTGGCTATTGCCGCTCTTTCTTAGTTTTCCAAGAAACTAAGGCATCTCCAAGCATAATACAGTATTCGGACAAGGATTTTTAGTCTAAAGAAGTTGATCCCCAATTCGGATATAAAAAACCATGCAAGTTGAGAGTATTAATAGCAAGGTAAAAAAGTCCCAATGAAGAAGAACCTTTCAAGTATCTCAATAAGTGAGAGATAGCTTGTAGATGTGGACGTCTTGGAGTTAGAAGAAACTAACTTAATCGATTCATGGTGTATAACAATTTTGTAATTCTTCTTAACAATTCTTCTTACTCAACCTGTACGCTTCCTGAATGTTTTGTAATTCCGCCGTTGGAGTCGAGTTGTTGCCTTCAATCAAAGAAGCCTCCGAGGTAGCCACATTGTTGTTAGTTTTGGTTGTTTCAAACATGATCTTTTGGTAAAAGGCTATGAACTTGAGGGGTGATAGTGTTTGATTAAAGATTGATAATAAGCCGTCTAACAATATCAAAATTCATAAGACTAGAAATATAATTCCTAGAATTGAGCCTATAGCTCTGATACCATGACACAAATTAGGATTATTTTATTGTATGTTTCTATTAAATATGACTAGATCCATTCTAACTCATCCTATCTCTCACCTTCAATCTCTCCAAAATTCTTTTCACATCTTCTTGCATCCGATTAACCCTAATTTGCGATTGTGTGAATTCTTGCTAGTCACAATATCTTCTTCACCACCACCATTGTTGTTATTATTCCTTCCTCTAACCCTAACATTGTTGCTATTCACACTACTACTATCATCAAACACCATCTCTTCAGCTAATCAACAACAACAATATAAATTTCAATAAAAAAACAAAATCAACCAACAAACCTGAAATAATTGCGTGCGAACAACATATCTGCAAACCTTGGCTCTGATAGCAAATCTGATGTGAACTTGAGGGGTTGAATCTTGATCTAAATTTTTAGAGTTTTCTAATATAAATGATATGGATAAAATTATTGTTCAATAGAATCCGCAAACAATAAAATTAAATTGGTTTGTAATTAGATTATAAAATGATAGAGACCACGATCTATAAATTAATCATGATATTAAAAGAATCACAAGATTCTAATAATAGGGTTCACCACAATTCTATATGACACAAGAATTGATAAGAACTCAAGAATAAAGAGAATGAAAACTCAATATTCAAAATCACCATAAAGGGATTCACACTTAAAAGTACTCTCAAATATCTCAAAAGATATGATAAAAACTTCTATTTCTATCTTGAGTAGTTACTAGCCTTTATATATAGGCTTATTACAAGATAGTTACGTAAATGAAAAATGTAATTGTGGTAGTTACATAACTAACAATGTAACTAAAAACATAATTGTGGCAGCTACGGAACTGAAAAACATAATTGTAAATAATTCCTATAAAGAAATTCGAAAAGCCACAAAAGAAATTTGAAAAGACATCAAAACAATTAAAGGCTAGCATACGAGGCTTCAAGCTTTTAATTGTCTATGTCGGCCTTGAATTTGCTTTCCTTTCCAATGATTTCGAGCTTGTTGATTCCTATCATAGATGATGAGAGAGGTCCATGCTTGAATGCATATATTGTAAAAAATTGTGGCCTAATATTTTATATTTTATATGAAGAGTTGCAACTCTACATAACGGGTGTCTTAAAGGAATGTGTATTATTTGACTAAACAAATTCACTTTCTATAGGTAAAATTGACAACAAAGTGCGATGCATATAGTTTTGGCATTATACTATTAGAATTGCCCATAAGATGTAAATGGTATTGTTAGATGTGTGACTCAAATTCAGTCAAAGCAGCCAGCTCTAGGATCAAGGTAGCCATCTTTCAAGTCTGCACTACCAGCCTTGGGGCTAGCCTTGAATTCCTTTGAATTTTGAAAATTTTTTCCGAGAATGAGCTTTTGTAATGGCCAGCTCAAAGCTGCCAGCCTTCATACTATACGCCATCGGCCTACTCCTCAAAGTCGCTAGCGTTGAAGCTTATATGCTCAATTTTACACAGTCGACCTACCTATACATATATTTGTGTGTGTTGTGTTTTAGGGTTTATGTGACTTTAGATTTGTGAGATCACTTGTATACACATCCTCTATACTCTGTTCTTTAATATTAGCGAATTCCTCTCTCTTCTGCCCGTGGTTTTTCCCACAATGGTTTCCACGTTAATCTTGTGTGTGCTTTACCTTATCGCTTTGATTTTATTTTGATTTTTTTCCATTGTTTGTCAGATCCATTATAACAAACTAGTATAAGAACCAAAGATTTGGTTTTATTGTCTTTACAATGACAACAATGAAGTATGATATCTCATTGTTGGATTGTAACATAATATTTTCCTTATTAGGGTTTGATAAAATGCCTATATCATGATCACCGAAAGAAAATCATAAGGATCAAAAAGCCCTTTCTCAAATTCATCTTCATTTATCAAATCAGATATTGCAGGATGTGTTGAAGGAGAAGACGGCTCTTGAGTTATGGCTAAAATTGGAGTAGTTATGTATGACAAAGAGTTTGACCAGTAGATTGAATTTGAAGTAGCAACTATATTCACAACATTTGATTGAATGTGGGTCTCTAGAAGATCACTTGACTATTTTTAAAGAAATTGCTTCTACTTTGGAAATTTTAGAGGTTAAGTATGATAAGGAGGATTTGTAAGCCCTCGTTTTCTTAGCAACCTGAACTCGGATTTGGAGATTAGAATCGAAAATCGAAACCCTAAAAGAATACCCTAGTACTAGTTGGACTTGGAAACCCTAAGTCCGGTAATCCCGAGAACGAAACCCCAGAATAATAAAAATGAGTTAGCTCTATAATATAGCCTTAAATCATTTATCAACACATAAAAGATCAGATTTTTGATAAATTCATCCGTTTTGAACCCGATCGGGATCTGTTCTCAAAAAACAATCCCTAGGACTTGAAAATAGAAAAATATTATATAGGAATTTTTAGAATCGAAATTTGATAAGGAATTCAAAAATATAATTATAAGAATTTTTTGGTTTATAAAAATTACAGTTATAGCCTTTTTATCGTATTTTCATTATTACCGATAATTTAATTGTCTAATATACTTTTTTATTTCTAATCACACTATTCAGAAGGGCAACCAACCCATACCCTATTCTTACATCCTTGCAACCTTACATCATTTCCTTACAAATTTACTTTTCCAATACATTTTATTACTGAAATTACTTATTAAAATTTGAATTTTATTACACAAAATAATTAAACTCACATCTTTCTCTCTCCCCTCCCCAAAACCGGTGTAGAACCCAATCTCCCACACCCCCCCCCCCCCCCCCCCCCCCCCGGCGCGCACCCTCAATTTGTTTTATTTCCCTTCTTTTATTAATCACATAAAAACCCTAATCTATTTTCTATAAACTCTCTTTTACCTTTCACTTTTTCACTTTCTCTCTTTTCTCAATAAATCAAACTTTGGGAAAAATTTTTCTTTCCCTCTCTCCCCTCTCTTTGTCGTGAGCCCCCTTCCCCACACACACACTCACACAAAATTTTTTCTTTAAGTTTTTCTTGCTCCACACATTTAATAGGTAATAGATTTACATCCTATCACAATAAAACATGTCATGGCAAGATCATGCCTGTGTGGTTCCACCAAAAATCTCAATGAGCTTTATGCTAGAGATGTGAAAACACTAAAACATGATATTCTTGCCATGACGATGTATGGATCTTGTTATTTAAGTTGTTTTACTTGTATTTTGCTATATTATTGTTATATATTCCTCTTATGGATATTTTGTGCATATACTCTTTTATTACTCTCATCTACATAATGCTCGTATTTCATTTGCATCCATGACTTGCATGATATAATAGATCTATGAGTTTTGAGTACATAAATGCCACTAAAACTTTGTTTTATGTGAATAAAGACTTGTAGTAGTATAATAATAATTAGGATATGCCTAAAATTTCAAGATCTATTTTAGTTTCAACAAAAAATGATTTTTGAAATTCGGATCTTGAGGAATACCCATTTAGAAAACCTATTTTCTAACTCCAAAATGAAAATCTTACATTTAAAATGAAGGACTTAGGGGAAAGATATCATAAAGGAATGATTTTTATTAGTTGAGCTTAGTTTTACTAAGAGAAATTTTCAAAACAAGAAAAATGTTATAAAAGATAAGTTAGAACTCATTTCAACCCCAATAAGAACTTGAAATTCGTAACTAGAGTGAAATATCAAGTAAACACCTATTTTCCAACCCTAAAACAAGAGTTTTATTAAAGAAATGGAAGCCTTAGGGAGTAAGTTTGGTTAAGACTTAATTTTAGAAAGATTAAATGAGTTTTACATAAGAAATAATCTCAAACACAAGTTTTAAAATTCGGATCTAGAAATGAACCCCATTTAAATACCTATTTCCAAATGCCAAAATGATGATTTTAATAGAAAAATAAAAAACCTTAGGGAATAGAAGTAATAAAGACTTGATTTTGATAAGAGTAAATAAATTTTGTCAAAGTAAAATCCTAAGACAAATGAAAGATTTCAAAACATGGATCAAACAATATTCCCATTCCTTATAATTTTGTAAAATTCATAACTAAGCAAACCCCTTCTTTAAACATCTATTTTCCAACTCCTAAATGAAGAATTTTATCAAGATAATGAAGGTATTAAGCATATAGGTCATCAAAATCTTATCTTAGTAAAAATATGGATGATTTTCAAAGAAATAAAGCTAGTTTTTCTCAACCAAGTATTCTTGAAGTTATTACAAAGTAAAAGTTTTCCAAAAATTCTTTTTAACTAAACATCATTAAGGATATAAATATATATATATATAGCTCATATCATGTCTTTCATGATAATAACTTGTAGATATTGCATGCACATATTATATACTTGGTAGGAACAATGCAAATTTCACAAAACAATTTCGAAAATGCGATTTTTAGGAACCGATCAGATCTAATCCGAGCTTTCCAAGACCTGCGAATTTTCAAAACTTAAGAATAACATCATAAATAGATAGATTTTTCTAAGTAGATAGAAATCGATAGCTTATTTACGAAATTCCAAGTTAAAATGACCAAGTTATGGCCGTTTTAAGTTAAGATTTCCATCTATCATGAAAATTACGAACTTAAGAGTTTATTTAATAGGTTGGAATTAGTTATGGTTTGAAATACTCATTTGGATATTTCTTTTGTTTAGGTGACCTTGAGTCGGAAGAATTCTTGTCTCTTGATTGCTACTTATAGAGACCGGTGTCCATGGTCAAGTGAGTTCACTTTCTTTAAATTATATGCTTATGATTGTGCTTATAATGATAGTGGCGTTAAAATTAAGGCAATATAAAATTGGAATGTGCATGTGAATCCTGCTTAGTTGAACTGATGATAAAAACATCGAAATAGGAATTGTTATAAATATATGTATGATTTAGTATAGAATTGAAGTGTCTGAAATCTCTATGATCGTCGATAATTCACTTAAATAATATACCATGACCATATAACTAAATTGTCCATGCATAACATATGTTGAGTCACATTACATTTGTTATTATACCTTTGTGGGAAAAAGGCATAATAGCTAGGCAATGGGTAGGCCTAAAAACTCGAATATTGGTGCAAGGTTGCCTGAATTAAAATGGAAGTGGAGTGAGCACTTGAATCAACTACATAATTAATGAGTGGGTGGGCACCTAAAACAACCACAAAATGTTTGAGAGTAAAATTGAAATCTATGGTTGTATGGGCCTGAAACACCTAACTTCGAATGGAGAGCGTAAATCCATTCAACATAGGGCTCCCGAAAAGTCTTATGTATTTTAGGCTCACGTGCTGTACATTTCATATGATTGTTTAATATAACTTGTCTTCCTCATTGTTGAACTAAGTATTTAATTTTGAAAGTGAAGCTCACTAAGCTACCGTAGCTTATACCCCCCATAACTTCTTTTTGATGCAGTTTCCATACATATAGTTGCATCCCCGGACTTGGCCAAATGAGGTAATGTAAAGTTAGGAGTTTCTGTAAGTCCCCGAATTTTTTTGAATCCAAAATTAAAAGCTTAAACCTTAATCGAAAGTCAACCGGATTCTTAAGCCAACCAAAACCCTAGTTTACCGTATCCGCTTAAGTTCGGCATTGTTGTTTTCTCAAGCCCTAGAAAACGAAGTTGGAAAAGTTAGCTATTATAGTTCATAATTGCCATAGGTTATATAAAAATATCAGATTGAAGGAATTCGAGTGTCCTTTGAGTCAGATCGGACATAGTTCTGGAAAAACGTGTCCGGAAGCCCAGAATAGGAAAAATATTCCGAATATACCGTTAGACTCGTAAAAATATGAGATTTCCAAAAATATCAATTTCGTAATTTTTCGGTAGCTAAAAATATCAGATATCGCTTTTATACGCATATTTTCTTACTACCGGCATTAAATTGTCATGTCTACTTTTATATTACACTATTTTCTACTATTCTACACTATTCATCTATCTCTACTTTTTATTACAACCTACTCTTACAAACCATACACCTATTTCTTATACATTTTCATTTCTAATAAAACTTCACATCTTTCATTTCTTACTTTTAATTAACAAAATAACAAAAAATATATAAATAAATTTCTCCTCTCCCCATGCAAGGATTTGCACCGGCCATACCCCCATCATGCCTCAATTTGTTTTATTTTTCATTTATTTAATTAACACAAATTATCTTCCACATTTTCCTATAAATACCCCCTCATACCTTCAGTTCTTTCACACCACTTCTTCTCTAAAGTTACTATACCAAAATCTCTCTCAAATTCTCTCAAAAAAATCCTCTCCAAGAAGTCTTCCAAGAAGCTTTCTTTAGTTTCTTTTTTAGGTAAACTTTCTTCAAGAAAATCCTCTAAGCTTTCTTTATGTTCATCTACTTAGTATGAACTTAATGTGTGTTTTTTTTAAAACCATGAAGGTTAAAAAAGCAACAATAGGTTCATACTTTGTTTTTGTTCATAATCACAAATTCCTTTATGTTTCCTTTATGTTTATTACTATCTAATATATCTATATGGCTATATATACTATTTAAAGCACATAAGCTCATTGTCTTGCAATTTATTTATCTTTCATGCAATTTATTTACTTCATTGCAATTTATTTAATTTCAAGTTGTTTTTAAGACCAATCATTCTAGTCTTAGACTTGTCCTCATCAAGTCAAAACAATTCTTTTTCTTTTCCTTTTTCGAGACTAGTCTTTTCTTAGTCCTGCAGTATCTTGATGAAGCTAAGGTCCCAATACTTGATTTACTTTCTTGCTTAAATCTTTCAGGTTGTTATGTTCCTTTATATTTCTATAGTTTATGATTCATATTCATGCATGAACATAATGTTTTTGTCTCAATAAAAATAAATGAGGAAGTGTTTTCATAAACTAAAGGTTCTTGTTAAATAAAAGTAGGAAATAGATTTCTTAAAAACTCATGAACATATTTGGAAATGGTTTTTCTTAAAACAAAAAGTTTATAAAAACTTATTTTCACCAAGTATTAGAAACTTTTTTGAGAATCATTACAAGAAACAAAAATATCATTTTATTACTTTTAAAATTGTTGGAATTTAGGAAATAAAACCACTCCTTAGGAAGTTAAAGTAGTTGCAAGAAATTAATTTTAGGAAAAGAAATATTCATCCCAAGAATGCTTTCTAAAGTAAAATGAATATTAATAAAATCTCAAGTTGAAAACCTTACTTTTCATAAGTTGAGACAACTTCATTTACTTCATATATTTGTTATAAGTCATTACATATATGTATATACCTTTCAAAAAGTTTACAAAACACTTGAAATATTTATCTTTCCAAATGAGCTTTGTTTACAAGAAGGAAAACAAGTTTTTGAAAATTCGTGGCAAATCTGGTCGCTGCTTTTTCGGGACCCAAACAACTTAGTTTTATGAAAATAAGCTTAGAAATGCATATATTTTTTCGAGTAGGTAGAAAACGGTATATTGTACGCGAAATTCCGAGTTAAAATGAGCAAGTTATAGCCATTTTAAGTTGGAATTTCCCTTTATACGATTTTTACCGCGATTTTAAGAGAAATTTTGAAACTTCAAGAATAGAAGTTTTATGAAAGACTCATTTTGGGTATTTCATCTTGTTTAGGTGACGAGAGACCCGAGATCATCTATCCAGAGGATTATTTCGATTAGACCTACCGATTATGGAGTGAGTTAATTCTTTTCCTAAGTTACATTTCCTTGCTTGTGCTTGTAATTAGTGGCATTAGAAAGTTAGGAAAAGATGAATGAACCAATGTTTGAAATAATTGTTGAATGAAAATTAAGTATATCGAAAGACGATATGTTAAATAAGAGTGTGACTCTTGTATTGATATGGTGAAATTATGGTTGATCACTCTTAACATGAACTCAACTTATATGGTTAAATGATTAATTGAAATTTATTCATGCATCTCATACTTGTGAGTCACATTATCTTCACTACTATTCTTTGTGTAGGGAAACGAGGAAGTAGTAGTGGTGGCTAGTAGGAGCCGGTAAGTCTACATGGGCTAGTAGGAGCCAGGAAGTCTACGGAGCAAGCAAGAGCTGGCAAATCTGCAATTATTGATGGTCGTATGGGCCTGTAACCACCCAACCCTTGTCATGGAGGGCATTAAATCCATGCTACACTTGATTTCCGGTTAATCTTGTGTATTTGGTTAATCATGTGATTGATGCATTACATATGTTTGAATTAAATAACTTGGTTGTCATATGGAAATGTTGTATAGTTAGGAATTATCTCACTAAGCAAGATTTGCTTATATCCTTATAGTTTTCTATTACAGTATGATTATCTATGGTTGGCCCCGAGGAGCCCAGTGTGTCAGGTATGAGCTTACGCTACTAGGAGTTTTTGGAGGAAGTTTATGTATTTTTAGTTTTGAACATAGACTTCTAGGAAAAATCTCTATAGTAGACTTATGTAGTAGTTATGCTTATTTTGTTATTAGTATAGTCGATCAAAGACTTTAAGGCGGGGGAATGCCCCTAAGATGATGTAAGAACTTATTATGGAATGAAGATCTTATGTTTATACATTTAAGTTTATGCTTGCTTTTGCTATCTATTTAAACGTAATACCCCTGTGAGTCTCCTACTATCTTGGAAGCACGCCTTGCATATGATATCGAAGCTCCTACGTGACTACGGATTGTCATTCATTAGCTTTAATATTATATACGGCGGACTGCCACGTTTAGGATAACCTCTGGGGCGTGACAGTTTCCTTAGAAGTTTATGG
Source organism: Combretum micranthum (assembly GCA_024138025.1). Classification (NCBI taxonomy): domain Eukaryota; kingdom Viridiplantae; phylum Streptophyta; class Magnoliopsida; order Myrtales; family Combretaceae; genus Combretum; species Combretum micranthum. The sequence goes on along the minus strand of JAMXBD010000038.1, from coordinate 393,315 downwards.
TTAGCTTTGTATAGACTTTCATAGGAATCCTTAAACGCTCGAGTTGTTATTAAAAAGCTAATACCTGGTCTGATTATTATTTTGTGGGGGAATGCCCATTAGTATTTTGTAAATGATATTGAGATATCTGTGGTTTATGTTTTTATGCTTATTCTATTAAGTTAAACTATATATCTCCAACTGCATATGTATTCTATTATCGTAAGGGAACGCCTTGCATCTAATACAAGACTTTTGAATGACTATGGCAGTGATTCCTAAGTCTCGTTTAGTATGCAGCAGATTGTTACGTTTAAGGTACCCTTTTGGGCTTGACAGGATTTAACTTTAATTTTATTATGTTCGCTACCTCGTTTTTATTCAAATTTTGAGAGACAAAATTTTGTATAGTCATGATTCTCTTACCATGGAGGAAATTTTATTATGCTTTGGCTTCTTTTATGAAGATGAAACATTTAGTGATTGGATTAGAGACTTAGGTAGAGGGTCTCGTTACTCATGGTAGGAGTCAGGATCGTAATTCTAGTGGTAATTCAAGAGGAAGATAAAAAATATATATATAGATAAGACCTATAGGTATTACAAGAAAAAAGGGACTCAAATATGAATGTTATAAGTTGCAAAATAAAAATAAGAGAGCAACTGAAAATCAAAAGGGGAAACAACAAGAAAAATCCATTGAAACTAATGTAGCTGAAAACCATAGCGGTAGAACACTTCTTATTGCTTCTAATGATGATTCTTAGACCGATGAGGAGTGAATTCTTGACTCTGGTTATACTTCTCATATGTGTCCCAATCGAGACTGGTTTTCAACATATGAAAAGGTATCTAAAGGTGTTGTCTTATTAGATAATAGCGCTTCTTGTAAGGTTGCAAGTATTGGTACTATCAAAATCAAAATGTTTGATGGTGTTGTCAAAACTCTTGTGATGTGAGACATGTTCCTAACTTGAAGAAAAACTTGATTTCTTTGAGTACTCTTGATACAAAAGGGTACAAATATACTGGTGAAGATGGAGTTTTGAAGATCAGTAAAGGATCTCTTATGGTGATAAAAGGATAGAAAAAGAATGCTAACCTATATGTTTTTCAGGGTTCTATGGTTGTAGGTGATGCAGCCATCACTTCTTCTTCTTTGTCAGATGAAGATGCTACTAGACTTTGGCATATACATCTAAGGCATATGAGTGAAATTGGTATGGCTAAATTAAGTAGAAGAGGACTTCTTGATGGGCAAGGCATTAGCAAGTTGAAGTTTTGTCCACATTGCATCTTTGGGAAGCAAAAAAGAGTTAAATTCACCACAAGTATTCACAATACAAAGGGTACTCTTGATTATATCCATTCTAATCTTTCGGGGCCATCTAGAGTGCCTTCAAGTGGAGGTGTTACTTACATGCTGGCAATCATTGATGATTTCTCCACAAGAGTTTGGGTATTTTTCTTGAAACATAAGAATGATGTTCTACCCAAATTGAAAGAGTGGTAGACGATGATTGAGAAACAAACTAAGAAACAGGTAAAGCATATTTGCACTAATAACGATTTAGAGTTTTGTTCTAATGATTTTAATGTTTATGCAAGTCATAGGGAATTGTGAGGCATATAATAGTTCCTAATACACCTCAACAAAACGGGATAGCATAATGGATGAATAGAATTATTATGGAGAAAATCAAATATATGTTTTCTAATGGTCAATTACCAAAGTTATCCTGGGATGAAGCAGCTTCTACAGCATGTTATTTAATTAGCAGGTCTCCATCGATTGTAATTGAGAAGAAGACTCTATAAGAAGTATGGTCTAATACTCTTGGTAATTTTTCTGAGTTGAAAATATTTGGTTATCCTTCCTATGCTCATGTTGTTAATGGAAAACTTGATCCTAGATCTCTAAAATATATATTCCTTGGTTTTAGGCCTGATGTGAAGGGGTATAAGTTGTAGTGTCCTGAATTAAAGAAATTCATTGTCAGTATAGATGTGATTTTTGATGAAATAGCTATATTGCATGACTTGTCGTCTAATACTTCATCTGATAAAGTATAGCAGAAATCAAGCATGCAAGCGGAGCTTGAGATTGGTTTAGGTTCTACACCAAAGCTTACTTCTTAGCTTATTACTACACCACCATAGCCATAGTATTCTATTGTTAAAGATAAACCGAGGAAAGAAGTTAGGCCTCCTCAGAGATATGCAGAAGCTAATTTGGTAGCTTATGCTCTGAATGTTGTGGAGGACATAGATTCTAATCTAGAGCCATCCACTTACTTAGAGGCTATTACTTGTGATGATTCTAGTAAGTGGATGATTGCTATGCAGGAGGCGATGGAATCCCTTCAAAAGAATTGTACATGGGATTTAGTGAAGCTTCCTAAAGGGAAGAAGATTGTTCGATGTAAATGGGTATTCAAAAAGAAAGAAGAAATACCAGAAGTTGAAGAACCCAAATATAAAGCAAGACTTGTTGCAAAGGGGTACAATCAGATGCCAGGTATTGATTTTACTTATGTGTTCTTTCTTGTTGTAAAACACAACTCGATTAGGGCATTGTTGGGTATTGTGGCTTTATAAGATCTTGAACTTGAACAGTTAGATGTGAAGATAGCTTTCTTATATGGAGATCTTGATGAAGATATCTACATGCAACAGCTAAAGGGCTTTGTGTTCTCAGGAAAGGAGGACCATGTTTGCCTGTTAAGTAAGTCTCTTTATAGTTTGAAGTAGTCTATAAGACAATGGCATAAGAGGTTTGACTCATTTATGACTTCTCATGATTTCAAAAGAAGCAATTTTGATAGCTTTATCCATTTCAAGAAATGTGATAATAGGTCTTTTTTATATCTACTCTTGTATGTTGATGACATATTGATAGCAGCCAAAGATAGAGGAAAGATTGAAGAGATTAAACTTCAGTTGAGCAAAGAGTTTGAGATGAAAGACTTGAGAGTAGTAAAGAAGATACTTAAAATGGAAATTATAAGAGACATAAAAGTAGGTTTGCTGTAACTAAGTTAAAAGGGGTGTATTGAGAAAATCCTTTGCAGGTTTAATATGAAGAATGCTGAGCCTATCAGTACTCCTTTAGTAGCTCATTTTAGACTTTCATCTACTTTGTCTCCATAGTCAAGGGTTCTATACTCTAGTGCTGTAGAATCTCTTATGTATGTTATGGTCTGTACACGCCCTGATTTATCATATGATGTGAATGTTGTCTGCAGGTATATGCAAGGATGTTAAACTTGTGATTCTACGTAGAATCGCTAGGGGATGAATAGAATTGGAATATAAAATTGAAATGTAGAAATGTAAGTTTCTACGACCATTGCAAAATAGCTTTGAAAAATTATACATATGCTTATAGAAGAAGTAGAAAGCATAGAGTACATAATAGATCTCATAAAAATAAAGAAATTAAGTTAATTTTTTTCATAATAACTCTTAATCCATAATATAACATACATGAAAAAAGAGCGAATAAAGTCAAAATTAATTTATTTTCTATTGTTTTGAATGAAATAAGTGATAAATTGAAGAAAAATTTAAATTCTCTCAACTTATTAAATTCTTAATTATATTATTGAAATAAATAAGTTTTCTTATAAACCTTATAATTATAACTTGACTTAAATGAATTCTATAATTATCAAATAGGGGGTCTATGGGCAAGGAAGGGAAAAAGAGAGAGAGAGAGAGAGAGTGGAAATCAAATAAAAATGACAATAAGAAAGACACATCATCCTAATTCATAATGATTGATGAGATCGTAAAAACATAGTTGTATTTTTTATATTTTAGCTTATTTAACTTGAATAGATAGATACAGTAAACTCGGTTAAAATCGTAAGATTTACTAAGTTTGTATATGGACTCAGTTGAAATTGTAAGATTCTACTAAAAAATGATTCTATGCACAAGTCAACTTGGAAGAGTCTCCTAAAATCGTAAACTCATAGAAACATATGGGTAAAATCATAATTTTGACAACTATGGGTATATGGAAAATCCTGGTAAGGAACACTGGAGAGTTATTTAATGTATTTTCAGATACTTAAGAGGTACTACTAATGTTTATCTACAGTTTGGTAGAAGTAGAGATGGAATTATTGGGCTTGCTGATTTTGATTTTACAAGAGATTTGGATAAGAGAAAATCTATCACAAGGTATATTTTTACTCTTTTTGGTTGAGCTATCAATTGGAAAGCTACATTACAAGCTATAGTTGCTCTATCCACTATTAAAGCTGAATATATGGCTATTATAAAAGCTTTTAAAGAAGCTATTTGGTTAAAAGGGTTATTTGGTGAACTTAGTGATTACTTGAAGACTGATACAGTCTATTGTGATAGTTAGAGTATAATCTACCTCATTAAAGATTAGTTATATCATGAGAGAAAAAAGCACATTGATGTCAGGTTTCACTTTATTCGTGATGTGATTGCTAATGGCGATATTGCTGTGAGTAAGGTTAGTACTCAGGATAACTCTTCTCATATGATGACTAAGATACTTGCTATAGCCAAGTTTGAGCACCATCTGGACTTGGTTAGTGTTTGTTACGGATTGATCCCTTTTGGGGTTTGTAGAAAGAGGAGGATAATGTTTTGTTTTTGTGTTAAAGATTGGTGTTTGTGTATTTTTGCTTTTAAATTTGAGTCAAGATGGAGATTGTTGAATGTGTGACTCAAATTCAATCAAAGCAGCCAGCTCTGGGATCAAAGTTGCCAGCTTTCACATCTACACTACCAGCCTTGGGGCTGGCCTTGAATTCCTTTGGATTTTAGAAATTTTGCTAAGAGCGAGCTTTTGCAAAGGCTTACTTAAAGCCACCAACCTTCATACTGTATGCTGCTGGCCTACTCCTCAAAGCTGCTGGTTAACTTTATGCGCTCAATTTTGCACAGGGCTTATGCATACATATATGTGTGTTTGTTGTGTTTTAGGGTTTATGTGAGTTCAGATTTGTGAGATCACTTGTATACACATTCTCTGTACTCCCTTCTTCAATACTAATGAATTCCCCTCTCCTCTACTTATTTCCACGTAAATCTTGTGTGTGCCTTACTTTATCGGTTTGATTTTATTTTGTTTTTGGCCATTGTTCGTCAGATCCATTTATAATAGGCATCATAGATCAAGAAATGCAAGGATTAATCTTGATGATAGGGAGGAGTGGAACAAAATAAAACAAAGAAATGCAAGTTTTAATCGTGTGGAATGAATTTTGTCCAGGCAAAATTCTTCCTTTGTAGAATGACAACATCAAAAATGAATTTCTTGTGATAGGTTCGTGCTTTGTTGCATATATTATAAGAAATTGTGGCCTTCTATGCGATATTTTATATGAAGAGTTGTAAATTTTCATAATGGGTGTCTTGATGGAATGTGTATTGCTTGGCTAAATAAATTCACTTTCTATTAGTAAACTTGATGACAAAGTGTGACGCATATAGTTTTGATGTTATAATATTAGAATTGCTCACAAGATGCAAGTGGTATAATAGACCAAGAAATGCAAGGAATATCTTAAGGATTGGGGGGAAAGGACTAAAACAAAAACAAGAAAAGCAAGATTTAATTTTGTGGGATAGACTAAAATAAATTTTGATTATCTGGACAAAATTTTTCCTTTGTTGGATGATAACATCAAAAACAAATTCCTGGGACCAATCCATGCTTGATTGCATATATTGTAAGAAACTATGGCCTAATATGTAACATTTTCCATGAAGAGTTATAACTCTTCATAATGCGTGTCTTGATATATGTTTACTATTTGACTAAATAAATTCACTTTATAAAAGTAAATTTGATGGCAAAGTGTAATGTATATAGTGTCAACATTATAATGTTAGAATTTCTCACAGGATATGATTGGTATGATAGACTAAGAAATGTAAGGTTTAATCTTATGGATTAAGTGATGGGGACATGGCTAGAAGACGGAGAGTAGACCCATTAAAAATACCATCTGGATCAGCTAAAAGGACTTGAGCTAAAAGATTCAGGGTTGCACTCAATGGATTCATTCAAAAAGTTCAAGAAGAGGAGATCCATGTGCACACTACCAAAGATGAACTTAAATCGATCAACATTCTCAAAGTCAGTTTGGGAATAGATCAAAACAATGGATGGATCGATCGGAGTCAAAGTCAGCTTAATATGACCAGTTCAGAGTCTAACATCGCCTATTCTACATATCTACACTGTCATGCCCTGAGAGATATCCTAAACGTGACAGTCCACCGTACACAATATAAAAGCCTAGGAATGACTACCTCCATCAGCAAAGGCTTTCATATCATGCATAAGGCGTACATCACAACTAAGAGAATGCTTCGGAGTAGCAAAATTTACATTGATAACAATTAAGTAATAAGGCAAGAGAAGTACTTATCATTAAACATAAATAAGGTTTATTACAATTCTTAGGGGCATACCCCTGCTAATGACTTCAAGACTACATAAATACATTTCCTAATGCTCTCCAAATTATTAACATAACATATATGACTCATAAAGAAATTTTAAGAAAGTAAATTTATCTTATGCTTCCCACTTCTCCATATGAGTTCGAAAATCCACTAATCATTCTCTAAGTGTCTGGATCCTCGAATAGAACCACAAATGTACCTGTTTCAACAAAGATCTATGGGGGTGTAAGCTTACAACGAACTTAGTGAGATGTCTCATTTTATTCACACCGTGATTTCAAACAAGTTTATTAATTCACTTATATGCTATGCATATTATGCAACAACCACATGATACAAACAACTATGTATGGGTATTTGGAAACTATACACAAAACGAATTTACGCCCTCCATATTAAGAGTTAGGGAATGGTATTTAAAATTCTTCACGATCTTCTACTGCTGGTCTCTGGGTGCACCCTATCCTTAGTGATAGATCGGTACAGCTCATGCTTGGGATGTATTCTTGCTATGCCTTAGTTCCCTAAGAATGAGCATGGCTGCGGGCCTTCTTAGCCTCGGACCTTCCCGATTCTTTGCGTAAGAGTAGCAGCTTTCAAAATATGACCCGATGGATGCAATGCATGTCCATTTAATTTATATCAAAGCTGAGTATAGTTATAATATACTTAAAAGCAATCAGGCAAGTATCATACACACATATTAACATGTAATATTTATTGACATACTTAAACAATCATTTATTGGTTTCGATATACTTAGCATCCATTATCACACATATATAAAAGCATATACATATAAACCCATAACTCCATTCATATTCATTTTATCTTATACTTATAAATCTAATGCGACAATCTATAAGTACAAGCAAGGTAAAATAATAAGGGAAGACTCACTCGTCCATATCGCAATCTTCTTAGTCATAGTAATCCTCAGAAAGGGGAGTCTTATATTCCTCATCACTTAGATAAAAGAAATAGTGAAAATGAGTATTTTATAGAAATTCTACTTAAACTTCTAATCATATCTTGTTATTTTTCGTCAAAATTCGAATTATGTGAAATTCCAACTTAAAATGGTAACAACTTGCTCATTTGAACTTGGAATCACATATAAGATGTTGTTTTCTACCTACTCGAAAATATCTATCTATTTCTAAGGTCATTTTAATTATTTGAAGTCATTTGGGTTCAAAAATGGGTCAGTACATATTGGTTACGAAAATTCCAACCTCAAATTATAATTTTTCTAAATTCTATTTCATCCAAAATTACATAGAAAACACATTAATATTTATAAAGTTGAAAAATCCTTTTAATATATACGTAGACTCATATTATATGTATGGTTCTAGTGATGTTGTCTCAAAATTAGAATTTGTAAACAATCTTTATGAAAGATAGAGTTTTGTGAAAGGTCATTCTTTGACTTATAATTAAATTGCTATTTTGTAAACATGTAACTCAACAAAAAAAAAAATCATAATTCAATATATATTTTAAAATCTTTAAAATTCTTATATTTATTAAAAAATTCTTATTTAACAATTTCTTTTATAAAATATGGTTTTACCTATTTGTGACATAAAACCCAAGTGTATTTCTCTTTTAAAGAATTTCCCAAGTTTGACTTTTTAAGCAAAACTTTAATCCTTAGATTTTGTAAATACAAAATTCAATATAGGGAAGACCATGGTTTTAAATTTATTTTGAGTTCATTAATACCTTATTTTCATATTAAACTTCTTTTAACTAATTATTTTCCATCGCATGAATCTTTTGTAGTTATGAAGAAAAATCATTTTAGATTTTTATTATGCTTAAAATGTCTTAAAGTTTTATCATATGAGAAAGATCTAATGAATAGTTTGTTCTAAATTTTTAGTTTCATAATAGCTCTTTTTCTATTAATAGTTTTTCAACAGTTGGGTATTCAAGGGTTGTTGGAAGAAAACTAAAATTTTAAGTTGTTATGAGCGGTGTCTACTTATTATGACTTGTATTCATATTCTCTTAACTTCATAAAAAGAGAAGGAATTTAATTCTTAAAACTTGGTTCCTTAAATTGTACATTGATTTTATTTCTAAGTGGATTTTAAATAATAGGTCAATTTTATCTTGACTTGAAAAACTTGTCTAGTTCTTAGTTTTTATTAAATTGTTAGTGATGAACTTATAAATAAGTTTTTAAGAAAAAAGTTTCATACCAAAGAATTATCAACCTTAAGGTTTAATAATACGTTTTTAATTTAATGTTTGGAAAAAGAGAGTAATGAAACTACTTAGTTGAATTTGAAGAAGTCTACAATATTAATACAAAAAAAATTATGATGAACTTGTCTAGGTTTTTTTAAAAGAATTTTATTGAAATAAAATGATAGAACTCACTCTCGTGTTTCGCTCAATTAAGGCTTTTCTCGATGCTAATCTCCTCACTCAGCCTTTTTTTTAGCACTCAATAGTTTTATCCTCAAGTTCTATATTGAACTCAATTATTCCTAACAAAATAACAATTGTAACTCAACAACTAGATAAAAACAAAATGAATCAAGAACAAAATACCCAAAATAGATTAGGAGTTTTATTCCTTTTATCCAAATGATGATAATCAATCAAATAAACTTAAAGTAACAAAAATTCAAAATTGTTTTTTTTAACGAATTCCTCCCTTTTTTTTATATGTTGTTTTCTTCTTATTTTCCTTTTTTTTTTAACAAATTCTTCCCTTTTTTATATGCTGCTTTCTTCTTGTTTTCTTTTTTTTTAAATGATTTCTTTCTTTTTTTTATATGTTATTTTCTTCTTCTTCTTTTTTTCTTTTTTTAACACAAACACATAAAAACAAGAGATTTAGATGTGAATAAATATGAACTTTAAGAAATCTTATGAATACAATAATAGATGAACTAGAAACAAATCACAAAGATGAGGAAGATGAAGAGGCAATCATGATCAAACAACAACAATAAGAAATTAAGGATAAGTAACTTGATTTAGAGCCAAGGCTTTGATACCAAAATTGATGCAAACTCCATGTATACTAAACTTAAACCCAGCACAACTGTGTGAAAACATAGCCTCAAGGAAAGCTAAATCAGATTGTAAGATGAAAACCTTGACCCAAAGTTGTATTACTAACTCAAACCAAAGGTATAAAATTGTTTGAACGCCATAAGATGTAAATCTTGATAAGTTCTCAAGAGAATAAGAAGAGAGAAACTCTCACAAAAAGAAATATGATATGTATTCCATGTTGATTAAAAACAATGTTTAAGCCTATTTATAGGTTGCCCAAACATAAGAAAGAAAGCCTAAAAGACAATAGAGCTATTAGGCTAGAAAAATAAGAAATTCAACCCATACAAACATGAATAAAAGGAAACTAATTAGTCCCCTTTGTTTTTAGTACAAGCCTAGCTCAAAACACTTGTAAAAACACTCAAAACACTATTTAATTAAGTCTTGCTTTCAACCAAAGCAAAGCCCAAACTAAAATAGGCCTAAAACATTATAATTAGCCTACTTAGAAGCTTGTATAACATTAACAATGGACTAATCATTGTTTAGATCCAAATCCTCTATAAAATCTCCATGCAAAGCTTTTTCTTCTAAGTATCCTTAATGAATGCTCTTAAAGCTTCCGTCATCCCCTTAGCTTTAGCTTGTGTGATTGGACCTTTGTTGATGTGCAAAGGATCCTTAGATGTTGCATGTTGTATTCCACCATCTTCATAATCTCTATTTGACTGGTTTCCATCACTTTTCATAGACTAAAAGGCAGTTTAATTCTTGCAAGCAGTATCCCTTTAGTTCCAGTGGGCTTTCTTTTTTTTTTTTTTTTATAGCCAAAGTGTTCAAGTGGGCTTGAATGACGATATTTATTCAAGTATTGAAGCACCCCCCAAGAAAATTGGGAAAAGATTGAAATTATGCAGATCAAAACTAGTCAACGGTAGGAAAAGGTTTTTAAAAACTTAAAAAAAAAAGTTGGTTTTTCCATGCTTTTATTATAGGCAAATAATTTCTCTTATTTTGTCCTATCTTATTGTACTATTTTGCACACAAGTATGTGAAATTAATAGAATATATGGCATACCACATTCATGATTTAATATTTAAATACACAAATATATTACTTGTTATATGGGCATTTGTCAATATGTCTTATATAAGAGACTTAGATAGTGACATAACATCTTAAGAACATAGTTAAATTTTTCTGTTGGGGCTAAAATATAATAGACAATAAACAATCTTAATCTCCACAATAAGCATGACTTAGACAAACTTTAATGACAAGTTTTAAAACCCTTAATTAGTCTAATAAACATGATTAAAAAAAAATTCTTTTGGAGGTAGAAATGATAGTAGTTCTTCATGTTTCCTTTCCTCTCCTTACCCCTTTAACATCATTTGAACACAAAAATCATTAAAACTTCCCACAAAGGCCCCTTGATAAACAAGTAGATATGAATTAGACCAAATGAAAACACTATACATTCATCTTTGCTTCCTATGACAATTAGAAAACCAGGCACATCTTCTACATTAGGATTATAATTGTAAACACTCTCTAGCTCTTACTTCCGTTCTGAAACACTATTAATTGAAACTTCCCAATATCACTCATGGCTTATTTTAAACTTCTCAACATTACTCTAAAATCCTTAACTACCTTTTAAGAATGTTTTCAGAGGATCGAGCAAGTCGGCAATCTTACAACAGTCCACCCAGTTGCAACCCTAATCATCAGCCCAAAAAGGATCACTATATCTTCCTGATATAGCAACTTTATAAGATCTCCATACTTCTTTTAGATCCTGATACATCAACTTTATAAGATCCATAGAAAGGGAAAATAATAAATATATATATATATATACACACACACACCATATGTTTGAATTATGTTGTCAAATTATCAATTAGCTATAATTTGTATCCCGATTCTAATAACAAGCGAAGACTACTTTAACATATACAGTATTACTATAGCTCAGTCGGAATACAAGATTTTATCGAATTTGTCCTTTGAAGTTTCACCCGCCCATTACTGCAGGATGTTGCAATGTAAGACATTCCTTTATTATGTTACCTTAAAATTTGAGCATGGTAAAGTGAAAAAAAAAAAAAACCCGAAATCATGAAATAATAATAACTTAGGTGAAAGGTGAAGCAATCCCAATAAAGCCGTTAAATAAGTAACTTAACATGAGATTAAAAGCTAGAGTTAATTAGTTAGGCAATTTAAAAGGTAATTTATTTTTTCTTCTATTTTAATTGGTGAAGTACCCCAAAAATTTACTACAAAAATTCTCTTGAAGAAACCTACTGATAATATAGAAAGTTCCTTAACAAAAAAAATTAGTTAAAACACTAACGCAGCAAAAATACAATTAACAAAACAAATTTAGAGGATACAAACTCAAGACCAAGAAAATGTAGCCCAGGCACATAGTACAAAGTTAAAATTTGACACTAGGTACTAAGATTTAAAAAGAAAAGAAGAAAATCGCATTTTAACTCATTGATTGTGAAAAGCATTATAGGGACCAAAGTTAAAATTTGTAAAAAAGTTACATTTGAAATTTTTATCAAGTTTCCTCAATATAACCATTAATAATTTTAACATTTCACTTAACCCTATAATTACAGGAGATTTTTTCATTAAAGATGAACTCCGATGCTACTTTTATGCCAGTGATATTTTATTCTATTTTATTTTATTTATTATTGGAAATGCAATTGCAATTATCAAGATTACAAGTAAATGTTGAAATAAATAGATGGAGACAGAAAGGAAATACTTGAGAGATAAGGCTGGAGCTGAGGTCACGCCCATGTCTCGTGAATGTTCATGCAGTGATGCAGGAATAATTTCCCATTTTTCCTAGTAGAAGATCAAGCACAAAAATAATTATGTGAAGGAAAAAAGTTCGTAGATGTTGGGTGCATTTTTTCAAAAGTAAGAAGAAGAAATAATTCGTGAAAGTTTGTTATAATTAGACATAGACATGATTTAGCTCCAGACTAAAAATCGAATCGAATCGAATGAATCGGTGATTTTAAAATCGGAATCAAACCAATTGATCAGTTCTAAAACCAGTAAATAAACAATTGGTTTTTCAGTCGCTAGAAAGTTCTTCAACCTGTAACCGGGTAGAATCAGTAATTCTAATTAGTTCCATTGAAAGGAAAAAAATAAAGAAAAAAATTAAAAAAATAATATTAAATATATAATTTTATATTATAATTTTTTTTATACTCTAAAATATTTTGCAATTTTATATGACTAACTACAATTGATATTGAAGTGTTTGTATATAAATAAATACACATTTTAAACAAATTTAAAAAAAAATGTTAAATAACTTAACACTTAGACCTAATAATTATTTTGAGTTCAAATTTTTTATTAAAAACTAAAATTCATTTATTTTTACTTAAAAAAAAGACAACTCTATGATTATAAAACCAGAACAAAAATCCACTGATTTTAGTTCTAATTCCTCAATTTTAAAAATCGGAACTGACGATTCCAGTTTCAGTTTAGTTCAGTTTTGAAATCCTACCTCTAATTTTGATATGATAGTATTATGAGTTTTACCAAAACAAAAGTAAAAATAATATAAAATATTATATCTTTCATTATACTCTTTTTCGTTAAACACGTAATCGTCAATTCCCTTTCCCCCACTTGTTAACCAGTGCTGGAGCATCCATCATGGAGGAACTTAGACGCTTACTTTCTGTTCCTCTTATCCGCAGTAAAACGTAAGTTAATTCTCAGATTAAAGCCCATAATCTCGACTGGGGAAAAAAAAAGGGAAAAATTTGCAAGTACCTTAATAATTGTAATATATCTATGTTACTAAATTAATACTATCTTATTGGTCTCTTTAATCCTTAACAAATTTTAGTAATAGTTACATTACTATTACATTCATTCCATTTCAATGAGAAGAATTTCAGTTGCTCTGGCATCCAACCATATAATCTCCACAATCCAATATTTTGCCAAGACAGTTGAAAACATGCTTATTATTTGCCTATATTTGCTTAAACCGCTCCCAGGTTTGTTTTGTTTTGTTTTTTGCCCTTTACATATTCTAAGTCAAAATATTCAAATAAAGGTAATTAAATTTAAAACATATCTTTAAACTTTTAAATTGAATACGATATCTAAAAATTTTTGTTATCCCTTTTATGTAGATGCATCATTCATCCCAACATAAATAAAATTTTACTATAGTCTGGGCAACTCAACTGTGATGGAGCAAATTATGTTACAGCACCTTAAATATGTAAAACAAGTTTGGCCAAAAAGATATATATATATATATATATATGGCATGGTTCGGTTTCCAAACCGGAACCATCACCGGCGGTTCCAGAACTGGAACCCGAACCAGTTGACCAGTCCTAAAACCAGTTATGGAACCGCCGGTTTCACGATTCCTAGGCGGTTTTTTGACCTAAAACCGGTGTAACCAATGGTTCCATCTAGTTCTATTGAAAAAAAAATTAAAATAATATTAAATATATAATTATTAATATTTAAATTATTTCATATAAACAGTAAAATTTTATTACTTATTCACAATATTTAATCTGTTATTATCAACAATAAAAAGAAACATAGCTTAAAATCATATATAATTAGTTTAAATAAACTTCTCCTAAAAACAAAATTTATTTTCGTAATATTGTGAGACTATTTTTTGTATTGTAATTTTATTTTTATCTTCTAGAGTATTTTACAATACTATAATACTAATTATAATTGATTTAAATGTGTTTGTATACATATAAATGTGCATTCTAAATAAATTTTTAAAAATTTTGGTTAAATAATTTAATACTTTTATATCCATCAATTATTTTGACTTTATAATTTATTTTATTAAAAATTAAAATTAATTATTTTAAAAGATGGTTTCACAGTTTCCAAACCGGAACTAGAAATCAGGGGTTCTATGGAACTGGACCGAAACCGTGGTAGACGGTTTTGGTTTCGGTTCCTGAATTTCAAGAACTGAAACCGGTGGTTCCAGTTTTGGTTCGGCTCGGTTCCAAAACCGTGATGATGTATATATATATATGTGTGTGTAAAATAAGAATACCAAAATTTTATTATGTACAAACTACCAATAATATGTTCGAATAATTCTATATGAAGTAGTAGCTAGCTAGCAATTCGTTTTGATGAATTATTATACATATTATTTCATTGATTTATAGCTTAAAACGTATCTAAATTGTAATCATTTTTAATTTCTGAAAATAAGACTTATTGTTAAGAGCTTGTAAAGTGGTAAAAGCCTCATTTAATATCCTAAGCGTCATGTGAGTTCCCTAAGAATATCTTCCTTTTAGGAATTTTTTTTTTCAATTTTTATGAGGTTTTTCTTCTCAAGATCCCTAGTGCAATTTAATACTTAATACCTTAAATATTAATTTTTTAATCATTTTATTCCGATATTTATCAATCGATAGTGAAGAATTAAGAAAAGAAACTTTCAGTTTTCCAACATTAAAAGTATGGAAAGTTCAATCCTATACATATATCAGTTGATAAGCGGCCTCATATTTTATTGCACCTGTTTCCTAGTTATGATGATAATGGTATTCAATATATAACACATGTTCTAATCTCCTCAACCCTCATTGATTTTGGTGGTTTAAGCTCTGCAAGGGACCGGAATGAAAATAAGAATTGAAAAAAAAAAAAAAAAAGCTTCATGGGCTTATTTTCAATTTTTCTCTTCCCCCTCTCTCTTCCGGCATTGTTTTAAATGGAAGGCTTTCCAACCTACTCTTTTATCTACATAACCAACACTTTGTTATCTAGTTATTTAATTATTATTCTTTTTTTTTTTTGGGTGATAAAGTGGTAATTCAGAAAGCAACAAAATATGAAAATACAGGAGTTCATGGCCCAATTCAACCTGGGCTGTCGGCAAAATCATAAAGTATGAATTCCTGAGTCTATTATCCTTGTATTTGAAGAACTGAGTGCTTGTTGAAGATATGCATTCCCACATATTTAATTTATTTAATTCTTATTGCCACTTTTGAATTTTTTCATTTCATTTTATTATTTTCTCAAATGCAGTCTAACCACTTGGTTTATATACACACACGTACCAAATACGACTATGCCAATTTTTTGAAAGGATAAAATCAAGCCCAATTGATCTCGTTGCGAGAACGATGATCACACTATTGGAAAAAATTTCCTATTTATTGGGCTTCCATTAATTAGCTAGAGTGGAGATTGAATAATTATAGTTTGATAAGATATATTAGTTGGGCTAACTTTATTTACTTATTTGATCTATTATATGTTGAGCTCATCTACATCTTATTTATAAAGATACAATTAGATGGTTATGTAAGCGTTGAGTCCAATAGTTAGCCCATAATGGAAGGGTCCTATTCGATTATTATGAATAGGCTAGGTTCCCTTTTCACCTACTAATAAGATTTGCTAGCCTCAGGAGCATGCATTACATTTATCACTTAGAAGATTATAAAGACAAAGGAATCTTGCTATTTCTGATGATTATGTTGTGTACCTTAGTGAAAATGTTGATGAGATTATTGACATCGTTGAACCATTAACATATGATGATGCTATATGTGGTCCACAATCTACTATGTGGTTAAATGATATGAGAGATGACATGCAATCCATGGTTAACAATAAAATGTGGCAGCTTGTTGAGCTTCTTCAAGGTTGCAAACATGTTAGCTGCAAATGGGTCTCTAAAGTAAAGAACGAGTTAGGTGGAAAAATTGAGCGTCTTAAAGCAAGATCAATAGCTAAGGGGTTCACTCAAAAGGAGAGTGTTGACTATCATGAGACATTCTCACCTATTTCAAACAAGGATTCATTTAGAATTATTATGGTATTGGTTGCTCACTATAACTTAAAATTACATCAAATGGATGTGAAAGCAACCTTTCTAAATGATGATCGGGTTAAAAAGGCGTATATGACATAACCTCAAGGTTTCTTTGAGAATGGTAAAGAACATCTTATTTGTCGGTTTAAATAAAATCAAATTATGATCTCAAACAAGCATCACGATAATGGTACTTAAAATTCGATGAGGTGGTTACTTCTCTTGGATTTGTTGAGAATAAAATTAATTAATACATTTATTTGAAGGTTAGTGAGAGTAAGATTATCTTTCTTGTTTTATATGTCAATGATATTTTGTTGGCTAGTAGTGATTTGAGTTTGTTGTATGAAACTACAATTATATTGTCTAAGAATTTTCACATGAAGGATCATAGAGAAGCTTCTTTTGTTTTAGGTATTGAGATTCATCATGATAGATCTTATGCTTTATTGGGACCGTCTTAGAGAGCCTACATTGATTGTGTGCTAAATGGCCAAAAAACTTGATTATTTAATTGTAAACCAAGTTTTAAATTTATTTTTTCTTTTCTAAATCTTGATCTAACTACAGTCTTAAGAAGGCAAGCGCACTTATTAGAGTAGTATAGTAGAAAGATATAGGTCATATTCCAAGGGAAAGTTGGCAATTACTTTTACTCACTCTTTTTTTATTATCTAGCTTAACCAAAACAGATTGATTTTACCTAACTAAACACTAAGTTAAGCCAACAAGTTTCACAATAAGCATAAAAGAATTAAAATGAATCAATTCATAAGGTGTTAGGTTATGCCTCACCCTAAGTCTACTCATATAACTCAATAAATTCTTAGTAAAAGTTATTTTGAATTATTGAACTGTTATATTCACTAGATTATGCTAGAGTTTCCCTCAAAATCAAAGGCACCTAAACCTAAGTCAAACTACCAGAATCTCTTCCTGACTATTAGCAACTTAGATTTGCATAAAGATCAAGAATATATGATTAACAACACACTTCATGCAATCAATCAATGACAAAAGATTTCACCACTTCCATCTCTAGATAGCTATGAGTAATCTCTCCAAAAGCCTAGATCTATTCATTAAACTAACCTCTCAATCTATTTTTAATGAAATTAGACATGAAATCATATTGTGCACTATTCAAATTCAAGATCTATTAAGCTCAAGCTATTAAATTTAATAAATCAACAATGGTTTAATTTAAGCATAGTTGAGTTACATGAAATTAATCTAAGGATCCATAAACCTAAGCTAAATCAATTACTCCTCTATGGATGTAACAATACAAATCAATAATTCAGAGAATTAATTGAAGCATATAATGAGATAGAACAATAAAACCGTAATCCTTAGTGAATTGAAACAATGAAGTCCAAAGATGCTATGAAACCCTAAAAATCTGTAAAGTCCTATTTAAAATCTCTTTATCTCTCTACCAAAGGAATGTTTTCTTATTTATTTTGTTACTTCTCTCGTGCTCCTCCTCTTTCAATTTTGGATGCTATATATAAATGGGGCCTCAAAAGTTAGTAAAAATAAAAGAAATCAAGAGCACATGACTTGATACGCCCCCCATAACACCCTATGGCAAGAGGCATATAGGCTTCTGGTCTTGGATTATGGGTTGATATGCCCCTCAATATAAGGTGTGGCAAGGGGCATATGGGTTGATTTGACCCTCGATATGCCCCTGTGACAAGGGTTGTAGTAGATTCTGATCTCAATGATAGTCACCTCCACTCTCCATATACACCGTATGGTACTAGGGTCATGCTCCTTTCAACTTCCTTGTCAATTTCACTTGATTTGATCATGTTGAGCTCCATTTTGCCTGAAATTCACAATTTAGTTAATCAAGTACCCATTTTAGATGGTTTTCACTTAAAATATCAACTAAAAGAGTCCAAATCATCTTAAAATCAAGGGTACTATAGCAACTAACAGGTTTAATATGGAAACTTGTCATCTTAGGAATGTGCCAATTGTTAAAGGGGATAAACTTAGTAAGTTTCAAAGTCCTAGGAATGATATCAAAAGAGAATCTATGAAAAATGTACCATATTCTAGCCTTATGGTAAGTTTGATGTATGCTCATGTTTACACAAGACCAAATATTATTTTTGCTATGAGTGTTTTAGGCAGGTTTTTCTCTAATCCAGGGCATGATCATTAGGTTACAACTAAGAAGGTCCTGAGATACTTGCAAAAAATGAAGAACAATATGCTAGTATATAAGAGGGTTGAGCAACTTGAAGTGATAGGATATTTTGGTTCAAATTTTGCTGGTTGTATAGATAATTTAAAATCTACTTCAGAGTATATTTTCATTTTAGCGAGGGGAGCAATCCCATGAAAGAGTGTTAAACAAGATTTAACAGCTTGATCGACTATGCATACATAATTTGTGGCATGTTATAAAGCCAAGACTCAAGTTGTTTAGCTGAAGAATCTAATTTCTAGGCTCTTAGTCGTAGAGTCCTAAAATACCCCGAGTTACATTATTTTAAGTAAGAGTTAATATAGTTAAAATAAAATAATAGGAGGTCAATTTTTAATTTAAATTTAAACTAGATTTAGAATTTGAACTTAGATAGTTTAACTAAATCAAGTAAGCTAAACTCTAGGATATAATAAGATAAGTCAATATAATCAAATTAGTAAATATATTTAATTAAAATTTGAGAACCTAAATATTTCATTCCATCTATCTAATTGCTTTAATACCCATTTCATCAATCCAATTCTTTAATTTTCACTAGCTGTTAAATTTAAATTCTATTCATTTTCAGTTGGTCTATTTACTTTAATTATCTTTTGCAACAAATCAAATTTCATCATCATCTCAATTATTTTTAATTAGAACTCATTTTCTTACAATTATCAAATGAACAAGAGTATTGAATTTTTCCTAATCATTCATTTTTACTTCTTTTCTTCCATTTTAATTTCCTAAACTTTTTAAATATGTAGTTAAAGTGTTTTGTACGTTTCTAAACCCTTAAAAAAATAATTTAAATATTTAGTAAATTTCTAAACCTCAAGCATTAGTCTATTTCATGAATTGAATTACTCAATTCTTTACAATCATCATTTTGAAACCTTTTTTTCTTCGATTTACAAATGATCCAAATTTCTCAAGTATAATTATCCTAATTTAGTCATTTCAACCTAAATTCTATTTCTTTAATCCCCATAAATTTTGAGTTCATCTTCTTGCTTGAAAATATTAGATCTTATGTTTAGACTCTAACTAAATATCGATTTCTTATAAATGGAACTTCAAAACTAAATTTATAATTCAAGATAATAATTTCTATTATGTAGTTTTTCAAATTATTTTCTAATTATTTTCGATACTTAAAAAATGACCTCAAAGATTTAAATTTAAAATCCCTACCCAAAAATAGCTTTAATTATTATCCTTTCTATTTTTTTTTTCCTTTTGACTTTTTGGAGAGCTGCCTCATTCTTCTTTTTGTTTTTGTTTTTGTTTTTGTTTTTTTTTTTATTTTCCTTCTTTCTTCTATGATTCTTCTTCTTCTTTCTTCTTCTTTTGTCTTTCAATCAATTAACTCCATATCTCTAATTCAACGAGATCATAGAAGAAATTGAAGATAAAAAGTAGGATAGAAGATATAGATCATGCTTGAAGTAACTACAAGAACTAAGGAGAAAAAGTAGTGGTGAAGAATAAGTTCCTTTTGTATGTCAAACAAGTAAGTTGAGTTGATCTTTTAATTTGTTGTTGTACATGCATGTAAATGATGAACTAAAGCTAGATATAAGTAGGATTTGTGATGAAATTTGTAAATGAAGGATGTATGAACTTGTATTGAAAAACCTAGATTATGTAACCATATATACAACTAAGAAGTTTAATGTTATAATTTGAATGAATTAGTTTAAATAAATGTAGAAATTGCGATAAAATGAATAGATTGGTAATACATATATATATATATATGTCAAAACGTAGATATGTATATAATTATGTAGATTAGGTGTTTGATGAAATGTCTTGAAGAAATATGATGAAGAAATATGTATGGGAGTGTTTAAGTTGTGGATTTGACCTTTTATGTTGATATCATGATGAATTATTGAAGGTATAATGTAAACGAGCAATTAAAATTAGAATGAAAAGACAAAAGGAAACACGCAACTTGATCCCCTATCCATCACGGACGTGACACGACAGTTGTCAAAGAAGAAAAATAACTTAAAAGGTGATCACAGGCATGAAGAGGGCTGTGATCTTCATTGAGCAAAATTTTCAAAGAACACAGCCTAGATCACCATCACGACAAAGGGAGTGATCTCTTATCTCCGGCATGACGGATGCCCATGATATTGATCATGGCCGTTGTCACAGGCACGATCTAATCCCAAGTACTATTCATATAAGTGAGAGTGAGAGAGAGAGAGAGAGATGAATGATGAATAATAGATATGATATGTAGTGCTTATATTAGGAATGAGATAAATGAATTAATAGGTTTAGTAACTAATTTGGTTTAACATGGAACTTAAGTTTTTAAAGTGAGCTCAGATAACAAACCTAAGTTCAACATGGTTTAGTGAATCTTAATGTTTTGAAATGAATTAGAATAATTAAGATCTTATAAAATAAATAACAATGTTTTGATAGAATATGCTAATATAACTTAGTAACTAAATTAGACTTAATATGGCTTTTGAATATATCAAGTGGATTAGTTAATAGACTTAAGTTTAATTTGATTTAATAGACTATAAGGAACTAAAATGAAATTGATCTAAAATAGAATAATTAGATAAACTAAGATGCTAATTAATAAATGGTAGTGATTTAGTAAAATAATTAAATGTGGTTTGATAATTGGATTAAGTGGTTAAGTTAAATTAATATAGATTGAACTTATAAATGACTTAGTTATAATTGTAATATGTTAGAATTTAAATGATAGACAAAATATGTTGTTTCAAATATTGTTTATTAAGATACATGAGTGTTTTCCTAAAGGTTAATGATTTATTCAAACTTAAAAGTGAATGGCAAAATGATAATGTTATTATAATAAATGCTTTATAAACAAAAGAAAAAAGATAATTTGATAGACAATAGAGAACTGTCTATATCATGGCGGGGCAATTTGTCGTAGCCATGGCAAGGTTCCTACTTAATGTCTTATCAAAAAGGTTTTTAATATAAATCTTTATTTTAATCAAGTGTAAAGTAATCTTTAGTGACTATTTTGTTTCATAGGAGGAACAGGTTAATCTTTAGGCTTCCAAGAAGTTTGCTATGAATTAACCAGGATGATAGCTAGGTAACATTGACCTTATCACATTATTTATGCTTGTAATGTAGTTGCACCTATATTAAGATAAGTATAACTGACTATATATGGGGATTAGGTATTCGTATATTGTTTGATGACTGCATAGTTTGATAAATTAGTAAAATAAAAGTGATCACATACATTGCTTATAACAATTGAGTTACTTTTATTAATGAGCGTTTATTAATTGATGCGATCACTAAGTAATATGGTATAAATTTTTATTGACCCTAAGTAAAATAGTCATGCATTGCACGACAACATAACTTGTATTAGCGTTTATGAAGTATACACATCATGTATTAGCATTACAATTCTATGGTAATTCTAAGCTATGTCAGTGAATTTATTTCTTCAATTGGATATTGTTGGGTTGCTAACCCTCAAGGAACTAAGTAGGCCTAAAGAATGTCGCCTGTGTGAGAGTTAGCCTTGTGATACTAGTACTTAGTGGAGCTTCTAAGGTTTTAAGGTTAAGTTGAGATTATGTTAATAATATATATGTATATATAAATACATACATCAAATGAATTTAAAAAGAAATCATCCTTCCTTAGTTCTTTTTAAGGTTAAGTTAAGGTTATATTAATAATATATACATATATATAAATAACAAATGAGTTTAAAAAGAAATCCTTCTTTCCTTAGTTCTCAGTCTCTTCTGAGTATAATAATGGTGCTGGTTCTTCAACCCCAAGAGAGGATGTAAATCTCCATTGGTTTGAATTCCAATTATCTAAACTATGCATGCCTCATATGGTTTAGTATTACATTGCATATGTTTGTTAAAAGTACTTGTTTGATAATTATTTGATGTGTGGTTCGCTTTATTATTCGCTAAGCTGTAGATAAGCTCACACCTTATAGTTCTTGTGTAGGAAAGCATCAGGAATGGCCTAGGGCTGTGTGAATAGAGATTACACCCTATTGAAGACTTTGAAGATAAGAAGATGAACTTAGAATGTAATTCATATGTTTAGTATTTAGCTTAGAGATTTTGTAATATATAGATAAACTTAGAATTAGATTAATTATATAATGGTTTGAAACTTTGTAATATGTAGGTTATCTCTTTTATTTTATTATTTGGTAGGGGATACTGATTCTCTATGGTTCAATAGATTGTGGACATTTGTATTTCCTTAATTATTAAAATTTTTTATACATTTAAAAGTTGTATAACAAA
This sequence comes from Combretum micranthum, assembly GCA_024138025.1. Classification (NCBI taxonomy): domain Eukaryota; kingdom Viridiplantae; phylum Streptophyta; class Magnoliopsida; order Myrtales; family Combretaceae; genus Combretum; species Combretum micranthum. Next base: position 370,456 of record JAMXBD010000038.1, on the reverse strand, counting down.
TATTAAGTAGAGTTTTGCAATTCTCTGACTTGTAAAATGGTTTTCATATTATGAATGCATACATGATACGATTACTTCAGGTTAATCCTCTTAAGCCTCCTTTTAGGGTCATGACAAGTCCATCACAAGACCATTGTTAATATACTATGACAACATTGTAGTTGTGTTCTTTTCCAAGAACAATAAATTTTGATTGGGTTAAAACATGTTGAAATCAAATTTTTCACCGTTAGAGATCTAGTGAAGAAATGTGACATTGTAACTGAACATATTGATACTGAAGCTACGTTGGTTGATCCATTAGCCAAGGGTTTGAAACCTATTGTATTCCAAAGACATGTTAAGGACATTGGTATTTTAAAGTCTTTTAATTTTCTTGGTTAGTGCAAGTGTTATTTAATGCCTTTTCTTAATACATGACTTGATGCAACTTGGTGTTTATTACATTTGTTTTGTTAAATAAAACCTTTGAGGCATTTTGCATGCTTATAGTTTGTTCAAACTTCATTGTTGATACTTTGAGAATTTGTGTTTTTCTCAAAGTGAGCACATATTGCCATGGTATGTCTTATTTGTGATGGAGATACATGTTTGAAATTACATGTCTTATTTATTCTTCAAAGAAAAATAATATGTTTTGTTTATCCATGGATTTCTGATTGGGGCTTATTGTTGAAGCATTTATGTGAATGAGAAATCACGTGTGAAAGGACTAATAAGTAGTAGCATAATTTTTGGATCATTTATGATGTTATTACTTGCTATGTTGCTTCATCTTAATCCATATTGGCATTAGTCCTAACATTTGTGACCATGGAAGGTCCTATGACAATAAATGCATGATGACTGCCATGGTTCAATATATGTGATTTTTGTTAGATAAGATTGTGTTGAAGATTTACTCTCAAAGAGACAATGGTGGCCACATTTAAGTTATGTTATTCAACCTTTTTATGATTACAATTAATGTTGTCAATGTAGAAAAAAATTTCCAATTTATTAGGCTTCCATTAATTGCCTAGATTTGAGGTTTAATAATTATAGTTTAATGAGATATATTAGTTAGGCTAAGATTGTTTACTTATTTGATTTATTATACGTCAAGCCCATTTATACCTTATTTTAAAAGATACAGTTAGATGGCTAGTATAAGCAATAAGCCCAATAGTTAACACGTAATGAGAGGGCTCTATTGGATTATTATAAATAGGCTAGGTCCGCTCTGTGCTCCTAATATAATAATAAGAAAACCTAGTTGGCTAGTCCTATTGACAATCATCAATTAAGTAGGAGAAGGATAAGAAGACCTGGTGACACATACATAATAACACAAAAAAATAATCATGACTGCGATTGATATAGGTACGCTAGGATAATAATTAATAGTATGGTGTTTGTTCGGATTGTCGGATTTTTATTCGTATCATTTTTTTATCTGATTTGTGTCTATAACTTATCTATATCATATCTAATTAGTCAATTTATAAGTAAAACTGTCAATTTTTCATCGATATATATTTATTAATAAATATCTGTTTAAAAAACTATAAAAATACGATGCGAAATGACAAAAATACGATGAAATAAACAGACTTGTAGAATATTCTTACACAAACCAGCAAGTTCTTAGAAAATCATAAACATACATAGATTATAATATTAAAAAAAAAACGAATATAAAATATATATGCTAATATCCTTCGTTGAAAACAAAATCATACCTTTCTCCCTTCAATACTTTTACAGATAGCCACATAGAAAAATGAAGTACTAACAGGAGGATGGGGAAGGGTTTTATTTTCATCATAAGGAATCAACGAAGATTATGTTTTATATAAAGAAAGGCCAAGCCTAACTATAAATGTTGTGCAGTGAAAATCTCTTCTCGTGTCCAATAAATCTTATCTAGATCATTAAATATCTTTGGTGTAACACATAGCCATCAATTTAATGAAAGAAAATTACCTAAATATAAATTACATAATTCTAATTATCAAAATACTAACACAAAATCGCATTTGAAACATGCTATTTTGGATTTAATTAAAAAATTATATTTTCATAATGTGATTTTGAAATTTTAATATGTTTCAAAATCACATATTAAACATATAATTTATTATGAATAAAAAGTTTTATTATTTTCGCAAAAAAAAATGCATATAAGATATGCAACATTTATAGAAAATATAAAATCATATCTTATACATGTGATTTTCCATCAGTACTTGAGCAATTATTTTTATATAATTGGTTATTTGTGTAAATAATTTTCTAACGACCGGATAAAATGATAATTTTCTTAGTACTTTTGCTATCTTTCAAGTAGTATCAGATATGTCATCTACGTTATTAATATCTATTCTTATATATATTTGTATGGTACTAATTAGGAAACATATTATGAAATTATTAATGATATATCGAAACAAAAAATTACCAAATATTTGCTTCCGTAATTAAATTTGATATTTTCTGATTTGGCATTCTATTTTGGCTAGAACAAAACTTAAAAAATTTACAACCCTTTCACTTGACATGAATAGTAATCAATTCCCTTCTCATTCTACGTAAAGTTGCTATTATGGTGTTCGCTTGAGAGAAATGACAATTCATAATGAATTGTTATTACATAAAATGATGAATAGCAATTCATCTTCACACATTCATAAATTGTCATTTAATGACCTATTTTTCAACTTTATCTCAAATACCCTTATCTTGAAAATATTACATGTACAATTATTCTTTTCTATCATAAAAATAATAGACATTATAGATATTTTATCTTTTATTTCAATAATTATGTGTTTTATATTTTACACCTAAATAAATATTGTAATAGTCATTACGAACCTATTACGTTGAATTGAAATTTAATTATCCTCTTATTCTATATGATGAAGTGAACCAATCATTGGTTCAACCAATTAAATCTTTAGATCAACCAACTTCTTATTTTTACTTTTTTAAATCAGTACTTGTTACAATACCATCTGCTTATTTTATTTAACAAAAATTCAATAATTTCTAATTAATCTAATTCTATCGATATATACGAAGGACCATTATTGTAGATTTTTGAAGGAAAAAAAAAGGAGATCGCCTTAAAAAATAGCTGTAAAAGTAGAAACTTCCCTTCATGCTATAATGGTATAGAAGGGATTTAAAACAAATGTACAATGACCTCTCAATAATTATTATTTTTTTTTTATAATTGATACAGCAAATCGAGATTGTACATATTTAATGGCCTTTATTTTGTCTGACATAAATGATATAGTAAATTGATATATTAGGAGCTCTCTCTCCATGTTATATGAATCTAAGATTTAAATCATCCAAACGCTAATGCACGGCCAAGTCCCCTCCGGCCTTCCCTGTTAATACTTGCACATTTAATAAAAGGTTTCCGTGTACACTGTTCATGAAAGTGCGGGTGAAGATACCACTGGGTTCCCAGCACGAATTATCATCAATGCACAATATTTCATTGATCTATGCCATAAAACGTATTTCATTGATATATTTAACAATCGGCCAAAAAATTCATAATAATTCTTAATTTCCAAAAATCAAATTTATTGCTTAAAGCATGTAAGCTCATTTGCTTTTGATCTATCATATCAGTTCTTCAAGGTTATATTTCCCAAAAGAAAATTCCATAATCCCGGCCCGTAATTAATTTTGACAAGAGCGATCTCATTAATTATTTAACTATTTAATTCATACTCAACTATAATCGCACTACTAAAATAGTTAAATATTTCAGTTATTATATTGTTTTAATATTTAGATGATTCACTAGATGGTCTAATCGACACAACTGCAAAAGCTCCTAAGGAAAGTTTTATGGTCCTGTCATTAATTTTAACGGAACTAATGACGTAACTATTTAACTATTCAAATCATACACAATCATGATGGTTCATTAAAATAGTTAATATTATAATTATTATATTATTTTAATAGTTAATGATTAATTTGATAGTCCAATTGGCAAGAACATAAAAGCTCCTAAGGAAAATTCTATGATCTCATCATTAATTTTGATAGGACCGATCCTATAGACTATTTAACGGTTCAAATCATACCTAACCATATCGCGCGACCTAAAATAGTTGATATTTCAATTATTTTATTTATTTATTGTTAAATGATAGAACTGTAGAAACCCTCATTAGGGGAAATTTTATGGTCCGATCGTTAATTTTGATGAGATAAATCTATTGACTATTTAACGTTTGAGATCATACCCAATCATGATCACACTACTAAAATAATTAATACTTTAATTACCATATTTATTTTTAACTATTTAAGAAAACAAAGTGAAATAGTAAGAGAAAAAAGTAAAATGGTAATAAAATTATAAAAGGCTAAATGATAATGATTTTGAAGAATTTTCTTCTACAGTATTATTTGGTCTTTCTAAGTTTAGACTTTATCTAACCTGATATGTCATAATATCTCTTTATGCATTGTGTACCATACATGAGAATATGATGAACTTCCTATGCTACTGTCTCTAGGAGAATATCATTGTCACCAAGGGGTTTTAATATCACACCCAGCATTACTTTCTAATTTGATGTTCTTTTTCTCCTATATTTACCAGGTGCAACCACGATTCCGTTGTGATTTATTTCTTTTACTAATTTTTCATCTTCTGTGTTGATATATTTTTGTCCTTTTAGTTTAGTTTTACTATATAATGGTCCTAATAATTTACTTAAGTCTCTACTAAAATATCTAGCATAATTTAGTGATCCCAAAAATTATTGCAATTGTTTTGCATCGTTTATCTTGTTTGGTAATTCTTATGACATACCTAGTAAAACATAGCTAATAAATAGTAATTATACAAGGACATAGTAAGAGAAAAAAATAGAATGGTAATAAATTATAAAAAGCTAAATAATAACACAAAACAATTATTTTAAATAATCTTTTGTTTTCATTCATATCTACTTTTATGGTTGCGATTTTGCCTTTTGTATGATCTCTCCATGTTTTTTTACTATTGCTATTAAAAATTTAGCTCCTAATTTCTTGTTGCCTGACCCTTAAGGTCTTGTCTATTGGATTGTTCACTAAATCATCTTATCATTAAAATAAGGGTTAATGACAAAATGATGCCTGAACTTTCACAAAAAGAATAATTAATTACCTGAATAAAGTTTTTATTGATTGTTTCATATCTAAAATTTGGTTTTGACAATTTTTATATTTAAATAAAGTTTTTATTGACTTTTGCATACCTGAAATAACTGAAATGAAGTATGTAAAAAGTCCACGAAAATTTTGTTTAGGTATCAAAATTATCAAAACCAAACTTTAGGTATGAAAAAAGTTAACGAAAACTTTGTTCAAGTACCTTTTTTTTTTTTGCAAAAGTTTAGGTACCTTTTTGTCATTCTCTCTTTAAAAAAACATAGTAATTAGAGTATTAAATATATCTTAGTGGTACGATCACGGTTAAGTATGGTATGAACTGTTGAATAGCTGATGGGACTAGTAACGCCCTAAACTAAGAGCATTAACAGCCGCCACGTGTCCTCACTAAAGATGTAGTTACTAAGGCTCAGATTCTACTAAACCACAATTGAAACAAGATATAACTCCAATATCTCAGATAAAAGGAAACTCCTAATTATTATATTTTTTTTGTCATAATAAAAACTCTTTAACAAATTAGTTGATATAAACCAAGCGCCAACTTACTTCAAACATAAAAACATAATGTGAAAAGGGTCTCATAAATTCTAGAATCATAAATGTTAAGGCTCCTAATTTGATTTTGATAATAACAAAATATGTATAAGTGTTTATTAACAAAGTTGTTTAGTGTACAACTTTCAAGTGTAAAATATGTGAGAAGACTAAATTGATCAGTTAAGATTGATTAGAAGCTTTAAAGAAGAAGTTTGTCAAAAAAAGATTCGTCTTAGAGAGTAACTCAGAATCTGTCATGAAGGCTTGTCAAGAAATATGCAACACTTAAAAAGTAACTCAAAAAGTAGACCTGTTGCTTGTCAAGAAGACAAGAACACTCAAAAAGCAACTTAAAGAGTAAACCTACTACACGTACAAAATCTGTAGAATTATGAATAGCAAGCTTTAAATTAAGTTATCTCTAATTCTTTCATCAATTTGAAGACCCAGCTCCAAAGTTGAATGTACTTAGGTAATACATTCAAATATGTTCCACAAAGTTAGTTAAAATATCAAGGGGATTCAAGTTTACATTTAATTAAAGTTTTATCCTTGAAGAATTAATTTTTTGATAGCAAGTTCAAGTTTCTAAAAGACAAGATTAAGATCCGTTTCAAATCTGTCAAGCATCGTTTATTATGTTAAAGTTGGTTATTTGTGAAGTACTAAGGTTGTATTTCAATAGCAGAAGGAATTCAAATTTGAAGAAGATTATGAACAGCAAGATATGATCCTATTTTCACGGGATATATACTTATTTAAATTGAAAACATATCAGAAGTTATTTCTCATCATGATATGGTTAACAATGCTAAAATATTAGGCTCAAGACTCATCCACAACAAGATAGAATTAAGTTCAACATCATTATGTGAATTACACGAGAACTCTTATCTTCAACAGGCGCACAATATTAGGAAAAAAGATTATCATTAACAGCTAACTCTATCATTTTATTCGTTGGAAGAACCAATAAACTAATAGATTTTATCAACAGCAAGGAGCAAAAAAATAAGGAACAAACCTTATCTCTACATTTAAATTACCATATATCCGTTGGAAGAAGAAAAGATAAATATCAACTAAAGTCCAAAAAAAATACAACACACTTGCATGAAAAACAAGCTCTCCCCTTTCTGAAAAATATCAGCTCATATGTGCAAAATTCTGCTAGTTTAAAATTTCATTCCTTGAGCCTAACTTTGAGAGGAATTATTAATTCTTTAGTCCTCATTTGTTTTAGATTACTTTATGAGAGTTAGATTACAAATAGACTTTAAGTTCAAAGATAGCTAAGGTTTACATGAAGTTTGATAGAGTGAATTGAGATACTATTTGTAATAATTTTTTATTAGATATAGTGGAACATACCGATGTGGAATACTGAGTCCTCGGCTTGGAGCTGGAAGAGAGGACTAATGCTCAAGGTAGAACCTCTATAAATCATTACCCAAACTTCTCTTACCCTTCTCTTTATTTTTGTTCAATTAATTACTTGTTATGATTGCAAAGCAAATTCAAAGGCATACATTATTATAATTGATTGGGGTAGTACTTAAAGTTTAGAAAAACCAAAGTTAAAGTTTTTGTTTTAAGAAACCAATTAACCCTAACCCCCTCCTCTTGGTTACATTTTGGGACAAATAATAAAAACTATTTAAAACTTTATAAAGTCTTTAACTCTAGCTATCTCCAATACAAAATATCTAAAGTCAACTGGAAAATCAACTCCACTATCGTCTTCCCCATAGTCCATGTATATATCATAACTTAATAGATTGAACACTATAAGTTCTTACTTGATCCTGAAAAACAAAAAGAGTGAATGCAAGGCCCAATGCACCAAACCACTATCACATGCGCATGAACAAACAGCTCACAAATTCACATGCAATATTGTAACACATGCAACAATTACAGGTTATTATCTTTAATTAGCTAAACAACCAACACAATTTAGAACTATTTGCAACTAGTCCTAAGCTCAGAATAACTCATGACTCCATAAAACACATATACATATATACTTAGATACTTATATATATATATATATATAGGTATTGGGTATCCTTCACATATCCTAGGTATTGTATTCGTACTACTCATAAACTATCGGAATTATCTCTATGTACAACTCCATTTGGGACAATGCAACACACAGATCATCAAGGCACCATCTTAGTGATGACGGTACTCCCGATCCACTAGACCCAGCCAAACACAAGCAATAACCAATTTAAAGTCGGATAACATTAAGTTCATTTGCAGTTTTTTAAGCCTACATTCACAAACAATAATCAAGATAAGGACGTACATAAAACAACGTTTAGAACAGATAACTTAGCTTCACTAGAAACACCTGATCACAAGAAAATGCTAACTCAAAACTTGATTTAAACAATAAAACATATTTCTAAGGTAATCTAGCCTCCTAAACTATCTAAACCTACAACAATTCTAGGTCTAAATATGCCTTACTACTTGGATTTAAACCTACTAGATAGTAAACTAAGGACCAAGGTGTTTAGGAATATCAAAACAAGAGATAAAGGAAGGTCACATAAACCCCTTATTGATCACGCTCATGATAGAGGAAGTAATAGGCTCGAGAAGGAAAAACTTAAACATGACGCCCTCATCATGCCCATTTTAGGGGGCATGATCACCATCATAGCCTGTGTCACGACTATGATGTGGGCAGTGATGGCCATTATAGCCTTCATCACGACTGTAATCGGAATGGATTCACCATACCTGAGGAGATCACGACCCATGTCATAACTGTGACTCCTATATGCATCTTTGCTCTATCCAAAATGTTAAAAACCCTATGAAAACCTTTTTCTTGATCTTAAACCATGCAAACTCCTAAAAGAAAACATCTTTTCACATATAAAGCATTGTATAAGTGTGATACCTAAATTTTCCTTTTTCGTTTGAAATTAACAATCGCAACCACCAATAAGTGGACTTAGGGTTTTCCAATCTCTTACTAAAAACACAAAAACCTTCAATACAACGAAAAAAATTAAGAAAAAAAGGACTCCTTTAGATCAAAAAAGGATCAAAGGGACGAAAACATACCTATTAATTGGCCCACAGGGTTCCTTAGAACAAGATACTATCTCAGGAGAGTCTTAGGTTCTGGCTCCTTATGATATTATGCAGAGAAAGAGATATGATTCTTTTAAGTGAGTGTTAACAACACTTATTTTATTAGGAAAGACTTATTTACCCTCTTATTTAACATCATATGACATCCGTATCCTTTATTATGATTTATTTATTTCTATATTACATCTCTTCCCTTCTAAAAGAAACTTTTATCCTCGGAACTTACATAGATCATTGAAAAGCTTGGGGTACTTTGTCCTCATCTCCTCCTCTAACTCCCAAGTAGCTTTCCATTTCAATTGATTCATCTATTGCACTTTCACATATTCGATCACTCGCTTTCTTAATATCTACTCTTTGGCATCAACAATCTTTATTGACTTTCCACCTGTGAAGAGATTTGGTTATACCTCTAATGGTTCCAAAGCTACTATATGTTCAGGATCCTTCACATGTTTCCTCAACATAGAAATATGTAACACATTATGTACTCCATCCAAACTGAGCAATGCCGCTAGTTTGTAAGTTATATTGTTTATTCGCTCCAAGACTTCAAAGGATCCTAAGTATCTAGGGTTTAACTTGCCTTTCGAATCAAACCTTAGATCTTAAATAAGACATGCTCTCCTACTTAAAACTCCAAAGATCTCATCCTCTTGTCTTCATAACTTTTCTAACAGCTTTGAGTTGTTTGCAACTTCTATCTTATCGCTTTGACCCTATCAATTGCATCCGATACTAGCTTTGGTCCCATTATTTATCTATCACCTACTTCATCCTAATGATTCAGTGACCTACACTTTTTACCATACAAGACTTCATAAGGTGGCATCCCAAGCGACGCCTAATAGCTGTTGTTATAAATAAACTCCACTAAAGATAAGTGCTCATCCTAGCTACCTCCAAAATCTAAAACACGTACTTTCAACATATCTTCTAAGATTTAGATGGTCTTTTCAGGTTTCCGTCTGTCTAAGGATGATAGGCGGTATTAAAAACCACTTTAGTACCTAAAGCTTAGTATAGGCTTTTTCAAAATCTCCCAACAAACCTAATATCTCTATTTGATACTATAGTCACTGGTATCTCATGCAACATCATTATCTCTTTGATGTATAATTTTGCCAACTATTCTATGGTATACTTGGTTTTAATGGGTATAAAGTAGACTACCTTGGTAATAGGGGTGTTCACGAATCGGTTAACTAGTTCGTGACTCTATTTTTTAAACCTAACCGTTATGTTCAGTTTTTTAATATCCCGATCCTTAACTGGTCCATTATAAATGGTTAACCGCTTTAATGGTTAACCATTTTATTCGGTTTTTAACCATTTAACGTAATGGTTTCAACAAACCTTATCTTTTAGCTTTTACCATAAAGTTTTTCCTTAAATTATTATATATATTACAAGAGCTGAAAAAAGAAAAATGAAATCAAATTAAGAAAAAAGGGAAAAACAAACCTTTTGATGTATCATCATCAATAAAATCAAACCAAATCAATTACTACATTAACTCTTATCAAACATAGGACAGTAGTATTTTAATCAAAATCCAAGGAATATGAACATAGGTAAATTATATGTATATGTAAAATCATACGTGTGTATATATATTTTAAAAAATAATTATGTGTATATGTAAATTATATATATAATATATTTATAAATATCGAAACAGTTAATCGTTAACCATCGGTTGTTTGTGGTTACAAACCGAAACCGAAACCGAAACCAAAAATCGAAAAAAATAAAAACCATAATCCTAAACCGAAACCAACTAACCGGTTAATCATATTTTTCGGATTGATTTTACGGTTTCGGTTCGGTTTTTCGATTTCATCGGTTTTTTTGCACACCCCTACTTGGTAAGCCTATCTACAATCATCCATACTAAGTCAAACCTTTCTCTGGTTCTAGGTAAAGCTGAAAGAAAATCTATGGTTATGTGCTCCCACTTCCACTAAGGTATAGGTAGAGGTTTTAATTCACCTACTGGTCTCCTATGCTCAATATTGATCAACTGGCATGTGTAACACTTAGATACATATTCTGTTATTTCTTTCTTCATATTTTTCCACCAATACATCTTTTTCAAATCATGATACATCTTGTTGCCTCATCGGTGGATAAAATAACATGATGTACGTGCCTCTTTCGGTAACTCCTTCTTAAGTTCTTCCTATTTTAGTACACATAACCTCCCTTTATATTTCATGACACCTCTGCTAACTATGTGAAACTTAGCTGCTCTGCCTACTTCCATTGTTTTCTTTACCTCTTGTATACTTGGATCATCCACTTGTGCTGCTTTGATTCTTTCTATAATAATAGGTTGAAACTGCAGCCAGTCTTCCTCTTACTCGTTTGGTCACTATTTTTTATTCTAAGTTTCTTATATCATCTATCAAATAATGTTTAGAAGTAATCAAACTTACTAGATTCTCATTCTGCTTCCTACTACAGGCATCTGCTACTACATTTGCCTTCTCAGGATGGCACTAAATATCTACATCATAATTCTTTATCAGCTCTAACCATCTCCTTTGTCTCATATTTGACTCCCTCTGAGTAAATATGTAAAGACCCGACATGCTCAATTCTCAAATTAAGCACACCAAGTCCCCAACCACGTATAACTCTTACGAATTATACGTAAGGTTGTCTTAAAAGAAGGTGTTTATGTTGAACATTGCTAAACCAATTTTAGAATTTATGAAATCGTTTAGTTAGATTTCTAAATAACTGGATTCGGCAGCGGAAAATCAAATTTTATAAAAACAACTTATAAACTTCTACTCCCTACAGAGCAAACCAGTTTTCTAAGAAGCTAACTTTATAAAACACCTTATGATCCACCCTTAGGGGTAGATAATTATTTACAATCAAGTGAGCATTAACAAGCCCTTAAAAGAAAATACAATTTATAAATAAATCCAGTTTTCATAAAATAAAGCAAAGAAGAAACAAAATACAAGTAATATCTCGATCCTATCACACTTCACTCATTCTCTCATATCTTCAGAATCGCCCAAAACCCTGAACAAACATCATCACATCGATCATCATCACCATCACCATTCTCATCAACAACATTAACAAAAATTCATCATCATCAACTTCATCAGCATCATTAACAACAACAATACCTGTAAAAAGAATAACAACAACAATAATGAGCCGGAGCTCAGTACACAGTAACACAATTACACACGAAGTGGCACGCGAGCTTAACTAAATGCAATGCATCAATCCACAAGTTATTATCTTTTCATTAAAATAAACAAATCAACAATGTAGCACTCACACTTTGGAACAAGCCAATGGGAATCTGGGGGTCCTGAGTAACAACAGCTGCTCAGGGGGTTGATATAGATAGACCGGATATCTATATCTCCTATATCTAACCGATAAAGAAAATAGCTTCATTTAGGGTTCAAAAGTCGTTGCCCGACTCTACTTAAACTCAGTCCATAACATGAGCCTAGTTCACAAGTTCCCATAAACTTTGAACTAAACCATGGTATTTCCCCCTAAGTTTAAGTAAACGTTACTCAGATACTATTCCCCCTATCGGCTACCCACTTAACCAAAAAGAATTCGCTATTGCATCATAGCGTACCATTGCATCATGGTAAAGTCATTGCATCATGACTTGGTTAAGCACCTAACTAACATGTCATTGCATCATGACAGGTTTGTCGCTCCCCGTTTCCGGATTCAACGACGTAAAGCACAACCAACACTCATCAATTATTAAGCCGCGTTTAAGTTCTTAATCCATTTTAGATGCCTATCCTAACATCCAACACGCAAGTTACTGCTACCTTATATACGAAATCCAAATAGTCTCAGAAGAAATTCCAGAAGGTAATCCAGAAGATAAATCAGATATCCACTTCTGTTAAGGAAAGAGCTCGTATAAGAAACTAAACTAAACTAATCACCCACTTCATCAAAATCATATAAGAACTTAAGCTATTTATCCATTTATCTCAAACTCATTTTATTAAATCCTATTTGATCAGACACTAATGTGGAACCCCACTATGGCTGTGAATATCGCCCCGCCAAAATATGGACAGTTCTCCTTTGTCTGTCAAAGTAATTCTTTTCACTTTAATTATGGTTTCTTATCCACAAAGCATCAACAAAACATTTATATTCAAAAACATAAATCCAAAAACAATTGAGCATTCGAAACAACATATTCCTCATGTTATTCAAAGATCACCCTAACACATTCATTTAACCCAATTATTTGTTACTAACCCATTTTAGCTTAACCTTAGTCAAATTGATTAGAATTAGTCATTTAAGTCATTTACCAAGTCAAATTGATTAACCTTAGCCATTTAATTCAAAAGCCAAGCTAAGTGGATTAAGCTTAAGAAATCTAGTTCATTTTAGTTTAATTGAGTTCATTAAGTCAAACTCATTAGAATTAATCATTTAATCTAATTACTAAGTCAAAGTAATTAAACTAACTCAATCTAATTTATTTTAACTCATTCAAGTCTATTTAATCAAGTTGAACTTAAGTTTGTCAACTAAGTTCATTTAAGTTCAATAACTAATCATAAGAACAAATAATAAACAAATCTTAAACTTAGCATGAAGGAAATTCAAATAAAATTTATATAAATACATAACTCATCATTTATATACTTACCAAGATCATTTAGTTCCACTAAGTCATCACAACATCATGAATCAAGCAATGGAAATCATATATACAACATAACTACTTTTAGTTTAATACTCCTAGAAATTCAATTGTTTGTTGAATTTATAAATCTATCTAAATCATGCTTAACTAAATCAATCTATCAACATAACATATCAAACATCACTTATCTATCTCATTTTAACTCAAAAAGATCCATTTACACTTAACAATAACATTTAGAAATCAAAAACAAGTTTTTATTTTGTTTAGGAAATCACAACAGCCGGAAAGAATCAAAATTTAAGCATCGATATGTTTCGAATTTGTAAAAACTCAAAGCATGAAAGTTGTATATCTCTTTTTAATCTTTTTATAGCAACTTGAATCATCTCAATCGGAGGTCGTATGAAAAAGTTATGGCCAAAATACGAAGAGGCTGCGAAACAGGGCATTGAGTAAAACGAACACCGGCACTTCAAAGCCGGCGACGTAAATTTCAAAGCCGGCAGCGTAAAGGTTCAAAGCCGGCAGCGTTGGTGGCAGCTTTAAGAAAACGCATTCTGTTCCCTTCAACACCGACTCAAAACCGGCCGGGTAGAAGCTCCAGGAACCGGCGTTGAAGACAGAACAGGGTTACGGAAACATGTTTTTCACACTTTTCTTTTATTAAAACTTCTTCAAATCATTTCCTAAGCTTCCTATATCAATTCTAACATTAAATAAACTATAATAAAAACTTCTAACACTTCAATCTTCCTCCAAAAACTTCAAACAACAATCAAACCATCACAAACTACGATTCATCATATTCTTCCTCAAACTCAACTCCCCACTTCTATCAACCATTAAACCAACAAATACAAATGTAAACAGCACTTCCAACTCAATTCAACATCAATTCATCAATTAGAAATGTAAATAACAAGTAAAAACAAAGATAAATAGAAATAGAAAACTTAGCTTTTTGGCTAAATCATGCAACTTCTAACTTGTTTTCCTTCATCTAGCTTCTATCCTAGCTTTGATTATTCTTTTAGATAGCATTAATCTTGAGATTTGTGGAAGAAATTAGAAGAGAAGAAGAAGAAGATGAAGAAGATGAAGATGAAGAAGAAGAAGAAGAAAGAAACGTAAAAAAAAATGAAAAGGGAAAGCAAAAGGCAGCTGAAGAAAAGAAAAGAAAAAGACAACAGTTAAAACTAAATTTATATATTTTAGAAATAAGGTATAGGTTTAGAACTATCAGATCAATATCTATAGTTCCACAAGTATTTAAAAGATGATTTCTGAACCGATATGTTATAAATTAAGGTCTTATAATAAGAACTTAATTTAGGAATTTAATTTGGATACAAAGATATTTAATTTGAGTTCGGGTCCAAGAACTGATATTTTTATTCAAGCAAATGAACTCAAATTTTACTGAGATTTAGGAATTAGTATTTTTGGTCTAAATTGAATGTTTAGGAATCCTCTAAACATTTTTAGAACATGTTTAGGGATTTGAGGAATTTCAAATCTCAAAACCAACTTAATTATTAGCTAATTAAATTAAGCCAACTTGTCTAATTAAGTCCTATAGTTCATTTGATTCATTTAATCTATCTAAACTCAATTTCTAATCTAGGTGAATATTTGGGGTATTTCAGAATATATACTTCAAACTTTTGTGGTCAGTATATACTTTGCATTTCTCTCCATACGAATAGTGTCTCAACATCTTCAAGGCATGTACCAATGCTGTCAGTTCTAGGTCATGTGTGGGATAATTCTTTTCATAGGCTTCAGTGGTCTAGAAGCATATGCTATCACCTTGACTCCCTACATTAATACATAATCTAACCCTTATATGGCGCATCATTAAAGATGGTATACTCCTCACCACTCACTAACAAGGCTAGAATTGGTCCATGTCATGACCCTAAATAGGAGCCTATTAGGTTTATTCTAAAGTCATCATATCATGTGTGCACCCATAACATGAATAATTCCTTATAAGTTAAAGATTACAAGACTCTAATTTCTTATTCTCTCCACATATTATACATACATATATATTTAGAAAAATAGTTTTGGATACCGATATTTCCATAAATTACAAGGACCGCAGAGAATCGCATATCCTATGAAAGATGAAACAAGGTAAAGCAACTTAGGTTATCTATCATCCACTTTCAAAGAAGATATAGAAGAAATAAATAAAGTTTTAGGTCTTTTCTCTCAACTAAGTTTAGTCCATAGACGTTTTAACCCTCTAATTATCATGACTTGATATTTGACACGCTCTGCAGTCGATTCATATCCCAATTTTGGCATTATGATTTTTCTGCAAAAACAAACTATTGGGGGGTAAGCATAACTAGCTTAGTGAGAATGATGTGGATCCGACTACTTTCTTCAAAGAAATCTGATCTTGACCAATTAGGGTTTTCTTATTGATATGAACTTGCAAATATAAAAACGATATTGATGAAATCGTTGCTCGATAGATTTCATGAATAACAATAACAAAATGGTTTGTAATCTATTTATAAATCAATAGGTTCCACGATCTATAAAATAATCATGGTGTTAATGAATCACGAGATTAAAAAACGGTATTCACCACAAATCTATATAACTCAAGATTTGATAAGAACAAATGATTAAAGAAGAAAATTGTTTCTCAATAATCTAGAAACCACAATAGGTTTTCTCACACAAAAGTGCTCTCGAAATATCAAATGACCAAAAACTATAGAAAACAAATAACAAAAGACTATATATACTAACCCTAAAGAGGCATAAAAGACATAATTATAAAAACACCCCTAAACAAACTTAAAATACGAGCAAATAAAAGCTTGAATGAAAATCAAACAAAGCTAGCGGCTTGACCATGAAGGTCAGCTATAAGCCGGCAGCCTTTCCCTTGTAGGCCAGCGGCTTTGGCATTGTAGGCCAGCAGTGTAGGGCTGGCTTAGGTCCTCTACGTTTGCTGCTCTACTCCTTGATGTTTTTCTTTTTTGTTTCCCTTTTTCATGACTTTAAGCAACCAGATTCCTATCATTACCTCCCGGTTAAAGAAGATTCATCCTCGAATCTTGATTCTTCCTTTTCTGAACATCTGGAGTGGTCATCCTACTAGTCCAAGCAAATAAACTCCTAAAGCCTTTGGTTTTCTTAATGTGCAACAACTTGGCCCGCTGCACCTCTTCGGAACTCATAGGCAACAATTTGTATGTCTTTTCTTGATGTTGAATAGTATATTAATTTTTACACCCATCAAATAAAGCCCGATGGTCATATTGCCATGGCCTCCCAAGAATCAAATGTGTAGCATCTATAGAAACTACATCACACAAGAAATCATCAGAATAATCACCAACAGATATAGGAATGCAAACCTGTTTGTGTACATGAATCACCCCTTTATGATTAAGCCAATGAAGGGCAAATGGCCTTGGATGTTGCTCCACTTGTAATCCCAGTTTAGAAACTAATCCGGCTAAAATCACATTGGCACAACTGCCCGTGTCAATCACAGTCAGACAAGTTTTCCCCTTCACTAAACTCTAAATATAAAATAGATTTGTCCTTTGATCCAGATTATTTTTCTCCTACTCAAGCAATAATATCAATGGACCATTAGGCTCATCTAACTTAATCACACCTTCCTCATTACTCTCCTGCTTCTCTTCCTCACTTTCAATTTTGTCATCTTTTAAGATCATCACTCTCTTGCTAAGACATTGAGAAATGTGTCCATGACCTAAACATTTAAAACACTTGATCTCTCTACTCTTTTTCTATGGAGCTAAATTTGGAGTCATTTCTTCAACCTCCTTTCCTTTATTCTTTTTCTTCCTGTCCTCTTTCTTTTCCTCCTCATCAGATTTGTTGTCATAACCTGTGTTGTTTTCTTTCAACCCTACTAGCCAATTTGATAATATCCTCAAGAGTTTAATATTGTTGAAGTTCAACAACGTTAGCTATATCCATCTTCATCCCATTGATAAACCTAGCAATAGATTCAAAAGTGGATTCCTAAATATCACACCTAGCCATCAATGTTTCAAACTCCTTCATATACTCTTCAACACTCCTCTTCCCTTGTCTCAAAGACTGCAAATCCAATAGCAATTCCTGTTTATAATAATCAGGAACAAATCTGCGCTTCATCAATCTCTTCATCAATGCCCAAGAATGAACTTTTTCTTCATCAGCCCTACGCCTCTTAATTTGCAGTTTATTCCATCAAAGACTAGCATAATTAGAAAATGCTAGTGAGACCATTTTAACATTGGTGCGCTCATCCCATTCATAGCATTCAAACACTTTCTCAAACCTTGACACCTAATCTAAAAATTCCTTAGGCTTGCTACTTCCTGTGAATGGTGGAATCTTTAATTTTATATTTTCAATACCTTGTCGCCTATCATCCCTACCATTACGCCTTCTATTTCTTCCACTATTCCCATCGGATTCTTCACTGGAATGTCTCCTATGGCTTGAACCACTCTAGCTCCTTCTATCTCTCATTTCTAATCTCTCGAGAATTCTCCTGACATCCTCTTGCATCTGATTCACTCCAGTTTGCGATTGAGTGAATTCTTGCCTTGTCACAACATCTCCTTCACTAACACCATCCCTTCTAGCCCTAGGTTGTTTTCATTAATACCGTTGCTTCCATCTGACAACATCTCCACAATTCAATAACAACACAAAATACAACAGTAACCCCAACAACAACCATAACAGAAATTCCTAAAATAAGAGAAATAAAAAAAAAAGAATTTTTTTTATACCAACCTGTATGAATCCACGTCGAATATTAATCTCTACACAACCTTTGCTCTAATACCAAACTGATGTGGATCCAACTACAATTTCAAAGATATCTGATCTTGATCAATTAGGGTTTTCTGGTTGATATGAACTTGCAAATATAAAAAGGACATGGATGAAATCATCGCTCGATAGATTCCATGAACAACAATAACAAACTAGTTTGTAATCAATTTATAAATCGATAAGTTCCACGATCTATAAAACAATCACGGTGTTAATGAATCACAAGATTCAAAAATGGTGTTCACCACAAATCTATATAACTCAAGATTTGATAAAAACAAATGGTTAAAGAAGAAAATTATTTCTCAATAATCTAAAAACCACAATAGGTTTTCTCACACAAAAGTGCTCTCAAAATATCAAATGACCAAATACTCTAGAAAACAAATAACAAAAGACTATATATACTAACCCTAAAGAGACCTAAAAGACATAATTATAAAAATACCCCTAAACAAACTTAGAATATGAACAAATAAAAGCTGGTATGAAAATCAAACAAAGCTGGCGGCTTAACCATGTAGGCCGGCGGCTTTAGCCTTATAGGCTGGCAACGTAGGGCTGGCTTAGGTCCTTCACGCTGGCTACTCTGCTCCTTGATATTTTTCCTTTTTGTTTCCTTTTTTCATGACTTTGAGCAACCAAATTCCTATAATTTATTTCCACAAATAAAGTACTCGAGCAATCAATAATCAGACAAGTTATTTAAACAAGTATATGAGATGCAACAAAGACATAAGCAGACAATACATATGATTTTCTGGGAATTATATATTGAATGGATTTACCCCTCCATTCGAGGTTAGGTGTTTCGAGCCATACAGCCATTATTCACAAATAATGTTTTTGTCGTTTTTATACGAGCCACTACTAGTCGCTAAAATGTAGTTAATTCAGGTGTCTACCCACCATTTTGTTTCAGGCGATTGTTTGCCATAAAGTAGAATTTCGGGTTCTACGAACCTCATTACTATGCCGTTGTCCCACCAAGGATATAGTAATTAATGCAATATGACTTACTACGTGATATGCATGAATCATTTCATTTAAGTAACCATGGTATATTATTAGATGTTTTAAAAGTGATCATAGAGTTCGTAGGCATATCATTTTTATACTAAGTTATACAATGATTAATTAACAATTCCCGCCTCGATATGCTTAACAGAATTTCAATCATGTATGTAAGATACATGCGCTTTCATGTTTTTATCTTTCCTAATTCTAGTTCCACAAATCTACAAGCAAAAACATAAGTACAAGAATGTCGGAAATAAACTCACTCGTCCTTAGTGTAACCCTTAGCCGGAGTGGTCCTTGGGGAAAGATACGTCAAATTCCTTGTTACCTAAACAAAAGAAATATCCAAAATGAGTATTTCATATTGATTTTGCTTAAATTTCTAACTCTATTTCATTATTCTCGTTAAATTCGGATTATGTGAAATTCCAACTTAAAATGCTTATAACTTGCTCATTTTAATTCGGAATTTTGCATATTAGATGTTGTTTTCTACCTACTCAAAAGATATATTTATTTATAAGGTTATTTTTAACATTTAAAGCCATTTAGGTTCCAATACCAGCAAGTACATAATTGATCCGAAAATTCCAGCCCTTAAATTGTAATTTTCTAAGTTCTACATCATTCAAAAATTCTATAAGAAGCACATAGGTATTTATATATTTGGAAAATCCTTTAATATAGATATATGCTCATATCATATGCATGATTCTAGTGATGTTGTCCCAATAATGATTTTTCATAAGACAATTTATTTTAGGAGTTGGAAAGGTAAAGTTTACAAAATCTCTTTTTTAGTTGTTGGAAATAAAATTAAAACCTTGAGTTTGTTACAAAGGAGTGTCTACCCATTTTATCTGTTATTTTTATATTTTCTTAACTTCTTAAAAATAAATTTACTTCTTAAAATTTGGTTCTTTAAATTGTATACTAATTTCATTTCCTAAGTAGATTTTTAATCAGTGAGTTGTTCTTAAACTTAAGTTAGAAAATTGTTTGGTTCTTAGTGCTTTTCAAAGTATTGGTATAAATTCTATAAATAAGTTCTTAAGAAAAATTTTCATTTAAAGAATTATCAACATTAAAATTCATAAAAATTTACTTTAACAATTTGAAACTAATGCAGTTGAACTATTATCCTACGTTTTAGTGAAAATTTCTCCTAAGTGTTAAAAATAATTTTTCTAGAGGGTTTAGTCCCATTTTTATAAAAGAAAATAACTCATTTTATCTCCTTGAAATTTTCATTAAGACAACAACATTGTGACCATGCATGAATATGAACTTGTAGTTATATTATATATATATATATAAATAAATAAATAAATAACTCATAGAAAATAAAAATATAGAGAATTGAATAAGCATATATATATATATACACATATATAAGAACAAAAATTTTGAAAGCCTTAGCTTGTATCAAGATTTCCCGAAACCTAGAAATGGACAAGTTACATAAGAAGAAAAGAAAAGCATAAGGAGAAGAAAAAGAAGAAATTTATAGAACTCTTAAATTTTTATTCAAGTCTTCCCAGGACTTAGAAATGGATAAGTCCTATAAAGAAAAGCAAAATAATAAGAAAAACATAGGAGTCTTAGATTCATAGCAATGCTCCCTAGGATTTAGAAATGAACAAGTCCCCTTAGATAGCAAAATAATTAAAAGCAAGACAAATAAAATGGAATTCTTAAAAATTTTTGGACAAGGTATTCCTAGGACTTAGATTAAGGACAAGTCCCATTTTTATTTTGACTTAATTAAGGACAAGTATGAGACTTATATTATGGACAGATCTCAAAAAAAGCAAGTAAATATATAAATAAATTGCAAGAGGTAAAATAAGTGCATGAACATAAATATTAGATTTGTGAGCTTATATGCACAAATAGATATAAATATATACATAACTATATTTATACATATAGATAGTTAGATTAAATTATAATAATATAGCAACATAAACTGAAAATTAACATGATCATCATAATAAGTTATTGATTTCATTTTAGCATTATTATCCGTAGCTTAATGCATCATGAGGAGATTTTATTCCATGGATAATACTTGAAACACATAATATCAACTAAGGATGTATAGGGGATGTGTTTATCTAAAAAATATAGATCAAATGAATGTGTTTGAGTTGAAAAAATAAAAATGGCAACAATGGGAGAGGAAAATCAGCCGCAAAGAAGAGGAAAAAGAGAGAAGAAATGAGAGAAATTTGATGAAAGTTGTAAAGTGTTGAATGGGAGAAGTATAGTAGGTATTTATAGAGATAAATGGAAGGATTTTAGTTGAAATAAATAATTTGAAAAAAAAAAAAAATTGCCACAGTATGGTATAGTAGGCATGAATAGTGGCTGCAGAAAAAAAATCAAGTAAAAAGTGACAAATTTGATATGTAATGAGATAACTTATAAAAGTAGTAAATAAGGTATGATGCGTAAGAAACATATGTAAATTACAACGAAAAAAATATAGCAACAAGTAATTGCAGAAATTAAAGTAAATATTGATGAATAGTGATAGGAAAATATCATATAAGTTACCAATAACTATAAAATATGCGTATATGAGCTATATCTAATTTTTTATGATCCGAAAAATTATATCTGATATTTTTATGAAATGATAAATCGTTAAATGATTTTTGAAAAATGAATTGATATTATTTTATCATTAATTACTATCCAGTTTTATTATCTTGGTTTGCATAGTAACGATCAGTTGCGAAAACTGTTTAGTTGACGAAATTTGATTTGAAAATCTAGATATCATATTATGGAAAATAAATTTGCATTATTTTATTACTAAATATTAATTAAATTATATTTTCTTGATTTATGTGTTTGTGATCGGGTATGGAAACTGATCCCATAAAGTTCCGAAACGATTAAATTTTTGGACTATCTGATCTTTTTAAGGTTTATACTTTATATGAGTCATAATTTGAGTTCATAATATTTTTCTAATTAATTTATTATTTTATGGTTTTTAGAAGTTGTTCAATCGTGTATGGTTATTATAATGTTTACGGTTGACTCAATTTGACTTTAGGATTCTAATTCTGATTTCGAATCTAAGGTTTTACTTATAAGATCACTGTAAATTTTGGGAGTTTATATCTATAGGAAATTATTTCTTATTATTTTACCAACAGATATTATATGGATCTATTATCTCGATTTGCGTGTTAGAGATCAAAAGGGTGAATTATTTAGCGTAAGTTTTCAGATCGATTAAGTTATTGGATCATTTTGTCAATTATATGTTTTTGCTAGACAATTTACTTTTAAAGTTTCAGGTTTATTTAATTTATCTTATAACTTAGGATTATTAAATCTTTGTCTGATCCCCGTTTATGGTTTCCAAGATTTGGAAATTTTTAGAAATCCAAGTTAATGATATTATAAGGTTATGAAATTTATTTGATTTTATCTAAGGTTTCTGAGATTTTGGTATGATATGATACGAATTTTAGGATTTTGGTTCTAATGCGAATTTTAGGATTCATAATGTGTTTTATTTATTTTATTAAAATTATAATTAGTCTTTTGATATGATATCGATCTACATTATTTAATCAATGTCGAGCCTAGATTTTGAAAATCATTCGGTTCATTTCTCCTAACCCGATTCATATTAAACCCTAACCCATTTAACATGAATCTTCGACTAGGGGTTAAAAGAAATTTTAATTTTTGAAAACTTTTTAGAGTCGCCACCCGATATAAATCGGGAAAAAATAAAAGCCAAGATTAATGGGTCGGTTAATCCTAACTTAGCCACTAGTCTGCGAAAAGTTTGATTTAAAAATCAAATTTAAAAAAAAAAATACCAGATATCTGAGTTCGGGGGCTAATCTATTAAAACCTAAGCGGTTACCACTTTAAATTTAAAATTTAGAATTTATCCTTTTCTATACTAAAAAATTCAAACAAAACATTTATAAAACAAATATCTACAAGTTTAATCATGCATTTTTATTTTTATGTATTTTTTCTTAGGATTTAAATATCAACAAACATTTGTATTTTTCCTTAAAAAAAAACTTATAATATGTACAAAATGATTATTTCAAACTATCAAAACAAAATATATTTTTTTCTAATTTTATTGTCGCCCCATAGGTGCCTACGTACTCGCTAATCGAGATCAGACAAAACGTAGTTCTTTTATAAAGAACTTAATTTGTTAGTCAATTTTATATTTTTAAAATATTCTCACTTTAAGTTTATTAAATTTTAAATTTTTATGAAAACTAATTTTGATGATCCTATGATCTAATCAATTGAATTTTATTTCATGAAAAATATATTTTTCTAAGTTCAAAAATCATTTTTCTAAAAAATCAATTTATGATAATTCATGGCTAATTTAATGCTACATGAAAATCAATTTTGAAAACTTTGAGTATTATCTTTATAGCAAATTTATAAAGATAATTTTGATAAAAACTTAATTAATATCATGATTTAAAAAAAAATTTATCCTTATTATTCAACAACAATTTTGGTTTAAAAAAATCTATTTATAATTTATTATTTTTCAAAATTAAATAATCATCACATACGTTCAGAACATATTCAAAATATATCATAACAAAATTAAAATACAAAAACAAAACATCTCATGCATCAAATATATATTTAAAGATCAATCTATATGCAAATATATATTCAAAAATATCCAAAAATATCAAAAATTGCGAAAACATGTAAATTTATATTAAAAATAATTATTCTAATTTTTCTGGATTTTTCTGAATTTTTCTGGATTTTTTACGAATTTTTATTAATTTTTTCCTATTTTTCCCTATTTTTTCCTATTTTTCGAAATTAAATATATAATAAATAACTAATAAAATATTGCGGACTAACCTGGACCGTTGGATTTTCTCGGATCAGATCTGGAGCGTCTGATCTGTGGACTAAATCAGACCGTCTGATGGAATTGACTCGCGATCTGGACCGTGGATCTACTGATCAAATCTGGACCGTAGGATCTTATGATCAAATCTGGACCGTAGGATCCTTTGATCAAATCTGGACCGTAGGATCCTCTGATCAAATCTGGACCGTAAGATCCTCTGATCAAATATGGACCACAGGATCTGCTGACTTTTGACCGACGACTGTTGACCGACCACCGTTGACCGACGACCGACCGGGTTGGATCTCGGATTTCGGGTCGGATCTTGGATACCCGTCTGGTGAAGAAGACGATGACGGTGACTTCAAGGCGTTCCTCGGCCGCTCCTGATGGTTTTCGAAGGCTACAACCTTGTCGGCCCGACGTGGATGGGGCTGCTGCGTCCGTTGGTGGTGGTGGTTCACTCCCAGAACCACCAGATGTGGCGGTTCGTGCGGTGGCCCAACGGCGGCAAGGACAAAAAATTTTGAAAAAATTTGCAGAACTCCCAAATGCAAATTCGAGCAATTCTAAACACTATAATCAATCAAGAACACTTCCTAGATGATCCTAACACTCTTTAATTGGATCGAAATCCTCCCGATCACTTCGAATTTGCAAATTTTGCAATTCGAACACTTTCTATTCTATTTTCAATCTCGATCGTGTAGTGTGTATTTTTCGAAATTGAATTGTGCTTTCTGCTTGTGGAGTGATCCTATTTATAGATTTCGAAACAATTTGTCATTTCGAAGCTTCGTACTTGTTCAATTTTTGAATCACGAATCGTTATATTTTTCAAATAAGAACGATTCAAAATTGGGACTCGATTCGTGATTGTTAGTTCAAATTGATCACGAATATTATGTTTACAGGTCATGACTCTTCGATTAAGTGTGTTTAATTTGATTAATTGATACAATTCGGCCAATTTTGAAATTTGAAAATTCATGTCCATTCGAATTTTTCCCAATTTTCATGCTTTGATTAATGCGCCTTTTAGGATGAAATAATACACGAAATATGTACAGATGTGATGTATCCCATGCCTAGTTTGTGTCTGTATAATTAATTTCGAAAAAACACAAAGATTCGTTGCTCAAATGAGGTCTCAAAGTGGATGAACCGATGTGTCTTTTGGGAAAAAAATTGAACAAAAAGAGGCAAAATCTGCCTTAGGCTAGATTCGAACTTGGGTCCCTTTGCTTTGTGTCCATGGTCTGAACCGTTAGGCCGTTGGCCTATGCTTTGGTCATATAGCTAACCCACTAATACTTAAGACTAATAAAATATATGTTATATTAAACTCAAATAATTATTTATTTTAATATTTTCCTACATACTTTATATTTACATTACTATTATTCATTTAATTATATTATTATTTTTATTCCTCTATTTTTTATTTTTCTATTTTCTATATTCTCTCTTTTTTATTATACTATTCATTATTATTATTATATTTTTGATGAACTCAACATGACATTAATTTATTGTAAAATTAAGCCTATTTTATTTATTTATTTATTTATTTTTAATTGGGCAAAAATTGGGTGTCTACAATCAATATCATACTATTTTCTTGATTTGCATTTTTACTTCTTTATTATAATTATCTTGATACGGTATTTGTCGTATCAATTGATTTGTCAAATACATAATTCGTACCAATAATTGTAAGTTTTCTCAATTAGCCTTAGGGTCTCATTATGTTATAGGTTGTATTGATATTATGATTATTTATAAACTATTACTATAATTATTAAATTATAAAGGTACTTATCACAATTACAATGTTGGATAAGAATCATATAGCATTGTTACAAGTTGATAAGTTATCAAGATTAATATATTATTGGTACTAAAATAATTATGGTCTTATGTAATTAATATTTTTAACTTATCAAAATTGTTTTAATATGTGGATCAAGTATAGTATTATTATTTATCATATGACAAAATGATCTTGTTTATTTCTACTACAATACATATATTGTTAGCTACAATATATTTTTTATATTATTAACACTACTACTATAAATTGTAGTAATAGTTTGTCATATACTCACATGATTGATTTAGTAATGTAGAATACTTTATGGGTATTAATTTTGGAGCATTTGTATTTTATTATAATTACTTGTGTTATATTTTGAATATTTTCATATGTGATAAATTATTGATTTGATTTGAGTGACTTCTAAGAATTCTCTTATTTACTAAAGGAGGTGGTGTTATTCGATTCTTTAAGGGGGTTATGATGATTATTAATTATAAGTTCATAAGAAAATATTTATTTACGATTGTTTTACTCATTAGACATTGTTTGATTCTATCTACTTGATGAATCTAGAGATATATTTATTTTTTATTTATTGAAGTTGAAGTTTTGTTGGTTGATTAATTACATTATTTCTTATTAGAGAATTTTCATGGCATAATTATTGTTTTTCGAATTATTTTTCAAAATTGATTGGTAGTTCTTTTAAATTTAGTGGAGTCTCTAATAATTACCTATTACTTTATTATTGCTCATGATTACGAAAGCTTAAGGAAATTTTATTAATGAAGATTGGAATTTCTTAAACTATATTTATACTATTTATATTTTTATTATTATTAAATCGCGAAAAATCAAGAGTGATTTTTGTGACTTTTCTTAATCTCTTTTTTTTTTTCCTAGATTTTATAACCTATTATTGTTTATTTTTAAAATTAGGTTATGCAAGATTAGGGAGTTTACAGTGCAATTACTAGCTTTTTCTTCAACTGTTGGAAGCTAGTGTCATAGTCTTCATCCCATTCATACTTTACTCCTTTGTAGGTCAATCTGGTTAAAGGACTTGCTATCTTAGAGAAATCCTCTACAAATCTTTTGTAGTGTCCTTCCACTCTTAGAAAACTTTTAATTTTTGACACACTCTTAGGAATTGACCATTCTACCACTGCCTTTGCTTTCTTAGAATTTATTACTATCCCATTTCCATTAATTATATGCCCAAGAAAGATGCTTGCTCTAAGCAGAATTCACACTTCATGAACTTAGCATATAGCTTTTCATCCTACAATAGACTTAGAACTAATCTCAAATGCTCTTCATGTTCTTCCTTAGATTTAGAATACACTAGAATACCATCTATAAAGACCACAATAAACAAATCTAGATAACCTCTAAAAACTAGGTGCGTAAAGATGGCTAGTGCATTTGTAAGACCAAAAGGTGTAACTACAAACTCATAATGCACATATCTGGTCTTGAAGGCTATCTTCTGTATGTCCTTTACTCTAATCTGCAGCTAATGATATCCTGATCTAAGATCAATCTTTGAAAATACTGGTGCTCTTACCAAGTGGTCAAATGGATCATCTAGCATTGGTAGAGGATATTTATTCTTGATAGTCACCTGGTTCAATTCTTTATAATCTACACATAACCTCATGTTATCATCCTTTTTCTTGACAAACAAAACTAAAGCTCCCCAAGGTGACACGCTGGGTCTAATAAACATCTTCTTAAGTAGATCTTCTAACTAGGCCTTTAGCTTTGCAAGTTGTGTTGGTGCCATGCGGTATGGTCTCTTAGATATAAGTATGGTACCTGACATCAAATCAATATAGAATTTTATTTCTCTTTCTGGTGGTAACCTTAGTAAATCTTCTGGAAAAAACATAGGGATATTCACATGCTACTACTACCTGAGCAAGGTTTACCTCTGGTTTATATTATATTATCAATGCTACCATGGATAAGGTAGACTTATCCCATAACTCATAAGAAGGTAGAGCTGAAGATCTTTGCACTTCAAGTTTATGTACAAACTAGTCCCCATTTGATAGACTAAACTCCACTACCAGGTTGTGACAATCAATCACAGCATGACACTTTACTAGCTAATCCACTACCAAGAATATATCAAAGTCCATGATGTCCAACACTACTAGGTCTGTGGGTAGATGTCTACCCTCTATTTCTACATCCACATTTCTACAAATTCTGTTTAGCATGGTTCTACTCCCCAGAGGAGTGTATACAAACAAGCATTCAATCATATTCTTAACACACACATCACATACAGACATAAACAATTGAGAAATTGATGAGAAGCTAGCACCAGTATCGAAAAGCACATATGTACTACATAAGATTATAAAGAGCATACCTGCAATAGTGTCCATACTAGATGTATCCCGAGGTTGGAGGGCATAAACCTTAGCTGGTGCTCTTTGTCCTTGACCGCTACTATGAGGTGGACCTATCTGAATCCTTGGAGCCACTAGCTTACCAGGCTTCTTATAGTTTATGGCTTTGTGACTTCATTGCCCATACTTGAAACAGAACACTTGTGGGAGAACCTTCTTGTAGGGTTTCGTTTTATATATAATTCGAAAATTTTCAACAAAAGTTTAAAATCGAAAATCGCAAAAGCAGTATCCATGTGTCGTGATTAGATTAAATAGAGAGGAATTTTAAAATTACCTCTTCATATAATTTTTATTCAATAATTGATCAGATCTCAGGTGTTGTGGATAGCGAACACCCTCTACGGTATCCACATCAACAAATTTCCAACCGAATCTTCTACATGTGCTAGCACATTGGAACAATTCCTTGTATTTGGGAAAAATCTCACAAAAAGGTCTCTCGTATTTTTCTTTTTCTTTAGATAGTATCCATATTGCCTATGGCACATTACTAGTAATCTGCTACTTACACTAGGCCTAGAAAATTCCCTATGGGCTTATTAAAATAACCCATGATCCAATTGATTTATTCTTTGTGTGCGACCCTGTAAGTTCACTTAATATTGGCAGTAGGCTTTAAACATTTTAGGTCTACAAAACATAATTGATCTATAGCAAGACATTATTCCTACTTAGATTAAGTAAAGATCAGTGATCTAATTCTATTTATTAACAGTTAGCTATTTATTCCATTTGTCACGTGATATCTTATGATTAAACATAAGGTGTTGATCAATACACTCTTATATTGTTCAATCATATATTCCTTGAATCTAGAGTTTGATTAACTTAAACAAATGACATTGATAACTCCTTATTAGTTCATTCCAGCACAAATATACATTTCTCAGTCTTTCTCATTAAGAGGCCCAAAAGATATCTCTCTCAAATTAACAAAAGGAACAAATTCCTTCACGAACACTCACATACCTCTACACAACTTATTCCATGTCCAAGTATAGTCGTATAGTCACTTGATTAAAAATGATGAAAAACTGAATTAAAACACGAAACTTGTTACGCAAGAATCCATGGTGTCATCGGGTCAAAGGATTAAAACAATATTGTAATGAGAAATACTTATCATATTGATCTATATAGTATTCTCATAGTTGGTTGTTCCAATATAATGTACTCTTACATGTATCTATGTATTGAATCAATATCTCGTATCCATGATCAGTAAAACATTATCATCATTTAGCCAACATATTAATCTTAATTCATTATTATTCCATATAATGAACGACTAGAGATAATATAGAATAAAATTATTTCTCGCCTTATGATTTTACTATTAAAGTCACATACTTTAATGACATAAGGAATAACTAATTTATTCATGGAATCATTTCATCAAAGTAAAAAGGCCAACGATAACTTTGATAAAGGAAATGACTTATATTATAAAGATAATAAAATTCAAATGACATAGCATCCATATGTCCTAGTTAAACATAAGTCTAATCCCTAATGCTCTAGTATGACCATCATGCTTAAATTATGGAAGAGGCTTAGTCAATGAATCTATAACATTTTCATCTATATTCACTCTGCATATCTTAACATCTCCTCTATCGACGGTCTCTCGAATGAGATGGTAACGTCTAATTATGTTTTTAGATCACTAGTGTGATTTTGGTTCCTTAGCTTGTTCAATGGTCTTATTTCTGTCACAATAGAGTTCCATTGAATCTACAATGCTAGAAACAACTCCTAAAGTACTAATGAATTTCCTGATTCAAATTGCTTCCTTAGCCGCATCCAATGCTGCTATATACTCTGCCTCTGTGGTAGAATCTACAACTATGTCTTATTTAGAGCTCTTCTAGCTTACAAAACCTCCATTCAAACAAAACACATAACCGGATTGCAATCGAAAATCATCTAAATCACATTGGAAACTAGCATTTGTGTAATTATTTACAACAAGATCACCTTCTTGTCCTCATATGTTAAAAACCACATCCTTAGTCCTTCTCAAGTACTTTAGAATTTTTTTTTACTGCTTTTTAGTGACTCTCACCTGAATCTAACCAGTACCTACTAGTGATGCTCAAAGCATAAAAGACATCTGGTCAAATGCATAACACGGCATACATGATGGAAGCAATAGCTAAGGCATATGGAATCCTACTCATGCATTCCCATTCTTCTTTTGAAGCAGGACATTGAGTCTTACTTAATTTAATTCCATGTGACATTGGAAGAAATCCTCTCTTGGAATTTTCCATACTAAATCTTTTTAATACTTTGTCAATGTACGTACTCTTACAACATATGTACTCTAATTTAGGCTAATAATCCTTCTATATCTATCTCTATAGATCTTGATGCCTAAAATATAGGCAGCCTCACCTAAGTCCTTCATTGAGAAACAATTCCTTAACCATGTTTTGATATTTTGTAATGTAGGAATATCATTTCCAATGAGTAATATATCATCTATATAAAGCACTAGGAAAACTATTGTGCTTCCACTAACTTTCTTGTAAACACAAGGTTCATCTTCATTCTTGATGAATTTACTCTTTGATTGCTTCATCAAAACAAAGATTCCAACTCTGAGATGCTTGTTTCAATCTATAAATAGATCTTTGAAGCTTGCAAAACCTATGTGAATTCCCTGGATTGTCAAAATCCCCAGGTTATGTCATGTACACATCCTTGATGAGGTTTCCATTCAAAAAGGCTGTTTTGACATTCATTTGCCATACTTCGTAGTCATAATACGAAGCTATGGCAGAAGAATTCTAATAGACTTAAGCATGACTATAGTTGAAAAGGTTTCATCATAGTCTACACCATGAGTTTGTTTAAAACCTTTTGCAACTAATCGTGCTTTGTAGGTATATACTTTACTATCCATGTCCATTTTCTTCATAAAAGCCCATTTACATCCAATGGTTTTAACACCATCAAGTGAATCAATCAAAGTCCATATTTGATTATCATACATGGATTGCATTTTTGATTTCATGGCTACTACCATTTCTCAAAGTTAGGGACCTTCATCACTTCTTAGTATGACATGGGCTCATCTTGGCCTATGAGCATCACATCATGATTGTTAGTAACGAGAAATCCATATGTCTCAAGCTCATAATGAATCCTATCAAACCTACGCAGGCCTTCAGCTAGTGGTTTAGGCTCAGCAACTAATTGTGTGTCAAATTGAATGTCCATCATGGATTCTATGTTAGTTTATGGTTCTCGAACTTCTTCAAATTGTATTCTATCCCACTAGTTCCTTTAGAGACAAACTCTCTTTCTAAAAAGTGACCATTACAAGTAACAAACACTTTGTTCTCAGATCAGCTGTAGAAATAGTATCCTTTTTTTTCTTTAAGATATCCCATAAACAAACGTTTATCATTTCAGGTGCTAATTTGTTAGTCACTTGAAGTTTGACATAGACATCACAAACCCATATCTTTAGAAAAGACAAACTAGAACATTTCCCATTCCATAACTCATATGTTGTCTTTTCAACTGATTTTAATGGAACCTTGTTCAATATGAACACAATAGCTTGTAGGGCACATCCCTAAAAGGATATTGGAAGATCTATCTAACTCATCATTGATCGAACCATATCTAATAAAGTTCGATTTTTCCTTTCAAAAATGCCATTTCATTATGGTGTTCCTAGAAGGGTCAACTGTGAGATTATCCCGCAGTCTCTAAGATAACCAGAAAAATCTTAGCTTAAATATTCACCATCTCGATCTGATCGAAGTTTTTTAATATTATCACTAAGTTGGTTTTACACTTCATTTTTTAATCTTTTGAACTTTTCAAATGATTCATATTTATGCCTCATTAGATATAGATATCTATACCTATTGAAGTCATCAATTAAAAGTAATGAAGTACAAATAACATCCTCTAGCAGGTGAAGTTAATGGTTCGCACACATCGGTATGTATTAGGCCCAATAAGTCAGTAGCTCTTTCACTTTGTCCTATAAAAGGAGCATTTATCATCTTACCCATTAGACAAGATTCATATGATTCAAAATCAAATGAATGTAAAAGCCCATCTTGATGAAGTTTTGATATGCGTTTCTCATTAATGTGTCCTAAGCGACAATGCTAGAAATAAGATGGATTCAAATTATTAGATTTGAACCTTTTGGTATCAATGTTATAGAAGGACTTATTATAAAATTCATCAAAGTTTTAGAACATATAGAACATTCATCAAAGAAGCAAGACCATAAAAAAATGTCTCCATGATGGATGGAGATTGTATTATTCTCAACAATAAATCTAAAACCATCCTTATCCAAACATGAAATTGAAATAATGTTGCTGCTCATAGCAGGCAAATAGTAACAATTACTTAAAACCAAAATAAATCCAAAAGAAAAAGTTAGTTCAAAAGTTCCAATAGCAGCAACCCTTACTCCATTTGCTACGTGTAGGTCAACTTCGCCTTGAGCCAATTTTCCACTTTGCTTTAGACCCTGCGCATTACACAAATGTGAGATCCACATCTAGTATCTAATACCCATGATGCAAAAGTAGATAAATTGACATGTATGACATATATACCTGAAGCAGTAGTCTCTTTACCCTTCTTCTTTTTCAAATCCTCCAGATATAGCTTTCAATTTCTTTTGCAATGACCTGATTCATTGTAGAAAAAGCAAACCCCTTCCTTGGGCAATTTAGCCTTAGGCTGGGGCTTAGGCTTTTTGCATTGGTCTCACCTTTTGCCTTGCCCTTACTCTTTCCACTGGCATACCTCTTCTTGCCTTTTCCCTTTTGAACCAACAGAGCATTATTATTACTTGTTTTATTATTATGTTTAGCATTTTTTAGCATCCCATGCAACTCTATTATAAACATATCCATTTCGTGCATGTTATAGTTAATCATAGCTAAGAGGCAAAGAGGCTAGGACCATATCGGTAGCCAACTCCCTAGGCATTGGAGAACCAAACTTCTCAAATCTATCAATATTGCTCATCATCTTGAGTGCATGTGCACTTATAGGGCTACCTAGAGCCATTTTACAAGAATTTAATTCTTTTGTGATTGAAAACCACTCATGTCTTGCATGTTTTTGGAACATTTCCTTGAGGTGTATGATCATATCATATGCTTCTATGTATTCCATTTGCTTCTAAAGCTCAAGATCCATGGTACAAAGCATGAAGCAAGTCACCTCCAAAGAGTCTTCTCTATGCTTACTATAAGCATTCTTTTCAGCTCTTGGAGCATAAGCAGCAAGTTCATTAAGGATTGGTTCATCAATCACATATAACGTCCGCTCATGCTTAAGAGCAATTCTTAACTTATGATGTCAATCAAGAAAGTTTGTGCCATTTAGTTTTTCTTTGTCAAGAATTGATCGTAAGGTTATGTTGTTTGTTGGCATGATCTACATATAGAGGTATGCAAAGTTAATTATCTTTATTTAAGTCATTTTACATGCTCCCACTATTTTTTCAAATCAATAACCCTTAAATATTAATTTAGAAACCATTTAAAAAAAATGTTTCTTAGTAGGTCAAGGTCCATATTTCATTAAATAGTTGTGGCATGACACTCAAAATTTGGTTATTTAGGTAGGAAACCCTTTCCAATTACATCAAATGTAACTCTTGTTTTGAGATTGACATCACATGTCCCATCCTACTAATCCCACATAATGCCATAGGCCCAAAACTATTTTAATATCCTATTTAAGTCTAACTATTACAACATGAGGATAGCATCATTCTCTACCCTGTCTAACTCGGATAGTCTATTGTACCCTGCTTTGGCAGAACCTACAAGTAGACAATCTAAGCATTGACAGGTGTCAAACCATGGAAGGCATTTTATGACTTAATATTATGTGAGGCATTTCTAAATGTGATATTTCATATTATTATGACAATTATTGCATATTAACATATACTATTGTTATCACGCCCTAAAGAGTACCTTAGATGTGGCAGTCTACCACATACGGTATTAAAACTTAACAATGACTTCCCGAAGTCATGCGAAAGCTTCAACACCATATGTAAGGCATCTATCATAACAATAAGAAAATCTGGTAGGATGTGTAGTTTGAGATAGTAAATATAGCATATAAAAAATCTAGATAAATATCTAATTTCAATATTATAGGAATATGGTCCTTACATCATCTTAGGCGAATTCCCCCAATGAATCTCCAAAGAATAAAATATCAACTTAGTCTTTCATATAAACAAACAATACTAGAACCAAAAGATTTTAAAGGAAATCTATTCTATAATCTTCAAAAGGATTTCCCTCAAAAGCTTCCTAAAACATAATTCCACTCGGGTATATGAAGTCCTCGGCAAAAGAGAGATCGATCTTGTGTCAACAAAAGTCTATTGATGTGTAAGCTCAACTAGCTTAATGGGAATATTCCTGGATTAGCGTACTCATATCAATAAATTCAAGCAAGTTATTAAATAGGCATATGAAATGCATCAAGCAACTGAGCAAGCAATACATATGATCTATTAAAAAATCATATGTTTTGTAAAGACCCAAACTCACCCCTATATTTAAAATAAGTGAATCTAGATCTCCAACCACATATAACCTGCAATATTATATGTAAGGTTGTCTTTAAATAAGTGTTTCACTAATTGTTTGTCTAAATCTTCAAAAGAACAAATTTGAAAACTATTAACTTTTTAAACTTTTAAGAAAAACATAACATCATTTGTCATTACATTTTATAAAAGATATAAACTTAAAATATACATAGTTAAGTATAGGTATTACAAACAAAGGCTAATAACAAGCCTTATACAAAAGAAATAAAAGATAGACAAAGCTATAACATCTATTACATATATCCAAAACTACATTAAGCTAGTCTATTACAAAAAGGAAATCCATCAAGGTCCATGGTCAACATCTAATCCTCCAAATCATCTAAAAAGTCCTTAAACTTTGTATCATAGCCCATACTCGCATAAAACTCATCACTGTCATTGCCACCTGAAATTGATAAAATATGAGCCAAAGGCTCAGTACACAAGCAACGAAAGCATAAGCATAATGGCATATAAGCTTAGACTACATGCAAATGCCACAATCATTAAATTATTAGATAATCTTTAGTTATCTAAACAACACTGAAGTATTCAAACTCCGAATAACAAGGTATTTGGGGGAACTTGAGTAACAATCTTGAAGCTCAGGGGGTTGATATAAGTAACTCGGATACTTATATCTCCTAGATAAGTCTATCCAATAACGAATAAGTAATCTCTTTTAGGGTGCTTAGCCGTTTCTCCACTTTACTTAACTCAATCCATAATATCACCTGATTCAAGTGTTCCCATAAACATTGAATTAAATCATATTACATCCTTTTAAGAATAAGTAAATGTCATACCAATTCCAAATACCCTATCGACTACCCGCTGAACCACTTATGAAAGTCATTGTATCATTACAGGGGTGGTCTAAGCGCCTAAATTACCATGCCCCCAATTTGAGCATGGTGCCACTCCCTGAACTGGATTCAATGGTATAATAAAAAATCATATAAGCACTTCTTAAGATTTCTTAAATTAAAGTGAACTTAAGGTATGCCTATCCTAAGCAAAAAATCAAGCATGTTACTACATACCTGTGCTATCAAGGGAACTAATAGAAGCACTCAAATGAAGATCAGTAAAGGAACTCAAAGGAGTATCTATCACTGCTATAAGGAAATTCAATTCACATCAATATAAACACTTTAAATCATACATTGAACATAACTAATTCTAGGCTTAACTCTCATGGGAATTCAAATGAATCCAAAGCAAAGTCATAACATATCATTTATATATCAAACAAACTCATAAATTCATCACAAGATAAATTAACAAGCTACAAGAATGGTTTGAAGAAGTTTTGAAAATGGAAAATTGTAGAGGATACGCCGGACTCTAACGCCGACGGCATTCAAGCGGTATAGTCTACTCTAAAAATTCTATGCTTGTTAACACTGGCAGCATTAACACAAATGCCAGCAATTTGAGGTCTACGCCGGTTGCGTTGAGCCAATGTAGACCGCAACTCAAATTTATCAAAATTTCTGAGTTCCACGGGGTCAGTCACTCCCGTGAATACCCCTAACATCGGCAGTGTTGCTATGTAAGCCGTCAGTGTTGAGCTCTATGCCGGTAGCGTTGAGGCGGCGTACATTGCAGCACAGATTTTCAAAAAATTGCATACCTCTTTGTTTCAAAATATTAACTTTTTACCAAAGGTTTCATTTCCAAACTTCCTTCAAACACATTTCCAACATCAAACCTTAACCTATATGTATTCTAACTTCTTTTAACATATAAAATCTTCACTTCAAGCTCATCAAACATCTTTATTTACCATTTCAAACACAAATCATCATCCAACCCTCATTTAGCCCATTTATTCTACTCTAAACAATCCTAACTCGACTCATTCCCAACTTCATTCACTTCAACACTCTTGTTACCTATTTAGCACATACCAAAAACTTATATATCAAAATCTTACCTCATATACAAATAGCACATGCAACTCCTCAAGAATTCATTTCAACATGCCTATTCATAATAACATAAAACTCATATGTCTAGAGAAACTTAAACAAATAATTGAGTTGTTAAACATGCATAAACTTACCTTAGGAAGCTTTGGTTTGATGGACAACACTAGAGCTTAAGACTTATTCTTGTTAAGGTTATGGAGTGCAACACAAGGAGAGACAAAAGAGCAAAGTTTGATAAAGAAGAAGAGGAAATCCATATGGATTTTGTGTCTGATTTTTGGAAGTGTGTGTAGCAAGAAAATGAGGCTCAATCTTATCCAAACTTGGACTTTTGGGGCAGCTGCACATGGGGATTTAATTTCATGGGCCAATGCTTGATTTTTAGGCCAAAATCATGTGTTTTTTGGCTTGGTTTCACTTTCAAAATTTC
The DNA here is from genome assembly GCA_024138025.1 of Combretum micranthum. Taxonomy (NCBI): domain Eukaryota; kingdom Viridiplantae; phylum Streptophyta; class Magnoliopsida; order Myrtales; family Combretaceae; genus Combretum; species Combretum micranthum. The sequence goes on along the minus strand of JAMXBD010000038.1, from coordinate 333,007 downwards.
TACCATGTTTAAGAATACACATTGAGCATATTTAACTTGTATTAAACAAAATTTTCCTACACTTCATTATACTTACAATTCACAAACACAATATTTATTCACACTAAGATATTTCAATATTTAAATACATTAATACAACACATATATCATATACTGACACAAATCACTTATATCATGCTCAAATGCCCTAACACTCATGTGTAAAATATAAATTTGAGAATTATGGCTATTTCATGTTTGAATGGATTTACCCCTCTATTCAGGGTTAGGTATATCGAACTCTTTAAAACTTATCTTTGAATCCACTGATGTAGTTTATTTCGGGCTCATACTTGCTCCATTCTAAAATAGTTCTTTTGGGTTTCTATTCACCCATCCTTGCAGACTTTCGAGTTTCACGAACCCCACTATTATACTCTTATCCCATTAAGCATAGTAGCTAAAGAAATGAGACTAACTATGTGATATGCATGAATCAATTAATATAACTCTTAATATGTGATTAAGGTAATTTAAAGGCAATCATAAAACTTGCAGACACTCCGGTATAATAATAGTAAAACACAATTTAATTAACAATAATTCATGTCTCGATATGCTTAGTATTCTTTCAACCAGTATTATCATGCATAATCCATTTTCATCTTTTCCTACTTCTAGTGTCTCTAGCAACAAGCACAAACTAGTATGTAAAGGTAGGAGATAAACTCACTTGGTCATTCTTGCTAAAATTCTTTACTCGTAATAGTTCTTTGAATACAGATCCTCCCAAGCTTCGTTACCTAAATGGAAGAAATACCCGAAATGAGTATTTTGTGGAAGTTCTACTTGATCTTTCTAATTTGATTCTAGTATTTGCGTTAAAATTCGGATAGAAGAAAATTCCAACTTAAAATGGATATAACTTGCTCATTTTAACTTGGAATTTCACATATTATATGTCGTTTTCTACCTATTCGAAAAGATCTATCCATTTCTAAGGTTATTTTTATTATAAAAAGCCATTTGGGTTCCAAAACATCACGGTACAGAATAGTTACAAAATTCTCAGCGCTTAAAATATGATTTTCTAAACTTTTCTTTACTAAAAAACTCTAAACAAATGTATAGATATGTATATGGTTGGAAAAATCCTTTTGATACATAAATAGACTCATATTTTATGCATGATTCTATTGGTCTTGTCTCAACAATTATTTTTTGTAAAACGACTTGTCTTATGAATAAGTGTTTTCCTTTTATATTTATATTTCCTAACTCTTTTAAAGATAAATTAATTTCCAAAAATTTGGTCATTTAAGTTATCTACCAATTTTATTTCTAGTGATTGAAAAATAAGGTTTTCAAATTTTTTCTTAAGTTGTTGGTGTTATCTAATATTTGGAGTTGTGTTAAATGTATGTATTCCCCTCATTTTTATATTCTTCTACTTCTTTAGAAAATAAGTTTGTCTTTTTAAAACTTCACTTTTTTGGCAAATTTTATTTCTCTAAGTTGATTTCTAAAATAGTAAGTTGATTTTACCTTGATTTGAAAAACTTGCTTTATTCTTAGTATTTATCAATTGGTGGCATAATCTTTTTAGATAAGTTTATAAGAAAGCTTTCATAATAAAGAATTATCAACATTAAAACTTAGCAAAAATTTCATTTTAACTTTGAAAAGAGAATAACAATATTAAAAATTAAGTTTTGTAGAAGCTTACTTAGTAAGTGATTTTCAAAGTTCATGGTGAACCTATTTAAATCTTATAAAAGATATGGTTTGGTTAAAATCTTTATTTTGTGCTAAAATTATATTTTTATAGAGTATTTAGTTTTGGTTTATAAAAGAAATGAGTTCCTTTTATTATTTGAGTAAATCTTCATTACTAATACTTTAAAATTCATGATTAGCTTGTCTAAGCTTTTGAAATGAATTTATTAAAAACAATACGTAGATCTTTTGTTGAAAAATCCTTTGTTAAGTGATAAGAAATTTAGTTTACTTTTCTTTATTAAAGAAAGAAGTCATTTTTATTTTTATTAAGACAACAACATTATAATCATGCATGAATATGATTATGTAGCAATGAAAAAGGGTAATAATAATACATATTAAGATAGAAAGAAATATAATAAGCAAATAAGTATAATAATATGATCAAGTATTGGGAACCTTAACTTTATCAAGGTATCCCTGATCAAGTATTGGGAGCCTTAGCTTCATCAAGGCTTCCCGGGACTAAAAATAGACTAGTCTCAAAAAGAAAAGAAAAGGAAAAAAAAAAAGAAAAATCATAATAATAAGAACAATAATAATAAAAGTATGTTAGTAAGAAGTTAGAGAGCAATTTAGGCTCTAAGAAATATATAGATATACATATACTTAATAATATATATATATATATAATGTTAGATTAGGAGCATAATAACAATAATATCAACATAATAATATAATATTATCATAACAACAAAATAACATAATGGGAATTATGTGCATGTGTAAGAACAAAACATGAATATGTTGTTGCTTCCATAACTCACATAAGCTTTAAGAAACAACACCATGGTCATACTAAGTTATATAACATGGGAAAAATAAATGTAGGAAAGTTTTTACCTAAAGGTTTATATTTGATGAAGAGAGAAAGTGATGGTTGTAAGAATATGTGGGTAGTAGTTTTGTGTAGATAAAAGAGAGTTTGGAAGAAAAATTTGGAAAGAGAATTTAAGGAGACAATTTGGTAGAGTTTTTTATAGGAAAAATGAGAAGTGTGAAAGAAGAGGAGAGAGAGATAGTATTTATAGAATTTTGGAGTGAAAAATATATGCAATAAAATAAATTGAAAAAGAAATAAATATCAAAGAAGAGGGGGGGGGACGACTGGCGGTACAATGCATGGGGAAGGGAGAGAGTTGATTGAATTTATATTTTTGTAATAAAAAGTAATAATGTGTAAGGTGTGATGTGAATGAAGTTGTATTAGAAATGTAAAACTATAAGAATAGGTGTATAGATTGTAAGAAAAAATAGAGATAGTGAAATAGTAAATAGTACTATGAATAGTAGACTGGACAAATAAAATACCGGTAGTAATAAAAATACGCGTAAACAAGTTTTATCTGATATTTTTAGTTGTCGAAAAATTACGAAACTGATATTTTTGAAATCCTTGTATAATTATGAGTCTTTTGGTGTTATCACAATATTTTTACTATTTCAAGCACCGATGAAAATTTTTCAAGAACTGATTCCATCTGGGTTCAAAACGAATCGAATTTTGACAAATATGATCTTTTTAAGCTATCTTATATTATTCTAAACTATAATCCACCATTAACTTATTTCTATTGTTCTTAGGTTTCAAGCACGGGATTAACGGAGTTGAAGCTGTTAGATTATCTTGATCACAGTTGACTTTTGAAATTTTGGTTTGACTAAGGTTAAGGTTTATTCCAACTTTCCCTAGATTTTGAGGGGTTTACAACCTACCCTCCTTAAAGAAAGTTTTGTTCTCAAAACTTGGCTCATATACTTAACTTGTGATGCATAACCAAGCTTCGTAAAGGGTTCAATATTCCTTCAATGGAATTTGCCTTCACTTTTCATACGATTCTCGACTTTAAATTTAAGAACTTGCCACTTCTGATCTGTCCAACTCTTTGATCGGTCTAAGGCTTTTTCATTCTTTCAGCTTAGAGCATTGGTTACTACATTCATTCTCCTTTGCATAATAGCTCATTCCGAGATCGCGGTCCTTTATGAACTCTTTAACTGTTTCTACTACTACATGTTTAGCTCCTCTAGCATGAACAAGTGCTCAAGGCTCTAGCGACCAATATAAATTCTTTATCCTTGGTTGTTTAAATTATATTTCCATTTGAAAGCAAACTTTTCCATGACTAGCTCTAAATCATGTGTCGAATAATTATGTTCTTGCATGATATATGGTATCATATACATATATATATCATCATGCATGATATATGGTAGAATAAATAAAAATGTGTCAAAGCATGGCCCTTAAACTATATTGATCTTCATAAGCCAATATGAAGATCAATGGTCTAATGCCAAGGTGGAAAACCATCAATATGGATTTGGGTTGAAAATTTCCTTGTATCTTCACCATGGCCCTCACTTCTCCATCATCATGGATTAGAAAGGGTCATCATTACATCTTCATGTCTTTGTTACAATCATGAAAAAGATACAAAAAGGTCCAACTACTACTAGTAGAAAATAAATTACAACAAAACCAAACGACATGCATGCTGTGTTTATGAAATTACAACCCATGAAACAAAGGAATGAAACCTATCAATTAAATAAGTCTTAGGGGGTTAAGGGGACAGTGCCCCCTACGGGGTTTCAGGGGCAGCATCCTTGAAACCTAAATGAAATTGGAAATCCAAGTTATAATATCCTTTGGAAAAATCAAATTTTAATGAAAAATCTGTCCATTAAAATCTGGAAATTTAAGTTCAAAACTATCATGAAAAACCCTTTTGATGATTCATTCAAAAACAATAGATAAAAAAACACTCTTTTAAAAAGAAACTGTTTTTCCATTGAATTCTTAGTGACAAATAGTGGCAAAATTTAAATTGATTTTTTTTTTCAACACAGTAGGTCATCCTTTTTTTATTTAACCTAATTTTGATATGTGACCAATTCACAAGATTCACATCAGATTTTCCTCAACATGATAGTATTGTGTTGAATTGTTCATACACAATTATGTAGCATCATATCTAATCAATTCAACATAAACCTAATCCATGATCTGTTATAATCCAATTATAGCAAGTTTGTTCAACCCTTCATAAACAACCAATTTCGTCCATGTTCAATCACATTAAACATGATAAATCTAATGTTATCTGATTACATCAAATCTATTTGATCCCACATAGCAAGGTGTTAGAAAATAACTTACATATCCATATTTGTATTGCGTTGATTTTGTTTTTGCTTGAAATCAAATTTCAAAAATTCAAATTTCAATTTAAGCATAAATGCATACGAAACATATATCATCACTACATCACATATAGATCACAAAATCGATTTCAATCTAATCAAAAACACAATCGGCTCTGATACATTGTAAGGTTTCGTCGTATATGTAATTCAAAAAATTTCAGCGGAAGTTTAAAATCGAAAACCCTAAAATGAGTATCCATGTGTCGTGATTAGATTAAATATAGAGGATTTTTTAAATTACCTCTTTCTACAAATTTTTATTCAACAACTGGTCAGATCTCAAGTATTGGAGACAACAAACACCCTCTATGGCATCTACACGAACAAATGCCTAATCAGATCTTGTGTGTGTGTGCTAGCACGTTAGGAAAATTCTGTGTATTTGAGAAAAATCTCACGAAAAGGTCTTTCATGTTGTTCTTTTTCTTTACAAACTTTCTCTATAAATTCTAATATGACGGCAGGGCATCGTAAAAATCAAAGGAGACCATTGTGTTCTATTTATAAGGTACAATGTCATGGTTTACCTCCCTTAATCTCATTAGGGTTTCTAATTCAAAATACACATGTCTTATAAAATAATGATTTTATTTAATAATTATTTATTAATCTTAATCTTATTAAGATTAATAGATAATTAGATAGTACCCATATAACTTAGGGCACATTACTAGCACTTCTTTGTGCAGAAGCTATGACCGTGTCCATCCTTGCTACATGAAAAGCAAGCATTCTCAAGCCACTTGTAGTCCTTAATATCATGAGGTCCATAATACCTAGTACACTTCCTTTCAATACCCTGAAATGCTAATCTAACTAGTTGTGTGGTAGGCCTCTTTCCCTTATCTTGGGTAAGGATACTAGTAGCTGACTGCATACCTAAATAGACTTGACTTCTTCGTGCTTCTTGCCCCTCTATCTTTCACAAGCCTTACTCAACTATCTTAGCTATTTTTACTACAGCAGAGTAACTGGTCAAATCCATTAGGTTTATATGGTGTTGAATCTCGAGCTCTAAGCCCTTTGATAAATCTATTCACCTTAACATCCTCGCTCTCTTTCATAGGATCTTGCAGAAATCTCATTAACCTGTTCAACTCTGCCTCATATTCTTCAATAGTCATACAGTCTTGCTATAGAGTATAGTACTCTTGCATCATCTGATGTTTGGCGCTTTCAAGGAAAAACTTTTTATAGAAAGCCTGTTGGAATCTGCCCTAGGTGATCGCTCCATCCATGTGTCTCTTAGTGCTCAACCACCAATTATTTGCTCTCCCAATCAGCTAATAAGAAGCATAATTTACCTTCTTGTTTTCAAAAATATCCAAATCAGAAAAAGGTCTTTTCCACTTCCTCCATCCACAATTGAGCATTTAGTGGGCTTCTAAGCTTTGGCTCAAATTTGTAAACCAAGTCCACAAATTTGTTCAGACTTAATTCATTTGCAGGTCTAGCCTTATTACCACCATTATCATTCTATCTATGGGTCTCCTGCCTCCAAGCCTTAGCATTGGCCTATCTTACTTGTACATCCTGAGGCATATTCTGGTGTTGTTGCATAACTACCCTTAAAAGGGTATTTATTGTCTGTATAAGTTGAGTAGCATCAACTGGTACTTGTTGGCCTATAGGTGGGGACGGTGGTGGTAGTAAGTCTCGAGGTAATTGATTCAAGGGTAGCTAGTTCAAAGATGGTTGTCCTTCGTTAACTTCTTCCTTACTAGTGTTGGCGGAACCAGCATTAGGGACTCTTCTTCTAGGTGGCATTTTATAAAGATAAACACGTAAAATGTGAGAAAAGAGGTAAAGAAAACTAAAAGAATCAAATTACTATAAAAAAACTGCTAGATAATAACAATACTAATTAGATAAGCAACCTTAACTATTTGCTACCCCACTCATCATTGCTTACATTCCTAAGGAATTTATAACTTAGATCTAGTAAGATTTATAACTTAAGCATTGATACCACTTAAGCTGTAACGTCTTAAACTGAGAGTATTAATAGCCCACCATGTGTCTTTACCAAAGATAGACACACTAAGGTTCAGATTCTACTAAACCATAATTGAAACAAGATATAACTCCAATATCTCACATAAAAGGAAACTTCTAATTTTTTTTATCACAATAAAAACTCCTAAACAACTCAATTGGCATAAGCGAAGTGCCAACTTACATCAAACTTAAAAACAGAATATGAAAAGGGTCTCATGAATTCCAAAATCATAAAAACTATTTAAAACTTTATAAAGTCTTCAACTCTAGCTATCTCCAATATCATCTTCCCCATAATCCACGTATACATCATAATATAATAGATCAAAAACTATAGATTCTTTACCCGATCTTGAAAATCAAAAGGAGTAAACGCAAAGCCCAGTATGCTAAACCACAATCACATGTGCATGAACAAACATCTCACAAATTCACATGCAACATAGTAACATATGCAACAATCATAGGTTAATATCTTTAATTAGCCAAACAACCAACACAATTTAGCACTATTTGCAACTAGTCCTAAACCAAGAGTAACTCTTGACTTCATAAAACACAAATCCATATATACTTAGACACTTATATATATATATATATATATATATACACACAGTGTTGTGTACTCTCCACACACCTTAGGTACCGTACTCGTATCACTCATAAACTATCGAAATCATCTTTGTGGACAACTCTATACGAGACAACGCCACACATATCATCATCGATACTTCTGATCCACTAAACCCAGCCAAACATAAGTAAAAACCAATTTAAAGCCTGATAACATTAACTTCATTTGCAGTTTCTAAGCCTACATTCACAAATAATAACCAAGGTGAGGACGTACCTAAAAAGACGTTTGGAATATATAATTTAGCTTCACTAGAAACACCATATCACAAGCAAATGCTAACTCAAAACTTGATTCAAACAAGAAAACATATTTCTAAGGTTATCTAACCTCCTAAGCTATCAAGAACTACAACTATTCTAGATCTAGATATGTCGTACTACTTGGATTTAGGAGTGATAGATATTAAACTAAGGATTAAGCTGTTTAGGAAAGATTAAAACAAGTGAAAAAGGAAGGTCAAAAAATCCCTCGGTTGATCATGCTTATGATAGGGGGCGTGGTAGGCTCAGGAAGAAAAAACTTCAACACAACGCCTTCGTCACGCCTGTTTCAGGGGGTGTCATCGCCATCACGGCCCTTATTACGGCCGTCATGCAGGCGGTGATGGCCATCACGGCCTTCGTCACGGCTCTAATCGACATAGAGTCGCCACACCCGAGAAGATCATGGCCTATGTCACGACCCGTGTCATCGCCATGACTCTTGTATGCACCATTATTCTATCCAAAACATTAAAAAGTCCAAAAGAAAACCTTCTTCTTGATCTTAAACCATGCAAACTCCAAAAGAAAACAACTTTTCACATATAAAATAATATATAAACATGGTAACTGAATTTCCCTTTTTTCTTTTGAAACCAACAATCGCAATTACCAACAAGTTGACTTAGGGTTTTCCAATCTCTCACCAAAAATATAAAAACGTTCAATACAACGACATAAATTAAAAAGAGACAACTCCTTCATATCAACAAAGGATTGAAAAGACAAAAACTTACCTATTTATTACCCTACGAGGTTCCTTAGAACAAGATACTATCTTAGGAGAGTCCTAGGTTTTGGCTCATTATGATACTATGCAAAGAAAGATACATTTCTTTCAAGTAAGGGCTAACAACACTTATTTTATTGGGAAAGATTTATTTGACATCTTATTTAAGAGCATATGATATTCTTACTTTTTATTATAATTTATTTATTTTTATATTATAGAATTAGTACAGTCAAAGTTAATAATGTGATTCAAAAACTGTGTTGGGTGGGTGGATGGTGAGGGCTATAACAGCCCAATCTCTATTGAGCATAGGCAAGGATCAAATCATGGGTTGACTTGAAAATAAAAATTTTTCCTTTTTTTTTTTCTTATAAAGTATAAAACATGTTTTATAGGGGAATGTGGAAAAAAGTGTTGTCAGGTTATGCGAGCTCGTGGAAATCGCAAGCACTATGTGGAACATATGACGTTATGAGTTGGACATATGATTGTCCTAAAACTAAAAGTCAAGAAGCAGCCACATAAAACTTGTGGAAAACACACGCCCCTATCTTCCTTCAAAGGGCAATATTCTCGTTGGAACTCAAATCTAATACAACTAGGACAAAAGACTGCAAATTAGTCTACATTAAATAGAAAATTTTACAAGTGGATTTATTTTTCCTTTTATTTTGTCCTATTCAATGTAAGTAAGAAATATTTTGCGAGGTATTAACAACCCAATATTTATATAATACTTGATTTATCGTTGGACTTGTCTCGATCACTTGTTGCATATATACCTAAATTAAAATTAGTTTGATTCCTCTTAAAGAAACGCGTATTTGGTTACCTTTTTTAAAACAAAAAAGGGAAAAAAAAAACGTTTATTGCTTGTTGTGGTACCTTAACGTTGAGCTATGCGTGAAAAGGCAATCAAAAAGGTTTAAGCATTTAGATAAAATTTTTATTTCATCTTCAATTAGGTAATTCAGTGAAATATGATTGTATGGAATCCAGCTTGCTGTCGCTTTTAGTGTGAGTTCACTGAATATAGAGTTTCAAGGATCATAACTAGGTATTTTCTTACTCTCAATTTCTTTGAAATTTGACTTTTCTCTTCCATTAGTTACCAATATTCTAGAAAACTATGATCATATTTACTTCAACGTCACTTATACATTTTAAGATATTCTCACAAGAAATAAGGACAAATTGCAAATTCATTAACGGAAAAAAAAAAAAGGAAAAGGTTCCGTCGTTACAACCCAAATAAGGAAACAACCAACAACAGTAGAATTTTACCAGTAACAACAGAAATTAACGGAATAGTAGTTAGTATTAACAAATTTTCAATAGTATAACAGTGGTTAGGAATTGTATAAAAGGAAGACAAATAAATAAACCAAATAAATAAATCATGAAAAATTTACGTGCTGCAAACGTTAGCTTTCGAGCTATGTGTATTTAAGTAGGCATGTGCATCTATATGGAACATGAATGTGTCAGTATCATCTCACCTCCCTCTTTTTCTAAAATGAAAATTTTATGGGTCATATTCATTTCAAGGTTGTACGATGTTAGTCTATTGCCACGTCGGTATGGCGTGTCGTGTAAACTGTAACCTGTCGTGTGGAAAACACGTGCTTCCACTGGACAACCTGGCAAGTGGTGCAGCTGTGCATGCCAATGGCCCGCCAGGTTTGTAGACGTGGCACGCACATTATGGGATGAAAGTATGCCGTTTTCAAAATAATGTGTCGTTCTTATTCTCGTTTACCATCATTTGTTATATGATAAAATTTTCCAGGGTGTATTTGTTTTATCTTTTTCGGGTTTTTTTATTATTTTATTTCTGTTTTTTTTTAAATAAATATTATCACGAAACAGAAACAGTTGCAGATGAAAACAATAAGTTTTATACATAAAAATATCAAACAAAGAAAATCATATAAGAAACAGATGTAAATCAAATATAAATAAGATACATATGAAAATAAGAGAATTTAATCATGCCCTAGATAAGTCAATGGCCTCATAACTAATGGCATCTTTTTTTATTTTTTAAGTGAGGAGTATTATATTTGAATCCGTTATCTCATTTGTAATTACAAAAAAAAATCCTTAAATAAAATAAGTAATAATTAACATCTTATAATATAAAACAGATATTAATCGATAGAAACAAAAACAAAACAGCCTTTTTTTTTTCAGCAAGTATATATTATTCCACATCACCAAATTACATTTAGAATAAGAAAAATTCCATAAAGAAATTATACTCCTAGCCCTGTTCGGACCACCGAATAACAAGGATTTGTCAAGCATGGAACATGAATTGATTATATTTGCACATGATTTATTGGGTTTTTTAGTTTCCAAGTAATTCGGTTTTATGAATTCCGCCTTTTCTCGGCTTGTTTTTCATAACTCCGCCAACAAAGAGCTAAAGAGTTATGTATGCCGCCAGATATTCCAAGCCATTCAGCCTTATTAAAAATTATTATAGTATTTAATGGTCTATAATAATAATGTTTTTAAAAAATTCTAATATTAAAAATATCTATAAACCTATCAATAATAATTCAATAATGAATTTGATTTTTCCCAAATATCTTTATTAAAATAAAAAATAAAAAAAAATACCTTTACAATTCTATTCCAATCCCCTATAATAATAATTATATTGCAATTTTATTTTGATTACTTAAGTGAACAAGTAATAATAAAATCTCCTGATACATCTAAGCAAAAGCTAAATATCAAATCCATTGAATAGCAATACCTTCAAATCGACCCCTAATACGATCTGTGTGTAGACCCGTCTGGTCTCCAGTCTACCAAAGGTTGAACTAAGAAAGGAAAAATTACACCAATACCGATTAACTTTTGAAAAGTTTAAGCAGAGTATCAACATTTTAAAATGTGTAAAATAAGATTAATTTTATATAAAGTGGACCAAATAAAAGATTATTATATTAAATAATTAGAAAGAATGGTCAATGTTATATAAAATGATGCAAATAATAATTTTTTTTTATTAATTTATTACCCACTTAAAGTATTAATTCTTTATCTGAATTTACTTATACTTTCGTGCAATTTTTTCCAATCAAAGAAGCGATCCTTAAATTAATGCTTATGGTGTTTTCGAGTAGATCAATTAATGCTTTCTTCATTTTTTTCATTTAAAAAAAAAAACACATACTTGAGATTATTACCTCCTTTATAAGGAAATGCAATGCTAAAGATGAATAAGACAGTATTTGTAATACAAAGATAAATATTTTATAATGAAGGACAAATGTGTCATTTGTTATAAAATAAAAGGGTTCTATGGTCAACCCTAATAAATGAGATGTTATTATCAACCCTCACATTGATGATGGTCAACAAATCCTTAAAAATGGTAAATCTTCAATAAATTATGATAAAAGGCAAAATTTGTCATATGTTAAAAAATAAGAGGGTTTTATGGTCCACCTTAGTATTAAGTTGATGGTTTTGTCTATAATATAGAGATGTTTAAAGAATAGCTTTTGACGAAGGAAAATTTGTCCTTAGGTCGCCGGCGTAAAGTTGTTGGACTTTTATGAAATTTGTGAAAGCCGGCAAGAAGGCCGCCAATGTAAGGACATAGGCCACCAGCGTTGGATTAAAGGCCGCCAGTGTAAGTGCCAACTTTTCTGCCCGAAATGTTTGTTATAAATAGAATTTTAGGGTTTGTATTTCTCATAAGTTCTTCCTTTCTGTTCTTCCTTTCTTTTCAACCAGAGAGTGTCTATTAGGGTTTCAAGAGCGCTTGAGAGAGAAATCTGAAGGAAAACAAGATCTTTGATCCGGGTAAGTCAATCTAATCAAGATTCATGCAGATTTATAAGGAAACAACATCTTTCTCATAGATTTTTGTGTTTTTGAATGAGTTCTTTGAAGAAAACCTAGTTTTCAATTAAGATCTATTCTTCGAGGAATCGATCAAGGAGTAAGATTTGAATCAAGTAAGTTACATCTTCTTTATGGTAGATTTGAAATGAAAAGATTATTTTTGACGAATCATGTCTATTCTTATTAATTTCTCAAATATAAGGTTTTTAATGAAGTTGTTCTTTTTGGAGTTTTTGTGTAATGATAATTGAAGAAAACATAGGGTTTGGGATTCAGAAAGAATTAAATGTAAGTTCTTATTATATAAATCAAAGATTCTATAAAAGTTCGATTTTGTGAAGAAATTTGTCTGTTCTTGTTGATTTCCACATTAGGATTTTTGGAGAAAGATCTGTTCTTTTGGGATTTTGAGGAGTTTGATAGAAGAAGAAGAAGTTGATATTGTAGTTTCCATAAAAGAAGATTTAGAGATTTTCTGTTGTTGTTCATAAGGGATTTTGGATTTGGAGAATTTTCCTGAAATTGAAAAGGTACGACATTTCCTTGTTTGCTGTATTTGCTTGCAGGTTTAGTTTACTGATTGTTGTCTGTAGGGACAGATATATAAATGAACTTAATTCTATTTGGCTTAATTTGTTTTTTCTAGATGTCTTTAGCTTTGACCAGTAAAGACCCAGCAGACAATGATACTGGTGAGGTACCCTGATGATCCTTATGTGTCATTGTCCCTAGTGGAGTTGCACTTGAAGATGATTCCGGTAAATTTAGGTGATTTGGCAGTATGGCCGCAGGTGTTTGGGAAGTACCCATTCATCAATATATGTACATAATTACCTATTTTCAAAGAGTTATTGATTTTCTCATGGGGTCTAAGTTACTTCAAATTCGGAACTAATGTACAGTAGTTCTGAATTGTGTTGATTTGTTGGCTTAATAAAGATAATAATCTGGTTGTTTGCATTAGATTAAGTTGCATTTGATATATATATTGCATGTCCATATGCATTTGTTTTGTGGATTGGCGTACAAGGCGATTTTGCTTATTCCTTTTATTTTTTAGGTACAGGTGATGAAGACGTAGTAGTTGATTTATCTGATTATAATTTGTACATAAATCATGGGGATGATGATAGCGGTCCAGATTACCCTATTGAGGAATAGATTCAGATATAGATTTATATGAGAAGAATTTTGAGATCATTTACAATATTTGGAACTATGTTAAGACTTTATACGTTAAAAAAGATTTTTGAAATTTTATGTATTTTGGATTTAATGGCTTTGGTTTTGCCAACAGTGTTTGGATCAACAGGATGTTTGAAAAGATTGTTATTTATAAGTTTTACAGGATTTGAACTTTATACTGTATCCTATGAGAGAGTTATGGAGATTATATTTTATATGTTTTAAATTGTGGTGTTAAAATATTATAACCTTGCATGTCCTATTTAAGAGAGGACATGTTGTGGGTTGTAATTGCTTACAGTATTACTACTCTTATTAGTTTGCTATACTAGGATATAATTAAAATAGAATCATGATTCTAGATTTTATTTTCATTCTCATGTTTGATTGCATTTTTAAGAGCGACAATTCTAGTTGTAAGAGAGAACTTAATACAATCTATCAAAAAAAATAAGAAAACCAAATTTAGATTTTCATTTTGTCCTTATTAATATTAAATATTATATTTACCTTTTCATTCTCTTACATATTTATTATTTATATTTATTTTAAAAGGCATTTTTTTTCATAAACACCATATCCAAACAAAAAAAATGCATTTATTATTCTATTATTTACTCCATTCGGATTTATTTCCAAATAATTTTGCATACCAATGTCAATCTACATGAATTTAAAAGAATGAAAAACGACAAAATGGCTGAATTTTAGAAGTTATTATCATTTATTAACATTAATAATTTTTCACACATCATAAAGTTTACAAGTTCCTGTAGAACTCCTATTACATTCATTATTATTATCAAATTAGGTGAAGTTATATGTACTTATTAGATTAAAATAATTTTTTCCCGTCCTTACTTGATTAATAACCTTTATATGCTTGAACTTGTACATCGCTAAACCCTTTAATGAATGATGCATATATTCTAGTATATATTGATGTGAAGTAAAGATAGGCGGAAATTAATGGGTTTTCAATTTTATGACCATCTTACCATTGATTTTATACATCTTATTAATTTTGACGGGTTTTTTTTTATTATTATTGTTATTTCATCTAAGAACGAATTAGTAAAAATAGGTTTGAATGCCTCTAATAAAGAAATTAGGAGCCTAGACACAATTTTAAACATAAAAAGGCAAAGAAAATATAAGATATACATTGAAAAAATGTTTTTACAATATATCCAATTTTTTAATAGCTATTAGGTTTCTTAATGCTTACCATGTTTTCTTTCATAAATCTGCAAATTGTTCTACATTAGAAAAATAAGATTCTGCTTTAGTTATCCGTATTTCGTCATCTAATGTAGAAGGTGTATATGCCTAAATTGCTACTTGCTGAAATGTTAACGCTTAAACCCTCATGGTTTTCGGCACCCAAAAAAAAAAAAAAAAAAAGGAACCCTCATAGGTTTCTTGAAATAGAATTCTTGAAATGGAATGGACATAAAATGTAAAATATTATATTCTTGAAAATTCTTATAAGGTCTAAAATTGATCATATGCACAATTACAAATAAACATATATATATATATATATATATATTCGATTGCTTTTTATTAAAATCCTGGTGTTACGGACACCTGTGATTGTGCAAAAATTTTGTGGTTGCGGTTCGTTTAATTAGTGGAATTGGAAGAAGAATAAGTATTAATTATTTGTCCGATTCGGGTTGATTGTGGCATTTTTCCTGGCATTTGTTTCAATAACTTGATTATTATTTTACCAATGCCTTTTTTTTTCTTTTCTAATCTTATGTATTCGCTAAATATAGATATGACGTATTTTATGAAAGATTTATAAACAAAGTATCGTATATTTAACTAAGAATCACCGTCTGGTGGACATCACATAAAATCATAAACCATAAGAGATAAGATAGAAATCAACAAGGTACCTAATGCCTAAAGCCTAATGCACAATAATTGCATTGAATTTGAGCCAGATAGCATCACTTTTCACTGGCAAGCTTCGTTGTCCATCAATTAAAGTGAAGAATCATATTATAAAGCATCCCAACGTAGGAGATTTTTTGATGGATGCCACACGGCACAACCCTCCATGTTCCTCTATGGGGACAAATATCGCAAGGAAAGCTAAAAGTAACCCAACTTGAAGAATAATTATATTAACAAAGATATAATGAACACATTTTTTTCCTATTTAGGATATTATAAAATAAATAGAGTGCTAGAACCACTTTATATATATATATATATATATATATGAAATTGTTGGTAAAAAGTTTATTTGATATATGTAAATGGGTTTAAAGTATAAATATTATTATTTTTTTTTTACGCTTGACCCACAGATTAAGTGACAGGACCAAGCGAATTTAGTTCAATTATTGGTGAGTTTGGAACAAGCATTATTGGACTGATCTACCGCATCTAACATCTCTCAGTCAAGCTGATACCCATAGAAGATGACTACTGGTGTTGACCCATGAAGAGCTCAGCCAAGATAACTATGAATTGAGCTTACTCCATCTCATTCATCAAACATTAAGATGATCTAACGGTTGTCATCCATACCAAGTACTTATAAATACTTAGTCACTCCTCCTTATTTTAATTATTTTTGAGAAAGAAGAAAAGCAGCATTCCATAAAAGAGGCTCAACTCGCAAGATCAAATAAGGCAACTTACGTGCGTTACTACTTCAATTGCTTAGGAATTATAAGATTGACGTGTGAGGTCTAATTAAACTCTCTTACCTGTCACTTATGTATTCGAGATATTGAGATTGTCTATTCCTCCTCCCCGTCGTTCTCTCTAAGCCATCCAATCATCAAGTGTGTCATCTCCTTGTCAACACTTTGAAGTTATGTACAAGGCACGGGATCCATATGACCCAAGCATGACCACACTAGGTAGAACCCTGTATGTTATCTTGACATATAGTCTTCTTGCCTTAGTTAATAAATGATTAGATAATAACTTTATGGACACTCAATTTAATTTGTAAGCACTTTTATCTCATTACTACTTATGTAAGTTTCCTTATATATATACACACACATAGACACTAAACTAGTACTATGAATGCTTAAAAATTGTAACTAAATAAGTATATCAATCATTATAACATATAAAAGGACTTGGCAAATAATAATAATAATAATAATAATAATAATAATAATAAAAATAAATAACAAAATTCAAAAAATTCCAATCTTTCCATCAAGAAAAAGTTGGTATATGTCTTAACTTTATATAACCACTTAGGTAGCTTCATTTGATTACCTTGTCTTTATATAACTACTTTAAAGTAATCTTTTTCTTTTCTTTTTTCCTTAATACCATTTAAATCCAAGGCACCAAACTCTCTAATCACTTTAAATTATATATATATATATATATATACACACACACACATTATATAATTGCATGCTTCAATGAATAAAATAAGTTCATATAGCAACATAAAATTATTAAAGAAATAAAATGATAGCTTTGAGAGGGATTAAAGTGGTTGAACAAGCTATCTCATCAATACAATTGCCTAATAAAGGAAGAAAGGTTAAAAACTTCCCTAAATTGTAGCATACACATATTGAAATACCCCAAATAAAATAAAAATGCATGGAAGGGCGAGAAAGTAAATTTACCTTTTTAAGTGGGGGCAAAAATGTCCACTACTATTAAATTTCAAAAAGATACATTGGTTCACCACTTATAAGAACATCAAACAAGTAATCATTTCTATTCTCCTTCCATAATCTAGAAAAATTTCTTCTTTGTCTCCAAACCACTCTCACAAACCTTGAGGATTTCTTAAAGGATTTATACGATAAGTAGATCTTCTCTTTTTCCAATCATTCATGAAGAGACAATCGTTTGGAATAAATTCTTGGAATGTTAGTATTAATAGCAATCTTTTACAAGAAAGCATTGAGGTTTGGGAGAAAGATTTTCTAGAAAAATTCTATAAAGCGAGGTTTAAGAGTTGAAAAAACAAAAGATCTGGGAAATTTCAAAAAGGTAATACGAATTGATATGAAATTTTGATCTTTTGGGTGTTAACTTCATGTGAACAAGATAGAGTTGTGTTTAAAGGGGTAAAGAAGTAATACAAAAGTGTAAGTGGTCTTGGTGTGGTTTTTTTTAATAAAACAGATACGAAGTTGGAGTCTTTCAAAATTTATAAATGTGTACTAATAAATTCTGTTAACTTCAGTTACAATCACCAACATAGGCAAGCACACCTATCAAAATAGTATAGAAAGTATTAGGTCGTATTCGTTGAGGATTGTTAACATCTACCATACTCACTTTTCATCTATTATCTAGCCAAAGAAAAACCTAGAAGAACATTATAAACAACAAAAACCTAAGCTAGGTTAAGACTAAATATATACATATTTTCAAGGTAAAGTTATAAACTAGGTTTTGTTAATAAAAGAATGAGCTTAGGGTCTACTTCACCAAGTCCTTATCATATGATTTCTTGATAAACACAAAGGGTTATTAACTGGGTATACTTGTACAGTCAAATTCATCAAGGTAAGTTAAAGCCTCTCTCAATATTAAAAACTCTATATCTAAATTAGACCATCAAAATCTCCTCACAAACTATCAACAAGCTAGATCTGTATAAAGTTTAAGAATCCTTTGACTTAAAACCCATTTTAATGAAGTCAAAATCAAGTGATAGAAAGTTTCACTATCCCTATCTCTAGGTGATTATGAGCAACTTCATTAGCAACCTAGATCTATTCAAAAAGAATGATCTCTCAATCTATTCAGTTGAAATCATACATGAATCTACATGGTGCACTCACATATTCAACCTACTAATTACAAGTACCCAGTCAATGTTTAATTAAAATATGCTGAAATCACATGAATCAAGTTTTAGGGTCACAAAACCCTAAGTTAAAATGATTGTTTCTCCATGGATATAAACATTCAACACAAATTCAAGAGAAATAATATGAAATAAGGATAAATATTACTGATTAAGTATAAGGTCTTACAAAAAGAAAAGGTCGGGTTAATATGAAATTACCCCGAAAACTTGAATCTTTAGCAAAAAGGAATGTTTCTCTTACTAAAAATTCTCTCCGTACTCTATACTATGTCAAAAATTTGTTAAATATGGTAAAATCATTTCACAATGCCCCTGCACGTTTATTTATGGATGGCTAGCACAAAGAATCATGAAGATATTATTTGATGACGTAGTAGATTCTTTTTAACGGATTTTATCCATATCTTCATACACTTTATTTTAGGGCAACAAGTGCATGCAAAAAAGGCGTGATTCATGTTCAATTTTTATTGTAGTTAGAACCCCAGGCTCATCTTTAAGCTCGATTTAGGTAGTGCCCTTAAATTACAAGGTACCGTCTCTCAGCGCAAATTGTAGTGTCGATCGAGAGTGCAATTTGGACTTTTATCTTGTTTTCTTGCCCTTGGTTGGGATCCTTGGACCACAGTTGGAATCTGTCTTTAAACATTTTGTTGTTTTGCTTTAATCTTGATTTAAATCAATTTATTTCTTCTTTTTATGATCTTTCGAGCTAAAAAATAACATTTTCACAATAATAGCATAGAATCATTGGAATTTGTCCAAAAATGGATTAGATAAAGCATCAATTCTTATGGATTGAATAGAGTACAACTAACTTATCAGTAGGAAGGGTTTAAACGTGTTTTACTTTGAAAAAGGAGGAAATATGGCAAAAAAATGATGGTTTCCAAAAAGCAGGTGACCTATACACAAGCCTGTACATCTTGTGTACCACTCTAAGTTTAAATGTGTGAAATTTGGAAGTACATGACTAGTGTACGAGCTCATGCATCAGGTCATGTAACTCTTTGTAAATGACAATTTTTGAATCCTACAAATGCAAGACCTATACACGTGCCCATGTACTAGAACGTGTAACTCTTTGTGACTTGTATGTTTCTCTTCTTGGAAGTACATGACTATATACATGGTCGTGTACTTTACTGTGTAGAATTACATGACTAGACTCACGCTCATATACTTTGATCATGTACATTGTTCTTCTTCTTCTAATCTTTTGTTTCTCCACCAAAAATAATCAAACTATTTTTATACTTTCTTATAAAAAAATATGAGTATTCTAAAACAAGGTAACCCTTATTTTAGAAAGTATATATGTGCACTTTACTCGTGTATGTTGTTCTTCTTCTTTTAATCACTTGTTTCCTTACCAAAAGTAATAAAACCATTTTTTATATTTTTATAGTTTCATATAATAAATATGAGTATTCTAAAATAATATAACCTTGATTTTAGCAAAAGTATAAATGCGATTTATACAAGTGTAGGTTATGGATGAGTGTGAAGGTATAACAAGTTTTGATGGCTTGATTGAAATGTAAATCAGGTTACTTGATTCTAAGACATGAAATGAAACAATATTTCACATATGTGTAGACCTTACTTTTTGCCTATCTTAGTTTAGGATAAATCCATAAATTGACTAAATGACTATTTGGCTATAAGAATTTTATTATTGTTTATGTGTGACTTTTGGTAGTAAGTAGGGAGGACCAATGTTATTATAGCAGCAACTCGGTGATCCATGTGTGGCGTTGTGTTAGAGTAGGATCGTGCATAGAAGTGATTTATGTAGATCTAAGTGTTTTGGTGTCTAAATATTGAGGAGTACCCGATATTTAGTTATAGACTCACGAACGTTAAGGAGTAGCCAATATTGTATATATGTATTACTATATTAACATGTGATAGGATACTGTGCTATGCGCAACTTACCTTTTTCTTTTTCAAGTACAATTAAGACTCCTATATCATTGGATTTGTCTATATACGATATTATAGTAGACTATAGAAGAGGATGCTGTGGAGAAGACTATCCAACAGATTATTAAAATTTGGCTTAATAAAATTATGGAGATAGAGACTTCTATGATTGTGCGTTTTTAAGTATGATATAATCAGGCATAGACCTTTTAATTATTTAGTGATGAGTAATGTTATTTTGCTTTGATGGACTCCCCGAACTATCTAAGTTTGTTGCTATGCATGTAGTTATTTATCGTTTGCCAAGTGGAGTGGAATATTCTTGTGTTCCATTTTGATTAAAGTTTATATGACTTATGTGTTAGAGATAAATAAATGTCATTTATTGAAGTTTATAACAAGTTATATGCTTTAGCATGTCCTTATTAGAACACAAGGTGGATTGTAAATGACTCTAAATTTGATGTGTTACATATACCTTTATAATAAGTAATAAGTGATCAATATTGGTAAACAATGTCAAATAGGGTAAATAATCTAAATGGGCTAAAAAGGGAATAATAATGCTCAATAATGTGTAATAGAACCAGAACCTAATTAATGCTTAAATCTATTTGGAAAAGTTTAAAATGTGTTGTAATAAATCAAAATTCGATCCCATCAATCAATCAAGAACCCTTAAAATATTCCAAAAATAATATATTTGGTTAGCTTCAACCACTAGTTTAAAAAATTAATTTTAAGTATCATTAAGTATAAGGCTGTTCATCAAACCAAATTGAAAACTAAACATAACCATACTAAACCATAAAACTAGTTTAAAAAATTAATTTTAAGTATCATTAATTATAAGGCTGTTCATCAAACTAAACTGAGAACTAAACAGAACCATACTAAACCATAAAATGTGGTTCTTTTGTATTTCAATTTGCTTCACGATTCAGGTTGAAAAAGTTTCAAATGATTTGTTGTTAAGTTAGGGGGTCAGATCGAATTGAACGGCTTCTAATTAAACGGAAAAAATAGGCTTTTTTTCCCTTTAATTTCAAACCTTACTTGCATTTCATTTTACTATGTTTAGTTTTTGTATTTTCTCTCTCTTCTCACTCTTAACTCTTTTGTTTGCTCCTTTTCCTTCACCATCATCTCTCCTCTCACAAGAAAACTCACACATCTTAAGTATCGCTCAAAAAATAATATTACCATGATATACTATTATATGACTTTATCTTACATGATATTATTCAGTTCAAACATCAAACATTTGTTAGAAAATTTACTAATAGTATTAATTCGAATAAGGTATTTTTAAAAGCAATCAAAACTAAACCAAACTGCATTTTTTTATTCAAAAGTGTTTGATTCATTAGGGGTTTGAATCGAACCATTTTTACATTATTTGGTTTGGTTTGACCCTTAAACCAAATTGGGACGAACAATGAACACCCTTAATTAATTAGTAATAGCGAACTTGGTCATGATTTTTTCTTTTTCAAATTAATTCCTCTATACTACAAAATGACTTAGTCGTGATTTTTTTTTTTTTTTTGGCAAATCAATCCCTCTATACTACACAAAGAATAAAATATATATAGCCAATGTAGATTTGAAAATTAAAACAAAACCCTTCATCATTTTTGAAAAAAACTTTTCACTTATTGTAAGGTTGTAGATGTTAGCTGATTTTAGTTAACATTTATATGCACAAAAATACAACTTGGTATAGATTTTTCACTTTTATCTATATGTTGCTACTTGTCAAATCCCTCGTTAATTATTGCTAAAACAATTTTAGAAAGAAACATGCATGTACTTGTAATAAAGCTTATTTTATAAATACAACTAACATGAGTATAAAAATTATCTTTTGGCATAATATGTACCATCTCATTTGAACACATAACTACAGTGATAAAATGCCCTCAAATATAAAATTAACTACTTTCATTTTAAATTAGTCAATTTAATACTTTTTCATATTCATTAGTACTAATTCTCTAATTCTATTAACTAAATTGGCATTTTCAATGAATATCAAAGTGATACATGTCAAATAACCAATAAAATAATTATAAAATTAGACAATTAAGAAAACATATTAATACATACATTTTTCTAATTAAAAATTAAGAAGGTAGATTAATTCTTAAGAACTTTAATGTATGTGTTAATTCATCTACATAATCGTCCAGTTTTTCAGTTTTTACTATTGGATAGTTGACACTGAGAGTGTTGGTTGAACAAATAGAGTTAATCCTGTTAACTTAGACCTTATTAGTGAACACGAAAATTTTGCTTAAGTATTTGATTGATTACTCTAAAGTTCAAGGAAAGTTCAAAATCTTAAAACTACTAGTTGTAAATGGGTAGTTAACCCTCAAAAGTTACTTTCACCATTTTAATGCCTTTGACATATATGTATATAATTCTTAAACAACCAAACCTAATATTAACACTTAAATTGTTTGAAAAAAAAAAACTCTTAAATTGTTATCTATACTCTCTTTTCAACACTAGATTCACAACCTTAATAATTAAGTAGTATAAATACCAATCTTCCAATGGGATTAAACTAGGTTTGTACAATAGATTAGTCAATGGATGATGATGATAATGATGATGATGATAGAAGATTGTTCAGCCACAACTTGGATATATGTATATTGCTATAAATTATAAGGAGGTAAATTTATAGTTTGAAATATAGAGATCTGACCAATGAATTTTAGAATATATATACAATTATTCTTATGTATATGTAAAACTATTTTGGATGATAAATTTGCTCATAGCACCTTTTATCATGTTTATAACATGAAACTGCAACTCGTATTCGTCTTGACACATGCACTTGTAAAATCATTCATTAATGTTAATCTCTCTTACAGGCAAATCAAATAATGTGAAGTTTGTTTTTTTTTCTTTTATTTATTAATATTTGCTACAAATGTTTAACAATGATTAAAATGAAAATAATTTATGACCAAATCACAGTCTATTTTCAACATTTATTGACCATATTATAGATATATATATATATATATATATATATTAAAAGTAATTGGACGGGTAGCATTTTTCCATTTATCCTCAAATTCTTAGCATTTATGTAGGAGTGGATCAACTAACTCATGGAGGAATGTGGTGAAAACAAGTAAAGAGTGGACCAGATACTAGCAAACTTTCTTAATAAGACAAACTAAGTTGAGGGTTATCAATAAATCTTGTGAACACCACATTCTTTTTTCCACCACCCTAGACTCAATCCATTTAATGGGAAAAAAATAATAAATTTAGCAATTGTGATCGCGTCATTTCTTAATTGCCCCAAAATGAATGTTTTACATTTTTAATACTAGTCATATATAAATAGAATAAACTTGTAAAAATATAAGTTTTCTTTAATAACCATCTGGGCAATATTCCAAAAATTATACCATATCATTCCTTAATTGAAAGATGATTGAAAACAATATGATATTCTTTAGTTACAAAAAATGATATTAACTCTAACCTTATTAAGGCAAAAGAGTTTAGATTCAAACTTGTAATACAATATTTGATGTGCATGTATTTATTTATTCCAAAAGATTAAACGGTTTATTTATTTTGAATGATGTAAACATAAGGATTTTAAAATTTATACCAGGTAAACAAACTTATAAATCGGATTAGGTCTTCAAAGTAATTTTATATTTGATTGGTACTCTTTTGGCTACTTTATTTACTGTAGTGTATGCATTGTTTGGCCTACATATTAAATCCTAAGCATTTCCTGACAGAAGCTTGACAAATCATTTTATAGATCCCTAGCCATGATTGATGCCCAGAAAAAAAGATCCCTGGTCATGATTATGACCCTTTTGGCATATTAAAAGATTGCAGCACAGGTATTCCCAAGTGAGATTAGGATCAGACTTCTTGAAATTAGGAAAACAAAACGAGACAAATAAGTATGTGTTAATGGTAATGATGGTAAGTAGCATCGAAACGGAGGTTTATCAAGAAGGTTAACTTTTGTCCATATTAGGCATTTTAACACTTGCTCATTTCTCTTAAATGTTCTAATAATTATATATAACATAAAAATAAATAAAAAGCTAGAAAAGAAAAAAAAAAAAAACTCTTCTTTTGTTATTTTATAAATGTGTGATAGATTATCTATTCTGTTATTATTTAACTAATTTTTAATGATATGAGTTTAAAAAAAATCAGAAAATAAGTATTCCTTAATGGCAATATATATTGAATATGCTTTTCTTGATTGGATAAAGGAAAAAAACGAGTTTGATGAAGTTGTCTGAAAATTATCCTTTTACTTGATCTCTGCTAGCAATTTTATATACTTATCCTATTACTCGGAAGAAGGAAATTTTAATTTTCTCACCAAAAAGGTCAAATTATGGTAGCATAGATCAAGTAAATGAAGGGGTTTAAGAAAAAGAGTTTGATGAAGTTGTCTGAAAATTAAGAAATTAAAAGAGATAATTTTCATATTTTTACAATGATTTTTCATTATATTAAAAAATCCATTCAGTTTTTTTTTTCTTTTTGGTTTAACAATTGTGATTTTTTTTCTCAGAAGCATAACTATTATGTTTAAGACAATGTTAATGGACTCCCTTTTTAAAAAAAAAAATGGTTATATATAATGGATTCTTCTTTTGTTAGTGTCATGAATTACCACTTCTTTTTTTAGTTCATCTAATTTTAACGATAGGAGTAATAAATCACAAAAATATGTATTGATTAATTGTAATATATATAGAATATACTTTACTTAATGGGATAAAATAAACAAGAGAATTCAAGTTTTAATTATCATCTTTTTCTTCCTTAATAGTAAAAGGAGTTATCAATTTTATAGTTTTATTTTCTCACCAGAAAGCTCAAATTATTGTAGCATAGGTCAAATTATAACTCCATGAACAAATCACAGTCTTTTTTCAACATTAATTGATCATATACATATATATATATATATATATATATATGAATTACCAATAAAGATGTCTTTGGATGGATAAAATTTTACATTTATTCCCAATTTCTCAGGATTTATTTAGGAGTGGATCAAGTAACTTATGTATGGAGGAATGTGGAGGACACAAGGAAAGAGTGGGCCAGATGCTAGCAAGCTTTCACGCATAGACAAACAAATGAGTGCCATCAATGATTCTTGTGAACACCACACGCCTCTTTTCTCTACCAAGGAGTCAACCAATTTCATTTATTGAAAAAAAAAAAAAAAAACTCCTGGATCCTTGTCATTTCTTAAATGCCTTAAAAAGATAAATAAATATTTACAGATCCAAAAATTATATAACATGTTTCATTATTTAAAAGATTTTTAAATATGCAATGGTGACGCTGGCATCAGCCTAATTATTAAAAGAAAAGGGTTTAAACTAAAACTTGCAGCACAAAATTTAGAGTACATAAATATATTTATTTTCAAAATATTAAACAATTTGTTAAATTTTAACTATATAAACATAATTTTTTTTTAACTATATACCTAGTAAAAATCTTATAAGTCGAGTCAAGTCACTATGGTAATTATATATATACGAATATACATAAATTAGACTGGGCTACGGCTTTTTTTTTCTTTTTTTTTTCTTACCACTTTATCAATTGTATCATAGGTAGTGTTTAGTTGTAAAAATTGAATAGGACACAAGAAATCGATAGTATGGTAAAAGAAATATCACACAACACAATTTACTTATACCATATTTGGTATATATAATACTAGATAAGGAATTTTATCCTTGGGTATTATATAATAATGTTAGAATGAATTTGACTTGTTTAGTAAATTTGAGTTGTCTAATGAAAAAAAAAAATATCCATACATTATTATTTTTTCTTCATTTGTCTAGTCTTCTTAAAGCTTATTATTCAGTACCATAATCCACAACAACTAAATGAAAAATTATAATTTTTTCTATATACTCCCATAAATTCGTAGGAACCACAAAATATCCTTTTAGTATATTCATGGTGTGGCCTTTGCATATTAAATCTTAAACATTGCTCATTTTTAGATTTTTTTTTTTTTTTTTGGCTGAAGCTTATTTTTAGGTTTGTAAGCATGATTCATGATCCTTTTGTATATTAAAAATTTGGTGTTCTATAGGTACCGCCAAGTGA
Organism: Combretum micranthum; assembly: GCA_024138025.1. Lineage (NCBI taxonomy): Eukaryota > Viridiplantae > Streptophyta > Magnoliopsida > Myrtales > Combretaceae > Combretum > Combretum micranthum. The sequence goes on along the minus strand of JAMXBD010000038.1, from coordinate 306,458 downwards.
GCGTAGGAAAGGAAAACTAGTCAAATAAGTGATATACATTAAATGTCCTTATCATATTTTCTTCATTTTCATTAAGGAATCATTATAATAAAAATAATTCTTCTTATATTTTTTAGGGTTGATGACAAAAATTGTACATGAATTTTTATAAAATGTTCAATCATGTAATTGAAGTTTCATTTTGACTAATTTGATATTTGAACAAAATTTTGTGAATATTTTTCATACCTAAATTTTGGTTTTGATAATTTTACTAACAAAACAAAGTTTTCGGAAACATTTTTCATATCTGAAATAAGTTTAATCAGATATAAAAAAAGTTTGTAAAAATTTTATTCATGTACCAAAATTATTAAAATCAAACTTCAGTTAGGAAAAGTACTCGTAAAAACTTACTTTAGATAACAAATTATTCAAGACCAAAATTTAATTACCTAATTGAATTTTTTATGAAAGTTCAAATACCTTTTTTGATATTATCCCTTTTTTATAATAATAGTTGTATCTAAACACCTATTAAAAAAATAAAAGAGACAATTCTCATAATTTATATAATTTTTTTCATTATATTACAAAATATTTTATTCTTTGAACAATTTAGTTGAAGATACTCTCCGATGAATTCCATTTTTTTTTTTCAAATATGACTATATAACGAAAAATAAATACAAAAGTGATTAAAAATTTTCTTCTTTTGTTATCTAAAAACCTGTCATACACTATCTATTATTATTTTTTTACATTTTTATTATAAAAAAAATTCGTAAAAAACATTAACCGCACCCACCTTTCTCGATATTTACACAATAATCACTAACTTTTCATTTTCTTTTTAAATTTCATCACATAAATTCCACTTGGCACTTGACGGGTACCAAAATATAAAGACACTTCAACTCAAAAACCGATTAGAAACATAGAACGATAAAAGGCACGTGGAGAGATGACTGTGTGTTTAACCACTGCACGTCATTAGCAGGTGTCCGCCACGCTCCCCTCTCCTCTCTTTCGAAGAAAAGCGCAAGCACGCACCAAACTCCAAATTCAACAACACTCGCTTCCCCAAACCCTAATTTTCTCTGTTTCTCCAATTTCATCATTCGATTTTCTCTAATCAACCTTGTTCTTGTCTTCTGGGTAATGATTTTGGCTTTTCATCTGCTTTATGTTATCTTTAATTTTCTATTTTTTATACCCGTTTCTGTGTCTTATGTTTTTTTATTTTTTTATGCTTGTTTACGTGTTAATGTTTCTATCTTTAAGCATTTTTTTTGTATTAATCTCTTTGTTTTTTAGTAATAATTAGTTCATTGAAAAAAATGGGTATTTTAGTTTCGGACGAAAGCTTGATATGATTTATGTTGAATTGGTCAAAGGTTCAAAATTTATGCTGAAGAATTAAATGAATGGTGGTTTTTCTTTGCATTTAACTGGAATTTGGTGCTTTAGTTTTGTGATTAAATTGACAGTGAAGTTGATTTTGCGCGATTAGTTCTACTATTTGATTTTTTCACATAGGATGATTAGATGAGAAATTGTGCAGTTTCAATTCCCATACCTAGTAATCATTTTGTTCAAATTTTCTACTCGTTTTGTTTACTTAGACTAAATAGATCAGAAGATGATTGATCTGATTTATGGTTTGTGTTAATTTTTTTTTTTTAATTATTATAGGTGATTCTGGTCTTTGTTCCAGTTAAGTATGGTTGCGGAGGGGAGGACATCCTCGGCTGACCAGGAGGATTCTTCGGGTAACAGGTTAGTCCTCCTTGCTCAAAGTGGAACTTAGCTTGAGTGCCAATGAGTTTCCTGGGTAAAACATAAATCGATGTTTAACTACCATTTTCATCAAATTAGGTCTTTTAAGAAAGGTCTTTCTCTGTTATGGACTCTTTAAGAATAGACCAAATATTCACTAAGCTGAAGTAGATATATGCCAATCTACTCCATTGTTCTCTAAAGTATTCTGTTTCCTTTTCAATTTTTTTTCCCCGATTTTGCTTACCAAAAAGTAATTTCAAGTTTCAAGAAATTTCTGAAGTTATCTGAATTGACAAAATATTTCATTTTGGATTAGATGGGTTTATGTGTCAATAAATACAAAATATGGGTTTGAAGATTGTGCTTGTAGTTTATATGACTGATGGTGGTAGATGCAAAACCCTTTGCAATTTAAAGCAAGATCTATGGGTACTAGCATGTCACATATATGGATAAATGATAGACGAGCGTTGATAATATTTAGGCACATATTTGTGATGGTGGGTATTTTCCAAAGAACTACTCTTCGCGTTTTGCAAATACTACTAGATGTTGAAACGTTGTTGGTACTTGCCTGCCACTAATCAATTAACATGACATATGAGTATCATCGAAGCCTTTCTGTGGCTTGTGGTTTTCTTTCCTTAAGTTTGTATTGACCATTATTGTCTTTCCTAAAGGCACTGTGTGATTTTTTTCTTGTGCTAAATCTCTTTTAGTCTAGCTGTTTGCAGTTCTGAGATTTTTTGACCCTGATTTGCAGATCTTCTCCAAGCAGGAAGAGTCAGGTTAAAGTTCCCAAAAGAATTCACAAGGCCGAGAGAGAGAAGCAGAAGCGTGAGCATCTGAATGAGCTTTTTCAAGATTTGGCAAATGCTCTAGGTAAGTTTCTCCCCACCCTCCTTGAAATTTCTAGATGTAGGGACATTTTGCCCCCTCATCAGCTTCCATCCATCGAGAATGACTGTGTAAGTTATGCTTTTGTATCACTGGTGCCCTCAATCTACTGCTACAGAATTGAATCAGCAGAACAGTGGGAAGGCCTCCATACTTTGTGAAGCTACTCGATTGTTGAAGGAAATATTTTCCCAGATTGACAACCTCAAGAAGGAAAATGATGCACTTTTGTCCGAGTCCCGCTACGTAAGTTGTTATTGCCTAAAATTCCTTCTCATCTTAATGTGAACAGATGTAAAATGTCGCCTGCAAAGGAATTTTAAATCTGCTGGACAGTCGAAGAGCTTCCTCTTTTATACTTTACCTGAGGGATAGGATTTCTTTGCTCTCAAATGATGTCCCTTCTGTATTCCCTCCAATTACGCGCTTTCATATATGAACAAGAGACTATACTAAATAGTCTTCGGGAATAGCGGCATGTAATTCATTATCTTCACTGTTTTCGGGGAGTTACCTTGAGAAAAGAAAGTGATTCTTTCTTCTTGATTGATGTGAAATGTCGATGCAGGTGAGTGTTGAGAAGAATGAACTAAAGGAGGAGAATTCTGCTTTAGAAACTCAGATAGAGAAATTGCAAAGTGAAATTAGGGCCAGAGTTGCTGAATCCAAACCAGACTTGAACACCCTTCCTCCCGAGTATCACCAACCGGAATTTACAGATTTTCCTGGTGGCTCTAGCAGATACAATGCTCCAGAATCTTCATTACAGCATCCACCCACAGTGTTCTTTGTTCCCGTTCAACCCGATCCTTGTTCGTATCCGATGCCTGCTTCACACGTGAGCAAACCACATGCGAGGTATCCAACACCAGCAGACTCCTGGCCATCTCGGCTTCTTGACGAGCAAACGACGAGTAGTGAAATTCCATTGATCAACCGGAATGATAGTTGCAGCAACATGGAGAGGACGGCACCATAATAATGTAAAACGGTGATTTGTTATTGGTGGTCGCTGGTGGAGCAAGGATTTAACATGTTTATGCTAGTGGCATTCCCATTTTGGACAGTTTGTATATTTTGAAATAGCGGTTTTGCCAATTTGATACCTTCCTTGCTCTTCATTGGTAGATATTAGATTTCATAGTAATGGTGTAGGGATGATTTGCAAATAATTAGAATTTAATTTTATAGTCATTGTTGATTGGAGAAGTGGATATGGTTATCATAATTAGGTTGGGTCTATTATTGCATCCTACCGGGCTTTGATGAAACACCTGTGGGGAGTTGTTTTTCTTATTCATTTATTTATTTCTTCTTTTCTTTTAAGATTTCGCTCTTGGGTACCTAAAAAAATTTGGAAGACATCAATTTCCACCTACTTGGGGAAAATTGCATGGGCCTTTCATTAAAAATTTTATAAATTATATGGGCCCTTAGATTTTTTTCAAAATCTGTATTTATACCTCTAAAAATGATTAAATTGTACAGATCTTTTTTAAAAACTTTGAAAGTTGCATGAACTCTTTTTTAAAAGTAACACTTGATGATAGTATGTAAATTTTGCTTAGTTTGTATTAATATATCATTACTTATATAATATGTTTAATAAAAAATATTTTTGAAAACTATTTAAAAATTTTTAAACATGGTTTTTACATAATTTTTTAGAAAAAAAGGTTAATTGTTGTTTTTTCTTTTTTAAGAATTGTACTTTAGCATGAAAAAAATAAATTAAAAAAGTTTTTATTATGTTAAAACATATCGTGTGATATTGTTTTTTGACTAAAAAACATATTTTTTTTTATTATAATTGCATTTTACATGTCAGGTTTAAAAAGTAAAAAATAAAAAATAAAAAATAAAAAAAAATTCAATTTTTAATATTGAAAATTTTAAATATTTTTTCTAATATTTATTAATTAAACATATTATACATATAATGACACGTTAGAATCAAATAAAAAATATATATATTAGCATATTTTATCAGTTTTCCAATGTGTTAAGTGTTGAAAATATGAAGTTTATAATTTTAAAAGTTTTAAAGTAAGTGTTGACTTTTGAAGAATATGAAAATTCATGAAATTTTTAAAGTTTTCGAGGAACATTTGTACGATTAAAAAAAAATTTGGAAGCCATGAATTTCTATGTATTTAGGGGGAGTGGCGCTTCCAAAAACTGGATTATTATGAATTCTTTAGGCTTGAGAATATTTTTCATAGTTAATACTGCTGGGCTTTATTACTAAAAAGTTGGTGCATGGGTTTTCCATGGATTCTGGGTTCGGAAGTGTGTTTTATTGTACTGGGCTCCACAAATAATTGGGGTACGTCAATATTCGTATACTTTATAGTTTTTTAAATCCTTTTTATGGCCTAAAGCGTTTGCGTCATGGAGTAAGTGAGAAAACCATTGGATTTTTTTTTTTTTTAAAGAAAGAATTGATATTAAACGTGGAAGATATAGCAGTTATGTTTGGGGTACATGGATTAAGGAAAAAAAAAGATAACATTTAAAAAATTATAAAATTAACATCAGGTCGAAAATAATAGAAAAAAATAGTCATATTAGACTCGGCTCCTCTAACAAGTTCAACATAATTACACTGGACATAAAAAGATAAACCTCACGTTTTATCTCTCTAACTTCTATTGAATCTTTAACTTCTCAAACCTAAATAAGTAACAAAAATTTAAGAAAAAGTGGAATTACAGAGTGTAAAAACATGAAACAAGTAGCTTAAACAATGTTAAAATAACCACAGTTAGGCAAGTTCAATTGCATCATTATAGGGGCCCAAAAATCAGTTATTGAAATTATGTAATAGGTTTTGTAACTCCTCTTAAATAAGTAAAGGAGAAAATGTACAAAAACCCCCTAAACTTTAGGAGTGGTACAGATTGATCCTCTCGAACTTTAAAAGTATGAGTTTTGATCCTCATAACTATAAATAATTATTAAATAAGTCTAGCTTAATTCTGTTTTTTTTTTTTTTTTTTCATTTTAGTCGTACATGTCCGTACAAATTTCTTACAAAATCCATACAGGTAGCTTATCTCTCTAACTTCTATTGAATCTTTAACTTCTCAAACCTAAATAAGTAACAAAAATCTAAGAAAAAGTGGAATTACTAACTGCAAAAACATAAAACAAGTAGCTTAAACAATGTTAAAATAACCACAGTTGGGCAAGCTCAATTGCATCATTTTAGGGGTCTAAAAATCAATTGTTGAAATTATGTAATAGGTTTTGTAACTCCTCTTAAATAAGTAAAAGGGAAAATGCACAAACACTCCCTAAACTTTAGGAGTGGTGCTGATTAACTCTCTCGAACTTTTAAAGTATGAGTTTTGACCTCCATAACTATAAATAATTATTAAATAAGTCCAACTTAATTCTTTTTTTTTTCTTTTTTTTTTGTCATTTTAGCCGTACATGTTTGTACAAAATTTTTTCAAAATCCATACAAAAAAGTACACCTAGAATAGTATTTTTTTTAACTTTTTTGACAAAAAATACAAAACGAACTTATTTGTTAATTGTTTATTGCTCTAGAGGTCAAAATTCACGTTTTTAAATTCAATGGGTCAATCCGTGCCATCCCTAAACACTTTAAGGACTATTTTTGTATTTTACTCATAAATAAATTATGCCCATTTAAGTTGCTACCAAAAAATAATTTATTTTCATTTTTTTTATATACAGTTTGTCTCACCCATCCATATAATCAATACAAATTCCATTCACATTAATTAAAGAAGACGATGAAAATGAGTTATGTTCATCAATATAATACATAAGTTGAACCCATCTCTTGAAAAAACAAGTTAAGTATGATTATATTAAACTCATCTCTTCAAGACACGGTTTGACTTGTCAATTTGTGAGATCAATTTCGACACTGACAATTTTTTTTTGTTAGAATATTTTAATTTTTTTCTATCACTATATTTATTTGTAAGAATTTAAGTAATTTTATTTGTTTTAAAATAATAGTGAAACAATACTTATATGAAGATCTTCAAAAAGCTACGAGTGATTTTTTAAGCAGGAAGATACTTGAGTTTGGAAGATACAGTTCTACTTACTTAAATATTCATGATGGTGTGAAAATTGCTGTGAGGTTATTAATCCTCACCCCCACTAAGGTAAATAAATTTGTTTTTTAGACTTTTTATATATGCTTTGTTAAGTTGTCTTCAGACTTCTTACTGAGGGTCTTTTATTTATTTCACTTTTTTAATCTTTTTTCTCTTTCAGGAATCACTGCAACAAAATGGGGCTTAGCTGACATTTAATGATCGTTGCCACAATTTTTTGGCGATGTTTTAGTAAACGTGGTGAATAAATATCGAGAAATGTGTGTAGCATATTAATTTCGCAGCATTCAAAAAGTAAATGTGAACTAAAAAGTTGAGCACCAACCATGATTAAAATTAGAGCTGGAATAATAGGCATTGACTTATGGATTGGCCAGTTTAACTCGTTTAAAAATAGGTTATGATCAATTTTTTTAGCCCGTTTAAAACTAGGTCAATTTGACCAAGTCTGTTTAATCAAAGAGCCAAAGTGGGCTAACCTGCGGATTAAGTGAGTTGGTCCGCTAGCTTATTTGTCAATTTTTATTAAGAAAAAAAAAATTATAGGGGAAAATCTATTAATATAGCATTATTCTTGATATTTTTATACTTGAGATTAAACTTATGTATTAATTATAATAAAGAATGACAAATTGATGTGCATGCATCATAATAATTTTTTAAGTATATTATTATTGTTTTAAATGAAATATAATATCTAATAAGTTATTTTAGAAAACTTATTTTTATTCAAAAAGTAATTAAAATAATAATGAAATCAATCACTAATATACATGTATAACCTTACAAAACTTATTTTTTAAATTTTATATATCTTATTTAATTAGTATAAATAAGTTAAATGAGTCAACTTGGTCTATTTAAATCATAAAATATATAAGTGGATTAAAAGGACCAACAAGTGGGTTGGCCCGTTTAATCCATGGGCTAAAATGGGCCCGGTCGAGTTCACCCGTTTAACCCACTTGCCCACCTCTAATTAAAATAGCAATAATTAGACATTACTGATGTTGAAGTATTAAGGACTTTTATGTGTAACAACTTTAATTCATCAATAAAATTGCTTGAAAATGTTATATTAAGGGCCAGTAATTTTACTCTAATAAATATAGTTCATTTTAGGCTAGTGATTTTTTGCAAAGATACTACTTCATTTAACTATATTTAATTTATTTTTAAAATAATAGTAAAGCAAGACCGATACGAAGATCTGCAAAAAGCTGCCAGAGATTCTTCAAGCTACAAGGATACTTGAGTTTGATGATACAATTCAACTTAATTAGCTATTCATGGTGGCATGAAAATTGCTTTGAGGTCATTAACTTGCACCTTCAAAGGGGTAAATAATTTTCTTTAAAATTTTTATATATGCCTTTTTAAGTTGCTTTCAATCTAATTGCTTTGGGTCTTTTCTTTTCTTTTTTTTTTTTTCTCCCTCCTCTGGGAATCACTACAACAAAATGGGGCTAGATTGACATTTAATAAACATTTTCACAATCTTTTGCTGATGTTTAATAAACATGGCGAATAAACGTCGACAAAGATGTGCTGCATATTAGTTTGGCGGCACTCAAAATGTAAACGAAAACAAAAATATTGAGGCGCCTATTCTAATTAAATTAGCCATACCTACACATTACTTATGTTAAAGTATTACAGACGTTTATGTATGACAACTTTAATTCACCAATAAAATTGCTTTAAAATGCTATATTCTAGGCTAGAAAATTTAGTCTAATAGCTATACTTCATATATAGTTTATATTAGGCTAGTAATTTTTGCAAAATTACTACTATATTTATTTGCAAGAATTAGGTAATTTTATTTGTTTTAAAATAATAGTAAAGCAATACCAATAAGAAGATCTTCAAAATGCTATTAGTAGTTTTTCAAGTGACAAGATAAGTTTGGAAGATACAATTCTACTTACTTAGGTATGAAAATGCTGTGAGTTGATTAATTCCCACCTCCACCAAGATAAATAATTTTTTTTTTTAATTTTGCTTTATATACTTTGTTAAGTTATTTTTAATCTCCTTACTTTGAGTCTTTTATTTTTTTTTAATTTTGTTTTTATCGGGAATGATTACAACAAAATGGGGCTTGACTGATATTTGATAAACATTACCACAATCTTTTTGCAATGTTTAATAAACCTGGTGAATAAACGTCGCCAAAGATGTGTTAAATATTAGTTTGGCCACGTTCAAAATAACAATACTTAAACGTTACTGATGTTAAAGTATTATTGATATCTACGTGTGACAACTTTAATTCATCAATAAAATTTCTTGAAAAAACTATATTTTGGGCTAGTAATTTTAGTTTACTTGATGTAGTTTATATATAACTTAATTTAGGTTAATAATTTTGCAAAAATACTATTGCATTTCACTATATTTTTTTGCGAGAATTTAGGTATTTTTGATGTTTTTAAAATAATAGTAAAATAATATCAATACAGAGATCTTCAAAATGCTACCAGTGATTTTTCAAGCTATAGGATACAAGAAATTGCTTTGTGGTCATTAATTTGTTTTTTATTTTATATATGCTTGATTAAGTTGTTTCAATCTCCTTACTTTGGGTCTTTTAGTTTTTTTTTTTTTTTTTATAAGTTTCTTCTCTTTTAGGAATCACTACAACAAAATGGGGCTCGACTAACATTTAATAGATGTTGCCACAATCTTTAACAATGTTTAATAAACGTGGTGAATAATTATGGCTAAATATGTGTCTTATATTAGTGTACTTAGAAGTTACTGATGTTAAACTATTATTGACGATTACATGTAACAACTTTAATTCATCAATAAAATTTCTTGAAAAAGATATATTTAGGCTAGTAAATTTTGTATACTAGATATAGTTTATATACAGTTTATCTTAGGTTAATAATTTTTGCAAAAATATTATTTCGTTTAACTATATTTATTTGTGAGAATTTAGGTAATTTTATTTGTTTTAAAATAATAGTATAACGATTCCAATACAAAGATATTCAAAAAGCTACCAATGATTTTTTAAGGAATAGTATACTTGAGTTTGGAAGATATAATTCTACTTACATAGGTATTCATGGTGGCATGAAAATTACTATGAGATCATTAACTCTCACCTCCATAGAGGTGAATAGATTATTTTTAAAAAATTTTCATATATGCATTGTTTTCAATGTACTTACTTTGGGTATTTCATTTTTTGATTATTTATTTATTTAATCTTTTATGAATCACTACAACAAAATGGACTTGGGTGACATTTAATAAATATTTTTACAATCTTTTGGCGAATATTTAATAAAAATTGTTCATAAAAGGTTTAACAACGTTTAATAAACTTAACCCAATCCTCATTTGTTGTAGTTTAGTGGGTTGGGCTTAATAAAAGGAAGACTTAACTTTCGGTGCTCTCGTCCAAATCTTGAGTCTTCATGAAACATACAATATCTCAAGAAGACAAGACTTCCTCAAGTTAGTTTACTTATCAATTTATAGTAATTTGGGTCATTTAAACACACAACATGAAAACATATGAGACATATAAAAACAATCACTATTTTCATGATTTGAATTAGTTTCATAACGATTTATCATTTTCAAGCATTTTTAATATTGAATTAAAGTTATCACACATAAATGTTGCTAATACTTTAACATCAATAGCCACTAAGTGCTGCTATTTTAATTAAAATTGACAATCAACCTTTCTTTTTTATTTTACTTTTTGAACACCCCAAACTAATATATGACGTACGTTTGACAATGTTTATTAAATGTCAACCAAACCCCATTTTTTTGTATCGGGAGTAGATTAGACATGTATAGTACTCGAGGGTATATATCGTAAAGAAGGATAAAGCTATTGCTGAAACCATGGAAGTTGAAAAGTCCCAAAAAAGGAATGCCCCAAAGGGTGTTAAGTTTAGGGGTATTTAGGTGAACTCAAAGAAGTAACAATCTATTGAAATCATGCCCATTATGCCACCCACATCTATTTTGCTAACTCTTAAGAGCGGTACGAGGTCCCAAGAGTACCAAGATGCTACCAATAGAAGGAGTAGCTACTCGGGCAAGTGTGAACGAGCTAACATTTTATTTTTCCAATGTATTTCCAACATGAATCAAAACCCTAATGAACACCACAGACATCAATCGCTCTAAGAAAAAAATAAAATTAAATTAGAATAAATCAAAAGACCCACCAACTAACAAGTAAAAAAAAAAAAAAGTCCCATATACTCTCTTCTAACTTTTGCATTCTCCAACACCAAGTCCAAAATTGCCTCAACCCAATTGGCATCAAAGGATAAATTTGTCATCTGAGAAACATGTTAAAATTTATAAATTCATAATGGTAGTGAATAAGGTTATTTTGTTTATGATTTTATTTTTATTCTCATTTTCATTAAACCTTAAAGTTTTTGCTAATAAATGCTTGACTAAATTACCAAGGAGCTGTAACACTTTTCCAATAGGTGGATCGTGGATGTGTGTCTGTCATTGCATTATACTAACACATTTATTAGCCCTTATAATGTTGCACGTACAATAAGTTTATCACTGCATTGTCTTAGCTTATTTAATTAACCTTTATAATGCTACATGTGGAATTTTTAAAGAAAGATATAAGAACCATAAATATCTATAGAAACATTATACTAAAAAAGAGATGAATAATGGTCTTATATTGCAGAGAAAATAATATTCAATATATGTAATAAATGGAAAGAGTCAACTAAAATAACATAATGGCTTGCAAATACGTAAAATACAAGAACACAATTTAATACTTCTTGATTATTTTTCTTATTGTACATTCAACGTAATGCAGATGTATTAACTCCTACACAATGATGATATAAGCAACACGATTGCAATAATCGTCTATATATATGTGTATGTATATATAGAGAGCAGTCTACGTGTAAGACTTCTACAATTATAACTAAAGGATGTGAAAGTCAAATTCTACTATAGATTGAATATTGCATTTCAAATGGAGAAAATTTAACTAAAGAAGGGGAAGAAGACTTACCACTAGTGTGAAAATCTTGGAGAATAGGGGAAGTGTAAAACTTATGTTTTGATCTTAAGTGAGGTCATACGCATATGGATATAGTATTTGGTATATATAGTTTGTTAAAATATGAAGTGCTAGATGTAATACCTATGTGTATTCCATTGGGTCCCATATTGTCAATTTGTTAAATTTATTAAGTTCTTTCTCTCTCTCAAAATCATTATAATCACATCCCACTCCTTCATGCATTAAAAATAAAGGACAAAAGTATGTGTTTTTCTTTCTGAAATACCCCAATATTTAAATATGATGTCGAGAAGAAAAAAGGATCGCCACCATAGGAGTAGCTATTGAGGGAGAATAATAATCTCAATTTTGCTCTTTCGTTGAGTGTTTCTTTTGTTTTCATATAAATGTTGGTGCCACACATGAGAGATGATGGTGTTCATCTTTGAACAAATTGAAGACTGGACCAACCATATGTAGGACCAAGCCAGGGTGCTCGAAAAGGAGCTAGCAGAGGAGAGAGTTAATACTGCTGACCATACTGTGATGGCTAGGAAGGTAGGTCCTTCATTCAATCTCAACTACTTGCTCCATCGTAAATATGATGAATTTCAAGGAAAATGGACCAATCTCCATGCTAATTGTTGAAGAAATTAATGGCAAAAGAAGATAACATTGCTAGTCTTTACAGGGAATGGTAGGAAGCTAGAGATAATGTGAAAACCCTAGAGGATAAGGTGAAGGTAGACCTTGACACAGGTCAAGCCGAATCCATGACTCGGCCTGACTTGACATCAATGGGTCTAACCTATTAGCCGAGTGTCTGGAAAGGCCATGACCCATCCACTCCACTAACTCTACAAGGTAACCGAGTTGTTAGCGGTTCAACATTGCTAACCCCTAACCTTTTGGGTCAAGCAAGCAACAAATAATAAAAAAAAAAATCTGTCATATTTTGTGTAGATCAATATGTCTTATTATACCAATGGGTCTAACATTAGTCATATTCAAAACAGTAGCTTCTTGGAAATGAAATATGTACATTGTGTTGACTATGATGTATGTGTATTCCTTAGACTCAGGCATAAGGCATGCATTCAAATTCAAAACAATGGGCCGCTCAGACATGCATTCAAAGTTTAATAAATTATCATCACACATGAGATAATGCATTCGATAATAACATTATTTTAATTTTTTTTAATCTTTTTATTTTCAAACTGTGTAATAACAACAACAATAATAAGAGTTAATGTAAAAAATACTACTTGAACTTTCGCAAAATGTTCAATTAAGTACTTGAAGTTTAGTTTTGAATAATTTAGTATCTGAACAAACTTTTATGAACCTTTTTCATAACTAAAGTTTGGTTTTGATAATTTTGGTACCTGAACAAAGTTTTTGTTGATTTTTTTCATATCTAATTTAACTTACTTCAGGTATGAAAAAAAAATCCACGAAAATTTTGTTTAGGTATCAAAATTATCAAAACCAGGTACCATTTTTGTCATCAACCTAAATAATAATAATAATTGTAACGCCCTAAATTTAATTAAGGTATTACCGCCACGTATAATACTATATGTATTACACACTCAGACTTCCTTGAATGATATGTTTATGTCGAACATTTGCTACTTAATTTTAGGTTATGAAATCATTTGGTTAGATTCTCAAAATAACATATTTATAATTTATTAAATGAACTTTATAAAAACAGATCATAAACTACTCTCATGAGTAGATAATCTTCTCACAAACAAAACTATACCATTAGGTATTGCCAATACCTTTTATGATGATAAACAAAGCTTTAAGAACTTATAAATTACAAAACTTGGGCTCCACCAGGCCCTCAAAAATTAAAACGAGTTACAAAAATATAAATCCAATTCTTAAAACAAATAAAATAAAATACAATAATCCAATGATCTAGCTTCACTTCACTCCTTCAATATCGTCCATAAACCCGAGTTCATCACCATCGGCATCATCTTCATCATCAATAATATCATCAACATCAATAAAAAATACCTGGAAAAGATAATAACAGTAACAATAATGAGTCAAAACTCAATACACAGTAACACAGACACACACGGAATGGCACACACAAACCTAGCTAAATGCAATGCAACAAATAACAAATTATTTTCTTTTATTTTAATAAACAAGTAACATGAGAGCACTCATACTCTAGAACAAACCACTGAGGATCTGGGGGTCTTGAGTAACCACACGAAGCTCAGGAGTTTGATATAGAAAGTCCAAATACCTATATCTCATAGATGATATAACCAAAAAAGAATAATATCTTCCTCTAGGGTTCACAGCTGTTACACAACTCTACTCATCCCAGTCCATGACATCAATTTGTTCAACCCGTCCCACAAACATAAATTAAAACATATTACTTTACCCCAAGCCTAAGTAGATGTTACACCAATACCATTTACCCCATTGGCTACCTATTAAGCCACCTACAAATGTCATTGCATCATGACAGGATGGCCTAAGCGCCTAAACTACCGTGTCCTCTCAGACAAGGTTGCCACTTCTCGAACCAGATTCAACAACACAAGCAAAAGCAACACTCGTTATTTAAGCCATCTTTAAGTTTAGTCCATTTGGATACATGTCTATCCTAATCAACCAATAAATAAGTCACTATATACCTTATCTATTCGAGATCCAAAGAGAGTTAAAAGGTAGACCGAAAGCCGATTTAGAATCTAAATTAGAGGAAAACATCTATTTAAGAAAATTAAACTATCAAATTTCTTATTAAACCTTCATTTCATGATTTTATTTGATCAGATATAAAATAGGTAACGCCACTATAGCTACGAAGATTGCCCCACTAAAATACAGACAGTTCTTTTATGTTTGTCAAAATAATTTTTTTTTCACTTTATTTATAGTCTCTTATTATAAAAGCATCAACAAAGCATTCATATACAAAAACATTCATTTCCTAAGGAAACAAACATTTGAAACAACATATTCCCTATGTTATTATAAGGTTTATTCTAACTCATTAACTTAAGCCAATTATTAACTATTAACTTATTTTAACTAAGTCCTAGCTAAATTGATTTGAGTGAATCATTTAATCCAATTACTAAGTCATTTTGATTAAACTTAGTCAATCTAACCTATTTTAATTTATCAAAGTCTATTTAGTCAAGTTGAACTAAGATTGATTAACTAAGTTCATTTTATATCTAAGATTCATATTAACTTAAGTCTATATCAAGTTAATCTTAGCCAAGTTGATTAATCTTAATCAATCTAATTCATTTTAGTTCATTCAAGTTCATTAAGCCAAGTTGAACTTAGATTATTAATTAAGTTCATTTTATATCTAACTCTATATTTAATCAAATTATTTATAAAGTCTTTAAGTTCACTAAACTCATACTTAATTATATCATTCAACAAATATAATACATTAATTATCATTTAACTATTTCATTTTAGCTAAAAAATATTCATATCACACTTAACTACATACATTTAACTGATAAAATAATTTTTTAACTTTGTTTGGAAAATGTAGTAGTAAAAAAGAAATAAAATTTTGGCCCTGATACTTTTATAATTTGCAAAAACCTTAAAACATGAAAGTTGTAGATCTTTTTTTAAGCTTTTCGTAGCCTTTTGAATCACCTCAATTCAAGGTCGGATGAAAAGTTATGAGCAAAATAAGAAACGATGTTGAAGTAGAGAAAACCAAACGATGTTGTATGACAAGCTATATGAACCGTTTATCTTTCCATATATGTTGTGTGACATGGTGTATAAACTCAGGAACCTTGCACAAAAAGTTATATACCTTCCTATACATGCTGTATGACAAGGTGTATGAACTCAAAAACCTTGCATAATCTTAAATAGAAAGTATACACCTTATGCGACTTTCCTTACTTCTTTTCACATCATTTCATCAATTTTACACATTTTACTTCCATTAAAACATCATAAAAGCAATATATGACATCATAAACACAATTTCCAACACTTCTAATCTCCCTTTACTTCATCAAAACATCCTCAACTAAATCATCAAATCCCAACTTCACATATACAAAAACTACTATTCATCATCTTCCTCAACAACCCAACATGCATCCACCATCAAACCAACACATACAAACATAATTAACAACTAAAACAAAGAAAGAAGTAAAACTTATCTCTTTATGCAACTCAAACAACTTGCTCTCTTCTACTGCTACTACTTTGAAGTTGTTGAAGCTTCTCTTAGCATGACTTCCACCTCTTATTCTCTTTTCTAACTTTGAATTCTCTTCTTGTCTTCTTTAAATTGAAATTTATGATTAAATTTTGTAAGGAAGAAGAAGAAGAAGATACGAGAGAGAGAGAAAACGAGAGAGAGAGAGAGAGAGAGAGAGAGTAAAATAATGAAAGAAAGAACGCGGGGAAAGAAAATAAATAAAAGGAAAGGATAAGAATAAGGAAAAAGGAAAAATTAGAGATATTTTCAAAATAGGGTATTAAATTTAAACATTTCTGATAATTATCTTTAGTATCAAAACTAATTAGAAAATAATTTGAGAACATACATATTAGAAATTTATAACTTCATATAAACATTATTCAAAAGCTTAATCTATAAAAATCATATATTTAATTTGAGTTTGGGTCTAAAACTAATATTTTTAAGTAAGTAATTGATTTCCAAAATTAATAAGATTTTACAAAATGAAAGTTACCCAAAGTCTAAGGGTTTTAAAGAAGTTATCAAGCATTCAATTTGTTTATTTAGAGGTTTAGAGAATTGAAATTACAAGAAAAGTAATAGTTAATAGATATTTGAAAGAAATTGGATAATTTGATTTATAAAATTGATAAAGAAGAAAATAAACATTTTGAAAAGAGTATTTAAAATCTTAAATCTCAATTTAACTTATTTACTAATTTAATTATATCGATTTGCCTATTCCTTTTTCTATTATTTACTTTATTTTACTCATTTAAATTATCTAAACTATATTTGCAATTAATTATCTATTAGATTATTCGATTAAACTATCCTAAATTAACTAGGTGAAGGCTTGGGGTATTTCATCAATAATAATAATAATAATAATAATAATAATAATAATAATAATAATAATAATAATAATAATAATAATGCATATTTCTATTAAGTTAAACTATATATTATATTATTATTTATAACATTTAGGTTGTAAATATATATGGTTCATTTCCCAACAAAAAGAAAAAAATTATATTCATATTGCTGCTAATCTTAAATGTGAGCTTCATAGGCTCATAGCCTCATATTATCATTTTTAAAATCATACTTTTTGTTCCCATATTTATTTGATATTTTTTTATTAAAAATGAATTCCATCCAATTAAATAATATTATACTAATTGAATTAATTTATATAAAAATAACTCACATATGATGTAAAGTGACAATGTCCCTAGATCTAAATCAATTAATTACCAGCACATGGCATGGGTTCACGTTCATCTTCCTGTATCAAGAACTAAAGTACACGTGTTTTTATGTGTCAGTTCCAAGCCTCTACAAATATGTGCAATTAATGTTCTAATAAATTGTTTATTGGAGCCAATCCATTGGATTGAAAAGTATATATGTATATTTACACTAGTCAACAAGACACAACCCAACTCTTGAACCAGCAGTTTGAGGCCAAGTTGGCCTAATGTTAAGGTATGGGTTATGGATTAGAGAAGGAGCTGGTACCAAAAAACGAAGCATCTCTTCAAACTCTAAATCAACAGCTGTCTTAGAAGGCCCAAAAATGCAATATTTTGTTTTGGAGTGGAGAGACTAAAATAAAGAAAGTCATTGGGGTAGCCCGTACATAGAATCATGTTTTTGTTCAATCTTGCAATTTTAATCGAGTTTACAAATTCTATCTATTTGAGTTAAATAAGTTAAAATATAAAAAATATAACTGTGTTTTTATAAGTTCATCAAAAATTAAGGTGATACATCTTTCTTATAACATTCTACTTTTGTTTTCACTCACTTTCTCTATTCCCTCTCCTCTTACTCCCCTATTCTATATTTATAGCGTTCATTTAAGTCATGTTATATCTATAAAATTTATGAGAATAATTATTTATTTCATTTAATAATTAAGAATTTATGATAGGTTGAAAAGTTTGATTCTCTTTCAATTCATAATTTGTTTTTGATAAAATAATAGAAGAGAACTAAATTCTAAATCTAATAACTCTTTTTTATGCATGTTATATTATGGATTAAAAGTTATTATGAAAAAGAGAACTTTTTATTTTTTTCCCACATCCAGTGTGTATTTTTAACTTCTTTTGCAGTTGTTGTAAGCATATCTAAAATTTTTCAAAGTTATTTTGCATACGTTGGCCAAATTGCACAAAACTCTTAAACCCTAATTAAAGATTGAATATTTATTATAGAAATTTGGATTCTCCCTATGTCTAGGTGAAACATGCAAATTCTTCATTCATGGATAATCTATCCTATTAATTGAAATCTCCTTCTAACTAACAAGAATCAAACATACAATAATCTTGACCAAAAATTATCACAAGAATAAACTTAAGGCATACACTTTTCATTTATTAACAAAGATTTAGAAAATGGGTTAGGGTTTTACAAAACCTTTGGCATACAAATCTACTCTTCCATAAGATAAACAATAAAAACAGAAAATCTAGAAGAGTTTAGAGATAGCATGATCAATTAAGGCATTGAAAACAATCATTTGTGACTCCGAATGTTTGTGCAACAATTCTTCCTTGAAAGGCTCTACAAGATACGTCCTTTAGGGTTTATGACCAAAACACAAGTGATTCTATCTCAAAATAATGAAAATAGAGCACTATTTATAGTCTGTCAAATACACACAACCCCCTCACATGACCCGTGTAAGGGTAATGTACACTAGAATAATGCGAAAATTCTCGGTCATTAATCATACATGACCCCAATGTATACGGGTCGTGTACTTGGGTTGTGTACCTTGGAAATCAAATTTTCCCTCGCTTTTTAGGTCCAATAATTGTACACTAGTTGTGTCTTCTTTGCAGTGTACTTTTGAGTTTACGATAAAAGCTATAAACTTCATTAAATCTGTAAAGACCCGTTCCTCTAAATCCCGAGACTTAGAGTACCGAATCCCCAACCACATATAACGTTTGCACATTATATGTAAGGTTGTCCTAAAACTAACAGTTTATGAAAATTGTTTGATCAAAAATACTAAACTTTGTAAAGAGCTTTTACAAAACAAGATTGCTAACAAAAGCAATCTATACATACATTTACATCATATAAACATCGCTTAGTGTCAATACATGACACTACAAAAATTACATGTTTTCTCAAAACATAAGAATCCTAAAGGATCTTAAGGTCATTACAAAAGAAATTGGCTTAACTAACAAGCCTTATATACATAGCTTATCCTTAGCAAAAAGTCTTCTAAAGTCCCGGGTAATCGGATCCTATTCATCCCACTCGTCCAAAAAACTTTCGAAATCGGACCCATAGCCCAAGTCATCGTAATACTCGTCTCCAATACCTGCAAAGCAGCAAAAGTGAGCCAGAGGCCCAGTACACAATAACCAATGCATAACAAGTCATCCAATTGATGTAATGCATCATAGAACAAGTGGTTATTTTATTACACTTTCTTTCACAAATCAACAAGAGGGTATTCAAACCCCGGTCACACTTCGGGAATCCAGGGATCCTGAGTAACAGCAGCTGCTCAGGGGGTTGATATAAGTAGTCTGAATACTTATATCTCCTATATCTATTTCATGAAGATAATAGCTTCATCTAGGGTTTAAAAGCCGTTGCCCGACTCTACTTAAACTCAGTCCATAACATGAGCCTAGTTCACAAGTTCCCATAAACTTTGAACTAAATCATGGTATTTCCCCCTAAGTTTAAGCAAACGTTACTCAGATACTATTCCCCCCTATCGGCTACCCACTTAACCAAAAAGAATCGCTATTGCATCATAGCATACCATTGCATCATGGTAAAGTCATTGCATCATGACTTGGTTAAGCGCCTAGCTAACATGTCATTGCATCATGACAGGTTTACTGCTCCTCGGACCAGATTAAACAGAGTAATAGACATCCAATTCATCCAAATGTTAAGTCGAATCAATTTAGGTCAAATTAGAAATGTCTGGTCCTAGCAAACATCAGACAAGTTATTGCGTACCTGAACCCGTTAGTATATAACTAGGATCTCTCGGTGAAGGACTAACCGAAGAATCCTTAACTGAAATAGAAATACCACAATAATCAATAAATCAACAATTATAGATTTCATTCTCACAACTATACACATATTATATCCATATATCACAATTGTAGACACCCAATTTTTGCCCAATTAATTAAGGCTTAAATTTATAAAGTTAATTAAACAAAATCTTCATTTTTGTTTAATTAAACTCATTTTTCCAAAAGCCTTAATTAAGTAATGAGTTGGCTAAGTGATCAAGGCACAGGCCAAATGGCCTGTTGGTTAAATACATTGACCCAAACACACACCCAAGCTCAAGGCCCCAAGCTCAAACCCTAGCCAAAGGCAAATTTTTGCCTTTTTATTATCTTATTTTTTGCCTTCTCAAAGTGACTTTTTGCCTTACTTTGCATCAATTTTTAACTGACAAAACATCATTAATTGTTGAAATTGATGATGCCATTGCAAAGTAGACATGGAATATGAAAGATCAATACATAATTCATGTGTAAAAACAACCCAAAAGTCACAAAATTCGTGCTAGAAAAATAATAAAAAAATAATAATATTTATGAAGCATTCAATTGTCTATTAATAAGGATTTACAAGAATTGATAAAATTGGATGATTCATCTACTCACATTGAATGATTTGATGAAGAATATGAAAGATCAATCATCAATTCATCAGTTTGAAACAAATTAAACACGAATTATTGAATTAAATTCGTGCAAATGAAGAGGCAAAAATCGATTCGTTTCTAAAGCAATACAAAACGTAAAATTGAGCTTGCAATCTATAAATAGGGGGTACTAGGATCAAAAGGCACAACTCAATTTCAACAAACACAATCAGAATGAATGAATTCGAAAATTTCGAAGCTTAGGGTTCTTAAGGGAGAAAACTTGAAATTCGAAGATCTTGGATCAATTTCGATCTAATTTGAGTGTTTGAGGAGCTTTAGGAAGAAGTTTAAAGTGATCAAGTGTGCTTAGATTTGATCAATTTGTTCGAATTGAGTTCTGCAAATTTTTTAATTTTCGAATTGAACCGCCGGCAACCACCACTTCGAACCGCCGTCCACGGTGGTTCTGGGCGCGAACCATCACCACCTGCGGACGCGCAACCACCATAGGAGTCGGGCCGACAAACTTGTGGAGGTCAACAACCACCAGGGACGGCCGAGGAACGCTCGAAAGGCCGCGACTTTGTCTTCTTCGCCCGATCGGGTTGGATCCGACCCGAAATTTGACCCGAAAATCCGAAATCCAACCCGCGCCCTGGTCAACGGTCAACGGTCAGCCCAGATCAGACGGTCTAGATTCAATTATCCAGATCAGACGGTCCAGATTTGATCAAGCAGATCAACGGCCCAGATTCAATCATCCAGATCAGACGGCTCAGATTCAATCATCCAAATCAGACGGTCCAGATTTGATCAAGCAGATCAGGCGGTCCAGAATTGATCAAGCAGATCAGCGGCCCAGATTCAATCAAGCAGATCAGACGGCCCAGATTTGATCAAGCAAATCAACGCTCCAGATTAGAAGTCTTCAGATCAGACGATCCAGATCAAGCAAGCGCGATCGACGCTCCAGATCTGATCCGAGAACATCCAACGGCCCAGGCCAGTCCGCATTATTTTATTATATAATTAATTTCAGAAAATAGTAAAAAATTCAGAAAAATTCATAAAAAAATTCAGAAAATTTCAGAAAAATTCAGAAAAATCCAGAAAAATCAAAATAATTATTTTTCATATAAATTTATTTTTTTTATATTTTTGAATATTTTTAATATGTATTTATACATAAATTGCTTTTAGAAATGCGCATTTAGTGCATGAAAAATAATTTTAATATATTGTAAAATATTTTGAATATGTTGTGAATTTATGTGATGATTATTCAAAAAATAATAATAATAATAATGATGATGATGATAATATTAATAATAAAAATAAATAAAAATGACAAAATTGGATTTTCCAAAACCAAAAAAAAGAGAAAAAAATGATTTTTTTTTTTTACTTAGAAAAATTTGTTTTCATAAAATAAAAAAATAAATTGATTAGATCATAGGATCATCAAAAATGATTTTCATAAAAATTTAAAATTTAACAAAATTAAAGTTAAAAGAGTTCAAAAATTAAAATTGATCAACAAACTAAGGTTCTTTTTAAAAGAACTACGTTTTGTCTGATCTCGATTAGCGAGTACGTAGGCACCTGCGGGCGACATTTAAAAAAAATAAAAAAAAATATTTTTGTTTTTTTTAATATTGTGAATAAATATTTTGTAAATATAAGATATTTTGTTGATATTCATGTTCTAAAAAAAATAATAAAAAATAAAAATGAATGATTTGACTTGTAAATATTTGTGCTATAATGTTTTACTTAAGTTTTTTGAGCATATAAAGGATAGATTATAAATTTAAAATTCCGAAAGTGGTAACCGATTTGGTTTTAATAGGTTAGCCCCCGAATCCATGATATCTGGTTTTTAAAAAGTTTGTTTTTTTTTTAAATCAAATTTTTTCGTAGACTAGTAGCTAAGTTAGGATCAACCGACCCATTGATCCTAGCTTTTGTTTTTTTTTTTCCCGATTTATATCGGGTGGCGACTCTAAATCATTTTCAAAAAATTTAAAATTTCTCTTAACCCCTAGTCGAGGATTCATGTTAAATGAGTTCGGGTTTAATGTGAATCGGGTTAAGAGAAATGAACCAGATGGTGAAAAAAAATCCAGGCTCGACAACAATTAATCAAAGACATCCAATTCATTGAATACAAAGTCACGAATAAGCATTTAAACGTCCTATTATATCCCAAATTGCTTAATAAATACTTAATTGCTCAAATAACAACTTTGGAAAATTTTTAGAAAAAGTTCTTAAAAATTCAAAAGCACAGGGGATACGCTGGTACTCAACGCCGGTGTTCCATGTCCTGAAAAATGCACACTGCCAACGCTGGCAGCGTTCAAGGGTACGCCGTCAGCCTTTGTACCCTATGCCGGCGGCGTTGAGCCGGCGTAGAATCCAAAACCAAAGTTTTCAAAAACGTCCAGAGAGGTGTAAGCCGGCCGCTTACATAAGTACGCGGGCAGCTTTCACATGTACGACGGCGGCCTTGATTCCCAGTAGCTAGCGTACAATGTGGAAGAAAGAACGCCGGCTGACTTTCTAGCGAAAGCCGGCGGCGTTCAGTCGGCTTTAAAAAATTTGATTCTATAGACAATCAACACCGCCTCTACGCCGGCGGCGTAGAAACTCAAATTGCCGGCGTCCGTTCTGAAGAACAGACGCTGGCAAATCCTTAGCATAAAAGCCGGCGGTGTAGCAAACGGCGTTAGGAAAATCGATTCTGTGGGCTTTCTACACCGCCTCTACGCCGGCGGCGTAGAATCCCCAGATGCCCGCGTACGTTTTAAAAACAAGCTTAAACGTGAGAATTCAAATCCCCTGTTTTTCAACTTTGAAAAATCCTATCTTAATACATTCTAAACCTTCCTCAACTACACTTCCAACTTCATATCATTCACTCATATCTATGCTACTCAATTCTAGCAACTCAAAACATAAATTCAACATAATTAAACACTTCAAACCCCACTTCAAACCAATCTAGATTTCTCCTACACAATTCCTCTTCACATCTTCCCAACACTTCATATCATCACAATAATACATACACAACCTCACACACTCACAAGCTCATTCCTAACTCAACCTAAGCATGAACCAATAATTAAGACAACATTTAGCTTAATTCATCCAAAAACCCTACAACTACTTCAAGGAAGGGAAACAAAACAATAATCACAAATAATTCCACTCACATGTAAATGCTTTGCCTTGGAGAGAGCTTGATTTTCAAAGCTTACTATTGCTCTTAGATTAGGCTTGGAATTTGGAAATGGAGAGGAAAATGGAGGAAGAAAAGAAAAGGAAGAAGAAAAGGAAAATTCGGATAAAATTTGAGCTGCCCCAAAAAGTAGTCAAATTAGCTTAATTTTGACTTTAACACATTCCAAATTTACCCCTTAATGCATATATTAACTTAGGATGCATTTGGCTTTAATTTGAACTTCATTTGGCTTATATTTGGGCATAATGCTACTTAATACAAGAAACTCTATCAATAACTTAACAAAATTAAGTTGATTTATAATCTAACTTAACTTAACCTTTTAATGTACAAAAGACAACATTAATAATTTCATTACTCACACATTAATGCATATAAAACAAAATATTAATGTCAACATATACATATACAAAATCATATATCTTAACTACTAACAACATAACCATGCTCATTCAATTCAACACTTTAAAATAATTAATAAACACATGAGAATTAAATAAATAAATCTAGGTCATTTCATTCTTCCCTTCTTCAAGAAGTTTCGTCCCCGAAACTTAACTCACCTTCTTACTCAAAAAGTTCCGGATATTTCTGTCTCATTGCACTCGCTACTTCCCAAACCGCTTCTCTCTCATTGGTTACTCCATTGGACCTTTACCATTGGTATGACTTTATTCCTCAATTCTTTGTCCATTTTTCCCAAAATTCTAATTGGCTTTTCTTCAGTAGTCAAGTCTGGTAGTATCTCTGGTTGATTGGTATCCAATATTGCATCGGAATCGGATATACACTTTCTAAGCTGAGATACATGAAAAACATTATGAACGCCTGACAAACTTGGTGGTAACGCCAATCTATAAGCCAATGGCCGATCCTTTCCAATATTTCATATGGCCCAATGTATCTTGGATTCAATTTACTCCTCACACCAAATCTGAAAACTCCTTTAGTCGGGGATATCTTGAGAAACACATGATCTCCAAGTTCAAACTCCAAAGGTCTTCTTCTCAAATCGGCATAACTTTTATATCGGTCTTGAGCAGCTTTCAATCTCTGTTTGATCATTTGAATCTTATCAACAGCTTGTTGTACCAAATCGGGTCCAATCAACTCTCTCGCCCACTTCATCCCAATGCAAAGGAGATCTACATTTTCTTCCATATAACGCTTCATACGGAGCCATCTGAATCGATGCTTGATAACTATTATTGTAAGCAATTCAACTAAAGGTAAGTGTTCATCCCAATTCTTCCAAAATCCAATGCACAAGCTCTAAGCATATCTTCAAGAATTTGAATTGTCCTTTCTGATTGCCCGTCAGTTTGTGGATGAAAAGCTGTACTAAATTGTAACTTTGTTCCAAGAGCTTCATGAAGACTTTTCCAGAATCGACTGACAAATCTCGTATCTCTATCCGAAGTAATGGTCATTGGTATACCATGTAATCTCACTATCTCTCGATGTAAATCTGAGCCAATCTTTCAAGTGATACCCGACTCTCAGTGGAATGAAATGTGACGATTTCGTGAGTCGATCCACAATGATCCAAATCATTCATTCTTGGCTACTGTCTTTGGTAAAGCCGTCACAAAATCCATAGTTATCTCATCCCATTTCCATTCCGGAATCTTCAATGGTTGCAATTCTCCTCCAGGCCGTTGATGCTCGATCTTCACTTGTTGACATACCAAACACTTAGAAACAAATCTTGCAATGTCCTTCTTCATTCCTTCCCACCAAAAATGTCGCTTCAAGTCTCGATACATCTTCGTGTTTCCCGGATGAATTGAATATGAGGAAATGTGCTTCCTTCATAATTTGGTCTCAAATCATAGATCTCAGGTACATAAATTCTATCTTTGAATCTGATAATACCTTATCATCAATTCTCATCTCTTTTCTCCTCTTTCACCTATCTATTTTCAACTTCTGGCTTCCGGTTCTTCAAGTTGTCCTTGCTTGATTTGATCCAGAATCGTCGGTTGCAATGATAAACTTGCTAGCATAAGTCAACATTTTCCATAGCTATCTCAATATTCATCCTTTGAAGATCTTCTTGTAATTCCCGATAGTAACCAAAGATTCCACATTCATCGATTTCTTTCTACTGAGCGCATCGGCTACCACATTAGCTTTTCCCGGGTGATACAAAATTTCAACATCGTAATCTTTAATTAATTCCAACCACCTTCGTTGTCGCATGTTCAATTCCTTTTGAGTGAAAATGTATTTCAAACTCTTATGATCCGTGAATATCTTACACTTTTCACCAAACAATAATGTCTCCAAAGCTTCAATGCTAATACCACTGCGGCTAACTCGAGATCATGAATTGGGTAATTCCTCTCATGGGACTTCAATTGTCTTGAGGCATAAGCTATGACTCGATTATCTTGCATCAAACACATCCGAGTCCTTGAAGTGAAGCATCACTATAAATCACAACTCTTCTCCACTAATGGTAATGCCAAAATCGGTGCAGAAACAATCGTTCCTTCAGCTCAAGAAAACTCCGATCACAATCTTCATCCCAATCAAACTTCACATATTTTCTCGTCAACTTAGTTAATGGTGAAGCGATTTTGGAAAAACCTTGTACAAATCTTCTATAATAGCTTGCCAACCCAGAAAACTACTTCCGTGACACTTGTCGGTGGTGGCCAGTCCAATACCGCTCTAATCTTCTCCGGATCAACAGATATTCCTTCCTTTGTAATGATATGTCCCAAGAATGCAACTTCTCTCAACCAAAACTTGCACTTGCTAAATTTAGCATAAAGCTTTCTCTCTCAATCTTTGCAATACAAGTCTCAAATGTTTCTCATGGTCTTCCACATTCTTTGAATATACCAATATATCATCAATGAAGACTATTACAAATTGATCCAAATAATCCTTAAATACCCTATTCATCAAAT
Organism: Combretum micranthum; assembly: GCA_024138025.1. Classification (NCBI taxonomy): domain Eukaryota; kingdom Viridiplantae; phylum Streptophyta; class Magnoliopsida; order Myrtales; family Combretaceae; genus Combretum; species Combretum micranthum. Next base: position 279,624 of record JAMXBD010000038.1, on the reverse strand, counting down.
CCATAAAAGCAGCAGGGGCATTTGTTAAACCGAAAGGCATAACCATAAACTCAAAATGTCCATATCTTGTTCTGAAAGCCGTCTTGGATATATCTTGTTGCTTAATCTTGAGTTGATGATATCCGGATCTCAAATCTATCTTGGAAAACAATGCCGCATCTCTCAGTTGATCAAATAAATCATCAATTCGAGGAAGTGGATACTTGTTCTTGATTGTCACTTGATTCAATTCTCTATAGTCTATACACATCCTTAGACTTCCATCTTTCTTCTTAACAAACAATACCGGAGCACCCCAAGGAGAAATACTTGGACGAATAAACCCGAGGTGTTGCAATTCCTAACTGACTTTTCAATTCTTTCAACTCAGCCGGAGCCATACGATATGGAGCTTTAGAAATAGGTGTAGTTCCGGTATCAAATCAATCCCAAAATCAATCTCCCTATCCGGTGGCAAACCGGGTAATTCATCAGGAAAAACATCAACAAATTCCCTTACTACTGGCACCATATCAACTCGGAGTTCTTCACTACCCATTGTAGTTCCCATATCCTTCTCCCACAATTCCATAGAATACATACTTCCGGGTCTCCTTCTTTCCAACACATGAAATAGTCTTCTACCTTCCAACTCAAAACTCACTTCCGCTTTACTACAATCTATTGTAGCTTTGTAAAGATTCAACCAATTCATTCCAAGAATAACATCAAAATCAATTAAAGGTAGAACTAACATATCTATTGGCATGCTTTCATCAGAAATCACAACATCAACATTCTTACATACACATGGCTCTTTGGATTGCACACCAAAAGGAGTATTCACACTCATCACTCTATCATACAACACTTCAGAAGACAAACCACACTCATTCACAAAGCTTTCAGCAATACATGCATGAGTAGCACCAGTATCAATTAAAGTATATGCAGGATGTTTGCAATCTGTATTATACCTGCCAGTGTATCAACCGAAGGAGCTTTCTCACATTGTTGCAAAGCAAACACTCTAGCAGCTGTCATTCCCTTTCCAAAGTTCGGTCCTTCATTCCTCGGCTTTTCTTTACAATTTGCCACATGATGACCCTTTGTTGACAATGAGCACAAAAGATGGGCTTCAATTTAGGATCAGGACAATCAGAAGCTTTATGACCAACTTTCCCACATGCAAAGCAAGCTCCAGGAGTCCATTTACATTGAAACGATTCATGAGGCCCAAAACATATAGGGCATCGCCTATCAAATGGAATGGATGGCATAGAGTCTTCACCACTTGTCCCGAGCTTGGTTTCTTACCCAAATATGGTCGCTTGCCTTTGTTAACATTACCAAACCTTGAATAAGGAGTAGGATGTCACCGATCTCTTGCCCATAAATGTCGCACGTCTATCCCTCTGAGCTTTATTTTCATTATTAATTTGTTCCACTAACTTTGCCTTGATTACTGTTTCGACAGTGTTGATAATTGAAACTTCTTAACCTCACTCTTAATCTCCATGTTCAAGCCATCTTGGAACTTTTGAACCTTCATGCTCTCATCATTGTAACTTGTACCCGCAAATCGAAGCAATCTGCAATATTCTGCATGATATTCTTCAACAGTTTTATTTCCTGCCTTAGACTCAACCAACTCGATATCATTTGTTCCCGCACTGTGGATGGAATGTATTGCAAGAAAAAGGCTTCCTTAAATCTGTTCCATGGTATCGGTCTCACATATCCTTCACTATTCAATCTCCACCAATTATATGCATCTCCCTTCAACATATATATAGCCAAATCAACTTTCTATGCTCAGGCACTTCACAAGCTGCAAACGCTTTCTAGCTCCACTATCCAACCTTCCGTTCGAGTCGGATCCAAAACAGTTCCATCAAAATCAGGTACCAGTCTAACAAAATCATGCAACTTGACTTGTTCGTTCCGGTCTCCCATTGGTACTTGTGGCTCTTCTCTCACAGTTGGTGGATGATATTGCTGCATAAATTGTTGTTGTTGTTGATACATCATTTGTTGGTACTGCTGAACTATTGCAAACATATCTCGAAACATAGTGAGCACATTATTCGGATCTCCGTAGGCATCTGAGGCATAGCTGGATATGCTGGCATTTGAGGAGGCTGTGGATTCGGTGCAGTAGAAGCCGAAGCCGGTGATGGAGTCGAAGTAGAAGCTGGAATACTAGCTGATGCAGAAGCTGAAATAGTAGACTGAGAAGGAGGTGGCATACTTTCTCTTTCCGAAGATTGTCGGGTTACTCTTCGTGACCTATCCATCTTTTAAACAAACATGCAACATATGTATGACATATAATAATTTTACAAGGTCAAATCAATATCAAAACAATTAATAAACCAATTAGACAATTAAACATAAAACTTAATATAAACAAGTCCTATATATGTCTAACTAACTCACCGCATCTAAGGTCAAGTCACCACTATTTAATCAAACAATTTCATAAACAAGGCTCTGATACCATCTGTAAAGACCCGATCCTCTAAATCCCGAGACTTAGAGTACCGAATCCCCAACCACATATAACGTTTTCACATTATATGTAAGGTTGTCCTAAAACTAACAGTTTATGAAAATTGTTTGATCAAAACACTAAACTTTGTAAAGAACTTTTAAAAAAACAAGATTGCTAACAAAAGCAATCTATACATACATTTACATCAATAAACATTGTTTGTCAATACATGACACTACAAAAATTACATGTTTTCTCAAAACATGAGAATCCTAAAGGATCTTAAGGTCATTACAAAAGAAATTGGCTTAACTAACAAGCCTTCTATACATAGCTTCCTTAGCAAAAAGTCTTCTAAAAGTCCCGGGTATCGGATCCTATTCATCCCACTCGTCCAGAAATCTTTCGAAATCGGACCCATAGCCCAAGTCATCGTAATACTCGTCTCCAATACCTGCAAAGCAGCAAAAGTGAGCCAGAGGCCCAGTACACAATAACCAATGCATAACAAGTCATCCAATTGATGTAATGCATCATAGAACAAGTGGTTATCTTTATTACATTTTTTCACAAATCAACAAGAGGGTATTCAAACCCCGGTCACACTTCGGGAATCCAGGGATCCTGAGTAACAGCAGCTGCTCAGGGGGTTGATATAAGCAGTCCGAATACTTATATCTCCTATATCTATTTCATGAAGATAATAGCTTCATCTAGGGTTTAAAAGCCGTTGCCCGACTCTACTTAAACTCAGTCCATAACATGAGCCTAGTTCACAAGTTCCCATAAACCTTGAACTAAATCATGGTATTTCCCCCTAAGTTTAAGCAAACGTTACACAGATACAATTCCCCCTATCGGCTACCCACTTAACCAAAAGAATCGCTATTGCATCATAGCGTACCATTGCATCATGGTAAAGTCATTGCATCATGACTTGGTTAAGCGCCTAGCTAACATGTCATTGCATCATGACAGGTTTGCTGCTCCTCGGACCAGATTAAACAGCGTAATAGACATCCAATTCATCAAATGTTAAATCGAATCAATTTAGGTCAAATTAGAAATGTCTGGTCCTAGCAAACATCAACAAGTTATTGCGTACCTGAACCCGTTAGTATATAACTAGGATCTCTCGGTGATGAACTAACCGAAGAATCCTTAACTGTAATAGAAATCACAATAATCAATAAATCAACAATTATAGATTTCATTCTCACAATATACACATATTATATCCATATATCACAATTAATCAAAGACACCAATTCATTGAATACAAAGTCACGAATAAGCATTTAAACGTCCTATTATATCCCAAATTGCTTAATAAATACTTAATTGCTCAAATAACAACTTTGGAAAATTTTTAGAAAAAGTTCTTAAAATTCAAAAGCACAGGGGATACGCCGGTACTCAACGCCGGCGGCGTTGAGCCGGTGTTCAATGTCCTGAAAATGCACACTGCCAACGCTGGCAGCGTTCAAGGGTACGCCGTCAGCCTTTGTACCCTATGCCGGCGGCGTTGAGCCGGCGTAGAATCCAAAACCAAAGTTTTCAAAAACGTCCAGAGAGGTGTAAGCCGGCCGCTTACATAAGTACGCGGGCAGCTTTCACATGTACGACGGCGGCCTTGATTCCCAGTAGCCAGCGTACAATGTGGAAGAAAGAACGCCGGCTGACTTTCTAGCGAAAGCCGGCGGCGTTCAGTCGACTTTAAAAAATTTGATTCTGTGGACAATCAACACCGCCTCTACGCCGGCGGCGTAGAAACTTAAATTACCGGCGTACGTTCTGAAGAACAGACGCTGGCAAATCCTTAGCATAAAAGCCGGCGGTGTAGCAAACGGCGTTAGGAAAATCGATTCTGTGGGCTTTCTACACCGCCTCTACGCCGGCGGCGTAGAATCCCCAAATGCCGGCGTACGTTTTAAAAACAAGCTTAAACGTGAGAATTCAAATCCCCTGTTTTTCAACTTTGAAAAATCCTATCTTAATACATTCTAAACCTTCCTCAACTACACTTCCAACTTCATATCATTCACTCATATCTATGCTACTCAATTCTAGCAACTCAAAACATAAATTCAACACAATTAAACACTTCAAACCCCACTTCAAACCAATCTAGATTTCTCCTACACAATTCCTCTTCACATCTTCCCAACACTTCATATCATCACAATAATACATACACAACCTCACACACTCACAAGCTCATTCCTAACTCAACCTAAGCATGAACCAACAATTAAGACAACATTTAGCTTAATTCATCCAAAAACCCTACAACTACTTCAAGGAAGGGAAACAAAACAATAATCACAAATAATTCCACTCACATGTAAATGCTTTGCCTTGGAGAGAGCTTGATTTTCAAAGCTTACTATTGCTCTTAGATTAGGCTTGGAATTTGGAAATGGAGAGGAAAATGGAAGAAGAAAAGAAAAGGAAGAAGAAAAGGAAAATTCGGATAAAATTTGAGCTGCCCCAAAAAGTAGTCAAATTAGCTTAATTTTGACTTTAACACATTCCAAATTTACCCCTTAATGCATATATTAACTTAGGATGCATTTGGCATGAATTTGAACTTCATTTAGGCTTATATTTGGGCAATAATGCTATCTTAAATAAAGGAAACTCTATCAATTAACCTTTAACAAAAATTGAAGTTGATTTATAATTCTAACTTAACTTAACCTTTTAATGTACAAAAGACAACATTAATAATTTCATTACTCACACATTAATGCATATAAAACAAAAATATTAATGTCAACATATGCATATACAAAATCATATATCTTAGACTACTAACAACATAACCATGCTCATTCAATTCAACACTTTAAAATAATTAAATAAACACATGAGATTTAAATAGAATAAAAATCTAGATCATTTCAAAATCTTTGTTCTTTTCATCATCAATCATTTGAAAAGCTCAATTATTCCTCATTTGGCCCTGAAGTGAATAGTTCATTCAATAAGCATCCTTTTCTCTAGTAGATCAACAAAATATCATATAAAATATAATCAACAAGGAATAATAATTAAGGGTCTTAGGACATTTATCAATCATATTTATTTATTAAGGTGCTTGAAGAGGTAGAAATGTAGAGAACCCTTGGGATGTACTCATTTATGAGTATTTCACCATTAAGGTTATGTATAAGTCTATTTTACCCTAGATATGGCTCATACTTTATGAGCCATTAGACTTTAAGCTCCTAAAAAGGGAACCTAGTAGGGTCCCTTTGATTCGACACCTACTCAAGAAGGCTTTAATAAGGGTTGAGTTTATTATTTGACTTTTAGGTGCCGAAGAGGGTAGTTTAGGAAAGGTCCCTTAGATTCATCTCACACTAATGAGCACTTCATTGAGGGTGGTGTTCATCAATTGACTTCAAGTGCCTTTGTGCAGCTTTATCTTGAGCTTCATCATTGGTGTCTAGGTTGGCTTTGAGGCCAATTTCATTTACCATCACATGGAAATATTGGGTTTTGATTGTAGAAATTTCTAGCTCTATAAGGTAGACTACCTCAATATTGAATTTCATTCAGCAAAGGGGCTTCACCAATTGATGTATGATATGTAGTCCGATACCCCCATAACATGTTGGGTAGTGGTATGACCATCATGTCCTATCTTAGTCTTCTTTCTTCTTCAAACACTTGACACTAGTTATGTTAAGTGCTTCAACTTGTCCATTGGCTTGAGGATGAGTGACTAAGGTATACGTGAGTTCTATGCAATGACGTTGACAAAACTCTTTAAACCTGTCATTATCAAACTAAGAGTCGTTAATAATGAGGACATACAACACTCCAAATTAGAATAGAATATAACTTATTACAAAAGATTACACATTTCTTTAAGTTACACAAGAAATTGCTCCAGCTTTTGGCCACCTAGAGAAGTAGTCCACCACCACAATGATGAACCATTTCAGACTAGTTGTTTGAGGAAAAGGACCAAGCATATACATTCCACATTTGGAAAATGACCATGGGCTAGTTAAGGTTTGCAAATAATTGCTAGGTCAATGTCATGGTTTACACCTCAACTTTACACCTCTTTGCAATTATACTCTCGAAATTTTAAATTATCAATTTGTAACCAAGTTAGATGTTTAGTTGCTACCATTTATACCTCTTCTCTTTCTGTTAATTGTTATTATATCTATCATCATGGACAACTAATCACGGTGTGGCACATGTAATGTTTTATTGTGTATTATATTTTGATGCTGAGTAATATTGCTATATAATCAAATAATCCACACCATCGATACAAAGCAGAATGAGATGAGGAATAAACAACAGTAGCTAAACATCTAATTAGGTATACAAATTGACAATTTAAAACTTTAGGTATATAAATGTAAAAAGGCATAAAATTGAGGTATAGACCATGATATTGTCCCAATAATTGCTTGGGGAATGGACTAAAGGGGTCTGTTTCTAGCATTATGGGCACCTTCGAATGATGTTCACTACATCGTGCTTCATCATCGACCAACCATATCCCAATTGAAGTGCTCTAACATGGAGGATCTTACTTTTGACATAATTACTACATTCTTTAGCATGCAAGTTCCCTTTTAGTTCCCATCCCTACTTTAGGCGGAGGTAGGGAAGGTATGGCAAGTTGTGTTCGCATTGGTAAAGAGCATCATGCATAAGGGTGAAATTGGCAATTTGGTACATTAACCTTCTCAACCTTTTTTTTCTTTTTTTTGGTTATATGAGACAGTATTGTCCCCTAGGTAATCTAAGATAGGATCCATCCAGCAAGGCTCACCTCAAGTGGCACTAACTTCAAGTGTTTTGTGCTACTCTCCATCAATAGTTCATTGTAAGAGGTACTCTACAAATATTTTTTCTTCTTTTTAATTGTGCGCTAGAAGACTAATCACTACAAATCTAGAGAACAGGTCTGCTTTAAAATTTTCCACCATTAGGAATTAAGATGGGAACTCCAAAGCCAAAGCTCAAGTGACGTCTAAACACTGAAGCATTGCATCCCTCTTTGCTTCATACCCTCCCTTTACCTACTAAATAACTAGCTATAAATTAAAAAAAAAATCTTTAAGTTGTCTATTTTGCTTCATTAATGCTGGCATTATAGCTAAATTTGAAGGAAAAGCATATCTTCATATTGTATGGTCCTTGTAGGACCAGATCATCTCTATATCCTTCTTGGTTTGATGAACCATCTGTGTAAAGAGTCCACAAAGGTTTTTCATCCCTTATGGGCACTTCAGGAGGTCTAGTATATTTAACCTCCAAATCAATGAGGACATGCACCTTGATGACATCTCTAGCTTTATATTGCACTCTAAGCATAAAGTTCCAAGGCATATTTCATTATCAGCTATAAACGTCTGGTTATAGGCAGATGTTGTTGAGATGATTACTACTAGACCAAACTTCTCTAACTTAGAATATCTTTCTTTTGGCTTTTGTAAGAGGTAACTCGCTATGAACCCCTAGATTTTACAATGATTCTTAAGTCTAAACCCTAGAACCAGAAGTCAACATGAAACACTAAGTCAACAAAAAAAAAAAAAAAAAACCTATGCTAAAACCCTAGAGTTTAGATCCAGCAATCCTATGCTCTTAAACCCTAGACAACGAAATTGAGCTAATGGCTTATAGTAGTTCGTATTAATATAGGAAAGTATAAAAATATCATATTCGCCAATATCTAATGTCTTTCGAATCCGAACGGGATTAGTTTTCGAAAACCGTACCCCAGTGCACCAAACGATAAAAATATTCTGTTAATATTGTTAGACATGTAATGATATAAGAAATCCAAAAATATCAGTTTTGTAATTTTTCGATAACTAAAAATTATAGATATCGCAATTATACGAGTATTTTCTTTACTATCGGTAACTTATTAGTCTTGTTTATTATTCATTATCCTATGTTACTATTCATCTATCTCTACTTTTTCTTATTACCTATACACCTATTTTCTTTTTTTTTTTTAATTTTTCAATACATCTCTAATCAAATCATATCTTATATATTACTTACTTTTCTTTACAAAATACAAATAAAATCAATTCGCGCCCCCCCACCCCCCAAAATCATCATGGCCGGTGCTACACTCTCTCTCTTCATCCCTATTATTTTTCTTTTTCAATTTATTTTATTATATAAAAATTCCCTCCATCTTCAACTATAAATACCCCATCTCCCTCCACTTCTTTCACACCTTCATTACACATAACAAAACTCTCTCAAATTCACTCCACAAATCCACTCTCTACAAATCCTCTCTATCAAAACTTTCTATAACAAAACTATCCCAAAATCCTTCTCTATATAAGCCAATACAACCCACATAATACCACACTAATCTACCATCTTCCTTCAACACAAAAAACACTTATAAGTAAAACTTCCAACCATTTATTTTACCTATGTCATGTAATTTAGCATGACTATGGTGTTATTTCTTAAAACTCATATGAGTTGTAGAAGCAACAACATGTTCATATTTTGTTATTGTGATCATATATGTTGTTATTAATGTTATTATTGTTGATTGTTATGCTTCTAATCTAACCATATATATATATATATATATTATTAAGTATATGTATATCTATATATTTTTAGAGCCTAATGCTCACTAACATTCTCTAACTTGCTTTTCTTATTATTGCTTTTCTTTTTTTTCTTTTCTTTTTCTTTGGGATTAGTATATTCTTAGTATCGAGTTGCTTTGATGAAACTAAGGCTCCCAACACTTGATCAGGTTACCTTGATGAAGTTAAGGTTCGCGATTACTATCTTGCTTATTATTTGCTTCTTATATCTTTCATATATTTTTATCATTTTCATATTACAAACTCATGTACATGCATAATCATAAATGATATTGTCTCAACAAAAAAATTTAAGAGGAATTTTTCCTTAATAAAAGAAAATGAAACTAAACTTTCTTAATATATGTTCTTGTCACCAAATCAAGATTTTTCTATTAAACAGGCAGAAAAGTTATTTTTCCAACTTCTTTTTAAAACTCACCAAGATTTTTCTTAAATGGCTATAAAGATTATTTTCTCAAAAAAGTTAGCCAACAAAAAATACATTTTCTCTTACTATGATAGGACACATAAAGTTTATTAAAACTTAGTAATAACAATTCTTTGATAAGTAACATTTTTTCAAAAAGCTTACTCATAGAATTTTTACCAACTCCTTAATAAAAAGCTTAAGATTGGAATCTTTTCAACTTCATAATAAAAACTAAGAAGTAAATTAGTTTTCAAAGTTAAGATAAAATCAACTCACTAAATTATAAACTCACTTAGAAAAATAAATATTGTTGAGGTTTTAAATGATATACCTGTTTTCAAAAAAATAAAAAGAATAAAAACTTGATAAATTTCAAAGACAATAAATATTATCAACAACTTAAGAAAATAATGAAACATGAATTTCCTTCCAAGAAAAGTTGGTAAAAGACTTAGACCAAGTTTTAAAAATTAAATTTTCTAAAGCAGATAGGAAATGAAAATATAACGGGAAATAGATTTGTTTATCAACACCATTTTCTTTTAAAAGGAGAAATCTATACAACTCAAATTTTTATAGGTTATCAACTATTTAATAACAATTTTTAGAGAATTCATTTCTTATCACTAGAAGTAAAAATTTTTTAGAAAATCAAAGTTAAGGAAAATTAATTTATTCTAGGAAAAAAATTGGAAAACAAAACGAGAATATACTCGTTTATAATAACCCAAGAGTTTATAATAGTTCTTCCAAAACATTTAGAAAAGAAATTATTAAAATTCAAGTTTTCAACACTAATGAGATAAATTGCTTTACAAAAAATAATCGTTGAGATAACACCATTAAATTTTGCATGCCATATGAGTCTATATATATGTATTCAAAGGATTTTTAATCATATAAATATCTATAGTTTTTACTAAAGGATTTTGGAATCAAGAAAAGTTTGAAAATGATGTTTTAAGTGCTAGGAATTTCGTGGAGATTTTGTACCAACCCTTTTCATGACCCAGAAGAATTTTTATGAAAAAAATAACCTCAGAAATAAATAAATCTTTTCGAGTAGATAGAAAACGATATATTATATGCGAAATTCCGATTTAAAATGAGCAAATTATGGCCATTTTAAGTTGGAATTTCCCTCTATGCGAATTTTGACGAACTTAGAAAAATAGAATTATAAGTTTAAGTAGAACTACCAATAAATACTCTTTTTTGATATTTCTCTTGTTTAGGTTGCGTGGAGATCGAGTACTTGAGTCCTAAAGATTTCTTTTGACTAGAAGTATCTGCGCAAATGGTCGAGTAAGTTCGTTTCCTCCATTTATGCACTTATGATTTTACTTGTAAAATTAGTGGTATTAGAATTATGAAAAGATAAAATAGAGAGATGCATGTGCTTTACATACTTGGTTGAAATTACAAGTATATCGAGATGAGAATTGTTCATAATAAATGTTTGATCTAGAATAAGGATGATTGTCTATAAATTCTATGATCACTCGTAAAATATTTAATCATTCCATGAGTACTTAATTAAACTGAATTCATGCATATCATTGAGTGAGTTCATTGCATTTATTACTATACCTTTGGTAGGACAAAGGCTTAGTAAGGAGATTCATAGAGTCTGTAAATTCTATAAAGCGGCGAAGGGTCATATGAAATTAAATGGCGTTGAGAAAACATCTGATAAAAAAATATCTGGCAGCTATATAGTGGCTCGAAAATAAACTACAAATAAGTTGAATTATATTTATGATAGCGGCCTATACGGTCTAGAACACCTAACCCCGAATGGAGGATTAAATCCATTCAATATATGATTCCCGAAAAATCATATGTATTGTTTGCTCACGTTCTTATGCATCTCATATGGTTGCTTTAATAAACTTGTTTTGAAAATTGAATATGGAGTGTTTAATTGTGGAAATAAATCTTATTAAGAATGTAACTTATACCCTTTTAGATATCTTTTATAGTTCTCGTACCTTTGGTTAAAACCAAGAGGCTATTTTACCCATGTAATGCTTTCGAGCCGAGATTTTATAGATAAAAGTGCAAGTTAGAAGTAGATATGGGATTCCAAGAGAAGCTTCAAAAGTGTAATCGTACAAGGTAGACTCTTTATTAGACTCAGTTATCTTTGATAAGGGAATGCCCCTTAATGATATAAAGACTCTGCACAAGTTTTTATGAACCTTGTTTATATTATTATGATTTACTTTCTTAATTGTTATTGTGCATAATTGCTTAAACGGCATGATCCAAAGTTTGGTCTACTATGATCGTGAAAGTACGTCTTACACTCGATATCGAGATTTTTGGGATGACTAAGGTTATCATACTTAAGTTTAAGTATTGAGTGTGGTAGGCTATCGCGTTTATGATACCCTTTGGAGTATGACACTCACATAGTAAATATGTTTGTGCTCTATACCATTCGCTCGAACGAGAATTGAGGAGAGGGCCCCACTACTGATGGCCAAGTATAAGAACAACTCTTCTCTTAGGGCCAGTTTTGTTAAAATTGCCGAGATGGTGAGCCAACTTCTTAAATTCCACAAAGTTAGCTTCACACTAGTCTTACCAATGAAAATCTATGGGATTCTTCAAAATATTGAAGAATTCAATGCACCATTCGACGCTTTTAGGTATAAATCTCCCTAGTATTGTTAACCTTCCAATGAGTCTTTGCATGTCTTGAACGGATTTTAGGGACCAGATATCAAGAACACCCTGAATCTTTTCGAGATTTGCTTCAATCTACATTGCATAATTATGTAACCTAAAAACGTTTCGAACGATGCTCTAAAAACACATTTCTATGGATTGAGTTTCATTCGGTATTGTCTAAGGCAACTGAATTTCTATTCTAAGTCACCAAGGTGACCATTGGATGAAAACACATTTCTACGGATTGAGTTTCATTCGGTATTGTCTAAGGCAACTGAATTTCTATTCTAAGTCACCAAGGTGACCATTGGACTCTTTGCTTTTGATAATCATGTCATCAACATAGAAGAGAAATTCACCTTGGTGAATGGAATGACTTTGTAATAGTAGGTGCCAAAGTCAGTTCGAATGATGTGTGGCCCTGAAATGTCTATTCCATCATAATCTAGTTATACCCTAGGAAGCATCCATGAAGCACAGCAATGGGTGGTTTGATGTTGAGTCTACTAGTTGATCAATGCACAAGAGGGGAAAACAATCCTTTGGGAAGGCTTTATTGATCATGGTATAGTCAACACACATGCACCACTTTTCATTAGCTTTTTAAACTATTATTATGTTGGTTAATCAAGTGGGGTACTTCTCTTCTTGTGTGAACCTAGCCTATAGTAATTTTTGAACTACCTCTTCTATAGCAGTATCTCTTGTAGTAGTAAAGTGCATCTCTTTTGTCGTACTAGTTTCATCTTTGGATTAATGTTGAGCTTGTGAGTAATTACTAATGGGTCTATTCCCCACATGTTAACAAAGGACTAAGCAAACACATCACGGTTAGACTACGCAAATGCATCACGGTTGGGTAGAAGGAAACTTGTTAGCTTAGACTTCAGTTTGGGTGATAGTAATGAACCTATCCAAGTGGTTTGCATGACATCATCACCGAGTTTAATTTCCTCTATAGGTTTAGTCAATTCACCATGCCGTTTTACTAGCTCTCTAACCTTTTTCACTTGGTTGTTTAGGGGAAGCGTTATGATATATCTCATCTCTAGGTAGTTCTTGATCCCTTTTACAAATGCTAACCCTTGTGGGTATAAGAAATTTAGCCTTTAAGTTGGTAGACGAATGGACCATATGGAACATAAACAAACTAGATTGGCCTAATATCATATTATATTGTACAATGACCAACCATCCACGATTAGAAACTCAACATCATACTAAGCTTGATACTTACCATCATCAAGTCTCATGAGGAAGGTAATGATCCCTTAAACTTTGATTAGTTGGTTGTTGAATCCAAAGATCTCACATTTGTATAGTTTTAATTTCTTTTAATATGTTCATCATGCAGTTGGTCAAAAGCACGATAAAAAATAATATCTACACTACTTTCAGTATCCACTAAGACCTTCATCACATTGAATCCTACCACTCGAGCTTTGATCACAAGGGCATCGTAATGGGGTATTGTGATATCCTTAAGATCTTTATTGTTAAATGTATGAGAAAGATATAATTTTTCCCTTTCAACGATGAGCATTACTTGTTTGCTTTTATCACTCTTAGAATCATTAGAGAAAGTGGACTTATGAGGACTTCACAACATGGTGTTAACTACATCTCAAGTGTCATCTTCCATGGTTTGGTCGGTCTTATTGTTTCATCCTGATTGCGATATGACCTCCTCCGCTAAGTCGATCTTCCAACTCTATTGGAAGGGTTGACTACATATTGTCTTAAATATCCTCTCTTTTATCGCTTCATATATCGTACCCTTCAATTTGATATAGTCATTGGTATTATCACCTACATCTTGATGCTAGTTATAGTATATGCTCTCGTCTCGATAACTAGGATTCTCTTTTAGTCTATTAGCTTCAAGTAACATTCTTGAATATCTTTTATCTAAGAAGATCTCTTCCTACGTTCAGTTGAGTGGAACGAAATTGGAATCATAAAATCTTCTCTTCCCTTGATATTTTCCATTTCGTGTTGAAGATCCTTCTCGGTCTTTGGAGGGCCCAAGCAGTCCTTGACAGATCCTTTATCCTTTTTGTGTTTTTGATGATTTCAGATTGACTTCTCAATGTCAATTTAGGTGAGAATAAAATGCTCTCATCAAATGTATTTCCTAGCTTGCTATTATAACTTTTCCAAAGTCTTTGGCTTGTTCTTAATGAAAGAATGAAAAAGGCTCTCGTTTTGGAAACTCCTTTGATTGTCACATGGATTGTAGTGCACAAGTCCAAACCATTGACTTTCGTTACAACTTAATTGAAACGAGTCACATAATCTCTCATGAACTCATTCTTCTTCTATTCGATTAGAAATAGAGATGAGGTATCTCTCTAGGAGGACAACTAACTATAAAATGGGTCTTGAAGACAGTCATCGGTTCTTCAAAGTTGGTGATAGACCAATGATACTAAATATGGGTTGCCTTCTCTAGTGTTCTTGGGAATAACTTATAAAAGATCACATCATTAAAGCTAAAGACCAACATTTGGTCTTTATATTGCTCTAAGTGTTCATTTGGGTCTATAGGCCCATCATACATCTTGAATATAGGAAATCTAATACCTACAGGGAAAGACTTCTCTATAAGAGACTGAGCTAAAGGGGGTGTGATCATCAGGTAAGATGTCTTTAGAGTTTAAGCACTCTTTTTGCTCTCTTTAATTTCAGATACCCCCTTTGAGAATCAAGTTCTCAAAACATTTTCCCTTATACATTGAGAGATTAACAGGAAATGTATCAGCAATGTGAGTTTAGGAAATAACGAGTGCCATCGAGGGGTTTTTAACCCTTAAAATACCTTAGGTGTGGGAGATCTCAAGATTAACTTGTATTCAAGAAAGTGCTCAAGCTTGAGTTAGGCCATTTGGGCATTGTGTCTCCAGCGGCAACTACATTGCAATTGCCTGAGAATGGGATGATTGGATTTCTTCACTACTCCCCTGATGGTAGAGGGTGTTGTCCCTTAATTATAGATCCCTAAAGTGTTGCTTTACTTGGAGATTTTGGTTTAGTAACTAATGTTTTGTTCGAAATTTTGATGTAACATATTTTCTAGGCTACTTAACTACTTTTGATCTTATGAATAAGATGCAGCCTAAGCATTGGGGCCTTCATGGGAATCTACGAGTCTTTAAGGATTGGAGGTAAAGTCAACGTTATTGTGAGGACGAGGGTACTATGCCACTTTCTTACCTTTGGACCATTGAGGTATCACGAATCAAATGCTTTGCTAATATAAAACAAAGTGTTTGAGAGCGAAGGTAAGAAAGGAAACTACTATAAGAGACATTCCTAAAGACAACAACAAATGTTGTTATTTTAATTTTGGTAGAGGGTGAAATAAGCGATGAGATTGGACTTTCGAGCTTGCACATCAAGTCTACAAAACAAAACACGATTAATGGAGTACCAAGGGATTGTTCAGTGCGGCCGCTAATGCTCAAGTCAGATTGCGTCCCAAATGTGTAAAGGTTAAATAGTATTAGAATTATTAGAGTAACATATTTATCTTAGGCAATATATAGAAGGGATTATTATAAGAGGCAAGCTCTCGGTGATTATGTGCATCGTATAATAATGGAGTAATAGGAAGTTGAGGGCGTTTATTATGAATGTGGAGACTAAACCACTAATCAACATTTAGCCATCTTCCTTGGTAAGCCAATGGCGGTTGAAAGAAGTGTGTCGAGTGGCCTTGGCTCGGTGTCTGCTAGACACATGATTTGATAAGTTGGTCTCTTAAGGTAGAGGAGTCAGTACTCTTCTAAGGTTCAGGTTAGTCGAAACAGGTAGGTCCTGGGCTCAATGGATAGATCCTAACTTGCAATGAGTTGAATTAGGTATGAGACACCTATGATTCATAATTGATCATCAATAATATCTTATTAGCAAGTTCAAGCTAGCATTGTGTATTAGAAAAGAGAGTGTCAATGATAGCTTTCATGTGACCATCAATCAATTAAAACTAGCATTAAAAGTAAATTCCTCTTCCCTTTAGAAATGGTTTCTTTCAAAGAACTAAGGAAGAGAATTGGCCCTACGCACTCAAAGAAGAAGGGGATCCACCTCTCTATTATATGACTTTGATTAAAGTTGTTAGGAAAAAGACAAATTGCAAAGAGCTTTCTTTTTATTATATTTGATACTAAAAAGGCTTTTGCTTGATGATGGCAGTTCAATTTGTATTGCTTCAACCTACTTAGATCTTTTCGTTCTAATGGCTTAAAAAATCAATTTTAGTAATTTTACTAACGTTAGAATATTCAATAACAAATAAATAAACCTAACTTTGAAAAATACTACTCGAACACAATCATTCTCTATTAATTAAAATCCAATATATTCTCACCACAATGCATACAAGCAAAAGCAATGCCAATGGATGGAAATTATCGAATCCTATTCTACAATTTTAAATATCCATTGAGAATCCACTCGATGTTAAATGTTCATTAGATTATAGGATTCGGTAGAGCAACTTCAATCGTTGAAACTTGAAAGGAAGTGGAGTCGCGTCAAGGACTCGCCACTCTATAGGGGACGTGGCAAACTCGTGAATTTGGCCAGGAAGGAGGTCACTCATAAAGAATCTCCACCTGCAGCGTTTACGTGGCATTATGTATCAGTTGTTGAACCAAAATCGACCGACTCAGCTCCTAGATTCCCTGGTTCAGGTCCACCAAAGTCCATCTATATTGCATCATCAAGCTCCGATTAAACACAATCATCTATTACGTTGGCAGTTTCCTATTAGCTATTTAATTTACTAATCCTAGTCCTCAAAACAATATTCTCTATTTCAAATGTTTTTACAAACTCCCATGTTCTGTTATGCTCTGTTCTCTTTTGTTGCTTTTTTTTACACTCTTTGTCCGCTTTGCTTCTACTCTTTCTCTTTCTTTCTATCATCAGGAGAACATTCATCTTTATCTGAAAACCCTAAAGGAGCTTGTATATATCTTGTCATTTATCGATAACTAGCATACCATTGAAAGAAATATAAACAATTCGTACAGCATTTTGATAGAGAGGGGGAAACAAAATGGGATCTGGATTTGGAAGTTTCATCCAAGTGGTGCTTAAAAATTTCGATGTTCTTGCCGGGTATGTGTTGCTTTTCGTTTTTACTCCATACCCATATGAGATACTTTAAGTGGATTGATCAAATTAGTGTAAAGAGTGGATCTTTTATGGATCGGGATGGAATTTACTTGATCACCTTTTGATTTGAGTGATGGAAGTAATGAATTTGAGCTGTTGATCCGTTAGTTTTTGTTGGAATTGGTCTTGAAGTAGCTCATTTTATATGTTCTTATTACCAATTGTAGTTGCAATTGCTTGTGTAATTACATCAAGTTACTGTCTGCAGTTGAAATTTACTGTTTGTTCAATTAAAAAAAAATGATAATCTTTGGGCATTGGTTGGGTGTCCATTAACGGGACTTATTTTGTATCTGTAAATGTGGTTTATATAGGTGACTTACATGCGTCTTTGCTTCAATTTCAGGCCTATTATCAGTCTTGTGTATCCTCTGTAAGTATTGAATGTTGATTTGTAGTTTGAAAGTATAATCTCATGAAACTTTTCACTAAGCAGTTTTTTTAAGTTATAAATAGAATTTTTTGGGTGTTTTGTTGAACAGGTATGCATCAGTAAGAGCAATTGAGACTAAATCTCCTGTTGATGATAAGCAGTGGTTGACTTATTGGGTTCTCTATTCAATGATCACACTCTTTGAGCTCACTTTCTTCAAAGTCCTTGAATGGTATATGTGTTTCTTTTGTTTGTAAAATAGAACGAGTTTATGTTCTCTTCCTTGTAGTTATGGAAGTGGGGTAATCTACTTAATTCATCAATTAAAATCATTTCGAGTCCTAAAAATTCATTAGGTAATTGTCAGAAGTTATGTTTCATTGTTACATTTAAGCTTCATATTTCTTTATATGATCTCATAGGCTATGCAATTACCTTAATAACCGTGGATATGTGGAATTTCGCTACTTTGCACAGTTCTGTCGTCGAGACAATAGAAGCATTATCTTCTGAGTAATGCTAGGAGTGTATTCCTGTATTTGACCTATTTCTATCTTTACAGGCCTGAAAATTGAGAACTGTAGAAGTTGTTCTTGGAGTGTAATTTGGTATATCGTTGCACTTGTGTGAAGTAGTACAAAGTTGCTCAAGTGTTCTGCACTCCTTCAGCTGTAAATTGATGGTCTCAAACTAATTTAACAAGTATTTAAACGGTCCTTGGTGATCCATATATTTTCTATAGCTTATTTGGAATATTCATATTTTCATTCTTGATAGTTTAGAGGAAGCATACAGAAACTGTAATTGTCTGTAGGCATGTGATATCTTGGCAAAAAAAAAAGAGAGATCAATTTTTTAGGGAAATGCCTTATCTCAGCATATGTTTGTTAACCAGCCTATAATTTGACCTTCCACTCAAGATTTTCGGTGTTTCCTTACTTTATAAAGCAATACTTGTAATTACAACATTAGGGGCCCATTCTTTGTTCCTTAATTTGGTGGGTGCTAGCATTTATACTAAAGCTTCCTCGGTATGTGAAGACTTCATCTGTTTACTGCAATCTGCTGACATACTTTTTCAAGCAAAAATATCTCATCATTTCCTTCCACATCTTAATGCAATCACATGACATTTCAGACTCGGGTCATTAGCTTTTTTCTGGTGTTAAAAATATTGTATTAATACTTCACTTAGTAGTGGTTGCTGCTTTGTTGTGCCAGTTATTCATATCTTTACTTCCAAATGAACATACTATGTGCCTTGGAGGATATATTTACTCATCCATCTTTCTATTTCTCCTATGCCTTCTCCTTACAATGACAGCTATTTGTTTATTTTTGTGTTAGGATCCCTATCTGGCCATATGCAAAGCTGATTTTAACATGCTGGTTAGTCATACCATACTTCAGTGGTGCTACCTACGTATATGAACATTTTTTGAGGCCCATGTTTCTCAATCCCCAAAGTATCAATATCTGGTATGTTCCAAGGAAGAAGGATGTTTTCAGTAAGCCAGATGATATTCTCACTGCCGCTCAGAAGTACATTGAAGAGCATGGGACAGAAGAATTCGAGAATCTCGTTCACAGGGTAAGACTTGTGAAATAAGGAGAGGCTTTGCTGACATTTAAGAAAAGGATACATGCTTCGTGCTTAATATGTAGTCATGTGACCATTGTAGCATTCACAATTTTCTTGTTTTGTGCAGGCTGATAGGTCAAGAGGAAACAGTGGTTACACCATCTTTGATGATGACTACCGATACTGAGTCATTTTAGTTACTCTGAAACACCATCGACAAAAACCAACCTAGTACCCTGTTTTGATGCTTCTGTTCTTGCATAGCTTTATTGTGTCTCTCTTCCTCTGGGGTGTTTGTCTACTGGAAAACGTAAATACATGCCATGACGGTTTGGTAAATAGATAGTGGCAGGAGCCCTTGTGGTCTACGAACTGTCATAATGTACCTTGTAATTAGAGTCTGAGCTTGCTTATTTTCACATCATTTAGTTCATATCCTAGTTTCTCAACTTCTCCTTATAATTTGTACTCGGGATCTATGCAGACTTGCGGATTCTGTGTGCAACTAAATCTTACAGGCACTTTCAACAGGAAAGTGAAGTTCCATTCAGAAGTGGATTTGCAGTTAACATGGACTTGGAGTTGTGAAATAGTTCCACCGTTATTCAAGCTTAAGTTTCATAAGTGTAGTCAGGTCTTAGCTTACAATGTAAATAGACTCAGATAATGGCTTAAGCTTCATTGGAATCATGTCATGTTGTGAACTTTAAAAAATGGGTGGCACCAACAGGAAGCTTAAAAATCATCGCCATCTCTTAAAGGACGTTAGAGAAACCCTGTCATTGATGCTCTCTAAACAACAACCATACGCGCCTCTAGTTTCATCACATCTAAGATATTAAATCCAATACAGGTGAGGAAGGCATCCTCTTTATACAAGACCTTTCTTGATCAGAATTTAAGACTCATTTTCCTCATCTTCTCCGCCTGATCTGATAGTTTGAAGCATATACTCCTCAGCTTCATCAAGGGCTGATTCATTAGCATCAGCAGCATACAATATCTTCTTGACTGCTATTGCCATCTGCATAAACCCATATTAGTAAATACATTCTCTGTTCACAGCGAACTCTAGCTTTTGCTCATCTACCTATGCAAGCATTTATGCTGGGGGGAAAAAAAGGAAAACACTCTAACCAAGAGGGCGGACGTGAAAAATATAAGAGGGGTCTATGAAGATACTAGGCAAACAAATTTTCATTGAGATATTTAAAGCAGCTCTAAAGAGGGAGAAAGATCAAAGTGTCAAGAAAGAATGGAATCAAAACGAATTGTCACATAGCATCCATATGGTAAAAGGTACATTTCATGAGAAATGTGTAGAAGCTGTGCAGAAAACTCCACAACCATGCATTGAAATGCCAAAGATAGTTGCACGTAGCAGTTATAGGCATAATTGCATTAGATTATCTGAAAAACCATAGTGATACATGATAGAACAGAATACATGATGAAGATAAGGATCACAAAAACATGATCACATAAAACAAAAGGTTATCGATAACTTACGGGGATTTCCTCCAATGCGGAGTTCTGACATAGAATCTCTATATCTCTCAATTTCGCAAAGTAAAAATCACGTTCCTTCTCCAAAAGGTCCACAGAGAGCTTGAGTTGGGTAATCTGCATACGAGTATTAGACATCGAACAATGTAAATAACGCATGACAGAACAGATTGGTATCATTACACATTGCCTAGGTTAATGGCTCACTAGCTCCTATGTTACAATTGCAATCTCATGAGCAAGCACACTTGAATTCTGATATAGAGTTTTATTAGCCTTTCATTCTCAAAATATAAAGCTCAAAACCAAAGTAGATTTTACTATGAAGGTTGGTACCTCCTTTGATAAAGCTTCGATATCTTCCAATGAAGCTCCACTTTCTTGTTCAGAACCCTTCCCTTGTTTGGGCACTGCAAAGGAAACATGAGTCATGGAATTTTCTTTTTATATGGTGGATTGGTGAGGGGGAGAGTCAGGAGCTGATTTCAGTAAAAAAGGAGAAGATATAACAGGAAACCAACCAGAGGGTTTATGGACCACAGAGGCATCAGCTGAACCAGCATGGTTGTGCATGTAGTTTGTTTGCAGTGATTTTGAGTGCTTATGCAAACCCTTTGTACTCCGTTCTCTTCCACCTCTGCTTCTTCGCTCCACAGGATTATAGTTTCTGAATAAATCAAATATTAAGAGAAAAGTCTTAGTGAAAAATTTTAAATACACACGGAGGACATAAGAACAAAAGTGGCATACTCATTCATAATGCCTCCATTAATAGAATCACAGTAGCGTTTCAGCCACTGTAAAAACTCCAAATTGTCCAATGGTCGGCCTTTAACCAGCTTGTTGACTTCAATGTGCTGTCAATAAGGAAAACAATGATAATGAGTCATCACAACGGATTTGAATCAACAGAAACTTCATCAAGTACTATTGAGCTGAGTATGGCTTGTACATGAGCCATGTAAACAGTGTTTATTCAACCACTAGCACGAGGCAATACAACCTACCATTATCCTTATTATTTCCCATTATGCAGCAGCAACATCCTATATGACTTCTAAAACAGGAAATAACGATGACAGCAAGTCAAACAAAACCCAACTACTTCTTCGAGTCCGGATGGTATTCAAACACACTCAAGATTCAAGTCAAGCTCTCGCAGATAGAATAGAATTTATGCATGTACCATTCGACCCTATTAGAGTTAGGCATGACATCCTCCTCATATGATGATAGCGGTAGTAAATATGAAAATAACAACTAGGTCAGGTATAACATTTAACTTGAAACTTAGATGCAAAATTCAACCAGCATAAGTTCAACTGAATATGATATTTAAACATCAAAGTATCATTGTAAAATTAGAAACACTTGATGTTCAAATGGTGTCTTAATATTATCCCTGTAATATACCTAAAATACAAACAACAATCAAACATCATTCCCAACAAATTTATTAAACGATTTTAAAATTGAGTTTAGAAGAACATGAAGGAGAAATTTAGTATTTAACCAGGTAAATATCAGTACAACATGCAGGAAGCCTTTTAGTCAGTTGAGTTGCAAAAACATTATGGTTGGGATTGGTTTCTTATTGGCTTATATTGCAGAGAAAGACCTCGCCAATAACAAATGCTCAACCTTAAAATAGTGACTAGCTTTCTGCATAATCTGTCAACAACCATTTTGCTACTATTTAAGGGGAAGTAATTGCAATACAAAAGATGAAAATTGCCAAATAACACTAGCTTAGCTAAGTCCTCTCCGCATCTCAATATATTTCATTTCAACCTGGATATTTAGGATCGATTCATTTATTTCATATAAGGGAAAGAGGAGGAAACTTTTTTAAAGAAAAGCACTGTCCTGCTTTAATTTTTAGTGGGGCATAGCACCATATGTTGGTAAGAAAGAATACCTGTAAACTAAATGTGCTCATTACAGAAAATTTTTTGTCATTGCTTAAATTTATCAAAAATGGATTTGCTGGATAACACCAGGTAAAGTGCAGCAAAAGAAGTCCAAGGGTCTACTTTACATTCACTCTCTTTTGACACCAATAATGTTACCTGCGTTTGTAAGTTCAGATTGTATGTTTAATGGCACAAATCCACAAGCATAAAATCAGACAAACAACATCCATCATCTGTTTTACTGAATGGAATTTGAATCAAATTATATTCACATGAACAGCGAATTCTTAGTTTTCCAGCACAAGGAAAGAATTTGTATTTCAGAGACCAGTAGATGATTTTGGCATGTTATTGATAGTTTGATCATGGATTTCTTTCTGTATTTCTAGAATACTAACACGTGTCTTATTACTACAAACCCCATTAATAGTACAGAAAATAGGTCTG
Organism: Combretum micranthum; assembly: GCA_024138025.1. Classification (NCBI taxonomy): domain Eukaryota; kingdom Viridiplantae; phylum Streptophyta; class Magnoliopsida; order Myrtales; family Combretaceae; genus Combretum; species Combretum micranthum. The sequence goes on along the minus strand of JAMXBD010000038.1, from coordinate 256,435 downwards.
TCATCTTGATAGAGACGATTTTAATTCAATGAATATCCATCCCTAATATCTTGAGAACTATATATGTTGTACATATATACATATACATATATATGACAAGAGATAGAACCTACAGAGGCTAATTTCTTTATATACAACCAATAGCAAATTTAAATTACCTTGTCAATTTTCAATTTGTTGAATGCATCCTGCAGAACCTTATAATTCTGGATATATTCATATTCTGTTTTTGCATCAAAGTTGACCTGCGAGAACCACAAAGAAACAGTAGAGCTGCTTTAATAAATATTTGAAACAATCGCATGCAAATTTAGGTCATGCAGAAGGCAGTGTGACCAGTACCTTATGCATCGGAACAACTCCTGGATAAGTCATGTCAATCATTTGGCATTGAACAGCACCTGATGCAGCCTGTGTCATGGTGAACATAGTTAAATTAAGTGGTTCATTTAAGAAAATAAATGTGACAATGAGACACCAACTAATATTTGATCCATGAATAGCAGGCTTCAAACCTATGGCATACCATAACAAGCCATAGCAAAATTAATGAATTTATAGATAAGCAAAGGAACATGCGTGACTGCTTGGAACCCACATAGTTAATTTAGTTTCTCCAATAAAAATTAACTATGGAGAATGGTTCAACTTCCAGAATTTCAAGCCTATCCAAGATTGAAAATCCAGGATATGGAATTTCAACCACTGTAAATTCATCTGATAACCCATAATTTACAAGCTGCAAGTTATGCAATATCATGTACTCAAATATATTTAAGAATATATAAATTAATATCAATCATAAAAGTCTAGCTTGCATAAGCATTGAGATTTCGAGAAAGCAAGACTTGCATTGTTATTTCAAAATGACCAGAGCTTCATTGTTGTTTCTTCTATAAGTCACAAAGCAATCCGAGAACAGGAATGGTTTCCATTTCCAACCTTGTAGAATATGCACGCAAAGGGTCAGAAATGGGATATGCCATCTTGCTCTATCCAGATTGCTATCAGTTGGTAAGCATAACCTTCAATAAAGTGCAGGAAGAGGGTAGAGAGCCATATTGCAAAATAATTTCATTCCTTCATGTGATTTTAAGTAAGGCAAGCAGAATACGTTGTGTTTTTTCAACTTTAGAGCTGCTATGGCATTTCGTAATAAGTTACACGAAAATCTTATATCTTTTTTATTCCATCTATTTAAGAAAATGAGGCTATGGCTTATACTGAACATGTGGTATGGCAACTATAGAGTGCAAAAAAGTGGTCATCCTGGAGTTGTCATTATCAATCATGGTCATCCTTCACTATAAGAACATGGCAAATGCCTGATCACTAATGTTATTAGAGCATCCCCATTATTAGGATCCCATTTAGTGTCCTTAGGAACTACATCAACATCTTAAAGAACTCTTTTTCTCAAGGACCCACTTTATCTCTATGGTTTTCAAATAAAATTCCTTAATATTTATTTATATTAACTACCAAACCTATAATACAAAAATTACTCAAAACTAACACCAAGGGGAAGCTTAGTTCATATAAATTTATGGGATTGGACAGGACAAAAATTTCATGAGCTTTGACACTGGATAAAAAATCTTAAGAATATTGGATAAATTTGAAGAAAAATAGTATCATATAGAAGATAAGACAAACACTCTTTTCATTGGGCAACTCAAATTCACAAGACAATTCAAACCTTTTATAACATTCTCGTGTTATACTTATGCATACCAAACAATGAACAGTACAAAAATCTTGATTTAATACCGTGCATATCAAACGTAATACAAATAAATTATGCTGTCCAATATTTTTATTACAGTAATATATTTTTTTTAACTCCCTAATAGTTAAAAATAAAAAAGGAAAAAAAATTTAAAAAAAAAATCACTTTCAGGGTTCCTAAAGACTTTGTTCCAATAGATAAGGACCTTTACATGGGGTCCTTCAGTCTTAAATCTTGTACCAAGGACATCCCAATAAGGATTGCCTTATGTAAAACTGTTGAGAATATGTTGGCAGCAATTATCTAGACTGACCATGTCCCTCTCCTTTTAGCGACAATACTATTACCTTCAGCACATGACTCTGTGTGAAGTGTAAACATACCTCCCTCCACACAGCCTTAGCATTATATGGTATCAAACCAACCAAAACTTCTATCCAACTAGCCTTGTCATATTGCATCCACCGTCACTCAAATTTCAAATTAACCAACGCCACTGGCGGCTGCTGCTCTCACAATATTCAACACTCAAAAAAATGAAACAACATTTCTCTAACTGTAAATACTGGGAAAAACTAAAAAACAATGCAATTTTTCTTTTTAGTTTTTCCAACTATTAACATTAACAAGTTAGTTGCATCTCACCATTGTGATTTTTCAATACTAAATTACCACAAACAATTCCTATAATGCAAACACAGAACAACATTTTCTGCAAAACAAACACTACCTCATAAAAATTCAAACTTTCAACTTGAAAGAACCAGCAAGAAGTGATCCTCAAAAACCCAGAAAACTAATTCGCAGCACAAACCTTAATCAACAAATACACACCCCAAACACAACAAACTTGCGCATATTACAAAAATTCCACTTGAAAAACATACATACATATATATGCATTGTTAAGTGAAAATTTACCTCTTCAACACGAGAAAGATTGAGCTGAAGCCTGTTGTTAATCCAAGTCAAGATTTCATTTCTTCCCACAAAATAACCACTGTCCATCATTCCTATATTTGAAGCCATTTCTAATATTTTCCTTAAAATGGTCGAAAAACAAAACGTTTTCCCCGCTGAAACAGGCTATGTTTCAATGACTCAAAAGGGTTTTCCTTTTTTGGTTCAATGTGTCGAGGATCAAAATGGGTCTGAGTTTTATTCTTGCTGGCCTTCACAAAAAGGTACAAACTTGAATGGAGAGAGGGAGGGAGGGAGGGAGGGGGGGAGAGAGAGAGAGAGAGAGAGCGTTATTGATTGTTATTATTATGGCGGAATATGAGAGGTTTAAATGCTTTTAATCTTGGGGCCATTAATAACAGAAAAACTAAAAAGATAAAATAAATTAACACAAAATTTTAACAAAAAAGGAAAAGAAAATACCCTAAAATTGGGGAACTAAATGGAATTTTGATGAATGTTTTGGCTAAAAAAGAAATACTCAATGATGAATGGTGAGAGAGAGAGAATGAAAAATCATGTAAAACAAAAAGGAACAAAAAGGACAGTATAGCTGGCCAGCTAACACACGCCGGCCCCTAATAACAAGGAATTTTTTTTGTAAGGGAAATGATTAATATATTCATACAAATAATATCATACTTAAAAAAAAATAAGTATATAAAACTAAAATTGTTACAAATACTTTATATCCTAATAGCGTCTTTTTCGATCTCTCAAGTGAGAGTATAGATTCGATTTTCCTATCCTATTGTAATTAAAAAAAATTAAAATTATTAAAAGGAAAAATATGGAATGTTTTTTGAAATAATGGGTATATTAAGCATTTGGGAGTTGTGGAATCAATAAAGTGTTATAGGGTAAGTAATATCTTATATTATACTAAAAAATATTGAAATATGGCTGTATACAAATAAAATACTATTATTTCATTCCTTAGGTCAAAATCAATATAAGGTTGAATGGTAATTAAGTTTAACATAAGAACAAAACTCATGAATGCATTTCATCTATAATATTATATCCTATTATATATCAATTTAACTTATTATATTATGTCATAACTATATTTTATCCTACCAAAATATTTAGAGTATAAATACATACTTAAATCTTTTATTTCTTCTTTTTTTATGGGTAATGATTTATATATATTATATAGTCGAGATAGTTAAAATCCAAAAAAAAAAAAAATAAATAGGTGAATAGGTCATAAAACAACCAAATAATTGGTTGAATGAAGTTTTAAATTTGTGTTATTTCTAACAACCTTCATACTAATTAAGCTATAAACCTAAAAAACCTTAATAAATACAATAACTTGTAAATTATATATTGAATATTTTAATAATTCGATTATAATTTACTATAAATTTTAGTAGTTATATAATTAATGAGACCGATCATGTAAGAAAAATAAGACAAAACTATTTTTCTAATAATTTTTAACTTTTTAGAAACAAGTTCAAAAATTCCATTAGGGGGTCCAAGGGTTATTTACATCCCACGTCTTTAGCTAAATTAGCTGCCAATTGGTTACTCTTTGATCTTCCTAGTAAGAATGTTTAATGTCAAGTTCCTATTCTCTAGCTGGCATTCAGTGTTAATAGTATAAATAGTTAAAATAGCAGCATTCGTATGCAATGGTAAGAGAATTTTCTTTTTATAAAATTATTTGATTCACCAGTTAGAATATTGGAGAGAGCAATTGGTTAATGCGAGTATTGATATTATTCTAAATGGGAATTACACAGTGTTTAAAATGAGTAAAACCTATGGAAAGGTGGATGTTTGGTTATGTTAAAAAGGAGTGAAAAACATGTTTATAATTTTTAACAAAAAAATTATAAAAATATAAATTACAAAATTATCATCACTATATCATATAAAGAAAATGCGATACAAGAATTAACACAAGTATTGCATCTTTATCATGCAATATAACGATGTACTCTAGCAAACTTTTGAAAATAGTTGTATTTCTTGACTAATATGCGATACACAAAAAAATCCTAATATGTAATATAACGATGGTAATTATATATAATTATTTTTATCTAAGTTGTATTTATGTAATTTTTTTAAATGATGATTAAATATAAAATAATCTATTTTAGAGAAAGTACAAAGTGGCTGAAGATAGTGAAAATGTTTCCATCTCCTGGAAAAAATAAAAAATTTCTCTTAAAATTTAGAAAGAGAATTTGGTAGAAAAGAGTGGAAATATGGTAAAATTACAAAGATACTCTTAAGAATGAAAGAAGACATAAATATTAAAGGACAATTTGGTCATATTACTCTCCTATTTTCATCATTTTCCACCATTTTTCATATTTAATATCCAAATATAAGTAACACTTTAATTTCTTTTCCACCCTTGCCCTCTTCACAACTTTATACAGTGTATGTATAATCGTAAGTTGAGATATAAAAGAAGGTACTGCCAAGTGGGAGTGCTACAAGTTTGGCAGTGGGGTTGTCCTTTTCCATAAAACTATGGTGGTTCGTACTTTAGTTTCCTCCCCTTTATTGGGCACAACATATCGAACTCGCTCACGAAACTCTCCGTCATTCTCAAAGTGGAGTTTCAATAAAAAAAAAGCTTTTTTTTTTTAGTGATGATTACACTATGATCCTTTATGTCATTACATGATAGAGTAAGAGAATCTCGGCCTAAAATCAATAAGATAAGCTTTCTTAGTCCCACCATTATTAGCTGCATCTTGTCTCATTTGTTAATGCTAGTTTATAAAAGTGTTTTTTTTTTTTTTTTAATATTGAACATTGATTAGAATTATTTGAATAAGCCAAACCAATTTGTAATATCTTAACTATTAAAGTGAGAGAGCTTTTAACGTTCGTCGATAAGATTTTTCATTCAATAATTTAATCGTTAAAATAAATATAATAACTAAAATATTAACTACTTTAGTTATTGATATGATATGATTTGTTAAATAGTAATTAAACATATCCTAACAAAATTAGTGATAAAATTGGGATGAATGCTTGGTAAAAGAAGTGGCACCAATTCAAGTTTTTTCTTCTTTTTTATTCAATTTCAGTAGACTTTTTTATTCAATTTCAGTAGACATGGATCCTTGTAGAGAAGTTAAAATTCAATTTTCCCAAGCTTAGAGAAATGGAACATCTACAAAATCCTTGGCATTATGTACGATGATAGAAAAAAGTAATAAAGAAAAACACCTACCGCCTTCTTGAAATTTTAAGATATACCGTAGTTTTGGAAAAAAAAAATATTTAATACATAATAATTACCATCAAAACATTTATGAATATGAGCATTAAAAAGTCATTAATACCTAATTATCATATGCATATTACATACACGTATATTACGCATTAAGGTATTTCTCGAATTTTCGGCATACCCTTGTACATGTTTCTTGATAAATTTACAAAAATTAATGTTGTTTCAAGTTATTCTACTCCGTCGAGAAAATATTTATCTTTTCTTTTAATGTTGATTAGATATATTTTAAGTATTTTAAGAAAATATTAGTATACGAAGAAGAACTTTAAAAGTTATTTCTTTATATTTACTCCTAAGAATAATATATTTGCAAAGATAAACAGTAAAATAAATTAATACTATTCACATTCAAGAATTTACTTTAAAAAAAAAAAAAACTTTATACATGTCAATTTTTTAACGATAGATTCGTGTAATATATTTATCAACACAAATAGTATATCCCTATCAATAAATCGTTTTCTACCCCTGTCATATCCCAAATAAACATTTGATAAGATTTTTATTTTGGATGTTGATGATAGAAGAGAAGGATCCGCCAACAAATCATGTATGGAACTGAGATCTTATTCCTGCATTAAGTAGCTAGATTGGATTACCTTTCTCCATCCTTCTTTATTTATTTATTTTTGGGTAAAGTTATCCATCCTCTTTTTATTGTATAAAAAGTACCTCTCAACGATCAAAAGTAGCACTCTCAAAAAAGCTAATTTTGCATTATCATAAGAATGATAGTAATGCATTCCCTTCCATTGCCCTAGTTAAACCTAGTAACCAATTTTTATATACACAGTACACAGAGACACAACTACTTTACTTATAAAACTAATTGAATAATGATACTTTATAACATGATTATACATTTTTTTTTATTAATATTAAAATTGATCCACTCCGGCCATATTTTTTTAAACCTAGTCCACCACTGTCCATATTTTAAAAAAGATGTCGGATACGATTTCTAGGATGCATTAAGTGAAATTTCTAAAATATATTAATTGGAATATTTACACAAGATATTCTAGATGATTGTTGTAATCTTCAAGAAGATGTATTATGTTGGTTAAATTGAATTTACCTTCACCATTTATTGAGGAAAAGGGAGCCTATAAATGGACAAGACTCTTTCATTGACAGCCAAGCAAAAATAAAGAACTATACCAAGGTCCTCTAATTCCAAAAAGTATAACATTCCATTGCTCTTATAAATTATTTTTACTTCAACTGTTTTTCTACAATGCTATTAGAGTCACGTTTGGTCATCTATTGGGTGTAGCTCCATCAAATATTTTTAAACACACTCACACTTAACTTAAATCTTTTATTCTATTCCAAATCATACTATGTCCATAGAAAGGCTAATGAAAAAAAATGCTTGTTCCTATTTTTTTCAAGCCAAAATAATGATTATTAACCAATTAAAATGAAAACTTATTCTCAATCCCAAAAATTATGAGAAATAGTTAAAAATGGGGTTACTATGCCAAAAGATACTTCTACTCAAACCTCTACTCCGAAAGATAAATTGGAGGATGATAAAGCCAAAGATTTAAAGGCTCTATACTATATCCAAATAACAATGGCAAATCACATAATTCTTAGAATTTGTGTTGCCATATTTGTAAAGGAAATATTAAGCATTTGTGATAAGAATTAAGGGGAGTGCTAAGGTATGTATTGTTAAACTCCAAACTCTTAGAAAAGATTTTGGAAATATGAAAATGAAGAATTCTAAGACCAGGAGTGAATATTACACTAGACTATGCGAGCTAGTAAACTAATTAAATACTATGAATAGAAAATAATACTATGAATAGAAAATCACAAAAAAGAGGGTCATTGAAATATTAGCAATGAGTTTTCTGAAAGTACAACCCAATAGTCACCACTATAGAAGATATAAAAGATCTCACCATTTTAATAGTCACAAAATTGGTTGAATTGCTTAATGTTTTTGAAAAGGACAAAGTGGGTGAGAAGAAAATTCTCTTTAAAATGCTTTTCAATTTTAATGAAATATAAGTTCTCAAAAATCTAACTTCAAGAAAGGGGAGGGAATTCTAGAGATGTACTTAGTGACACAGAATCAATAGAAGGGAAAATATATGCCATGTCATATCTTTTAGAGAACTAACCATCTTGAGAAAAATTGGCACCTCCAAAGTAAGCCTTAATGTTGACACCATAAAAGATTCAATCATCTGGGGAAAGATTGCAGACTAAAAAAAAGCATCAAATTTATTGTATTAAAGAAGGTCCAAGTAGTGACTAACTATTGTACATTTGTAACTTCGTAATAGAGATTGGAGATGCTACATGTTACATTGATAGTGTTGCCAGCAATCACATGATGTACAACAAAAACACATTTTATAAATCTTGACAACTCCCGCAAAACCAATGTCAAACTTAGAGATAGTCATATTTTAAAGGTAAAAGGGAAAGAATCCATCACCATCTGCAATAAATAGGTACACATGTCATTAATGATGTCAGGTGTATTTTTTATATTTAGATGAATCTATTCAGTGTCATCCAAATGATGGAAAAGGATACACACAACACTTTGAACGAGATTCATGCATTATTTATGACAATCAAGATAAGTCTTTTATTATGTCTAAAGTAAAAATGAAGAAGCACAAATGCTTTATATCCAACTACAATACTTCAATGGTACTACCATGCAAACTCAACAGGATCAGTCTTGGCTTTAACGCAAAAGATGGGCCTTCTCAAATTTCAAGTCTTAAAAATGCTACATAAAAAAAAAAAAAAAGATTTTGCAAATTCTAAATTATTGAAGGTATTTGTGATGCTTGTTCATAAGGTAAACAATAGAGAAAACCATTTTCTTCAGGAAATCCTTATAAAGCTTAAGAAGCTTTATTACTTATTCATACGAATGTTAATAGTTCGATAAGGATGCCATCACTTCAATAGAAGAGATATTTTATCCTATTCGTAAATGGTTACACTTGAATGACTTAGATATAATTCATGAAATGAAGTTAGAGGTCTTCAATATTTCTAAGAAATTTAAAAATCTCATGGAGGATCAGAGTTGTAAAAGAATTAAATTTTTGAGAAGTGATTGCGGAAAGTAATACAACACTAAGGAATTTGACAAGTTTGTGAAGATGAAGGCATTGGGCATCAAACAACAACTAATTGTAAGAAATTGTGGCTCAACATGCAATCTTTCATATGAAGAATTGTAACTCTTCATAATGAGTGTCTTGACGGAAGACATCTCTTATTATTTCATGAAGAGGTATGGTCATCTTCGCACCCTTATATATATGTACAAGAGTCGGTATTAAATATAGTTCTCACTCTTGTCTTCATTTAAAAAATCCACCATAACAAATTAAGGGAAAGGAAGAGAAATTATTCCTTTGATGCAATAAGTTTGGATTGGAGGCATAAGGTGTCTCTTAAGGAAACAAGTGATTTTTATTCTTCAAGATTCAAAATAATATCACGACTATGGAGAAAGGTACGTTGATCCATCTAATTACATATATGAAAATCATGTAGTTCAAAGATTACGGGATTGAATTTATAAAATATTGAATCATGAAATTATGAAATAATTTTACATGTGGTATCAGAGCATGGTTTAAGAACTCACGATTTTTCTATCAAAATCTATAATTCATCTGCAAGATAGATAATATAAAATGCCATCACATGGATTCCATTTGTTTTCTTTAGTGTCAATCGTATTGGCTTCCTTCTAATGAAATTCAGATTTTGTACCATATTAATGATGTGGAATTCATTTTTTAACTTGTGTGAGAGTTCCATATATGAGGGAGGCCTTTCTACTACCAATTGCTTTTTACTTCTTTATTCGGTAATCGCAATTATCATAAAACAAGATTTAAAATTGGATAGTCAACTTTGATTATGTGTGTAAGTTAATAATTTTATGAATAAAGAGAAGTGACGGAGAATAACTAGTATTGTCACAAATCCATAAAATTGTATGATTTTTTTTTTTCTTGTTCTGCCAATTTTATGTTAATTCAGTGTATGATGAGAAGTGACAGACTGTACATAATGTGAGATAAAACGAATGGTTGTCTGAATGAAAGGGTTCTATCTTAATTTTGCATAGAATAGTAACCGACATTGATGTTGTTATGATCAAGGCAAATGAAACATTGGAATCAAGATATTATATCCATGAGAATTGTTTTCCAGGGAACGATTCTATATACACGTTAAGTTTTTTGTAATAAAAGTGGGTCATGATATTTTCTTAAGGGATTATAGTCTTCTTCGCTTTCCCTTTTCAAAATTAGCGTGATTGAAACATCACAATGGTTCATTTATATTTGAATTGAAATGCCAACATGTTGGTTTTGTCAATTACATTATTAAGTATTTTCTGACATGAAATATTGTTGCATTAACGCTTATTTTAAAATATTGTTTCATGTAAAATAATCAAAATTGTCAAACCAATTTTATGGATATTTTATTTTATATGAATGTGTATATATGAAATTTATATGATAGATGATTTATTAGTTATCAAAGTAGCCAAATAATCCAATTAGTAAATTTCATGGCATTATTAAAATCTAAATTTTACCCATTAATTTATTTGCAAATGATATAATGGATTATATTTGGGTAAATGAAAAGTTTGTATTATAAGACATTATAAATCAACCAAAGATGATTGTTTTTCTTATAATATATAATGTAAGTGTCTTTGATAATGTTTCATTTGATTTATTTGTATATCTAAAGATATCAAATATATCAAATTGTATGGATACTTGTTTGTTATTATTAATATATATATATATATATATTCTAGTATCACCCAAATGTGAACTTTGATATATATAATTATGTTATTACATGAGTTGATTGAATTTGAATTTGTATGATTGTTCGAAGCATTAATGTATATTGTTTCTTTAATTATTGCAGTATATGTTCTTGTTTCTCTGCATTGTCATGCTTCATCTATTTTGATATTCAATGGATTGAATTTCTCAGATTGGTATGAACAGGTCCAATTTCACTTAGGTGTTTTGAATCTTGACTTATCTCTTCAAATTGAGACACCCACTACTATTACTGATGAAAGTAGTGATGAGGAAAAATGTCTCCATAAACTTTGGAAGAGGTCGAACAGATCAAGCTTGATGTTTATGAGAATGATAGTAGCAAACAACATTAAAGCTACTCTTCCCTAAATTGATAATGCTAAGGAATTTATTAAATTTGTGGAAGAGCGTTCTCAAACTGCCGACAAGTCTCTTGTTAGTACATTGATGGGTACTTTGACCAACATGAAGTTTGATGGGTCTCGTATTATGCATAAGCATGTCGTTGAAATGACAAATATAGCGGCAAAATTAAGGACTTTAGGAATGACTGTGGATGAGTTCTTTTTGGTACAATTCATTTTGAACTCCTTGCCTCTTGAAACAATATGGGCCTTTTCAAATGAATTATAACACTATAAAGGACAAGTGGAATACTAATGAATTGACCTGTATGTTGATTCAAGAGGAACCAAGATTAAAGAACTAAAAGTCCCATTCAGTTCATTTTACAAGTTATCAAGAAGTTGCATCGAGTTTAAAGAAAAGAGCTAGAAAAGGCAAGAAGAAAGTTTTGCATAACCTGAATGAATCTTCTAAAGATGCACAGATCCACAAAAGGGAAATCAAGTGCCATTTCTATAGAAAGGTTGGACACTTGAAGAAAGACTGCTTGAAACGTAAGGCTTAGTTCAAAAAAAAGGTAAGCCTTATGCTTTTGGTTGTTTTGAATCAAACCTTACACAAGTTCCTTATAATACCTGGTGGATTGATTCTGGCTCGACCACTCATATTTCCAATACGATGCAGGGATTCCTTACGATCCAAACTATAAAGCTAAATGAGAACTTTGTGTTCGTGGGAAATGAAAACAAAGCTTTAGTTGAAGGAATCGGGACTTATCGCTTGATTTTGGAGACTGGGCGTCATTTAGATTTGTTCTAAACCCTTTATGTTCCCACATTTTCTCCCAACTTAGTTTCTTTATCAAAACTTGATGTATTAGGTTTTTCTTTTAAGTTTGGATTTGAATCGTTCAGTTTGTATAAGGACAATAAACTGTATGGTTCAAGAATTTTATGTGATGGTCTTTACAAGTTTAAACTTGATAAATATTTTGTTGAGACCTTAATGACCTTGCATCATAATATTGGAACTAAACGTAGGTTAGTTAATGATAACTCTGCTTATGTGTGGCATAAATGATTAGGTCACATATCTAAAGAAAGATTGCAATGATTAGTAAAGAATGAAATTCTTCCTACTTTGGATTTTACTAACCTTGGAATGTGTGTTGATTGTACTAAACGAAAACAAACTCGACACATTAAGAAAGGAGCCATAAGAAGCACTCAACTTCTTGAAATTATACATACAAATATATGCGGACCTTTTAATGCTCCATCTTTTGGTGAAGAAAAGTATTTTCTCACCTTTATTGATAATTTTTCACGTTATGCTTATGTCTCTTTTGCATGAAAAATCTCAATATGTGAACGCCTTTAAGGTGTACATTAATGAGGTTGAGAGACAATTAGATAGAAAAGTGAAAATTGTAAGATCAGATTAAGGTGGTGAATACTATGGGAAGTATGATGATTCGGGACAATGTCCAAGTCCATTTGCCAAAATTCTTGAAAGGCATGGCATATGTGCTTAATACACTTTGCTAGGCACATCGGAACAGAATGGTGTTGCAGAGGCGAAATTGTACATTACTAGATATGGTTGGAAGTATGTTAAGTCATTCATCTTTACCTATATCCATGTGGGTTTATTTATTAAAAACTATAGTATAATTGTTAAATAAGGTTCCTAGTAAATTAATTCCAATGACCCCTTTTGAACTGTGGACTGGTAGGAAACCTAGTTTACGACACCTACATGTGTAGGGTTGTTCTGCAGAAGTAAGGATTTATAATCTATAAGAAACGAAATTGGACTTCTGAACGGTTAGTGGATTCTTTATAAAATATCCTGAAAAGTCCAAAGAATATAGGTTTTACTGTCCTAATCATAGTATAAGAATTGTTGAAACTGGAAATGCCAAGTTCATTAAAAATAGTGAAATTAGTGGGAGTAAAGAATGACATGATGTGTGCATTAAAGAAGTAAGGGTAGAAGTTCCTATACTTTTACCTTATAAGCCAATGGATTCTAATATTATAGAACTTCACCAAAGTGAAGAACAACAAGTAATGAATCAAACACATCATGAAGTTATAAATGATACCCCTATAGTGGAGCAACCACATGAAATAGCATTAAGAAGATCTCAAAGAGACAGAAGATCTGCTATTCCTAATGATTATGTCGTTTATCTACAAAAGTCAGAACTTGACATAGGAATTAACAATGATCCAATTTCATTCTCACAAGCCATGAAGTGTAATGATTCTATTAAGTAAGTAGATGTCATGAAAGATGAGTTGAAATTTATGGATCAAAACCAAGTCTAGGAAATAGCTGAATTGCCAAAAGGATGTAAAAGAGTTGGCTGTAAATGAGTCTTTAAGACAAAGCAAGACTCAAATGGCAATGTTGAATGACCTAAAGCTAGACTTGTTGCCAAAGGCTTCACTCAAAAGGATGACATTGATTACAAAGAGACTTTTTCACCGGTTTCAAGGAAAGACTCACTTAGGATCATTTTGGTTTTGGTTGCTCATTATGATCTAGAGTTATACCAAATGGATATTAAGACCTTTCTTAATGGAGATTTAGAAGAAGAAGTTTATATGGACAACTTGAAGGCTTCTCAATTAAAGGAAAGGAGCATATGGTATGTAAACTTAAGAAATCAATATATAGACTGAAACAAACTTCTCGCCAATGGTATCTTAAGTTCAATGATACCATAACTTCTTTTGGTTTTAAAGAAAACACTATTGATCAGTGTATATACGTGAAGGATAGTGGGAGTAAGTTTGTTTTCTTAGTCTTATATGTTGATGATATCCTTATTGCTGCTAATGATCTTGGTTTATTACGTGAAACCAAGAATTTTCTTTCTAAGAGCTTTGAAATGAAAGATATAGGAGAGGCAACATATGTGATAGGAATTGAAATACTTCGTAATAGATCACAAGGATTGTTAGGCTTATTCAAAAAGGCTTTTATCAACAAAGTTCTAGAAAGATATAAAATGGATAAATGTTCAGTAGGTATAGTTCCAATTCAGAAAGGGGATAAATTTGGTAGTATGCAATGTCCAAAGAATGATTTGGAAAAGAACAAATGGCAACGATTCCTTATGCATATGTTGTTGGGAGTTTGATGTATCTTCAAACTAGTACTAGACCCGACATCAGTTTCAGTGTTGGGATGTCGGGCATATATTAAAGTAATCCAGGATTGGATCACTAGAAGCTGCTAAGAAAGTTTTTAGATACTTCCAAGGAATGAAGGATCACATGCTCACTTATAGAAGGTCTAATCAGTTAGAGGTGGTTGGTTATTCAGATTTGGATTATGCTGGATGTGTTGATACAAGAAAATCTACATTTGGTTACCTATTCCTAGTAGCTGGAGGGGTAATCTCATGAAAAAGTGCGAAGCAATCTTTCATTGCTGCATCGACTATGGAAGTAGAATTTTTTGCTTGCTTTAAGGCCACAACTCATGGTTTATGGCTGTGGAATTTTATTTCAGGGCTTCAAGTTGTCGACACTATTAGTAGGCTACTGAAAATTTACTATGACAACTCTGTAGCGATCTTCTTCTCAAAAAAACGACAAGTATTCAAAGGGTGCAAAACACATAGAGATCAAATACTTGGTCGTTAAAGAAGAAGTTCATAAACAAAAAGTGTTAACCGAACATGTTAGTACAAAATTGATGGTTGCAGATCCATTAACAAAAGGATTAACGCCCAATATTTTTAGAGAGCATGTTGAAAGAATGGGCGTTATAGGGCATCCCAAATAAACGATAATGTATTTGCTTGTATGATACTCTTGAGATCAATAAAAGGTGTTTATGAAATTTCTTGTTTTCTATATTATATACATGATTGAAATAGAATTATGTTAACATAAATTGTCTTTTTCAAATACATTAAAGTAAGACTTTATTTGTCTCTTCATTAATTTATGTTTAAATTATGAATTAATTACGTAGTACATGGAAGGAACTAGGTCGAGATGATGACATATAACTGCCATGACTCTAATTAATTTTTAATTTAATAATGTGATATATGGTACAGTCAACATAATGAAAACTTAGAATAATGTTATCATGCACATTATGTTTATTTCAAGTTATTAAAGAAGCATATATGGGCCAAGTGGGAGAATGTAAGAAATCGTAGCCTAATATGTAATGTTTTATATGAAGAATTGTAACTCTTCATAATGGGTGTATTGATAAAAGACATCTCTTATTGTTTCATGAAGAGGTATAACTCTTCATAACGGGTGTTTTGATAGAAAACATCTCTTATTGTTTCATGAAGAGGTATGGTCCTCTTCCTACCCTTATATATATATGTACAAGAGTCGACATTAAATATAGTTCTCACTCTTGTCTTCATTTAAAAAATCAATTATAACAAATTAAGGGAAGGGAAGAGAAATCATTCCTTTAATGCAATAAGATTGGATTAGAGGGATAAGATGTCTCTTAAGGAAATAAGTGATTTTTGTTCTTCAAGATTCAAAATAATATCACGACTGTGGAGAAAGGTACGTTGATTCATTTAATTACATGTGTGAAAATCATGTAGTTCAAAGATTCTAGGATTAAATTCATTGAATATTGAATCATGAAATTATGAAATAATCTTACACAAATTGCAACCTTCAACAAAATGGAGTGCTAGAAATGAAGAATGGAAATCATATAGATGACAAGATCCATGCTCAATGAGAAACACTTACCAAAAAGCTTATGGGTTGAAGTGGTATATACAATAGTCTAGGTGCTTTATAGATGTCTTACTAAAGCATTCATGAACATGACACCTATAGAATCATGAGTGGACAAAAGCCCTTAACCAAGCATCTTAGAGTCTTTGGTTGCGTTTGCTATGCTCACATCCTAATAGAAAAAAATGCATAGGCTAGAAGTACGAACATTCTCCATTCTTGCATGTGATGGGAATCAGGTTATGAGATATGATGAGATGCAAACGATGGAATGTATCATATTGTAAGATGAAGATAAAGATTTGGCCAAGTATTGAAGATGACTTTTAAGGGTTTAGGAGAATTGTTGAATAGTACAAAGTTTACACAAGTATCAATGCAAGTTGTGTTAAAGACCATATTGAGAATAGAGGTGAAAAAGTAAAGCGAATCCATGTTTGTGCCTAACACAGCCAGAGCACATGACTATGTTCGAAGTCATATTGAAGACATTTTTGCATGTTTTTGCTTGTTTTTTAGAGTACACAACCTGACTCGTGTTCAAAGTCATGTCAAACCTAGAATTTCTTAGTTTTTCGAGTTTATTTTATTTCCTTAAGAATTTTTATTAGGGGTACTTTAGTAATTTATTAGTTTTTTATTAAGGTTTTGGACTATTAGAAATAGTCCTAGTCATATCAGAGACTCCTTATGATGATTATTGATTATTGAATATAATTTGCTTCTCTTGAAAGTTTCTTACTCTTAACATTACTCTTATAAATCAATTTATCTTGATTGTAGTGAGAGTAAAAATGAGTGAATATTTGTGCGTAATATTGTGGTATGTTTGGATTGTCTAACTTTCATCTGTATCTTATCTATATTTAATCTACATATGTATCTTGTCTATATTTGATCTATATATGTATCTTATCTATATTTGATCTTTGTATGAATAAAAATGCCTATTTTTCATTTGTATATATTTCTTGACAAACATCTATTTGAAAATGACAAAGATAAGATGCCAAAATGGCTAGAATCGGATGAAACAAGCAGACTCTTTAATGACGATCAAATGGCGTCAACAAAGACAATTGCAGGATATTAGGGGACAATGACTAGAGCAAGATCAAAGCGGATGAATGAAGCTCTACATAGATTGATTATGGAGATTCAAGAGATGGAAGCTATCCAACAAGACTCCTACATAAGTAACAAACTCATCAATATGTTAGAAACCAATGGAGTAGATGAAAGCTACCAGCTTAACATGGAGAATCATTGGCCTTCATTACAAATTCTATGCCCCGCCTCTAATGGCACTAGCTTTGATAAATACGCCATCGGTGTAAGGTATGTAGGCCACCGGTGTATGGCCGACTTATAAAGTGACTAGAAGCAAAATTTTAAAGGGCGTCCCTAATGCCACCAATGTTAATAATACAAGGCTACCAGCTTTGGACTTGTAAGCCACCAGCTTTAGGTTGGTTACACTTGTTTGAACTGACTTTTCAAATTTCTTCTTATTTTCTTTGTTTATTTGTTTTCCAAGGCTATTTTGAAACCTATACGAACCATTGTATGGATGCTTTATCAGTCTATCAGCTGAATGAATAAGAACTATTTCTTTGATAACTTTGGTTCTAGTCAACAGGTTTGAGTAGGTTCAAATTTCTTTTGTGATAACTTTAGTTCTAATCAACAGGTTTAGTTGGGGTTGGGTTCCAAATTTTGATAGCATTGGTTCTAATCAATAGGTTTGATTAAGGTCAAGTTCTTATCCTGTTACTCATTTCAAGATGATCTTCGGGTTGAATTGCTTTGTTGATCGCTCGGGTCTTGGGTTTCTATACTTAAGGTTCACATTATCGCAAAGAGGATGAATGAAGCTCTACATAGATTGATTATGGAGATTAAAGAGAAGGAAGCTATCCAACAACACTCCAACACAAGTAACAAGCTCGTCAATATATTAGAAATAATTGGAGTAAACTAAAGTTGCCAACTTAACTTGGAGAATCGCCAACCTTTATTACAAATTCTATGCCTCACCTCTAATGCCGCCAGCTTTGACAAGTATGCCATTGGTGTAAGGCATGTAGGCCATCGGCGTATGGCCAACTTACAGAGTGACCAGAAGCAAAATTTTAAGAGTTGTCCTTAATGCCGCCAGTATTGATAATAATAGTCGCCGACCTTGGACTTGTAAGCTGCCAGCTTTAGGCTGGCCTACTCTTGTTCGAAATGAATTTTTGAATTTCTTTTTATTATCTTTGTTTGTTTGTTTTCCAAGACTATTTTGAAGCCTATATAAACCCTTATATGGATGCTTTATCAATTTATCAATTAAATTAATTTTCTTTTGAGAGATTTCTCCAATGTGAAAGTTTCTTTAGTTCTTGTGATAAGATCTGTTTCTTTGATAACTTTAATTCTAGTTAATAGATTTGATTAGGGTCAAGCTCCTCTTGTGATAACTTTGGTTCCAATCGATAGGTTTGGTTGGGGTTCGAGCTCCGAATTTTGATAGTGTTGGTTTTGATAGACAAGTTTGAATAGGGTCACGTTTCTATCGTGTTAATTGTTTCAAGATGATCCTCAGGTCGAATTGATTTGTTGATTGCTTAGGTCTTGGGTTTCTAAAAAGAATTTTTGAATTTCTTCTTATTATATTTATTTGTTTGTTTTCCAAGGCTATTTTGAAGCCTATATGAACCCTTTATATGGACGCTTGATTAGTTTATCAATTGAATGAATTTTCTCTTGAGAGTCTCCAATGTGAGAGTTTCTTTGGTTCTTGCGATAAGAATTGTTTCTTTGATAACTTTGGTTCCAATCGATAGGTTTAGTTGGGATTGGGTTCCAAATTTTGATAGTGTTGGTTCTGATCGACAAGTTTGAATAGGACCACGTTCTTATCCTGTTAATTGTTTCAAGACGATGCTCAGGTCGAATTGCTTTGTTGATCGCTTGGGTTTTAGGTTTCTAAAGTGACTTTTTGAATTTATTCTTATTATCTGTGTTTGTTTGTTTTCCAAGGCTATTTTGAAACTTATATGAACCCCTGTATGGATGTTTTATTAGTTTCGGTTGAATGAATTTTCTCTTAGGAGAATTCTCCAGCGTAAGAGTTTCTTTGGTTCTTGTGATAAGAATTGTTTCTTTCATAACTTCGGGTCTAGTCAATTGGTTTGAGTAGGTTCAAGTTCCACTTGTGATAAATTTGGTTCTAATCAATAGGTTTGGTTGGGGTCAGGTTCCAAATTTTGATAGCATTGGTTCTACTCAATAGGTTTGATTAGGATCACGTTCCTATCTTTTTACTCATTTCAAGACGATCCTCAAGTCAAACTGCTTTGTTGATTGCTTGGGTCTTAGGTTTATATACCTAGGATTCACATGATCGCAAAGAGGATGAATGGAGCTTTACATAGATTGATTATGGAGATTCAAGAGAAGGAGGCTATCCAATAGACTCCAACACAAGTAACAAGCTCGTCAATATATTAGAAACAATTAGAGTAGACTAAAGCTGCCAGCTTAACTTGGAGAATCACCAATCTTCATTGCAAATTCTATGATTCGCCTCCAATGCCGATAGCTTTGACAAGTGTACCGCCGGTGTAGGGCATGTAAGGTGTCGGCTGTCCTTAATGTAGCTAGTGTTGATGATAAAGGCCGCTGGCCTTGGACTTGTAAGCTACTAGCTTTAGGTTGGCCTACACTTGTTCGAAATGACTTTGTGAATTTCTTCTTATTTTCTTTGTTTGTTTGTTTGTTTTCCAAGACTATTTTGAAGCCTATATGAACCATTGTATGGATGCTTTATTAGTTTATCAATTGAATGAATTTTCTCTTAAGAGATTTCTCCAATGTGAGAGTTTCTTTGGTTCTTGCGATAATAACTATTTCTTTGATAACTTTAGTTCTAGTCAACAGGTTTGATTAGGGTTAAGCTCCACTTGTGATAACTTTGGTTCCAATCGATAGATTTGGTTGAGATCGGGTTTCGAATTTTGATAGTGTTGGTTCTGATCGAAAGGTTTGAATAAGACTACGTTCCTATCTTGTTAATTGTTTCAAGACGATCCTCAGGTCGAATTGTTTTGTTGATCGCTTGGGTCTTAGGTTTCTAAAGTGACTTTTTGAATTTGTTCTTATTATCTTTGTTTGTTTGTTTTCCAAGGCTATTTTGAAACTTATATGAACTCCTGTATGGATGTTTTATTAGTTTATTGATTGAATGAATTTTCTCTTAAGAGATTTCTCCAGTGTGAGAGTTTCTTTGGTTCTTGTGATAAGAACTATTTCTTTGATATTTGGTTCTAGTCAACAGGTTTGATTAAGGTTAAGTTCCTCTTGTGATAACTTTGGTTCCAATCGATAGGTTTGGTTGGAGTCAGGTTTTGAATTGTAATAGCATTGGTTTTAATCGATAGGTTTGATTAGAGTTACATTCCTATCTTGTTATTTGTTTCAAGACGATCATCGGGTTGAATTGCTTTGTTGATCGCTTGGGTCTTGGGTTTCTAAAGTGACTTTTTGAAATTCTTCTTATTTTCTTTGTTTGTTTGTTTTCCAAGGCTATTTTAAAGCCTCTATGAACCCTTATATGGATGCTTTATTATGAATTTTCTCTTTAGAGATTTCTCCAGTATAAGAGTTTCTTTGGTTATTGTGATAAGAACTATTTCTTTGATAACTTTGGTTCTAGTCAACAGGTTTGATTAGGGTTACGTTCCTATTGTGATAACTTTGGTTACAATTGATAGGTTTTGTTGGGGTTAAGTTTCAAATTTTGATAGCATTAGTTTTAATTGATAGGTTCGATTATGACCACGTTCCTATCCTATTACTTGTTTCAAGATGATCATCGGGTTGAATTGCTTTGTTGATCGCTTGGGTCTTGGGTTTCTAAAGTGACTTTTTGAATTTCTTCTTATTTTCTTTGTTTGTTTGTTTTCCAAGGCTATTTTGAAGCCTATATGAACCTTTGTATGGATGCTTTACTAATTTATCAGTTGAATGAATTTTCTCTTGAGAGATTTCTCTAGTGTGAGAGTTTCTTTGGTTGTTATAATAAGAATTGTTTCTTTGATAACTTTGGTTCCAGTCAACAGTTTTGATTAGGATCAAGTTCCTATTGTGATAACTTTGGTTCCAATCAATAGGCTTAGTTGGGGCCGAGTTTCGAATTTTGATAGCATTGGTTCTAATTGATAGGTTTGATAAGGGTTACGTTCCTATCCTGTTACTTGTTTCAAGATGATCCCTAGATCCTGGGTTTGTTGATCGCTTAGGTCTTGGGTTTCTTTACCTAGGATTTGCACGATCGCATCACTCTTTATTACCTGTGAGTGTTTTCTCAATATTTTCTTTCTTGGTGTGCCATATCTAAGGTAAGTAAAGGTTTTACCTATCTATCAATGAAACCTTAATTCTCATCTTTAGATTTGTGATTTATATTAATTAATAATAATTATCCATTACCTTATTGATATTTCTCCTATATATGTTATATTTATTGATACCATGTTTATCATGTATTATTCAATAGAAGTCTGAGTGGTTGTTTTACTAGATAAATCATAATTTGGTATTAGTGTTTTTTAAGGACATCGGTATGTGTTGTTGTTTTAATGTGTTACTTTATTTTGCCAATTGTTTGATTTGACCTATGATTCTTGTTTAGAATTTAATTTTTCGAAATGTCATAAAAATTGCCTTGTTAAATACTATGTCGACATTGTGTGTGATATATTAAGGAGTGGAATTTTATGGCATGTAGTTTATATCTGACAAGTATATTGTTGGATACCATCCATTATTTATAGTATTTATCATCCTTTGCTTGAATGACATTCATTGATTCATCACGCTATAACCTTGCTTGTAGATGGTAGATAGACATTTTTCAAACAGATTATTTATCAAAAAATAAATATAAATAAAAAAAGATAATTTTATTTATAAAAGAATCATATAGATAGATACAAATAATATATAAATAAGATACAAATACAATTAGATATAGATATAGATAAAAATAAAATATACAGACCATCCAAATAGACCCTAAATTGGAATTTACCTGTGAATGTGCCCATACCGTTCAAGTACCAATACAGAGTATGTCTTAGGATAAAGTAATTTGATTAAACTACTATTGGATTCCATCATTTCCTTTACAGAACATGCATTTTGTTGTGTTGTGCTTCATTTTATGTTTAGGTTTACCATCCTATGAAAAGGCGATGCTCTCCTTATTTTATTGCAGTTCATCTAAAATGTTCAGTATTGTACAAAGTTTGGTAGACAAGATGTCAACATTCCATCTTTTCTGGTGCGGGCTGATTTAAAAGAGCACACTGATTCCTCACTTACAAGTCCATTTGGCGGTGGAAATCCGGGAAGGGTGAAGCGAAGGAACATTTAGAATGCCTGCTAAGAAGGTGGCAGACAGTGACGAGGAGCCTATTATCTCTTTCTATTAAAATGACAGGTTCTTCGCTTGTATCCTGGCTTAATTCCTTTTTCTTGCATTGCTCCTGGCGACAAGCGTTGCCGATTGCATATTGATAAGGAAGAAAAATAGATATTGGGTTTATAAATCTAGAATCCTTTTTTCTTTTTAGGTGAAATCATTATCTATCCATTCATAATATAGAATCCACGGACACGTCAAGCCAAGTAAGTGTGGCATAGGCCCTTTCGCTGATAAAATACTTGTTGGTATGATTTGATTTCATATTTGTCCCAATCCTTCCGCCTTTTAAATTTACAGCTTGATCAGAGTTATACAATACTAGAAAAAAATTATGATATGTAAATGCTATACATTGCTATCACTATTTGTTTAGAAAATATTAAAACTTGTTATCATTCATGTGGCGTATTAGTATTATTATTTCTGTATAGGTGAGTTAGAGATTAAATTATGATATAATTATTCTAAAAATTATTATGCAAGTAATGGCTATTATGACTACACTAACATCAATAATAATTATGACTAGAATGATACTATTACAATATAACTTGACTCTTTAGGTTTCCAAGCTATTAATTTAGGGTTAATAATACTGTTCTTTGTCTAAGCTTAAATTTTAGGAAGAATGCCACGAAAATTAGATGAAGTGATCGGTATAGTTTTTCAAAAAAGAAAAAAATATATATATATATATATATATATGCTATAATTTAATTATAAATATGAATTAGTAGTTAAGGTTTGCTATTGATTGAAAACTTAAATTTCAAGCTCCGCAATACAACAAGACACTAGAGATAAAGAAATTAAAGACCAAAGTAACCTGCTTTTGAGTGAAACTATCTAATATTAATAGATAATATACATATATGGATACTATCAGGGACGAACCTCGAGGACCGCCGCCAGCCGCCTTGGCATTTGTGTGTTTATAATAATATGTAGTTAATATATATAAAAGCTGAAAACACATACCTCGTGTTATGTTAGTCGGCGTTGCGGTTTCTGTCGTCTTTTTATTTTTCATAGGTCCGTGTTCGACACTTGGCGTTGGCATTTTGGTCTATCAAGACTTCGTCTTCTGTATACTTGCTCTCATTTTATTTATCTAAGTACTTCTTTTAGTATAGACAATTTGGAAACAAAAGATATAGCTTTTATATTTTCTCATTTTTTTTAAATGCTTCCTAATTATAACTTTTATTGAACTTTTCCAATATCTTAAAGATTATATTAGGAAGGTTTGAGTAACATAAATTATATTTAAAATGCTTTTATGTACCTTTTTTTTTCTTGTACTTACGGAAATCTTTTTAAAAATTCTTGATGCATTTGCTTTTAAAGACTTATTTTAATCAATTAATAATTTATTAGGAATAGAAATCTAATCATTGATAATTTACTAGATATTGTTAATTATATGGACCTATCTAGTGAGAAAAGAGCTCTAACACCTAGAAAATTTCATATGATGTTTCATTAATTAGTATTTCAATAAATTTATTAGACTTATTTATTAAAAATATTACAATCATACACACATGTATTGGCAATTTTTTTTTTTTTTTTTTGCTTTTATGAAGTGTTTTATGATATTGCATGCCTCGCTTTTATATTTTTATTAAAAAAGAAATGTCTTACAAATGTAGATTTTCCTTTTTATATAAGGAGAGTTTCTAATAATATTCTTTAAATAGATTTTTATGTACATAGTATTTTATTAAGCACCAAGCACCTATTATAAGGTTGTCTTTTATAGCATCAAGAATTTAATGAATACTATTCATAGTAAAATATGTTTTTCTTTGCTAAATTTACAATAAGTAAATATCTTATATCATGCATTATAATTTCTAGAAAAAAAAATGAACTTTTGGTAGATGAATCCGTAAGCAATAGATTAGCCCCCCCAATACAAAAGTCCTGGGTTCGTCCGTGGATATTATATCATAGTTATTTATTAATTATACGTAAAAGATATCTCTAAAATGGAAAAAGTTCAACAAAGAAAGAAAGAAAGAACACTCCTATGCTAACCTCAACCCTACGATTAGCAAGTGGAGTAGGGGTAGCTTTAACACTAGAAATAAGCATATTTATAAAAGAGACGCCTTGTTTACGGCATATTATCAGAAACCATCTCGTTTCCTAATTTCATTGGACCAACAGCATCTTTGACCACTCGGAATAAGAAGACACCTTAATGGCTGAGTGTTTGATTTCCACATGGATTGCACTAATTTTTCATATCATATCATCTGACCAATGGAGAAACCACACAAAACACAAAGAAGGAAAAAGAAAAGAATTGCAGAATTTCACCAAAATTTTCTCCAAATTCCCGACACAATCACAATACACGATTGGAAGACTACGCACGGACCCTACTGCTTCTCAATCCCTCAAATAATCCTCATCACCGGTCAGCCACTCCTCCGCCTCTTAAACCTTTTGTTCCGTCGGACAATGAAGAGAAATTTAAAATGTTTGTTGGGCTTTATCATAATTTTTTGATGATACAAATGACAAAATTCAAGTTATTGTCGGGTTTTGGAGTATTTCCCAGTCGCATTGAGCTCTTAAATCACTTATTCCTTGTGTTGCAAACTCTGTC
Organism: Combretum micranthum; assembly: GCA_024138025.1. Taxonomy (NCBI): domain Eukaryota; kingdom Viridiplantae; phylum Streptophyta; class Magnoliopsida; order Myrtales; family Combretaceae; genus Combretum; species Combretum micranthum. The sequence goes on along the minus strand of JAMXBD010000038.1, from coordinate 231,446 downwards.
ATGAAGAGCCTTTGTTTTCACTTTCTTCTAATCAAGTAGCAAGATGATTAGTGGTGAAATGGAAAATTAGCTAAATAGTCAAATCAACATTTTATTTGCACGAAAAGTTGCGATGGTCCAAACCACCACCAAAATAAATTGTATGTAAATTTTCTAGGTTATGCATCAGTGATTTGGATTGCTAGTAGAACTTCTCAAAACACTGCTACGAAGTGATAAAGGATAAAACTACCTCTACATGGAAGAGATTGTGGTATTTGCAACACTAGGGAAGTGGTTTAAAAAACCGCATAGTAGCATTGAAACCGCCGCCAAAAACTTGGTTTATTTTCACATTTCTTGTATAAACCACTTTTCCCTATATAACATACATATATATGTTTTAATTTATTTTTATAGTTCATTATAATACTGGTACGGACATTTTAAATAAATATATGATCACTCTATTAGAATATAGTATTTACAAACAGAAAAATTGTCATATGACGACTTTATTAGAAAGATGTACTATTACAGCAAAAAATTACACACGTCTTAGGGAATACTTGGTAGAACTTTACCAAATGCTACTAGAATATATAGTTTTACAATATAAAATAGATATGTATATACGTATATTTAACTGTGTACGTATAACACCCATAGGAATGCGCCAACAATAACATAAAACTAAGTATGCTGGTACCCTTCATCTACAGTACTTTTGTAATTTTACGAATCCTAAAACTAAGTAACGTTATATTTATTATTGGTGTGAAGAAGATCTAAATATAGTGCACCTATTTGAGTAAGCTTGATTAAAAGTGAACCCAAGCATATTGTTTTAGATGATTGCTATAGCTAAGTGAGCACAGCCTGTTTTGCTCCTTGTGTAATCACTTACTATGATCATCACAAGAGGATTTAATGGTGGATTTGTGGCTAGATGATGAGGTGGATTATTAATAACTTAATGGATGTTGTGTTTTTGTGATTGATCGTAAAAGTGAGTTGATAAAACATACTAATAATACTTGTTTGTAAAACAAGGCATAGGAATTAGATATAGACAACATGTATTGTTTGTTAACTTCGTTGTAATTGCAGTTCAAATATAGTTTTATTCCTTATGAATGATTATTATGACATTCACTTGATCGTAATAGCAATTCCATAAGAAATTTCTATTACAAAAAATATTGAATAATCATACCTTTCTCATACCTATGAATAGTAATTCAATACTGAAATTGTCCTTTAAAAAAAAACCTCAATTTAAATAAAAAATTAATAAAGAAAAATCCTATTGTAGCTCTATTACATTCTTCAGTAATAAGAATTCCATTATAGTTTTATTCATTCAGCGAAGTAAATGGGCTAGTAGCGATTGAATTGAGCATGTGATATGCATAATCCATCATATCTCTTGCGGCATTTGCACCTACGTTATTTGCCAATGTTTTTGAAGTACAAGTGAATAGGTATGTGTTCTAACCAAAAGATATTTGTACGAGCTAAGTCTTAGAAATTGCTTTTTAAGGATGTGGTTTAATTTTTGAATTGATCTAGTAAGTAAGTATGTAGTTTGACATTTGAGTTGACTCAATAAAAATGACCTACTAGTACTGGTCCCAGATTTGTATATTGACACAACATGAAAGCAAAAAGACAAAAATCAACTCATAGGATGATTTCTTAAAACACACATAATGATTGCAAACAAACAATCTCTAAGAGAAATCTCTCTCAATATGGTTTCAAAGTGTATAAAGTACGGGTTATTCTTACAAAGCCCTAAAATACACTATTTATAGTCTCAACAAAAAGGAAAATACAATACAAACAAATTAAAAGTCGTGTAGAACAAAGGTTGGTACAAAGCTGGCAGCTTTTGTTAACATAGGTTGGCGAATTAGGATAAAACGTTGGCAGCCTTAGGGTAGCTTTGGATTTGAGTCACATTTGGCAAAAATTGTTACACTGATCGAAGGCTGGCGACCTTGAGCTCAACATTGGCGACCTTTCCTTTAATGCCGACAACTTTAGGCTGGCTTTAGATAGGCTGCAATCCTACTACATTATTCTCTCCTACCTGTAAAGAACTTGACCCGGGGTTCTCATCTGGATACAAAGGTAAACATTAGCATGGAATGGAAATATATCGGCAACACTGAAAGTCATGGAAATATTCATACTATCAAGAAGTCCAACCACATAAGCGTTGTCATTGATCTTCCTTATAATTGCATAAGGGCCATACTTCTTGGGCTACAACTTGCCATACTTACCACTCAAAACCGCTCCTACCTTAGAAGGCCATCACCTAATCCCCCACTTCAAATAACCGCTTGTTTTTATTTTTATCTATATCTTTCTTGTATTTGACATTAGCCTTTTCAATTCATTCCTTAACTTTAGCTGTGATAGCTTGACACAGTTCAGCCATATTCTTTGCAGCTGTACTGAATTCAACTCCTTTGGGTAACTTAACCAAGTCCAATGCGTGTTGTGGTGTCTTGGTATAAACTATAGAGAAAGGAAATTTTCCTGTAGTCCAGTGGACAGAACTGTTGTAAGCAAAATCCACTTAAGCTAATGCAAGATCCCACTATCTTGGCTTCTCACCACATATACTCTAGATTAGTTTGCCAAGAGTCTTGTTGGTTACCACTATTTCCCAATAGTCTGTGGGTCAGCTGTACTACTGAAATTCAACGAGGAGTCAAACATATACAAAAGTGTTTTCCAGAAGTAACTAAGGAATTTACTGTCCCTGTCTGATGTAATGGACTTAGGAACTCCATGTAATCACATGACTTCCCTGAAAAACAATTTGGCAATAACATGGCTATTTGCAGTCTTCCTGCAAGAAATAAAGTGAATCATCTTAAAGAATCTGTCAACAACTACACATACTGAGTCAAAACCTCGTTGGGTACAAGGCAAACCTAGCATGAAATCCATGGATAGGTCCTCCTATATATTCTCAGGCACTGGCAATGATGTGTATAACCCGGTATTTTGGGACTACCTCCTTAGATGTTTGACAGATATAACATCTCTACACAATTCTACTGACATGCCTCCTCAACTAAGGCCAATAATACTTATCTGCCATTGCTATAATAGCCTTATCTCCACAATGAAACTTCCCTTTTTTTAGGCACTCAGTTAAAAGAGCAGCAATAGTACTGAAGTATCTGCTGAATTGCTTGCAAAAGCTAGCTAACCCGAGGAAACTCCTTAATTCAGTCACAATTTTTAGGATAGGCCATTCTTTGATAGACCTCACCGTCTCCTTATTAACAGTTATCCCTTCACTACTAACAAAAAACCCCAAAAATAGTAATCTCTTTGACATGAAAATGCATTTCTTCATATTATCATATAATTTATTTTATTTCAGCATAGCCAAAACACTCTTCAAATGATCTATATGCTCATCTTTAGATTTACTATATATTAATTATCGTCAAAGTAGACTAACATAACTCTACCAATAAAGGATTTTAATACTTGCTTCATCACACGCATAAAAGTACTAGATGCATTGCTAAGGCCAAAAGGCATCACCAACCATTCATACAACCTCTCCTTCTTCTTGAATGTGGTCTTTCACTCATCTTCAGGTTTGATTCTGATCTAGTGATATCCAATCCTCAGGTCAATTTTAGAGAACACAACAAATCCACTCAATTTGTCTAACATGTCTTCCAGATAAGGTATTGGAAATTTATACCCAATAGTAATCTCTTTGATAGCTTTGCTATCAACACACATTCTCCAATTACCATCATTCTTTGGAGTCACTAAAGCAGGAGCAGCACATTGGCTCATGCTATCTTTGATAAGCCCTTTCTGCAACAACTCTTGAGCCTTCTCATATAAAATATGAGTCTCCTTGGGATTTATCTTGTAATGTGCAAATTTAGTAGAATCGCCCTAGACACTAAATCAATATGGTACTAAATATTTCTCAAAGGTGGTAGTACCTCTAGCAAATCATCTAGCAGCACATCTTTAAATTCCTCCAACACCTCTTTCATACCCTTTAGTACTCCATTACTGCTCTCCTCATCCACTATCATGATATTCTTCACCATAAGTATATGCACATCCTTTGACTCCTTTATATCTTCCTCCAACTCTTTCTTTGAATGAATGATTGTCAAGAAAGAGCGCCCCTCTACCTTACTGGTTTTGGTGTGATTCACTATCTTCAGAGGCAACAAATTGTATTTCACACCGCCCTTCTCTAACTTGCACACGTTTTCTTTCCTTGTATGTTGAGCATTCACATCATATTGCCAAGGTCTTCTAAATAGTAGGTGACAAGCATCCATGTCTACAATGCCACAGTGACATCATCTTGATATTTGCCAATGGAGAATGGCAATCTATACCTCTCCTTCACCTCTATTCGTTCAAAAGATTTAATCCATCCTATAGTGTAAGGATTAGGATGTTTCTCCACTGGCAATTGTAGCTGATTAACAACATCTTGCCCAATAATATTCTCACAGCTCCCACTATCAATAATGAGATCAAATACTCTATCCTTAATAGTGCACTTAGTGCGAAACAGCTTGTGTCACTAGGTATTCTCTTCTTGCTTGGGTGTTAACATCAATTTTCTGATAACATAGGCTTGCTCAACATCCTCATCACCTTCATCAGAATAGTCTTCTTTTCTTTCATCACACTTACAATATTCACAGTCTTTCTATTTGGACACTCATTAGAGTTGTGCCCAAGTTGATTGCAACGGTAGCACTTATCCAGGATAGGTTTGGCATAGGGGTTATTTTGCTTTGGGGCTCTCTGGCCTCTATAGGCTTCTTGCTAACAATCTTGTCAACCTTCTTCTCAACACTCTTACCAGGCTTTTCTATCATGCCTTTATGTTTCTCATATACCGCCTTACTATTACTAGCACCTTCAACCCCATTACCCTTTTTTGCTGCCTACAAATCTGGTGCTCTACTCCTACAACATTAGCTCAGCCTTAAAGGCCATGTTCTTTGCTTCATTTAGAGTCCTCCACATAGTAACTCTAATTCTGTCTTTGATTTGTAACTTTAGACTATCCACATATCGTGCTTCCTGTTGGCTTTCACCTTCTCTAAGATCATTACGTTCAGCAAGTCTCATGAACTTAGCAGTGTAATCATGGACTGAACGTATTCCTTGTTGATATCACTGGTACTGCTGGAAAAGGATCTGCTCATAATCAGGTGGCAAGAAATCTCTTTGTAGAAATTGCTTCATACGGAACCACACCCGTATAAGCTGTCAAACCTCTCTCTCCCTTTTATTTTGTAACCTGTCCCACCAAGTAAAGGCTCCTCCTTTAAACCTACAAGCCACCAACCTCAATCTATGATCTTCTAGAATCTCCATATAGTCAAAGAATCTGTCTATTTCTACTAGCCAGTCCAGAAATTCCTCAGTATCAAGATTACCATTGAAATTGGGAATATCTAATTTCAGGTGAAAATCACCGTTGTCGCTCTGGTCATACCCATGATAATCTCTTTGATACCTACCTCCACCTTCACTACCTCATCTCTACGGTTGCCTCTCTTCATACAAAATTTCATCCTCCTCAACAGAGTCTTCATAAGAAATCTATGCCCATCAATTTGCAGCTACAAGTTGATTAATCGAATCTCCGTAAGCATCTCTTACCCTTGATTGTCTCCTACCAATATCCCTGTCCCTGTTGGTATCTACCATGATTGCATCGAAACGCCTAAGCAAATCCTCAAGATACACTCCACTTGTCAGATTCTTTGATCCATAGCTTTGATTACTGCCCTAGGAACCGACTGTTTAGTTTCTCGAACTGCTGTATCCTGATCACAGTCAAGAACGAGACTGTCATTAACACTATCGTTTGGTTGTTATCTTCTCAAGAACTCACCTTACTCTGATACCAATCTGACATAGTGTGAAAGCAAAAAACATAGAAATCAACTTATCTCATCGGATGATTTCTTAAAACATACACAACAATTGCAAATAAGCATTCTTTAAGAAAAATCTCTCTCAATATGGTTTCAAAGTGTATAAAGTATGATTGATGCTTGTAAAGCCTAAAATATACTATTTGTAGTCTCAACAAAAAGGAAAATACAATATAAACAAACTCAAAGTCATGTAGAACAATGGCTGGCATAAAACTGGCAACTTTTGTCAAAATAGGCCAATGGCTTAAGATAGAATGCTAGAGGCCTTGGATCGACTTTGGATTTGAGTCACATTCAGCAAAAATTGTTACATTGGTCAAAGGCCAGCAGCCTTAAGCTCAACACCAGCATCTTTTCCTTCAATGTTAGCGGCTTTAGCTCGGCTACAATCTTGCTACATTATATGTTGTACTAAAAATGTGTATTAAACATAATAGCTGTTTATAGTGTAATAGTGAAACAAGAAAATTTTATATAAAAGATTGCTATGTGTAATGCTTGGGATAAAATAAGTGGTAAAACTTTGGTAATTTTGAGCATAAACTAAAAATATAACCAATACGGATGATCTAAGTTGCCTTAGGTAGGGTTATTAGTGCATTTGTTGCATATATCTAATTTCCATCTTTTACTTAGGTTTATTCTTTAATGTATAACTATATTATTTAAAAAAAAAATGTTACAAACGAAAGATCATGCTATATCACTATATACCTAAAGAAGCAACAACTTAAATACCTATATACATAATCATTTAACTTCTAATAATTACAATTATTTTTATTTTACACAACAAAAACATATAGAATCTACATTAGCCTTTAGTTAAACCCACTTTTCCATTGTAAGACAAAAATTTGACCTCTCAATCTTTGTTGAATATTATTTTAGCTAATTATATATGTTCAACGTGCCATATGTTGATACTGAATATAGGTATAAATTCATGTTATTCAAATGAGAAAAACCTATTTAGACTATATGAACAACACAAATTATAGTAATTTCCATTGGATTGTTGTACTTTTACAATTACTTTCAATAAATCATATAGAGAAAAATTTCTATTCTACATCTAAAAATAACCGAAGAAGCTTCAGTAATAAAGAAAATCACAAGAATAACAATCACATTGGCTTATTCTTTTCTATTTTTCCCTGGCTCTTCAAGAATACATATGATGCAGTAGGACAGATAAGGGTTCTATATCACGATCCGTTGATTCTCAAAATATCCGAAAAGTAACCCCTAATAGTCTATTATTTTGCGAATACCGAGATAATTTGCATCCAAAATTGAAATCACAATGTAAAATTTGAATTTTTGGAAGAGAAGAACAAGATGCCTCAATTTTATATTTCTAATATGATAACAGACTGTTCATTTGTTCAAGGACATACAAATATAAGGAGTCTCAAAGCTGCCATAAATATAAGCATTAAAACTGCAAAAAATTGAAAAGTCTTAAAACTTAAACACAAAAAGTACATAAAAGGACAAATACAATGCATTAAAAATAGAAGTGCCTATAAGAACTTATAATGAAAATAAAACATGCTTAAAATATAGAAAATGCTCGTTTAAAGGCCTAAATAAATGAATTTGCCCTAAAACTGATGTAGCTCGACCCTGAAGAAGTGACTTCTTCCTGTTGGCCCATTTCCTTCGAGATAAGAATCTAAAATTAAGAAATCATGACTGATCAGCTTTTGTCCAATTTGGTCATGTAACTATTTGCCACTGCTTCCATCTTATCAATATAATAACAACATCAACCCTTTTTTTTTTGCCCCTACAAATTACCTATCACAATTCACAACGGGAAGTCGAATGAACTAGTGAAATTAAATTCTTTTCAAAACCAGGTTCTTGTTTCTCTATAAATATATGAACATATTTTCTTGAAGAAGTTCTCTTTATAGGTAGGATTTCAGAGCTTCCATAAACATCTGGTTCAATCCTTACCTTACATTTCTATTGTATTCTTAAATGTCATGATATGTACATATGGTTAATTACCTAGTATTTTATCACATGGTAGGTATTTTTATTTCTAGAAATAGGCTAATCTGGGGCAATGTCAAAACAAACTGAAACTAATAGATAACCATTCCCTTATATCTAGCTAAAGTTGGCTATGACTATGAACACAGGAAACTCTAAACGCGTGGTTAGTTCAAATTGACTAGCTGTTAGTGTTATAAGAAACACCTATATAAAGATGATTTTGCTTTGGGAAAAAACCAAAAGCGTTAAAAAAATGCAAACAAACAAACATGCAAAACAATGGCATCTCCAAATGCGTATGCCGTGTCCTGCTTTAGGAAGGCCCAGTGGAGCATGGATTATTATCGACCTGGAGTACCCGAATAACCAATATGCCAGATGGATATTCATGTTACGATATTTCTAATTGAAACAACTTGTTAACATATGCACTCATCTCCAGATTATCTTGTATCTACTTCATCATCCTGTGGTATTAGCACAGGAAGGAGCTAATTTATTGAACAATAAAGGCTTGAATCCGTTGCAAGAATTGAAAAGCACCAGTTCCCTAGAATAGATTTTAGAAGCCCTACAAGAAATGGATGAACAAACAAGGAAGAAATGATATCTGGTGCCTGGTGGGGTATCGGAGAGGGTTTACTAGGAACTTTCAAGTATGACATTTGTTGGGACATTTAGTGTCCATATCAACAATGTTCTTTTCAATAGTATGGGTCAAATGATTGTAGATTAACAATTCTTCTACCACTGATGACATCATGCCCGCATAGTGGCCAAAGGAATCGGCATCTTTCCAACTTCATCTCGCCAATAGCAGCCAAGACCAGGAGGATGACCAAAGGCAAATAGTTGTTTCATGGTATTATAATGCTCATAGACAACTTCCATCCATCTAGAGCGATCAAGTGGTATAATATTGAAGAACAAAAAATGTGGTGAACTATACGGAGTTAGAAAAAATTTGTCTCATTTTTCGTTTCTCTAACACGGGAGCCATTAGAAAATAAAAGCTAAGCCTGGTGCATGCATGTGGTAGGTTTTGAAAGGCACAATAGCAATGGAAATAAAGAGTGTGATTGGAAAGAACTTGTTGTTTGGTTTTCTAATGCTTATTGGCAGAAACACATTTATTGTACTCATAATGATATCTCATTCTTGTCCTAACGAATGAGTATTTGACATATATCTTGAAGTGATAATTATTATTTGCATTGTTTTTAGAATTTTTAATTTTTTTATATGTATCAAATTCTTATTTGCTAGGAAACGGATGAAACAATATCATGGGAACAAGCAAAGCTAATAATGGAGTATTTATAGTGTTTAGTTGAACCGTTTTCCATAACAAGAGCTAAATAATATAGCAAACCCATGGCTCATTAAAATTTGTTAGATGGTTAAGGGCACATCTACCGAACAAAATTTATATCAACCACTAAAGGTGGACTTATTGAGTTTGTGCATACGATTAAAGAAAACATGTAATCTTGATACTCCATATATCTTTTGAAAAGCTTAAATAATATAGCAAGCCCTAGAGTCAATAAAATTTATTTAGACCATTAAGGACAGATCTACAAAGCAAAATTTATTTGAACCTTTAAAGGATGATTAATTGAGTATTTTCCCGAGATTAGAGCAAAAATCGTAATTGATGCCATCAAATAGAGAAAAAAAGAGAAGAAACTGGCCAGTGCCAATTACATGTAATAGTCTATATCTTTTGAAAAGTTGAAACAACAATCTATCAACAAAATTTATTCATACCATTAAGAGTGAACCAATGGAGGAAAATTTATTTCAACAATTAAAGGCAAATTGGATCGGTGGAAAGTGTTTATCCACACTTAATACTCATGTATTTTGAAATGCAAAATTATTTTGTATTTTGAGGATGATAATTCTTGTATGATTGATTTTAGTCAGGATAATATATATAAGTATAACTTATAGTAATTATTAATTGTGTTTAGCATTGGTAGAAATCCACTGAAAACAAGCGAAGGTAAGGGAAATGGATTGAATGTTGTTTGTATGCAGGTGAAATGGAATGAAGCCAATGGAAATGAACATAAGCTAGAGTTAGTTTTGTTTTCGTTCAGATTTGGGATGAAAAGGGCAGAAACTAGAAGAAATTAATTGAAATAACTACAATACCCCTTAGAACAAAGGAAAAAAAAAACAAAGTAAAGGGTATTGTAGTCAATCACTAACTCCGTTTATCATCTTTTTCATCCATTTCCAATTGAAACGACTTGTTAACATATGCACTCGTCTCCAGATTATCCGATATCTACTTCATCATCCCATGGTATTAGGACAGGAAGGAGCTAATTTATTGAAAAATAAAGGCTTGAATCCGTTGCAAGAATTGAAAACCACCAGTTCCCTTGAATAGATTTTAGAAGCCTTACAAGAAATGGATGAATAAATAAGGAAGAAAAGATACTTGGTAGGGTATCGGAGAGGGTTTACTAGGAACTTTTGAGTATGACATATGTTGGAACATTTAATGTCCATATTAACAGTGTTCTTTTCAATAGTATGGGTCAAATGATTGTAGATTAACAATTCTTTTACTACCTGATGACACCGTGCCCGCAGAGCGGCCAAAGGAACCAGCATCTTTCCAACTTTATCTCGCTAATAGCAACCAAGACTAGGAGGATGACCATAGACAAATAGTTGTTTCATGGTATCATAATGCTCATTGATAGCTTCCATCCAGCGATCGAGTGGTATAATATTGAAGAACAAAAAATGTGGTGAACTATATGGAGTTGGAAAAAATTTGTCTCCATTTTCATTTCCCTAACACAGGTGCCATTAGAAAGTAAAAGCTAAGCTTGGCGCATGGATGTTGTAGGTTTTGAAAGGCACAATAGCAATGGTAATAAAGAGTGTGATTAGAAAGAACTTTCTGTTTGCTTTTCTAATGCTTATTGGCAAAGGTTGCAGTTGAGTATTTATCGTGGTTAGTTCAATTGTTGTCCCTTACAAGAGATGAATAATATAGCAAACCCATGAGGCCATGATCCAAAAAAATTTGTTTAGATGATTAAGGGCACATCTACTAAACAAAATTTCTATCAACCACTAAAGGCGGATCTATTGAGTATGTGCATAAGATTAGAGAAAACATGTAATCTTGATACTCTATATATCTTTTGAAAAGCTGAAATAATATAGCAAGCCCTAGAGCCAATAAAATTTATTTAGACCATTAAGGATGGATCTACAAAGCAAAATTTATTTGAACCATTAAAGGAGGATCTATTAAGTATTTGCTTGAGATTAGAGAAAACTCCGTAATCGATGCTATCAAATAGAGGAAAAAAAACTAGAAGAAAGTGGCTAGTGCCAATTACACTTAATAGTCTATATCTTTTGAAAAGTTGAAATAACAATGTCTCGACCCAATAAAATTTATTCAGACCATTCAGAGCGAATCGACAAAGTAAAATTTACTTCAACAATTAAGGGCATATTTAATGAAATAAGAGTGTTGGTCCCGAAAAGATAACCAAGAGGGGGGGTGAATTGGTTATAAAATTTACTTTTAAAAATTTAAAACAAATTTTACTCCACTTGGTTATTCAACTAAAATGGCTTTAAAACTTTCTTAAAACAATAATCTTAACAAATAAAAGCTTTAAGCAAAAATTCGGATCAAAAGTGATTCAAGATTTTCACACTTAGAAACCTTCTGTTTAACTCTCTGAGTAAGAAAAATATTAATGATTTACTCTCTGATTAACCTTCTGAGCATATATCACACATATAAATCATAAATAATAAATCACGAAATTAAAGAGAGATAAGGAGAAGAAAGTGCAAATTGATATATAGAGGTTCCACCTCGAGCGTCAATCCTCTCTTCCAGCTCCAAGCCAGAGTCCCAGTATTCCTCACCAATTGTGTTCCACTATCCAATCAAATCAACAAAGTTACAAGAAGTTCTTGCCAATCCTTTAGCTATAATTCACTTAGCTTGATTCTCTCAATCAATCAATCAACTAAGCCTACTTGTAACTCTCAACTCACACTTAAAAATATAAGATCAAATCAAGAGGAATAAGAATTAAATTTCCTTAAAGTTATTTGTTCAAATGAACAGTAACAATAGAATATGACAATTTCTCTCGTAAGAAGGCTTTGATTACTGTAGCAAATTGAGTATCACGTTGTTTCTGATATATTGTTCTGTCTTATTCTTTTTCTTTTTATTCCCATTACTCTAACGGCTAGAAGAATGAAAGGATGAACTTGTCCCAGATTTTCGTGCGTGCAATCCTCGAAATATCAACTCACGTTTATCCAACTATTGACTTACTTTGATTTTTGATATAATCTTCGAAATTCCAGCTTAAGAAGATAAATCAAATAACCAACAACTTTTTTTTTATCTTATACTGAAAAATTGGACTTGGATTCATCCTTCGTTGCACAGCTTCATCGTCTGGTACTGTCCATGCTTTATCAAGCTTCCACGTTCTTCATATGATTCAAAAAATCTTTGGACACATTCCATAAAAATCGGAATTGTATTTTGTAAATACTTCATGTTATGCACACTAACTTTCTCCTCAAATGTAATTAGTTTGTATAATTTGAATTTCACTTCTAGGCCGTATGAACTTCAACTGTGTGTTCATGAACTCTAAAACAAACATTAATTTGAATTTTAATCCCTGTGGATTTTGAACCAACTTTGTGAAACACATTGAGCATGATACCCAAATTATACTCAACTTTGGAGCTAGGTCTTCATAAATTAAAACACATGATTCTCATAGAGTTTATAAACCTTCTGACGTTCCCTCTGATGACTAAAAAAAATCCTGCTATTCTCATTGTAACCTTCTGATGAATAAATATTTCATTGTCTAACTTTCTGATATTTACATTATTAATATCTAATGCTGCACACTTAAACAAAATATGTAAGAAATCATTTAAGTCTTTTTGTTATCATCAAAATCATCTTTTGAGAGAAATCAACAAAGAGGCAAATTGGATTAAGGAAAGTGGTTATCCACACTTAATACTCATATTTTTTGAAATGCAAAATTATTTTGTATTTTGAGGAAAATAATTCTTGTATGATTGATTTTAGTGAGGATAATATACATAAGTATAAACTATAGTAATTACTAACACTGTGTTTTGGATTGGTGGATGTAAACCCCTAAAGTTTTACAATCGGTTAATCTTAAACCCTAATTAGAAGGTCAACCGGAAACCTTAAAATCAACAAAACTCTAGTTAGACGTAACGGTTTAAGTTCGGTAATCCCGTGTTCGTAACCCTAGGTGAGTAAGTAAGAGTTTAGTATGTAGAATAGTTTGTAATAACATAAGAAAGCTTAAAAATATCATATTAGTCAAACCGCGATTCGTCTTGAACTCGAATGGATACAGTTTTCGAAAAACGTATCATAGGGCTTGGAATACTAAAAATATTTTGGATATACCATTAGACTCATAAAAATATAAGGTTTTCAAGAATATCAGTTTCATAATTTTCAGTAACTAAAAATATCAGATATCGCATTTATACTTTTATTTTTTTACTACCAGTACTTTATTAATCACATCTACTTTACATTACATTATTTATTACTATTCTATACTATTAATCTATTTCTACTTTTTCTACCACCTACTCTTACACTCTACATACCTATTTTCCTTACTTTTTATCTTTCTCATAACTTTATATCATATCTATCTTACATATTATTACACTTAATTAACAAAAATACGAAAAAAAAATCTCCTTTGTCTTCCCTCCTTGATGGTCGGCGTTGCCCCCTCCAGCTCCCTCCTCTCTATTTTCACTCATATATTTTCTTTTTCAATTACTTTAATCACATAATTTCACTCCTCATTTTCCCATAAATACTCCCCTCCTCTTTTATTTCTTTCACACTTCATCCACCCACAAACTCACTACCAAAACTCTCAAAACTTCTCCTCTCCAAAACTCTCCCAAACTTTCTTTTACATACACAAAAACCCATTCTCACATATTACTCTATCTTCACTTTAGGTAAAAACTTATTTTCATATTTTTACTATCATGTCATATTACTTTACATGACCATGGTATGAGTTTCCTAAACTTGTTGTTATGGAAGCTACACTATGTTCATGTGTTGTTCTTGTTCATGAATATCTATTTCTATATTTTTATGTTGCTAATTTTACTTTGCTTATATTATTATGGTTACTATATCTAATTAAATATATTTATGTATCTATATATATATATATATCTTTAGAGCATATAAGCTCACTTGTTATTTATTTATTAATTTTTATGCAATGCAATTTATTTACTTTCATGCTATTTTAAGACTAGTCTTAGACTTGTCCTTATCAAGTCAAAACAATTTTCTTTTCTTTTCAGGATTAGTTCATTTCTTAATCTGAGAGTCTCGATTCAAAGCTAAGACTCTCAATACTTGACTTATATTATTTCGTTTATTTTTTTTTTATAATTTTGCTTGTTATTATTCTCATATTCATGCAAAATTAAGGTTGTTTCTTAAATCGCTAAAGTTTAAATTATACTTTTTACCAAAGAGATTTTTGTCACTAAAGGAGAGATCTAAAAGAAATTTAGAATTTTCAAATTAATAAAAGGAATCTATTTTCTCAAAGCTTTAAGAAGAACTCATTATAATTTTTAAAATATCATTATTTTGAAATGCCTTTTTTTTTTAAACCATAACTTTAGAAGTAAAAGAGTTGTTTTTGTTTTCTAAAAAAAAAGGAAGATGATTCCTTGTTATGAAAATGTTTTCCTTAAAAACATAATATGAAAAAGAAATGTAAGTTTTCAAACTAAGATTTAAAAAGATCAAAGTAATAGTCAAAGGAAATATATAGAAAACTAATAGGAAAAAGTGACACTAGTGTTAGAAGTTTCAAAAGGGAAAATAGAAATTCATTTTTGAAGAAAAGTCATCAAAGAAAACAATAAGATGAAACATAAAATAATCTTTGAAAATAAAAAGAGTCAAAAGATTCATTTTTAAAGAGTCTACAAAAGGATTTCTTATAAATTATAATTTTTCCAAACTTCTAACTAACATTGTTTTTACTAAAGAATTTTGTTTGGACAGCAACTCCTTGAACATATATGAAATATGAGCTATAAATCTATAAAAAGGAATTTCTCAACTATATAGTTAACTAAATATTTATTAAAGCAATTTTTTATTATTGAAACAAACGCTTTTGGGTTGGGAAAATTTGTGGTGAATCTGATTGCCACTATTCTGGAGCTCAAATGACCTAGTTTGATGAAAATAGTTTTAGAAATGAATAGATCTTTTTGAATAGGTATAAAACAACATATTATATGCGCAATTCTGAGTTAAAATGACCAAGTTATGACCATTTTAAGTTGGAATTATCTTCTACATGAATTTTGATATTCTTATGATGTAGTTTTGTCAAATTTCAAGAGAGTTATCAAGAAATACTCATT
This sequence comes from Combretum micranthum, assembly GCA_024138025.1. Lineage (NCBI taxonomy): Eukaryota > Viridiplantae > Streptophyta > Magnoliopsida > Myrtales > Combretaceae > Combretum > Combretum micranthum. Next base: position 215,988 of record JAMXBD010000038.1, on the reverse strand, counting down.
ATGGGTATTTTTTCTTGACTAGGTGATCCCAAGGAAGAATACTTATATCTCGAGGACTATTTTGACTAAGTAGATTGTTCGATCGACTCTTCTATTGAGAAGAAGTATCACCATGGCAACGTGAGTTTGTTTCCTTAAATTATGTACTTGATTGTGCTTGTAGTGTAGATGCATTAGAATTAAGGAAAGAAAAAAAATATTATGTATGTAAAATTATATGAAAGAACACTAAGAATATCGAGACGGGAATTGATTGTAAAGGATTGCTTGTCTTAGTGTAGAAATTGATATGTTTGAAATTCTATGATCACTTTAAATTGACAATAATGATGCTATGATATCTTAAATTAATTGATTCATGCATACCATGAAGTGAGTCACATTGCATGGGGTTATTGTCCTTGGTCGAAAGGATGGTAACACGGTCGAAAGCAATGCTTGGTGGCAATGATCGAAAGCAATGCTTGACGACAAAGAATTTAAAACAATGCTTGGGGGGAATCCGAAAGCATAACTCAACATGAGTAGACTTAATATGCTTGACAGTAATAATCGAAAGCATAACTTAACTAAGACGACTCGTATTGAGATTATTCACTATCACCAAACCTCGAATCCATTCAACATATAGTTCCTGGAAAACTATATGCCTTACGTGCTCACATGTATGTTGCATTTCACTAGAATACTTAAATAACTTGTTTGAATTTTGCTACTCAAGTATTTACTTATGGCAATAATTCTTACTGAGCTTGTTAGCTTATACCCCTATAGATATCTCTTGCAGTTTAGCTATTTATGGTTGAAGCCACAAGGATATTGCAGTCAGGTATTTCTCTTTTTGTTAAGGAATTTTAGATGAAATTTAGCATTAGTTTAGATGTAGACTTTATGAGAAAATTTCTTGTAATAGACTATAATTTATTTTTTATGGGGGAATGCCCTTAAGGCTTGTAAGACAATTATTGATGAATGAATGAATATTATGATTTTCATTTCTTAATTTGTTATTATATCTTCTTAAGATTCATATTTCAATGTATGGTCCTCTAATATTATGAGAGCATGCCTTACACTTAATATCAAAACTTCTGGGAATGACTAAGGTTGTCATACTTAAACTTTAATATTAAGTGTAGCGGACTGTTACGTTTAGGGTACCATTTGGAGCGTGACAGTGGAAATCCACAGAAAACAAACAAAGGTAAGGGAAATGGGCTCAATGTTGTGTGTTTGGCTATTTTTATGCGGGTGAAATGGAATGAAGCCGATGGAAATCAACAAGTCGATTTTATTTCCGTCCAGATTTGGGATGACAGGGGCAAAAAAAGTTAAGCATATGGGTTGTGGCCCATGGGCTGGCCTGTCAACCACTTAAAAAAGCGGGTTGCGGCCAAAATTTTTTGGCCCGTTTAAAAGCGGGTCAAATTGGCCCTACCCGTTTAACCCATAGGCAAAAGCGGGCCGGGCTGGGTTGGCTCGAAGGCTAGAAAAAAAAGAGAAGATTAAAGACAAGAATAATATAACATCTTAGTAGTTATTGACATATATTATGGAAAAAGATGGATTGATATATATATCACAAGTACTATAATATTTTTTAAAATACACATTTATTGATTTAAATGTAATATGATATCCAATAAATCATTTTAAAAACTTGTTTGTATATATAAATAATCAAAATTGTAATAAAATTAGTAGTTAATATATATAAAACCTTAAAATATATAAATAATGTTAATTTCAACATAAAATAATATTAAAAAAATAAAAAATAATAATTTTGGCCCTCAGCCCAGTCTATTTAAAAGTAGGCCAAAACAGCCTGGCCCGTTTAACCCGCTAGCCAAAGCAGTTGGCTCATTTACTTACTTTGCCCACGAAATTAACTGAAATGACTAAAATACCCCTTAGAACAAAGCAACAATTAAAAAAAAAAAAAAAGCAAGGTGTACTGCAATCAAACACTAACTCCATTTCTCTTCTTTTTTTTCCATTTCCTTCATAACCTATCAAACATAAAGTAAATATTCAACTTTTTTTCATTTTCGCTTATTTCTATTTCTACTTATTTCTTTTCATCCATTTCCATATAAAAAAAAAAGTTGCCAAGCACAAGGTAAATATTTGCGTGAAGTTGTCCAAATAGAAAAAGAAAAGGAAAACATTAAAACGAAATCAAACACGATATTTATATTGAAATAAATAGTGAATTTATAAAAAACGAATAATAAAACCATAAGTAATGAAAGAAAAAAAAGTTTCAATATATTCAAGGAAAGGAGGGTACGTATTGCTCCGTATATTAACATAAAACAAATATTAATGACATAATTTAGAAGGAAACATAATTAAGAGATTTAAAGACTTTCTAACCCTCTTAACAAATCTTAACTAACTCTTTACAAATCATTTTGCTAAGAATTCTTCTATTATAGTAAAGAGGGGAAGAAAACAATAAATGTGAAATAGCAAAAAAATACGAAGCTTCTGATATTTTTCATGATTAACAAAAAAAAGTAATTTAATTTGTGATAAAGGATATGGAGAAAATTATAAAGTAAATTGTATCAGTATATTAGTTTGGACTAAAAACTAACTATAAAATCTTAAACCCTTAAAAACCTAAAACATGAAAGACAAAGATATAGAAGTAAAATCAATCTTATTAAATTAAATGATTAGAAATTTTTAAGCTGAAGACAAAAGAAGAAAAGTTAATAAAATTATAAAAAGAAACAATAGGATTTTCCTTAACAATATTGGTTTTAACATATATAAATATGTGCATATTTGTGTGTACTTAGCATTGTGATGACAAGAAAAAAAAAAGAACAATTGATTATAATTTTAAGCCCAAAAATTTCATTTGAAAATATATACACTTAAGGTTTGAGGATAAAAACTCAACTTTAAGTTTTCATTTTTAAATCTAAAGACTAGAATTTTATAACAAAAGTATACATTGCAATAATGGTTAATTTATGATATAAAAAAAAAAAGGAACAGACTTAAAATCTAGAGCAAATAACATTTAAAAGAGAGCATAAATAAAATCAAAGGAGACACTTAAAAAGGTAGGTTTATCTACCATTAGAATGATGTTCTAATAGAATAAATCGATGAAACAGGTTGCTAGATGTTGTCATGGAATATGTTAATATGAGACAATTACATTACTTTTGGTTTATAGGAATGAACCATGTAGTGGGGTGGATCTCAACTCAGTGGTCACGTGCATTTAGCGTGTGTCTCATGCTACATGTGGCCTTAAAGGAGTGACATCGAAGTACACACAAAAAATGACTAAGAGTGATAGGGTAAGGAGGATGAGCAGGTGATATTAGGGAGCTCGAATGCACTAGTGATAGGTAGAGAAGCTATATAGCATTAATCCTGTTGTTCTAGAGAAGATGTTGTGTATTCTTCACTCTAAATTTTATTTGATCTCTTGTGAGAGTATTTTGATAACACAATGACGTTTCCATCAATTTCTAGGTTTCTCAAATTAGGAGGAGATCTGGTATTCATAGACTTTGGCTCTTAATTATGTCCATCGAATCATATTAACCATTAACGTGAAAGATGGGTTCTCTTAATAATGAGTTTTCCCATGGGCTCTTTGGCCCATGGGAAGCCTTTTTGAGTACATGAGTTTTTTAAGAAATGTTAAGAGTAGATGGGTCTGTCCAGTCTAACTGTCCCTGCTCAAAGCCCACCATGCCTACTCTTTCTTAGTCATCCCAATGTCATAGACTTGACTCTCTAGGCCTTGTCACTTAGCCTAAAGAGTCAAAATCCATAGTTAACCTTTTACATTTTACCCATAACCAAAGTTCTTCAAATGAAGCTGAAGGGGTTTAGGCATAAAATAAAATTTTTAATTAGTTATGGCATTGTCTAACACTTGTGCACTTATACAATAGTTGCATAGTTGTCAAACGTGCTATCATAGCTTAGTGTTTCATTGGACACTAAATTATAGTGTACAGGCCTAGTGCTAATGCTGTATTATTTTATTTTATATCTTTGAGTTTGTAGCATGACTTGTTTGCGGTGTCGTTTTAGGCTAAAATACATAGATATATTTATATATTGCTCCTAGATAATATTTTTTTTTGTTGCACCAGCTTTAACTTGTTGCTAATGCACTTATGTGCAAATACATATATACTTTTTTTAATTGCCTATAAAATTAATTTTCTTTATCATTTCTTTTTATGAGCTTGTAGCATGTCTCATCTTGCCATAGGACAGAACCATTAATGAGACAATATCTCTTCATTCTTTTATGTCCTTCACTTTTTCTTTCCTTTTTCTTCTATTTAGCACATTTCATATCAATGAATATTGACATCAACGAATACCAATAGCCATTTCAACTTTTTCTCTTTTCCCTTTTCATTTATATAGATAGCACCTTCCACAAGTAAATGTTAATATATCTGAAACGTATCTTTTATTCTTGGCACTCAGTTGATTGATTTAATAATGACTATTACCCATGTTATAAATACCCATATAAAAGGGATAATACGAGTATTCATGATTAATGACACATTCTCTTTCCCAAGTTGACATATTCTATTGCCATATGGGCTTAAACATTCTCATCTATAAATTGAGACTATTACTTTGAAGTTGTATAAGAATAAGTTCGATAGTGGTCAAAGGGATGCTCACAATAGTTGTCTAGCTATTGTTCCCGAAGTAGTTATCTAGTTCCACGATTGCTATCCAGTGATAGTTATCTAGCTGTTATAAATGAATAGCAACGATAATTGTCTAGCTATCACAAAAGGTGTTGGTTGTCTAGCTACAGCAATTATACTCATTGCCTTTGTCAATCTTGATAATAATATCTATGCCACCCATCACATAACAAATTCCATCGTCCCTATTGCTTGGGTAGTGGCATTTTTTTCCTTTTTTTTTTTTTTCTTTTTTCAGATTTCCAATTTCTTTTTCTTTCCCATGTAGTAGGTGCTTGAACAATAACATCTCAATTAAAACTTGTCACGGTGAGCCGCCCCTTTTTTTTTTTTTTTTAATAAACATTTACGGCTACATGCTTTCGTGAGGAAGATATAAATTATACATAGATGCTCCTCTCTATTGAAGAGAAAATCCCAAATCACCGCCAAAACTAACACACAGACGAAGGTCATGCCATGTACTTAAAGGCCCAAGCACTTTACATTAGTTCAACAACGATCTAAACAAGGGATTGTACTTTGCCTCTTCACCCCTCTTTAGACGAGCCAGATTAATTTTTTGTGGAATAATTCTATAATATAGAAATCAACTCCCAAATTCATAGGTAGATCTGTATACTTGGCAAATCTCAGCCATAACAAAGATGCAACCATAATCCTAAAGCATCATGTTGAGTCTCCCAAAGAATTTGAATCAAAATGCTGAATAATGATAGAAACCTTTTTTTTTTTTCCCAATCAAAATCTGGTATATGCCGATACATCCTGTACCTATAATTTGCATTGTACAATGACAATCAATTTTTGTAAGTAATAAGATAGGTAATGCGGGCTATGCGTTAGCTCCTTGTTTACATTGCTTCATGATCTTGAAGCAATTTCGTTTCCTCAAGTGTATTGCTTATCTGCTTTTGTCCTATCAATCCGTGGTCGTCTAGCGTATTCATGAATTCTTCGATCATGTTCTTTGAACAGTTGATCCACGTTGTTTATTGAGATAAATAAAGGACCAGGGACATAAATCTTATTTCTTTTAGATCCACCACCCACTAGCGGCTTTTTAGCACTATTATTATTATTATTATTTTTAATCGTCTTATTGAGCTTATATCAGCATTCCTCTGCAGATTATGTTTATGATACTTGTAATATACAAATAAATATTTTATATTGAAGGATAAAGATGTTATTTGATATAAAATAAAAGATTTTTATGGTCAACCATAATATCTAAATTAATTACTTTTATCGGTTATCAAATACAAGAGAAAAGACGAAGAGACGGAAGGGAAATCAAATGGGCGCAAGGTTAAGCCGGAGCCGGCTAAACGCTGCCGGCTTAACTTTTTACACCTCTGGCGTAGGATTAACAACTGCGGGCATACGTTACAGAGGATGAAAAGTCTCCATGAAATCTCTTTATAATCCTTTTTTTTTTCCCTTGAAAACTTCTCATAAACCTAGAAAATCCTCTCTATTCTTCTTCCTAGCATCCAAGAATATGTAGAAGATCCGAACAAAGTAATCGCATATCTGCCTTTTCTCTAGGATTTCAAATATCTATCTTTTCCTTAGGTTTTCTATTGGTTTTGAAGTAGCAATTGAAGGAAAACTCTGTTTTGATTTGGAGATATGTATTTTAGTAATCAAGGAGGATCAAAGATCACATTATTAGGTAAGTTTTGTATATCCTTAATCTTGTCATTATAAATTGATAACTTTTATGGCTTTGCCATGAACAATGTGAAATAGAATTTTTAGGGTTTGTAGGAGTTGTTGGAGAAATCTATTCTATTGGAGATTTGGTGTTTAAGGAAGATTGAAGATCAAATTTAGGTAAGTTTGATATATTTATAATTCTTAAGATATTATGGTTATGAGTTGTGTTGATTTTTGAATTTCTGTCATTGAATGAAATTCTAGGGTTTAGGAAGATCTTGAGAAGATTTGTTATTTTAGAGGAGTTTGATATTTTGATTAAAGGAGAAAGGTGTGGATTTCTACTTTTGCTGATATTAGGGTTTAGATAGAGTTTGAATTAGTATTATGTAATGAAAATATTATTTTGAAATCTATATATTCATATTGTCAGGTTCTGGTGAAATAGGGTTTGATTCTAAAGGAGATTTTGGTGGTTTAGAGTCCTATTTCCTGGAATTTAATTCAGGTACGACCTTACCTTGTTTGTTGTATGTGCTTGTAGGTTTAGATTTGTTTGTTGTATGTGATGTAGGGTTAAAATTCTAAATTGACTTAATTATATACGACAATAAGAAATCATGTTTGCTGCTTGTGTTTGGCTTTGGTTAGTAAAGGCCACACAGAGTGTGATACTAACGAGCTACCCTGATGATCTATGTGTGAGGTTGTCTCGAGTGGACTCGTGCATAGAAATGATTCCAGTAGATTAGGTTTTGGCAGAGGTCGCGGTGTGTGGATAATTCTCCAACACTAATATATGTATAATTACCTATTTTCTATACGTTTGTTTTTATAAAGTCATGAGTTACTTCGGATTTAAGGCTGGACTGCAGATGGTTCTAAACTATACTATTTGTTGGCTAATTTAAAAGATAATAATTTGTGTTTGTTGCATTAGAAATAGTTGCATTTGAATATACATGTTGTGTGTGCATATGCATTTGTATATGTTTTGGCGTACTGGGCATTTTCGCTCATTCCATTCATTTTTCAAGAACAGGAGAAGATAAGGTGATTTATGATCTTACTGGATATGACATATTTGTAGATCATGGGGATATCGATAGTGAACTTGACTTTCCTGCTAGGGATCAGTAGAGGTAGATTTTAGATACTTAGAGATAGGAAGACGATTTAATAATCTATGAAGATTAGGTTGAAACTATTATTTGTTTGAAAGATTTTATTTATTTTATGAGTTTAAGATTTCTTTATGGGACTTTTCAGTTAAGTTATAAGTCAGGATGATGCTGGCTTTGATTTATGCCAAGTTAATTCAAGAATATTATTTATATAATGAATTGTTTAACATGCACCCTTTATATGTGAGTATTAGAATTGTATTTTTGATATAATATATGGATTAGTATTTCATATCCTTGGCATGTTCTTAGAAAGAGTAGGACACATGGCGGATTATAATATCCTTATTTTAGGGCGTTACAATCCTGCTTCTTAAGAGTATCCAATTTATTAATTGGTTTAAAAAGAAATCTGCTCGTTCTACCCATTGATTCCCAAACAATTTTGTCATGGTTATTAGCGGACTACTACTAGCTATTAAATAAGATAGTATTGACAAGTTGTTTCTCCTTGAGATTGCACTAGGATGAGCCAATCCTATTCTAGCTTTAGTAACTCTACATCCTAGAACAAGTGGACCTGAGTATGAAACTCTACTTGATTCTTTTTTCACGATGATAGTTGAAGGGTCTGTTTGTTTGTTGACAGATTACAGATACAGATACTATTTTTTAAACTTTTTTCTGATAAATTATTTATAAAGAATTAAATACGGATAAAAAAAAGTAGATAGTTCTTATTAAACGACCAAATATAGATAAAATATAAATATAAATTTGATATATTTACACATATCATTTTGAAAGAGATATAGATACAACAGACCATCCAAACAGACTTGAAAACTTCACTTCGGCTCTTTAAACTAGAATGGTCTTCTCCATTCTGCACCTGTTCTACTTTTCCAAGCAAAGAGTACAGGTTTGTTTAGGCATCTTCACACAAGAGCTGTTGGATCATCATCGAAAGAGGAAACTCGTTTTTTCCAATTTCATCTAATCCTAGTATTCAATTGCTGGATCATGCCATTCCTTTCCTGTAGCAGCACTCGTGAGCTGCTAATAAATTCAAAGTCAACACATGGTGCTCACTTGAGGCTCCTTAGGTTTTCAAATCAGCTTGGTATTTCAAATCTCCAGTCTGCTTTGTTGTTGCTTCATTAAAATAGCCCTGGATGCGCGATATGGGCCTCTCGCGGGTTGAAAATGGGTGTTCTTTTGTGCACAGTACAGCTGCTCATTTTGGATGATTACTCGGGTTGGACAACAACTGCCGTGGATCAGCTCTATGTATACACTCCATAGCAAATTTCAACTATATTACATTCATAATTTTTCAAAACCCAAAACATAGAATTGTAGATCTCTTTCTTATCTTATACTATAGTCTTGAATCGCATCAAAAGGAGTTCATTTCAGAGAAATATGTGCAATTTAAGAAACAATGTCAAACTTACAATTCTGCGAGCTAATCTATATGTACAATGAATTCATGAATTTTTTAACTTGATACATTTCAAATCTAGCCAAAATCAAAACATAAAAGTTGAAGATCTCTCTCTTATCTTTCTATAGCATCTTGAATCATCTCAATTGAAACTCCGATGAGAGAAATATGTCTGATCTAAGAAATTGTATCAAAACTATCAGACTTGTGTGATAATGCAACAGATAGCAAATTCACTCCAGAATTTGATCATGATGCATCCAGAATTTTGTAAAACTCAAAACATAAAAATCAAATATCTTTCTCTTAGCTTTCTACTAGATTTTGAATGGCATTGATCCGAGCTTGGATGAGAGAGATGTGTTGAATTTACCAAACCTTGTTCTAACAGTTGATTTTACCAACAAAAGTAATGAAAATTATCATGAGCTTGCTTGTATCTTCAAGCTTCAACATGTTTCTATCTCTAATTAGTTGATGATGCTTGTCCTACTCATGCTATGATCCTGGGAGTTTCTTGCTTTAAACACTTGTTATAAATATTCAACCATATCTCAACCACCTCTATATGTAGTTGCTGCCATGGGCATGCTGTTCAGTCGCTGCTTCTATTACTTCGGGATAATTTCTTAACTAGGGGTGCTGTTATGGGATACTTTGCTATCATATAATCTATTGAAAGAGCGGATACAATATGATGGGACAACACCCCATCTAGAGGTTCGGCCTCGTATGTATAAGTATGAATTTACATGCCAGAACCTGATATAGCAAATTGACTTGCAAATGCTTCAACCCAAGTTCAAATCTTGATAAGATCCTTGTTTCCGCAAAGGTCCTTCAAGAAAGCTTTTGGTGACTTTCCATTCTCTCTCTGCACTAAACTTGTAATCCCAGCATTCGTGCGGGGAAAGTCGGTAATTATTTTCTTCTTCCAAACTCTAGTTGTCATAGTAGGTGTGCAATTCTTATTCCATTAGGAATTGCATTTTTATTTAAGTAATATGACAAATCTTACAGGATTTCTCATAATTTATACTTGTTGCATATAGGCCTTGTACTCTAAGGTTGCCACCTGTTTCAAAGAAATTGCAAGGGCAGCAATATGGTTGTTATGTGAACCACCTTAGAGTGACTGCTCAAAACCATATCTATCACTTTCATTTCTTTGATTTAATAGCATTCCCCTTTTCCTTAGTCTTTTATTCTTGTGATGAAATATTATATCACCCCTAGGACCATGAAGACTCTTACAAGTTGTGGATGTAACAATGCCACAATGCTCAAAGGACTTGTAAATTCCTTAGCTACAATGGGTCTGTCATCATCTGAGGAACCTAATGAAACATAAATTCATGGTTGAAACTTCAAATGACCATATCTTGGTCATCCGAACTCCGGTTGGAGTGTTTTTTTTTTTTTTTTAAATTATTTCATTTATTTTTTTTAGATGAACGAAATGGCGAGGAGCAAAGGTGCCTCATACAGTTGATTTTTTTGAAAAATGTCATTTTCCAAATGAAAAATCAATTTTTTTCCTAATTTACATATATCATTATCCACTTTTCCCAATGCTATATCATTGATTTGTTTGCCACATTGACATTTAACTCATATTATGTTCTTTTTTTTTTTTTTTTTTTTTTTTTGCAAATATGACATCTAGGTGATCTCTTTTTCCTCCCCTAAGTGATGGTGATAGTATCCTTTGCCGTTACACACCACTTCCAATAGTATTATCTTCATTGCAAAATATTGTGAACATTTTGACTATCTTAACCATGGGTAAGGAGTCTAAGAAAAATCGATCTCTCAATACTAGTGTTGTGAAGAACCTAAGAGATCAGTTAGATGGTTGAGTAACAGGGGTGCCTTCTCTTTATGGTATATGGCCAAATGCTACCATCATTAAGGATTATTTATGGGCATGTGTGAAGAAGCGTGATGCTTATGAGTACCCTCCGACTAATGGGACTTTACGCTTTATAGAGCTATAGCCTCATCCTCAACAACAAGTTCTGCTATGGGAGAAGTTAGTGTTGTGTTTTAGGAATAAGAGAAAGGAGCTTCCCCTTTCATACACTCAATTCTTATGTCCAAGACAGAAGGTGGTTGGCTGGTCTGACTGGGTGAAGCATAGGCAACCTAACATATGTAAAGAAATTACATAAGGCAAGAGTGTACCATGCTATAGTCATCACTTCTAAGATACACTTTCCTTTCACACGTGACATGAAGCTTTGTTAGGCAATTGTTGTTAGATGGAGTGTTCAGGCACATACCTTTGTGACTACATGGGTGAAATTACACCAACTCTTGAGGATGTCTTCATTCTATTAAGTCTTTGTACTTTTAGATGTACTGACATTGCCATAATCAACACTTCTAAACAAGAAAATAAATTGCAACATCTTTTAATGGCTACTATGAAAGAAGCTAAGCTGAGCCGTAAGAATATGACTTTGGCCTTATGTCTTAAACACTTCTTTAAAAGTGAAGGGGACGATGGTGAAATGGTTGCAGGACCCTGTCTTGGGTGTAAGTAAGTATCTATGCTCTATTTTTTAATGTATTATTTGCATCCATATGACTCATGTATTTTTTTTTCTATTGTAGGTATGAATTTGAAGCTTTCCTCTTATTTTGGTTATCTTTATATGAAGTCCTTGAAGGGCCAAAGTGAAGTGCTAGTTCACACCTATTCTCTTTAGCAATTTGTATTGCTCAAGGTGAGTCCTTTACATTAGGTCCCTTTTGCTTGAGCTCATTGTATTGACTCCTATATCTCTATCATTTGACTTCATTGTGGTTGAAGGGGTGTTTATGATATTTGGTGGACTTGATATTTCCGTATTTGTTTTTCTCAAAGCGTTATAGGAACTATTCTATTCCTCTTACTAAAAACTAGAAGCCTATGTCTGCTCATCCTCGAGCTTAGGCATGGAATGAAAGGAAGCTTGCTGTAAGGCCCCGGACTTACCCTTATATAATAGGTAAAAATTCAGTTTCCTAGCCACATATAATTTGTGGTATTATATGTAAGTTGTAATACAGGATCAGTTTGGATAGCTATTAGCTTAAATGTCTTATAATAACAAACTTTATTACTAATATTACATATAACATTCTATAAAATACAACTTCTAACTTCATTACCTAATAAAAGATCCAAATATAATACAGCCACACACACACACACATGCACACACACACACACACACACACATTACAAACACACACACACACACACAACACACACACACACACACACATTACAAAACAAGGCTCATAAACAAGCCATTTACAAAATATATCAAAAGATAACAAAAATCCTATTAACTAATACATGGATTTTCAAAACATATACGTACATATAGCTATTTTATTACATAAGGGTTCCATCAAATTCAAGGCTATTTCTATTCCTCCTAATCATTTAAGAACTCCTTAAAATCCAATCCATATCCATGCTTGTATGGAACTTGTCATCCACACCTGAAAAGGATAAAATATGAGCCAGAGGCACAGTACACAAGTAACAGAAACAAATACGCAATGTAACACACGGCATTAACTACGATGCAATGCAACAACCATTCGATTATTAGAAAATCTTTAGTTAGTCATACATAATTGGAGTGTTCAAACTCCGAACAACAAGGATATTTAGGGAGTTCTTAGATGATTGGGAGGAGTAGAGACGGCCTTGACTTTGATGGAACCCTTATGTAATAAAATAGTTATATGTATATATATGTTCTGAAAATCTATGTATTAGTTGATAGGATTTTTGTTATCTTTTGATATATTTTGTAAATGGTTTGTTTACGAGCCTTGTTTGTAGTGTGTGTGTGTGTGTGTGTGTGGTTGTATTATATTTGGATATTTTATTAGGTAATGAAGTTAAAAGTTGTATTTTATGGAATGTTATATGTAATATTAGTAATAAAGCTTGTTCTTATAAGACATTTAAGCTAATAACTATCCAAACTGATCATGGATTTCAACCTTATATATAATACCACGAATTATATGTGGTTAGGGAATTGGATTTACTTATTTTAAATATAGAGGTAAGTCTAGGGCCTTACAGTTGGTATCAGAGCTTCGTTTGAATAGGTGTTTGCTTAAGATATGGTTGTTTAGATATGACTTGAAGCAAAATTTTGGTGGGAAGGAATGAAGAAGGATATTGCAAGATTTGTTTCTAAATGATTAGTATGTCAACAAGTGAAGATTGAGCATGAACGACCTGGAGGAGAATTACAACCATTAAGGATTCCATAATGGAAGTGGGATGAGATAACTATGGATTTTGTGACAGCTTTACCAAAGATAGCAGCCAAGAATGAAATGGTTTGGATCATTGTTGATCGGCTAACGAAATCATCACATTTCATTCCATTGAGAGTTAATGTAAACCCCTAAAGTTTTGGTATCGATTTAGCTTAAATCCTAATTGGAAAGTCAACCGAAAATCCTAAAGTCAATAAAACCCTAGTTAGACGTTCTGGTTTAAATCCGTCAATCTTGTATAAGCAACCCTGAGAAAGTAAGTAAGAGATTAATATGTAGAACAGTTCGTAATTACATAAGTAAGCTTAAAAAGATTAGATTAGTAAAACCGCGAATCGTTTTAAACCAAAACGGATACAGTTCTTGAAAATCGTGTCCCAGGGCTCGAAATAGTAAAAATATTCCAAATATACATTTAGACTCGTAAAAATATAAGGTTTTCAAAAATATCAATTTTATAATTTTTCGGTAAGTAAAAATATCAGATATCGTAATTATACGCGTATTTTCTTACGACTGGTACTTTATTAGTCATACCTACTTTATATTACACTATTCATCACTATTCTATACTATTCTTTTATCTCTATTTTTTCTGACATCTATTCTTACACCTATACACCTATTATCTTTACTTTTTACCTTTCACATAACTTTATTTCACATCTATCTTACTTATTACTTCATTTAATCAACAAAAATACAAAATAAAACTCTCTCTTCCCCTCTCCTACATAGTGGCTAGCGCCTCCCCTTCTCTCTCTCCCTCATTTTTGTTTCAATTTTTCTTTATTTAAATCACACAAAAATTCACTCCTCATTTCTTATAAATCCCCCTCTCCTCTTTCACTTCTTTCACACAATTACTACCTATAAATTTACTAATAAAACTCTCCAAAAATTTTCTCTCAACACTCTCGCCAAATACTCTCTCAAACTATCTCAAAATTCTCTCAAAAATATTCTCAAACCACCTTTATATACACAAAACCATTCCCACATAATACTTCAAAAAAACCCTTTTTAGGTAAACTTTTCTTTACACATTCTTCTTCTCATGTCATGTAACTTTACATGACCATGGTGTAAGTTTTCAAAAACTAAATGTTATGGAAGCTACACTATGTTCATGTATTGCTTTTGTTCATGAATATCTATTTATGTTTATGTTGTTATTTTGCATTGTTCATATTATTATTGTTATTATATCTAACTAAGTATTATTATATATCTACATATATATATTCTTTAGAGCATATAAGCTCACTTGTAATTTATTTATTTATTTTCATGCAAAGTAATTTATTTATTTATTTCTTTCATTGCGTTTTATTTATTTATTTTTTTGTTGTTTTAAGACTAGTTTCTAGTCTTAGACTTGTCTTCATCAAGTCAAAACAATTTTTTTTTCTTTCTTTTGGGACTAGTCTACTTCTTAGTCCAGAGAGCCTTAAAGAAGCTAAGACTCCCAATACTTGACTCTATTTATTATTTATGTTACTTTTGCATTTTATTATTTCTCATAATCATGCCCATTAAGATTGTTGTCCAAATCTTTAAAGCTTCAATAATACTTGACAAAAAAGAGATTTTATCACCTAAGAATGGTTTTATATGAAATATAAATTCTATGGTTTAACAAAAGTAAAGTTACTCTTTTCCAAGTTTTAAGAAGAACTCACTAATATGAAATATAAATTCTATGGTTTAACAAAAGTAAAGTTATTCTTTTCCAATTTTTAAGAAGAACTCACTACAATTTTAAAAATTTTCTTTTGTTTTGAGAAAGCTTTTTGAATCATTTTTATATTACTTTGTTTTCTTAAAAGAAGATGACTTTGATACTAAAATATTTTCATAAAAACCTAATATAAGGAAACCCCTTAAAACGAAAATGCAAATTTTCAAAACCAAGATTTTTCAAATAAATAGTCAAAGAAAACAAATAGGAAAAGTAGCACTAATATTGAGAATTTAGAAAAGAAGAAATTTATTTTATCAAAAAGTCATTTATAAAAATAGTAAGATAAACATAAAGTGATTCTTTGAAAACAAAGGAATCAAAATATTCATTTTAAAGGATTTACAAAATAAATTTCTTGTAAACTATAGTTTTCTAAACTCTTATTTAACATTGTTTTACCCAAAAAACATGGTTAGACAACAAACACTTGAGCATGTATAAAATATGAGCTAAGTATCTATGAAAAAGGAAATTTTCAACTATATAGATAACTAGGTATTTATCAAAACAATTTTTGAATGGTTTAAATGCTTGCAACAAAATGCTTTTGGGTTAGGGAAAATTCGTGGTGAATCTAATCACCACTGTTTCGGAGCCTAAATAATCTAGTTTGATAAAAATAGTTTTAGACTTGGATAGATCTTTTTGAGTAGGTAGAAATTTGTATATTATATGTGCAATTCCAAGTTAAAATAACCAAGTTATGGCAATTTTAAATTGGAATAATTTTTTATACGAACTTTGACGTTCTTACGACATTGTTTTGTCAAAATTCAAGAAAGTCATCAAGAAATACTCATTTTTGGGTATTTTCCTTTACTAGGTGATTCCGATGAAGGATACTCATACCCCTAGGATTATTTCGACTAAGTGGATTGTGTGAACGACTCATCCGTTTAGAGAAGTATCGACATGGCATTGTGAGTTTATTTCCTTAAAGTACTTTACTTAATTGTACTTGTAGTTTAGTCGCATTAGAATTAAGAAAAGACAAATTGATATGTATGCGGAAAATTTGTTGAAAGGATCCTAAGAATATCGAGGCCAGAATTGATTAAATGTTTGTTTTAGTATAGTACTTGATATGTATAAAATTCTATGATCACCTTAAATTTGATAATAATGATGCTATGATATTATAAATATATTGATTCATACATACCATGAAGTGAGTCACATTGCATTGGGTTATTATCCTTGGGTGAGAAGGATGGTCGCTCGGTCGAAAGCAACACTTGGCGGTTATGATCGAAAGTGATTGCTTGGCCACTTGGAATCAAATGCTTGGCGGAAAGTCCGGAAGTATGGCTCAAATCGAGTAGACTTAATATGCTTGGCTGTATCGATTGAAAGCATAATTTCTTCATTAAAACTACTCGTTTTGAGGTTACATATCACCAAACCCCGAATGGAGGGCGTAAATTCATTCAACATGTAGTTCCTAGGAAACTATATGCCTTGTTTGCCCACGTGTATGTTGCATTTCATTTTTCTACTTAAGTAACTTGTTTGAATTTCATTACACAAGAAATTTATTTATGAAAATAGTTCTCACTAAGCCTATTAGCTTATACCCCTATAGATATCTTTTGCAGTTCACCTATTTGTGGTTGAGGCCACATGGACCCTGCAGCCAGGTATTTTCCTTTTTGGTTAAGGAATTTCTAGATGAAGTTTAGTGTTAGATAAGATGTAGACTTCATAGAAATATTCTTGTAATAGATTATAGTTATTTATGGCTGGGGAATGCCCCTAAGATTTGTAAGACTATTGTCATGAACAAATGAATATTATGAATCCTCTTTTCTTAATTTGTTATTATATCTTCTTAAGCTTCATAATTCCATATATGGTTCTCTAAATTTGTGAGAGCACGCCTTACACTTAATATCAAACCTTTTGGGAATGATTAAAGTTATCATACTTAAGCTTTAATGTTGAGTGTGGCGAACTGTTATGTTTAACGTACCCCTTGGGGGGTGACAGTTTAAGTTGGTATCAGAGCATGATTAAGAATCTAGGAAACATAATTATAGAATTGGACTTAAGAAGAAACAAGTTAGAATAGAAATAAGAAAAACCTAGATAAGATAGAATTGGTAGAATAAGTTTTCTAACTTCTCTCTCTTTTGCATAGATTACCTTAGACGAGGCCCGTGTGCAGGCTAAAAATTTCAAAAAGGGACCCTTTGAAAACTTAGAGAATTACCATCTGAGACTTAGGGTGCTGTGGAAGAGTTTGCTTTGTCTCGACAACCTAAGACCATCTGAGAGATGTTTCTGATCTGGAAGAAAGGAATGATGAATACAGAGTGGAAAGGAGTAGTGCAAATCATCCATAACTGTCCTATAGGGAAGAAATTGTCCGAGATAGAGATGAGATATGCCGTGGAACGGATCGCTGCGATAGCCGGAGACCGACCGATGCTGAAGGAAGCAACGTTTGTCCTTAGGGAAGATGGAAGCCGAACTTTTCCCGATTTTCGAACTTGGACACTAATTGGGCCAGTATTCTTGTACGAACACGACGATTTAATGGATCACTTACAATGGATGAAAGCTGATCTTAGCAAAGCTTTCCACTGGCATGGAGTTTATCAAGAAGTTTTGCGACCACCAACTAAAGTATCCACTGAGCCACCAACCTTCACAGGAGTCCAGCTAAGAAAAAATGAAGTTCTACGTCTAAGTAGGAATGGAATGGTAATAAGAGAAGAGGTGATGACGAAAGCAAGTGAAGAGTCTAAGGAAGAATCCGAAGAAGATCCAGATGAAGACCAAGAAGAAGGACCCAAACAATCAGCAGGAAACCAGACTGCTTCTGCAGTTGATGAACCCTGGAATAGCGAAGAAACAAGAACCATCCACTATTTGGAAGAATAGCAGGCTCGAAGGAGACATGAGGCAAACTCAACCATGGACATGGACGATACCCTGCCAACAACAAATGGGAACGATAGCATGGAAGCTGGAGAGGATGTTGCTTGGAGAACCATTCATGATATAGTGCCAAATCTGATTGAAGCAAAGCTGACTAATATACATGAAAGGTTGAGGGAAGCAGCCAGGAAGAGGAAGAAATATTTTCAACAATTTATGAGGAAAAGAAACCCAGGATCATCCAGCAGAAACCCTGGAGATGCACCCTAAGAATGAAGGAAGGAAAGAGGAAGCCGAGCATATCCCTTAAAGTCCAGCTCAAATTTTGTAATTAAAGACTAGATCAACGATCCTAGTCTATCTTTTAAGTTTTCGAAACGGTGTTTTGTTGTCTTCTTTATGATTGTTATGATTGACTTTGTTATTTCAAATTCTGTGTAAGGGTCTTGCACCCACTATGTCAACTTTCTAATGAATTTATGTTTTAAGTATGATCTCAAAATTTACCTTGATTTAAATTTTATTTTAGTAACTATTTATGTAAGTGAGTTTCTGTTATATCCGCAAAAATTTCTGCCAAAGATTTAACTAAGATATGAAAATAATAAACTTAACTTAGAAAAAAGTTTAAATAGCCAAAGTAGAAGAGGAAGTAGGGCGGAGCAAAGTGCCTCCAACCAGCTGAAAGTTGAAGCAGAGCAGCCTGCCCCTCAAGCAGTCGCTGCACCTCAAGTAGACTTGCATGCTACACTAGAACATCTTACCCAAGTGCTGGACTTAATTAGGCAGAACTTGCTTGCACCTACACCCATACCCGAAACTACACAAGCACTGACACCTGTACCAACTCCATCGCAACGGCAAATGACAACTGAAGCATCTATACAAAGGAGTATGCACTCCCAAAATGCACCGTTTCCTCCACCTCCACCGTTAAGGCCATACAAGAGTACGTTGCCTGATTTTATCTGAAGTAACTGTTATCTTGATGGAGATTACGATAAGCCAAATAAGGCCGAAGATTAGTTTGCTCAGATCGAAAGGTCTTTTGATGTATATGAGGTTCCGTATTACCTACAAATCAAGTATAGGACATTCGTGCTTCGTCTGAATGCTAGAATATGGTGGGAATCAAAGAAAAGAGAGCTAATGGCCCCAATCACTTGGGAAATGTTCAGACATTAGTTCTTGGAAAATTATTCCCTTGGAAGGTTACGAGTAAGGTATAGTGCAAATTTCTTGCAAATTGCTCAGAAAGGAAGAACTATCGAGCAATACGAGACTAAGTTCAGTAGATTGCTGCAATATGTACCCGACTCCTACAAGTACAGCGAGGAATTAAAAAGACAGGTCTTCTTAGGAGGATTGAACGAAGACCTAAGAATGTAGTTGGAAGAATTTGACATCAAAAGGTATCGAGAATTGGTGGAAAGAGCTAGAATTGTAGAAGGAGCAAGGAAAAGGAGGGAAAGAATAGAAGAAGAGAAAGCCCGATTTTTGGGAAAAAGTTTTATGGTAGATTCAGTTCCACACCCCCATAAAAGATATTTAGGTCCTCCAACAACTATAGGAGCAATGATAATAGTGGGAGGTTTATACCTAAAAACGTCAAGTGCTGGAAGTGCAATGGAGCACACTATCCTAAGAAGTGCCCTCAATTGTTTGGAAAGTGCTTCTTTTATGGAGATGCAGACCATAAGATATCAAAATGTTCAAAAAAAGGAAACAATACTTGCTATGTCTGCAAGCAAGAAGGGCATTTTGCCAATGAATGTCCACAAGGGAGGAATATTCTGACAAGGTCTTCTGGAGGAGTTGTTCCTATAAGGACCATGAATGGAAATGGAAGCAAATCAAAATCCATTGCTTCAAGAATCAGAATCTACAACATGGAAGGACAATGGATGAGTGAAGAAACAGATGAAGAAGAAGGAGACTTAGCTGCATTGGAATGCAATGGAGACTACAGCTGTGACTCGGGAACCGATAAGCCTTGAACCTTTTTACGTTGATTATTTTGTTCAAGTAATGCAAGATTTTAAAGTTTTATAGACAAGTAGATATGTGAATAGAAGTAGTAATCCCCCTATTAGATACGCAGGAAGCATACAGTTAGGAAGTCAGAATGCTTTTGCTCTTTTAGATTGCAGAGCAACACATTCTTTCGTTACACCTAGTCTAGCTAAGAAGTTTAGACTACCAATAACAAACATCGACTCTTAGCTTTAAGATCAAAACCTCCACGGAAATGTTGTTGTAACCCAAGAAGTGTTGAAGGATTGTCTAATAAGGATATAAGGATATAAGGACATCCATCCACTTGTAACTTCATAGTAATGTGATTAAGTTAATATGAAGTAATCTTTGGTATAAGTTAATAAAACCCCTATAGATTGTCGCAATAAGAGCACATGATTCGTGGACCGAAAAGAAGGAAAGATATCGTACGTTGGAGAATCCACAATTATAAGAAAAGGGGAGTCATATTCGTTTGAGTTGCTGGAGGAAATTCCAAAGGAAATGGATAACTATCTTAACGACACGGAAGAAGAAAAAGAGAAACCTATCTTGGAAGATATCCCCGTTGTCAATAGGTTTTCAGATGAATTGCTTGGATCATTTCCGAAGAACAAAGATCGATTTCAAGAATGGACTAATGGCCAATACGAAACCAATTGCTAAGGCACCATATCAAATGGCCTCAATGGAGATAAAAGAGTTGAAGAAAATAGCTACAAGAACTTTTGGATCAAGGTTTTATAGAAGTCTATCACCATGAAATACACCAGTTTGGTTTGTGAAAAAAAGAAAAAGAAAAGGATAGATCCCTGAATTTTTTTTTTCTTTTGCATTGATTATCGGGAGATAAACGAAGTAAGTGCCCGCTTCCTAGGATTGATGATCTTTTTAACCAACTACAAGGAGCAAACGTATTTTCTCATGTTGATTTAAGGTCAAAGTACCACCAATTATGGATCGAATCAAAAGATGATTTGGAAGACTACTTTTCGAACTCGTTATGGACAGTACGAGTTTTTAGTAATGACTTTTGGGTTGACCAACATAAACCGAGTATATAAGTCTCTATTGGATAAGTAACTAATTGACGATATCTTGGTCTGTTCTAAAACAGAAAGGAAAAAGAAGATAGCTAGAGTTAATCAAGGACTATGATCTCAGAATCAATTAGTGTCTACCTTGCTCACAAAACAGAAGGAGTTGATAAAAAGGATTTAGGAAGCTAAGCGTTGAATTTACGGGACAAAGTGAGGAAGTAGAGATAGTTAATGTAGTATTGGAACCAACTCTGATAGCAAGAATTAAAGAAGCTTAACGCTAAGATGAGAAGATACAAAGGATAAAGAGGAAAATATAGGAAGAGAAGTATACTGATTTTATGGTCAACGATGATAATGTCGGATGATTTTGTGTGCCTAAGAACAAGGAAATGAGAAACTACCATTAGAACTTTTGCATATAAAGTGAGCTTATCTATATACTCAAAGGATTTATTAATCAATATATATATATATATTTATTAAAGGATTTTTGAATGTAGTTGAGTTGAAAAAATTGCTTCGCAAGATCTGGAAATATTCATTTTGAATCTATACCGAGGTGTTTAGCAACCCAAATGACCTTATGTGTAGGAAATAACCTTAGAAATGGATAGATCTTTTCAAGTTGGTATAAATCGGTATATAATATGCGAAATTCCAAGTTAAAATGAGCAAGTTATGGCCATTTTAATTTGGAATTTCATTTTACGCGATTTTGACGAACATAGTGAAATAGAATTAGAAAGTTTAAGTAAAACTTTTGCGAAATACTCATCTCGGGTATTTCTTTTGTCTAGGTGATGAAGGATACGAGATTTCCTTTCATAAGGATTACTACAACTAAGAAGATTGCGAAATGAACGAGTGAGTTATTCCTCTTAATTTCATTACTTGCTTATGCTTGTGAAGTAGTGGCATTAGTATGCTAAGAGAAGATAAAAATGGATATGTATGGGGAATTCTGGGATATATATGTGTGTATGTGTGTGTGTGTGTGTGTGTGTGTGTGTGATTCTATACCTATGGGATGAAATGGGAATTAAGAATATCGCAACTTCAAACTGCCTGTTCAAGTGTTTTGTTTACTTACTTGTATGACTACTTATTGTTTGCTAAATTATTTGATCACCCCTAAGAAACCTTAATAAGGTTTGACATAAGAAAATAAAACACTCATGCATAGCATCCATCGAGTCATATCTTTTTTGAAAGGCTGCTACTCCTATGCGTAGAGTTGGATTGACTGTTATCATGCTGGGACACGGGTGATGTTCCTTCCTAGAGAATCTAAATCGCTCAAAGAATGCGACTCTAGGTTCGAAGCCGAGCTAACTGAACGCTTTGGGTGGAGGCCTGGGGACTAGAAGTAGAGGGTCGCGAATTTTCATCAACAATTCCCTAACCTTTGATACGGAGGGATAAATCCGTTCTATATATGATTTCCGAATAACTATATATATTTGTATAATCACATGATTGTTGCATTGTATGCATAGTATATGTGTGAAAATTTAATTGAATTTGTTTAAAATCATAGTGCGAATGAAAAGGAATAGCTCACTAAGCTAGTTGTAGCTTATACCCCCATAGATTTGTATTGAAACAGGTATACCAGTGGCTCTATTCAAGGAACATGGCATTAAGGAAGTCATGGATGGATTTTAAACTATTGTGGAGGTGATGGGAACATAGGTTAAAGATATTTTATAAATTTATTATATGTAATGTATGTTATGTTAGTGTTTTGGAAATTTCTAAGAAGTGTATTTATTTTGACTTGAAAAAAATAGCGGGGTATGCCCTTAAGAATTATAATCAACCATGTTTATGTTTTATGATAAGTATTCTCTTTGTCTTGTTACTTGATCGTTATCAATGTAAATTGTGCAATTACGATATGTGCCCTTGTTTGCGATGTATGCCTTATACATGATATGGAAATTTTGCGTGACTAAGGTAGTCATTCTTAGGCTTTAGTATTATGTACGGCGGACTGTCACATTTAGGGTACCCCTCAGGCCATGACAATTGTCCTCCATAATTGAATCTTTAAGTATCAAGAAATACTATTAATGAAAAATGTTGATATACATTCACTTGTAATATTTCAAATTAGTAGAATTGAACCGTGGGCCTAAATTGATGCATATTGAAGAGTTTCGACAATCGATATACCCTTTTGCATGGGTATATGATGAACCATCGGATCTAGCATTTGTATTGACAAAGTTATAACCTTATATATATCAATGGGAATTGAAGTATACATACTTGGCAGGAATTGGCTAAAAAATTTATGGACCAATATTTCTCACCTTCAAAAGCAAGTAAAAGCTTAGGAATGATATTTATCATATGCTCATACGGAGTCTGAATCTTTATGTGATACATGGGAGTGATATAAAGAGCTCTTGAGAAAGTACCCACATGATGGCCTTTACATTTTATAATGGGTTATATTATCAAACAAAACAGATGATTGATGTTGCAGCGTGTGTGTGGGTAGGTAGGTTGTGTGTAAGGTGGGAGGCGTGGGGCACTTTGAATTATAAGACACTAGAAGAGATTATGCAACTCTTTAAAGACATGACCACAAACAATTATCAATGGTTAGGCTATAGGACTAGAGAAAATAATGTGGACGTAGTTACCACATTAACTTCTCAAGTAATGGCCCTAACTAAGGAAATTAAAGGATTTACCATGTCTCGCAACTAGTAGGTAGCTGGCGTAAAACTTGTTTTTGGTCATACTAAGTTAAAATGACTAAACAACTACACTAAGTTAGTAATATGGTTTTTCCTTAGATTAACTCCTATATTGTAAAAAATTGAAAAAGTTTAAAGTGCAGCTAGGCTTGTTTACACACGCATGCAGAAGCGGAAACTATGAGGCGGGTTTATAAATCAATTTTAAGCTCACTTAACTAACCATTATCTCTTTTATTCTTTTACGCACAATTACAACAATAATAATAAAGAGATAAATGAAGGGAAAGATTACACCTGATTTAACGTGGAGTTCGGGCCGCCCCTAGTCTCCATGGTCCACAAATTGCTTCACTTAAGGAGGACTTCACACTTCATTCAATTAAAATAAATGCCTCACAAAGAGCACTTCACAACAATGCCTTACCAATAGAGGACTTCACATTGTCCCAATAAGAGGACTTCATAAATGCCTCGTTAAGACGACTTCACTAATTGCCTACACATACATAGGTCTTTACACAAGAGTCTCAACACATGAGGACTTCACTTGTTACTTCAAACACAAGAGGAATTCACTGAAAGCACTCAAACAAATCTTGTGAATAGTGCCTTACAATATTGGCTCACCATTCACTTAATAGAAACAAACACAAACAAAGAGTATTTTTACATAATCTATGTAAGTTAAGCTCTACTCTCTTTTTCTCTCTTATCAAAAAACACCCTAAAACATTCTATATATAGTAGCTTTAATAACATAGCCATTGCCCACCCTCCCTACCCCTTCCCCCCCAAACCCACACACACCAGAAAAAAAAAAAAAAAAAAGAGAACACCTCCAACAGTTTAAATTTGAAAGTCTGCAATAGTTATTTTTTAAACTACCGCACCCTAGACTTGTCTCACCCTAAAATCTTCACGCCTTAATTTACCTTGTGACCAAGTTTGTGCTTATTGAGCCTTAGATTCAAACTTATTGCACCCTGGAGTTTAAACTTGTCGAGCCCTCAACATAACCTGTGACTAAGTCTGTACATCTTATTTTGTTTCACTCATCGTGCCTTAGGTTAATGCTCCATTGGACCAATTAAGCCTTTGGCAAAGTCCACGATCAAGACTGTGGCACTTAATTTGTTCTTGCACAATCTACAGAAATAACACACATACAAACACAAGCACAATATGCACATCAAAGCTTAAATATATCAAAAACAAATTTTGCTTATTAAATGTAGCTTAACTAAGTTGTGGATCATTTGTGCGATACATTTTTTTCGTCTAAACAAGATTATAACCGACCTTGGCTCATTACCCTATAGCAATACTTAAAATCCAGGATGAAGAAATCACCTTAATTTCTCTTAGAGCAACCAGAACGTTTAAAGAAATAATCCTTCGGCTTCTACATTTCAAAGACCCCTCCTTAAGACAAGAAGCCTACTTTAAAAGAATTGATGACACATTTTATCAAGTCTTTATAGGCTAACAAGCAAAGTATAGATGCAATTTTGCGGAATCATGAGACCTTAATTCATAATTTTGAGACTCAAGTGGGATAGATTACGAAATTACTATTAGAATGAGCACTGGGTTCATTGCTTGCAAACATAAAACCAAATATAAAGGACTGCATTAAGAAAGTTGGTTGGTTTGAACCATAGATCGAGTTTTAAAAATATATTTTCCTTTATAAATCTTTATCTAACCACGGTCTCAAAAAGGCAAGCGCACCAATTTAAGTAGCTTAGTAGAAAGATCTAGGTCGTATTCTATAGGAAAATTAGCGTTTACTTCTACTCACTCCTTTCTTATTATCCTGACTGGCAAACTAGGGGGATTTTACCTAACTAAAAATCTAAGCTAAGCTTTAAGTAAGAAGTTTAATAGCAAGCATAAGAAGAATTAAGATATATCAATTCACAAGGCACTTAGGTCATACTTCATCTTAGGTTTGTTCAGGTAACTTAAGAAAATTTCAATAAATATTGTGTTGAATTCTTGAACTATTAAATTCATAAATTTATATTAATGCCTCTATCAACTGTCATTAATGTCTAATCCTAGGTCAGACCATTGGAATTTCTTCTTGAGCTATCAACAACCTAGATTTGCATTAAGAACAAGAATCATTTGATTAAAAACCCATGTTCATGAATTATTAACTAAGTGACAGAAGGATTTCACTACTCCTATCTCTAGGTAGGTATGAGCAATTCTCTTCATTAGCCTAGATCTATTCATTAAAATGACCTGTTGATCTAGTTTAATGAAATCATACATTAACCCATATCATGCACTATACAAATTCAAGATCTATTAAGCTCAAGCTATTGAATTTAAGAGATAACACTAGTTCAATTTAAGCATCGTAGAGTTACATGAAATTGACCTAAGGATCCATAACCCGAGCTAAATCAACTACTCGTTCATGGATGCAACAAAAATAATTCAATAATTCAGAGAAATAATTGAAGAACATAACGGGATAAAGCAATAAAATCGTGATCCTTAGTGAATTGAAACAATGAAGTCCAAAAGCTAATATGACACCCACAAAGTTTGCGTAAATCTACAAAACCCTCTCTAAATTATCTCTCTATACAAAAGGAACGTTTTATCATATTTTCTAACCTATTCATGCTCATTCCATGCCTATGATTTCATGAAAAGTGAGTATTTATAATACAAAAGCCGCTAATGTGGCAAATTTGTTGTAACAAACTTTGTCTGTGTTATTGTGTGCATGTCAGGGTCAAATCATGGGGTAAATTGTGGGCTTGAGTCTTGGCTATGGTAGAGGCTGTGTAAAATCCTCTTTGAATCACAACTTCTTAGCTTAATCCGCGGATACCAATAGCTTGTGCGACTTAGGGCGGGGTTGAGGCTATTTCTAATTTTTCCTTTACTCTTGGTTTGAATCATAAGGGTGCAATTTGACCTGTTTTTATTATTTTGCTCCAATTCTTGATCAAATGATTTTGCTTCATCCTTTTGTGCTTAATGGAGCTGAAAAACAACAAATGAACAATAATAGTATAGATTCATGGGGATTTCATACAATAATTAATCAAACTAAGTGCAATTTCCTATGATTTGAATAGAGTAAAAATCAATTATCAAATCCCCATATAGTTAAACTTTTGCTTGTCATTAAGAAAATACTCATCAATCAAAATAGAATAAGAGCAAAGCTTTTCAAGATAGGAAAATAAATCATCAATGGTACTAGTTAGATTTCATTTCATAGATTTCATTCTTTAAGCTTGTTGTCTCTCTCTCTCTCTTTTTTCCAAGCACCAAGTAACCTCAACAATCATCGCATATGTTACTCCATTCAGTCTCACTATGACATGTGCTAAGGTTACTTATGCTAGATCTACCAAGTTAATGTAGGTAAGTTAGCCTTTATCCTTATTTTTTAAACCAAATTCTAAAGTTAAAATTGAATCAAAGATTAAGCAAAGTAAAGAGAAAATTAGCTACTTCATCCACTTACCATAGAAGTATAAACTTCTTCACTTACCCCTCTAAGCAATCACAACCCAAAGAGAAAGCATATACATCAACTTACTCCCTAAATCTTTGTCCCTTCTTATATCCTTTTTTTCTTTCCATTTTAGACAGCATAATTGACAAAGAGCCCAAATGATGCTCTTTTTTAGGAACAAGCTCTGCCCATATCAACTAGCTTAATTCATTTTTTTTAAGTTCAATTAGTAGAGGAGTTAAATCGTACTTTTTTAAGGGACCAAGTTTTGCTCATACTAACTGAATCATGATTTCATTGCTTGTATTTAAATTAGTAGAGGAGTTGAGTAATTGCTCTTCTGAGGGACCATCCTCTGCTAATGCCAACCTAAGCTTTTGATAGTTGTATTGTTATTTTGTTTATAACATAAGGGAAAAATCATCAAAGTTATAAATCTCATTTGAACTTTTCATCTAAAGGTTACAAAGGTCATTAAGCTTTGTGAAGGAAAAAAAATACTAGAAGATAGGTTTAGAATTCAACTAGTTAGCCTTTACAAGGAACCTTACACCAACAAAAACTTCAATATCCTAGGTAAAATAACAAGTAAAACTATCCTATGGAGATTTGACTAAGTAATTCTAGCATAGTAAACATAGCACAAACATAAGAGAATAATGTTCAATACTAAGATCACTTAAGTCACATGGTGGTCTACTTTAGATAAATTTGAAAATTTTTTCTCAATTTTTGCACCAACTCAATATTTGCCTGTAAATATAGAAGAAAATTTAATCAATTTTAAGCACAAGTTGCTCTGTTCAAATTCATATTCATCTTGCTTAATCCTTTTCCCACAATTGATATAGAATTGTCCTCAATGTCTCAAAAAATAATAGAACAAGTGGAGAAATCATCACAATTTAAGCACAAGGTAAGATGAGTTAAATTAAAGGAATGAAAGCTTCCTTATGTAGGTTATGGTCAATTTTGTCGGGTAAGCTTGGATTTTGTAACTTGTCAAAATGAGCACAGATTTGACTGTGTTGTGAATCACGCGTGTGATTGAAAATGCCTTCATTCTCCTGCAATTTATTCTCAAAACAAAGTTTGCTTGCATCCTAAAGCCTTTCATCATTCAAAAAAAAAAAAAAAATTAGTAAGAAAAACAAACAAGTTAGATATGGGTTACCTCCCATAAAGAACCTTTTTTTACGTCACTAGCTCGACTTATTGATATTTATTGGCTCATCATCTACTAGGATTCCATACAAATATATCCCATACATACAAAACACAATAATCATTATTCAATTCAAGTTGCATGAGATAATTCATTTTGTGAATAGCAACATTGGAAGAATTCTTGATTTCTTTGGTCAACACAAAAATCAACTTTGTAACACAATTAAGAGAATTCTTTAGTTCAAAAGATAATTGGAACTACTCAATATGCTCAATTTTCTTAACTCAACAATTATGCATGAATCTTTTTAATAATCAACTCAAATGAACTCACCTCTATAATTATACCTCGCTTAATAGATTTTTCATGCACAAGGTGTTCAAAAACTGCCATTTCATCAGCCATATCATTAACATTCTCCATCATCATTTCATACTCAACATGTTCAAAATCATGCACATTATCTACTCAATTAAATAGCTCTTGTGATGTTGATGGAATCAAAACAATTGTTTTTGAATTTTGAGCTAAGGTATCTAAGTTTTCATCAACTTGTTCTTCATTACTAAATAAAGGAAGAAATTGAATGCATGAGGAAGCATCATAAAAACAGGGATTAGCACATAAACAATACCACTCTTTCTCACCGCAATTCCAACACACAACATTCACTAAGTTTTTGAGTTCATTTAATTGAGAATTAATAGGCATATTGCAACAATGCTCTTTTTTAATCCGCTAATTGAAATCCATGAAATTGGAATGCTTATTACAAGCATAGCCCAATGAGAAATTTCACCACAAATTCAAGCAAATAACAAAAGAAAAGAAAAGAAAAGACTATATTAATAGTGTTAAGCTTTCAAATATTGCCATCTTCCCTGGCAATGGTGCCGTGAAACTTGGTTGGTTTGAACCATATACCAAGTCTTAAAAATATAATTTCTTTTCAAAATCTTTATCTAACCATGATCTCAAAAGGTAAATGTATCTATTTGAGTAGCATAGTAGAAAGATTCAGGTCGTATTCCATGGGAAAGTTGATGACTACTTTTACTCACTCCTTTCTTATTATCTAGCTTACCAAAATAGGAAGATTTTACCTAACTAAAAATCTAAGCTAAGCCTAAACTAACAAGTTTCACAACAAGCATAAACGAATTAAGATATATCAACTCATAAGATACTTAGGTCATGCTTCACATTAGGTTTATTCATGTCACTCAAGAAAATCTCAATAAATGGTATGTTAAATTCTTGAACTGTCAAATTCACGAATTAATATTGATGCCTCTCTTGAGTGTCATTAACATCTAAACCTAAGTCAAACCACCAAAATCGCTTCTCAAGCTATTAGTAACGTAGATTTACATCAAGAATAAGAATCATTGATTAAAAACCCATGTTCATGAATTATTAACCAAGTGACAAAACGATTTCATCACTCTTATCTCTTGGTAGCTATGAGCAATCCTCTTCAATAGCCTAGATTTATTTATCAAAATGACCTCTCAATCTATTTTAACGAAATCAGACATGAACCCATTTCGTGTACTATACAAATTCAAAATCTATTGAGCTCAAGCTATTAAATTTAAGAGATCAACACCAATTCAATTTAAGCACAATGGAGTTAAATGAAATTGACCTAAAGATTCACAAACTTAAGTTAAATTAATTACTCCTCCATGGATGTAATAGAACAATTTAGTAATTTAGAGAGGTAATTGAAGAACATAATGAGATATGGCAATAAAATTGTAATCCTTAGTGAATTGAAGCAATGAAATCCAAAATCTGTTGTAAAACCCACAAACTTTGCAAAAATCTACAAAACCCTCTCTAAATTCTCTCTCTATACAAAAGGAATGTTTTTTGATATTTTCCAACCTATTTTGTGCTCATTTGATGCCTATGGTTTCATGAAAAGTGAGTATTTATAATGCAAAAGACGCTAACGTAGCAAATTTGTATTTATATTGCATAGATTCATGAGAATTTCATACAATAATCAATCAAAATAAACGTAGTGTCCCATGATTTGAATAGAGTGAAAATCACTTATCAAAAGTAACCCTTATGAATAGGAAAGAGTTGCAACATAGCTAAACAAAGACCATAGGGGAGGCTGTTGCTGATACATGGAAAGATGCTTAAAAAAAAAAAGATGAATTGGAAGTGAAAGAGGAAGAGTCGATGAAGCAAGTGAATGAATATAAACCATGAACACAACTTGGTTATGTACTCTACAACTTAAGTACGCGTTGCACACAAGTTCACTTGTGTTTGTGCTTGTGTATTCTGGTTCATTTCTCATGCATATAAATACTAATTTGCACCTATACAACTTATTTTATTTTTTACTTGTTTTTTTTTTTACATACTTAAACACACTCATGCATGCCCTTCTGCTCTTGGCAGTTCTCTCAATTTTGTAGATTATTTATTCCTTTCTACTTCTCAAATGAGCTTGTACTCTTACCTTTCTCTCTTGATTTTATTCTTTCATAATTCATTCTTCATCATGCCAAATTTTTATGAATAAGGGTTTCATGAAACATGTTGTGCATATGTTTCGTGCTTATTCTTCATTAAAACCCTTGTTCAATGTTTTGAATTCATAACTAGAAATTGGGAATTTTCAATGTTTAATTTTCTAATGATTTCTAGTTGCTAATGTGGCTATTTGATGTATGAATTATATATGCAT
Organism: Combretum micranthum; assembly: GCA_024138025.1. Taxonomy (NCBI): domain Eukaryota; kingdom Viridiplantae; phylum Streptophyta; class Magnoliopsida; order Myrtales; family Combretaceae; genus Combretum; species Combretum micranthum. The sequence goes on along the minus strand of JAMXBD010000038.1, from coordinate 184,985 downwards.
TTTTATAAGTTTCTATTGCACTTGCTTTCTGAATTAAAGTGAATCGGTGAAGGCTAGAGTGTCGAATTACAAATTGGGTATTTTTTTTTTTTGTTACTTGAATTGGTCGAATTTATGCAAGTTTTTGTGCACAAAATTAGTTATATCAATGATTCAACATGTCAACATGACCTTATGAATGGATCTTTTGGCATGTTCTTATACAATTGAAAATATCCATTTCGCTAAGGTACACAAGCATGGACATGGATTGTATACTCATTTGTGTTGTACACATAATACATGTTCATCTTACTTTTCTATTGATTTTACCTAAAAAATAAATAAAAAGTAAGAAAGCCAAGGGATGAATGGTTGTAACTTACTTTCACTCTAGATTATTATGCTTAGAAAAGTGATTGACAGGAGTGTATACTTATAGGTAAGTGTACAAAGTGTGATTGACTCTCTTCTTGTTTGGTTCACTTTGTAAGTGATTTTGACTTTGATATTTTTGTTTAAGTAGTTAGGGTAAACTTTGAGTTATTTAGATTAATGGTTAAAATCTCTTACAAGTATTCAAGATACAAAGATGGGTAATGAGAACGAAATCAAGAATTGCTTGGTTTATGAAATATCCCAAAGTTTCACCTAAGTAAGAAATTAGATTTAGATATATTAAAATGATATAAATAAAATAGATATATGAATTATGATTAGATAAATTAATGAAAAATAATTTAGTAATTAAAGACAAGTTGAAATTTGAGATTTCAATTCTTAAACCCTAAACATGTTGTTGAAATGTTTAGTGGATTCTTACATCCCTAAACTTTAACCCAACATCCTAAATTCTTAATTCCTATAAATTTTGGAATCACCTGCTTTCCTAAAAATATCATTTTGATAAAATCCAATCTCCTAAATCAATTCCCTTTCTTAAGATCTTTATTTCTAACCTATTGATCCTTAGATTATTTCTTAAATCTTTCAGAGTTAGAGATATTGATCTAAAAGTTCTAACCTAATATGTTTGTCTTAAAATATCTCTTAATTCTTTTCCTTATATATATATATATATATATATATGCCTTTTCTTTTTCTTTCCTTTTTCATTATTTTGGGCTACCTTCCTTTTCTCTCTTTTCCTTCTTCTTTCCTTCGTTTCTTTTCCTTTCTCCTTCTCTTTCTCTTCTTTCTCAAATCTAAGCCATAAATCTCAAATTTAACAAGTTCATAAAGAAAATTAAAGATAGGAAATAAGATATAAGGTGAAGATCATGTAATAAATAGCTCTAAAAGCTTAGAAGAAGTGTTGGTAGGAAGAATAAAAAAGTTGGGTTTTTGCTCCAAAAGATAAGTTTTCTTGTTTGCTTTGTCTTAGTTGTTGATTATGTATGTAAATATTATATTAGGACTAGAAATAGGTAAAACTTGTGATGATAGTGGTAAGTATATGATATATGAGCATGTTTGTTGAAAACTTAGATATATGTAGATTTGTGTAGACTAAGTGTTTGATGAAATGTTTTAGAGGAATAGAATATAGATATGTGTATAGAAGTGTGTAGGAGACAAGTTTATGCATGTTTATATTTGTGACAAGTAATTGTTGTTGATGTATGTTGGATTAAGTAGTGACCCGTTAGCCCATAAGTAAGTATTGTGACGAAGTGGCTGTTGCTCACCTGACACGATCGTACGAGGACAAGTTATGTAAAAAGATAAAAGAATTCGTAATAGGGATTCCTATGTTCATCATGGCTATAAGACAACCTGTGATCTCTTCAACATAAATCATTTTGAAACACAATGGCCTAATCACGGCCGTAACGAGGAGCGTGATCTCCTCTGATCACATTTTTCTCTTTGATCATGGGCGTGATAAGGACCGTATTGGTCATCACAGCCCCCATTATGGCCGTGATGAGGTAATTGATGGAGATCATGTACCCTATTATGGGCGTGAAGAAGACAGTGATGAAGATCACAGCCTCCATCATGGGCGTGATCTATCCCCTGTAATTGCTCATAAAGAAGAAAAATAAAGAAAAAGAAAGAAATAAATAAAAATAAAATGAAATAGATAGTGATAGATGATATGTTATGTTAGTTAATTTGTATAATTAAGAGTGAGTTTAGATAGTTTATGGATTTATAATTAATTAGAGTTTACATAGTTCTTGAGTATAAAATGAACTTAGTTAATTTAAGTTCAACTTGACCTAAATGAACTTAAATGAATTAAAATGAACTATATTACCTAAGTTTAATCATTTTGGCTTAGTAATTGAATTGAATGGTTAATTCTAATTAATTTAGCTAAGTTAAAGTGATATACACTCAATAAATGATGATTAGCTTTAATTAATAAATTAGGATAATCTTAATTTAACATTGTGAATATATTGTTTCAAATATATGTTTGATTTGAATATGGATGTTTTTGGTATATGAATGCTTTAAAGGATGTTTTTGTAATAAATGACTATAATCAAAGTGAAAAGAAATACTTTGATAGAAAAAAGAGAACTGTCCGTATTTTGGCGGGATGAGATTCACAGCTATAGTGGAGTTCCAAATTAATGTCTGATCAAATAGGGTAATAAAACAAGTTAGAGATAAGTGGATATTTAATTAGATTTTTTATACAAGTTTAAATATTGAACATATATTTTTCTTTTGAGCCGATTCTCTAATTTATCCTCTCAGAGGGACTGCAGTCAATCTTCTGATTTTGACTGGTTTTCAAATAGATAAGGTACGCAGTAATTGCGTGTTGTATGCTAGGATAGACATCTAAAATGGATTAAGAACTTAACGACGGCCTAAGTATTGAGTGTTGTGTTGTGCATATGCCGTTGAATCAAGTCGGGGAAGCAACAACCTTCTTCGAGCAGACACGATAATTTAGGCATTTAGGCTATCCCCGTCATGATGCAATGATATTTATAAATGGTATGATGGGTAGCCGATAGGGTAAACGGTATCGAGATAACATCTATCTTGATCGATGAGAAGTAATATATTGGGGTTCACGTTTATAGAATCGGTTGAACCCTTTTATATTATGGATTGAGATGGGTAGAGTGTGTGTAATGACTGTGAACCCTAGATGAGGTTTCTATTCTTTATCGGTTAATCATCTAGGAGATATAGGGATCCAGACTATCTATATCAACCCCCTGAGCATCGTGTGGTTACTCAGGACCCCCAAATTCCCATTGGCTTGTTTTAGAGTTAGAGTGCTCTAGTGTTGATTTGTTTACTTAAAAAAAAAAAAGATAATAATTTATTCTTTGTCGAATCGCATTCAGCTTGGCTTATGTACCATTCCGTATATACCTATGTTACTGTGTACTGAGCTTCGGTTAATCGTTGTTATTGTTGTTCTGTTTCCAGGTCTTGATCTGATGATGATGATGATGGAATTGTTGTTGTTGTTGATTTGTTGATGTTGAATGATGTTGGTGATGATGATGGTGTAGTTGATGAGGAAGATGATGATGTTGGTGATCTTGGAGTTATTGTTGATGATGATTGACGTGATGATGCTTGGCTCAGGTTTTAGGTGATGTTTGATTAGTGATGCGGGTTAGGTTCGTGGATATCATTTGTATTTGTTTTTATTTATGTTTTAAGAGCTGGATTTACATTTTGAAATTTGTAATATTCTTTAAGGGGCCTATGGAGTCTAAATTTTGAAATTATAAATCTTCCTTTAAGGCTAGATTATAAAATGATTTTATAAAGTTTTGTTTCTTAGAAAGTTGGTTTGCTCTAGTAGGAATCAAACCCTTTATTATGTTTTTATAAAGTTTAGTACAATGCTACTAAATCCACTTAGATTAGAAGTCTAAGCAAATGATTTCAAAGATCAAAATCAGCTAGCAATGTTTGACATAAACATATCATTCTAAGAAGCCTGAGCGTATAATACACTTACGTATTATACGTGGTGGTAATGCTTTAATTAAATTTAGGGCATTACAGTTTAAATGATTTATATGGTTGAATACAATTAAGAATATTAATTGAATTCTAAGTGTGATTGATGATTGGTTTTCCTAGGTAGTAATAATTTTGAACTTAATTGTTGTCATCAGATTGATTTGATTGAGGACAAACAATGTTTAAATGTGGTTAAGTTTTATAACTATTAATTAATCTTTATTTAGATAAGATACTTTAAGCTTTCATGATTCTTTTTTATGAATATTTTGAAGAAAATGATACTTATTTGATTAAAATCTTAATTTCAGGTTTTTAAGGAGACATTTGACTACAAGGAAAGAATTTTGATAAGTTAGAGTGACTTTCGGTGAAGATTGTTCAAGATGGAAAAAAATTCTAGAATACACAAGTTTCAACACAATTTGAGTCGAGAACAAAAATTGTTTTTTTCTGAAGTATACAATAATGACTTGTGCTAAAGGTTGTGTTGAGCACGACTCAAGAACATAAGCCGTGTTTGGAGTCATATAGAAAAAGAATTTGTTGACAAGTTGTGTGTTGTTCCAAAGTATATAGCAAGGTACATGGTTGTGTACTTTACTTGTGATGAAGCCAAATTCAATTTAAATTAAAAGTCATATCTATTTGAAAAGATATGATGTAACTCATGTCCTAAAGGTAAGGAGAGTGATTCTTAAGGAAGAAAAGTCAAGATTTATGAAGATTTAAAGACTTGAAGAGATTTAAAGGGGATTTAACTTTACTTTTTTATATAAATAACTAATGCTACTCTATTGTAAAAAAAGATAGATACATTTTAGGCATTCTTAAAGAGATAAGGTCAAGATCACAAGGTGTTTACCAAAGATTGCAAGATTGATGACATAGAGGGATTTTATTTGTGTAAAACAATCATATCAATTGGCTACTAGAAGCTTGCATATTATGATTGTATTGCATATGCCTATTCATGCATAGCATATGATTATTAACTTGTTTGTTCTTAGGGTATGTTGCATTTTTATCTAACTGAGTTGTGGTTTTGCTCATTCACTAATAAATGGTTTTATAAGTCACACTTCATTAGAACAAGATAGATAGGATTAGGGTGAATGAGTGCTATTGAACTTCAAGGTACTTTTTGTGGAAGCCTAGAAGGCTAAGAAGTTATATAGGTGTTAGTTATAGTGACTATTTTCATATTATAAATATAATGTACTATGATTAACTGTGATAATTGAATGTTCAAATAGTCTTTTGATTTCTTACTCACAAGAAAGTTATCATGTAACGAGTGCAAAACGTTGCATGGTAGCTTTTAATGGTTTATATGAAGGCCCCTCTAAGATCGTTATAGAGGTCCCAAGTCAAAACTATGCTAATTATTAGCTCACATTTATGAGTGATAAACGAAAAGTATTAAATCACTTTCCCATAAAGTTTGTTGATTTCCTGTTGTAGTTTATGTATTTCACTTTGCATGTGAATAGGATTGTCATAGGTAGCCTTTTAAATGCAAAGCTTATTTCTCTTGTAGGGATAAATAGATATAGTTTCTTGAGTCTTTTTTATGGAAAATAAAAGAAAAATTGTTACCGAAACATTTATAAGAACTTTGATGCTAAGTATCCATGTTTGTTTCTCATAGTAAACTTTTAGGCCACTGCCAAAGCTTGCACAGAGATTGAGCATAAGGTAACCATGAGACAGTTAGAGATCCATGACAAAAAGCACATGAATGGCTCTCCAAGCTAATATATGAGCAATGATCAAGGCATGCTACAACACAGCTTGTAAAGTAGATCATGTTAAAAATAATATGACCGGGAGCTTTAACAGCTAAGTTGGCAAGTTGAGAAACAAGCCAATCATTTAGATATCTAGTTACTTGGTTAAAATTGAAGGGAAAAAAGTAATTTTTTTAAATTTATAAAATAATTATCAATTAAAAATCAAAAATTAATTTTTGAAAGTTGATCTTTAAACAAATACTAAGATACATCAAAACTAAAGTATATAAAACTTGAATGTAATCAAAACTAAAGTCAACTACCAATACCCAAAAAAAAAAAAAAGTAATGGCTGTTATTTATTTATTTTGTTAACAAAAACACTAAATTATAATCAAATTGTTATAAGTTGAAAATACAGACTCTTTTTATGTCCTTATTCTAATATATCTAGAAAATATCAAATCAAATCCAAACTCATAAAATTAGAAAAATACTAAGAAATACTCAAATAGTTCTAACTTAATGTGAATGGATTCAAATATAACTATAAAATATCAAACCAAGCTCAAGCTCATAAAACTACAAAAATGGTAGGCCAAACTCAAAATCTCACAATTTACGAATATAGTTCTCATATAGTTTCTTTAGGAAAATTTGCTTCAAACCATATCTCTCTCTTTCGTATGCATAATTGTCGGGCCAATGCCATTATGCCAAAAATTAATAATTATTTTAACAATGTGTGAATGTGTGTAGCTATGAGAGGAGAGAGAGATCCATACTGAAGTTTTGCTATTTATGTAGAGAGAAAAAGAAAGACTCTGGAAAACTAAAAACTAGCATGAATTTCAGGGGACAAATATTTTAAATATTCAAAACTCGAATTGATTCTTCAAAGCTCATTTACATTGAAGGAAAATTTTTATTTGTGCTATAATAATTAAATCTCCAAACCATTCAAACTAGATTGTTTTAAACTTATCTTCAACACGAGATGGACATTCAAAGCTATAGAATGGAAAAGTCAAGAGTTTGATGAGTAAGTTAGCTTCCTTTCGTTTGCTGAAATGGATGAGCATTTCAAAATTTGGTATGTCTTGCTAGGCAGCTTGTTGTTTTGTGTAGAAATTATGCCGTTACTATTCTTGATTGTTTGCAAATTTTAATAATCGCTACTTAATAGTTTTATTAAAATTCCAAAGAGAACAAAAATTAATAAATAAATAAATAAAAGTCCTAAGCCGTTTTTTTTTGAACTTAAAGTCCCACGCAGGTTTATTTTTCCTTTGTCGGAGGAGAGATCAGACTTAAATTTTCCCTCCTTTATTACATTAAAAACAAAAATCTAATGTTCCCATTAGGAAAGGATATTAATTAATATTTTTTGTTTGTTTTTTTTTTCCCTTCTGATTCATTGATAGAACTACTTAGGTGCAATACAATAAACAACAACAATAAAAGAGATGGGGTTGTAGATCCAAACCCAAAATCATTTCTCTTAACCTGAAAATAGATATTACCCACTCTTAAGTTTTAACAAGAAAAGTCTTACTGAGAGAACAAGGAACTGGTAGTTCGACTGGAAAACAAATACCTATATAAAAAGGTTGAAACCTAAACACAAAGATTAAAACAAAAATAATAAAAATTCAAACCAAAGGTTGAAACAAAGGAGGTGACTGCACATCAAAGATGGCGATCATGCATATGTGAATAGTGACCTTATAAAAACCCAGTAAACTTATTTAGAAAAGTAAAATGGGTAAATGGTATAGGTATAGAGAACCAATAAGTTTGATTGAAGGTGGAAAAGAAAAAGATATTATCAATAATTTAAACATTGGATTTTTCTTAAATGAAAAATAGAAAAATATCAAATTTGATATATTTATTTTACACGAAAATTTAATTTAGTACTAAAACATTGAAGTAATCAAATTAATATATAATCATACTTTTCATGACTAGTTTAGTTTTACTTTCCACTAATATCATTTACTTTATTTTTTAAAGTAAAAGAAATAGGTTTATCATTATTAAACAATCTTAGGAGAAGTATTAAAAATTTAATGATTTGTTATTCCTTCCAAGTTGAGTAAATAGTGTTAAGAAAATAGTAAAAATAATCATAAAAAAGTTTAATTATATATTAAATTAACTATTTTAAAATTTTGATAGTCAAAATTTAGGTATTAAATATGATAATTTTAGTAAATTTCACATTAAACCTAAAAAAATTAAATAGAGTATAACCAAAAAGATCAACTTTGACCCATGCACTTAAATAAATAAATAAAAAGAAGACAAGCCATTAGTTTTTGACTTTGAACCAGTTAGGACCTCTCAAGTTATTTACAGCAATGATCCCACCCACAAAAGCCAAAGCCAGGACTCAATAAACCCCCTTCGAACAACTCTTTCCTCTCTAATATTCAAACTTCCCATCCCAAACCCGAACACCCAACATCAAGCCCCGACAACGAAATCATGAATTCTTTCAATTTCTTCAGAGGCTATGGCAAAATCAGCAACAACCCAGTTGAACCTCACTCCCACAAACCAGCTATCCTCAAAATTACCCTCACTGCCATCGTCCTCCTCACTCTTCTCATCGGCCTCGCCCTCGCTGCCTTAATCCACGTCTCAAACGACGAGCCACCGGAGTCCCCATCCCTCAATTCACTCCACTCGCTCAAATCGATCTGCTCCCTAACTCAGTACCCCAATACCTGCTTAACCTCCCTCAACGCCTCGACTAAACTCGACCCAGTATCCATTTCCAACCTCTCTTTAACCCTAGGCATCAAAGAGCTCTCAAGCTTCTCCCTTTACGTCAAAGACCTGACGATGACCTCAAACGATGCGGCTTTGAGCGATTGTGGAAGCCAACTCGAGGATGCGCAGAGTCAACTCAGTGACTCGGTGGCCGAGTTGGGGAAGAAGGGTTTATGTGAAGAGAGTGTGGGGAATGTTAGGACTTGGGTGAGCGCCGCGATGACGGATGGAGAGACGTGCTTGGATGGGTTGCAAGAGATGGGATCAAGTTTTGTTGATGAAGTCAGAGCGAGGATGGAGAAGTCAAAGGAATTGATGAGCAATACTTTAGCTTTGTTTGCTAAAATGGATGAGGTCTTCAAAATGTGTGGCAAGACCATGCATTAGAATTTGGTAAAGTGCTGTTCTTTCATGTATTTTGATTTTTGTTTTTGTATAGAAAGATGAATTTATGTCGTTAAGTTCTGTGGAAAGTAATAACCTGTTGGTCGGCTCAATGGATCAACTTACTAAATTAATGATGTTTTGAAACACACACTTGATGTTTTTGTAGAAAGTTTTGATGTTGTTAATGATTGTTTGGAAAAACTCGTCCATCCTGTTTTGCTCTATTGATAGAAATGCCAATCGACATGCGATCCCAGTCGAGATCTCTCTGGTGTAACAACTCGAATCGATATTCATTGAAAAAAAGTCCGATTTGATTAAATTTATCTGGCTTATTATCTTATTTTTGGCAGAAAGTAGATTATCCTTAGCAATGCTTGCGGTCTAGATTGCATTTAACTTGTGAGTTTGGTCTAGAGTTAATCACGATATTGAGCTAGATCAAGCTTGTGAGTCTGTTGGGCGAGTAATTCAGGAGGTCGAGGTCTACTCTCGATAAGCTGTTTTTGTTAATTTAAAATAGGAATTGGCGAATTGCATTTGAGTGAAATCGATAGTATCTAATCAGATAGAGTAGGTTCTGACACGGCTTGACTTTGCTTATAATAACCATTAGCCCATCTATTTGAGCTTTATAATGGCTTCCCTGCATTTGCTACCCTTCCTTTCATGGATAGCTATCTCTAAGATCGAGCTGAATGGCATGTGTCAGTGTCCCTTTTACGGCCTATGTTCAAGCCCAAACCAAATCGTTTTTACCTTCACATCCTCCAATTTACCATGATTATGGCTAGCTTTCATGGACCAGTACAGGGTCTTAGGAGGCATGGAGGAAACTGTATTAATACAAATGATAAGAGAGAAGTTCATTTTCATGTGCCCCCCACCCTCTCACCCTTTGGGCTGATCTTAACCGTAGCAGCAGCACCTTGGAATTGATAAATTGCTAAGGCCCAAGATCTTTCATGATAAATTGCACGAGGTCTTTTGTTCAATTCTACAAGGCAATGCTTGGAGCTACTGAGTGGGGGTGGGGACAACAATACTAAGAGATGGATGCATCTTGTGGGGTTGTTTCTGTGTCCGAGAAGTTGTTTTGGTGCCCTTTGCTAAAAACCGACAAGACAAAAGAACCTCAGGGAAAAACAACGGTGGAAAATACAGAAAATTGTTTCGCATCCACTAGCCTTGGACATTTCGGACAATTTTATCACTTTTTTTTCCATTTATGGCAAATGAACTGTATTCATGCTCTCCCCGTAAAGATTGTGATGACATGGGCAATGGCCAGCTAGTGGTAATGGTTTTTAATGGTTAGTTTCCATCATTTAATTGTTTCTAAAGTGTGGACACCATTAATATATGCAATCTTTTAAAACTAATATAATAATATTTAACAGCTTTTAATTTTAAAGTTTGATTATAGCAGATGTAAATTAAAGTTGAGAAAATAAATATTTTGCTAAAATGTACGCTCTAGTGCTTCCGAGGGGCTGGTGCTTTTCCTTTTCGGACATCTAGAGACATGGCATCTGAGCAGTCACGTTAAGGAACTTAATGACATGACTCCAGATATACCTAGTTTTGATATTAAATCGTTTATGCAGTGGTTGGATTTATGAAGTCGACCGAAACCAATGGAAGAGAAAGGAAATGGAATGAATTTGTCTGTATGGCTATCTTAAAAAGTGAAGAAATGGAGGGCAGTGAAGGGAAATTGAAGGTAATTCTGTTTCTGTCCAGGATGAAAAGGATGGAAGGAAGAGAAATTAATTAGAATGAGAAAACTATCCTTATAAAATTTACTTACTAAAATTTTATAAAAATAGTATAGGAATAAGTTTGTTAATCATTGGTTTGAAATTTGTGTTGGGGTTGGTTCGAGTTTTTAAAATTTATAAAACTAATTGGTTCTTTTCAACTTCAATTCGGCAACTTTCAACATTCATGGCAAGCGCACCTACCGAAGTAATATAGAAAGAATTCGGTTGGACTTCAAGGGAATGGTGACAACTATTATACTCACATTCCAATTATTATTTAGCCAAGAAAAAAAGCTCAGTAAGACATGATAAAAGAAAAGAAGTTATGCTAGGTTAAAGATATTCACAAAACTTTCAAGGCAAAAACTTAAGATGGATTTGTAAAAATGCAAGACGATAACCTAAGGTTTGCTTTATCAATTTCTTATCATGTGAATCCAAATCTAAACTCTGAGAGGTTGTTACTAATGTAGTTGTACTGTTGGATTCACTGAGTTGAGCTAAAACTTCTCTTGAAGTCAGTAGTTCTAGGTCTGGACTAGACCATCGGAATCTCTTCTTAGGCTATCAATGGTCTAGACTCGCTTAAAATTTAAGAATCTTTTAGTTTAAAAATCCATTTTGGTATTTAAAAACAAGAGACAAAAGTCCTCACAACCCTCTCTCAAGGCGATTATGAATAACTCCACTAGCAGCCGAAGATTTACCCAAAAAATCGATCTCCCAGCCTATTCAATTGAAATCAAACATGGGTTTAACAACTGCACTACACAATTAGACCCATACGAACATATTCAAACTACTAGTCACAAATACTCTATCAATTGACTTGAAAGCACATTTGATTTCATGTGAATCAAGATTTGGATTTGCAAATCCTAAGTTAAAGGAGATTATTTCCTCATGGATTTAAAACTTAAGAACATGATCTGAAGAAATAAAATGAGATTAATCAAAGAATATTACAATTCGAGACAGAGTCATGCAGAAATTATTAACAATGGGTTAAAATGATTTTTACCCAAAAAACTACTAGATCTCCAAAGTAAGAAGAAATAAAATTCTTTTGCTCTAGAAATTCTCTCTATACTACGTTAGTACTATATTGTACATCCTATCGTATGCCTTTGTATGTTCATTTATAAGCTTAGGATACATAAATTATGAAGATTTTATTACTGATGTGGCAGATTTTGCATAATGGAAAGCAAATTCTTTATTCACAAGCGCATCTAAATCGTGTACTTAATTGTTGCGGGTCACATGGGAGCTCTAGTCGAGAGCTCGCAGAAGGAAGAAATCAGGCTCGACACTTGAAACACTTACAAACATTTGTGCTTTTGTCCATTACTCTATTGAGGGTGGAATTGAGGCAGTCGAGTCTCCTATGGCTAATGCTCGAGGAGAAAATGGGCAAAAAATTATCTTCAAAGGGCAACTCTCGAGGCTCGATAGAAGCTTTTCTATAGAATGATCCTTGATCTCTTTAAACAAAAGCTGAGGGTCATGTTGAGGGCTTGAAGTTGAGGCATAACAGACCATTTTTCCTTGCTTTTCTTCCTTTGTTTGGCCTCGATAGTGATTCCTGCCGGGCTCGATTTTGCTCTTTTGATTTTATTTGTTGTTTGTGCTTCAAATCTGATCTGATCACTTAAATTCTACTTCTTTGGATTCAAGGAGCTACAAAACAACAATTTTCATTAAAAGCAAAATTTTTATGAGAATTTACCTAAAATCAGGGCAAAATTAATTCAAATTCCCATGGAAATGATAGAGTAAATAAGACTTATCAATGACTAACTCAATTGCTCTTATTTTCTTTCCCTTTCCTTTATAAGTTACCAAAAATAATAAAAATTCTAATTTTTTTTTTCATTTTTACTTATTCTCACTCCTTTCCATTTTTTCGGTCCACTTCCATTCATTTCTACTTCGCACAAAGTCGCTGAAAATTTCGGCCCACTTCCATGCTATGGATATACCATGTAAAAATTAAAATTTCTAAAAATTTTCAATAAAATGGAAAGGAGTGAAAACATTAAGAAGAATAAAAATAATAAAAGAAATAATAATAATAATTTAAAATTTCTAAAAATTAATAATCGGATAAATAATATTAAAAAATTACTTGTAACTCTTAAACTTTAATGTTGGTATAAACATATATATTATATTTACCAAGGTGTACTTTACTGCTTTCTATACTTTGATTGTAATATTTTGTTTATTCTTTATTAGCAGGAAAGCAAATATTCTCTGTGCTGTTAAAGGTACTAAAACATACTTTCAAATTCCAAGTGTTTTTTTCGTAATAAAATTAAAACTTTAAAATATGTGTGATTTAAAAATAAAATAGTTTTTATGTTCAAATTCTTGGAGTACTAGTAAGTAGTAAGTAGTAACTAGTTGGGAGGAGGACTGCAATTTTTTAAAGAACAGGGAGCAACGAGTGAATACCTTGAGACTTGCTTCTTCATCCCTAACAAACAAATCCTAAACAAAAAATTGTGCTTCTAACGACGTCCTCTGCACGTCATGGGCATCTTGCAAGGGCTTTTCTTTTTTTTTTTTTTTTTTTTTTTTTTTTTTTTTTTTGTGGTTGGGTTTGTGGCTAGGGGGTGGTGGGTGGGTGTGTGTGGAGAAATTTATAACATTCGGACTACAGCCAAGTTCAACATAGTTAGCCATAGTAGGCAGTAGTACAAGAAACTAAAAAAAAGGAAGTCTACATGTGTTCATACAGGCAAATATTCTTCTGTAGCAATGGAATTACAAAATGAAGAGGAACAAAACCCATTCAAGAAATTTCCTCCAAAGAGAACATCCATGATGCGAGCCAATCTGCCACAAAATTTGACTCCCTTGAAGCATATAATAGCTAAACATATCAAGGGCTTGGCAACTTTGCCTGCAAGCATACAGCAAAGAAATATCTTTAAGATATGCTTTTAATCCAGCATTGCTATGTAACAATTGAATAGCAGTAAATGAATTTTGAGTGCAAAATAAATAGCCATAGTTCGGCTTGTAGCACCGATGGTCGTCCCAATTTTCTTGCATAACCAAAGGTCCATGCACCTGCACCATCCCTAATAACAAAACTGATGGTAAGTGTTACCATTAGACGACACAGAAGCATCTGTGTTAAATTTTACCCAATTGGGTTCAAGAGGGAGCCAAACACATTGAAGAACTGTCTTTTGACTAAATATTTTTGCGTCTTCGATGATAGATCTAAAACTCATTAGCTGAGTTTCGTATTTGGTCATGAAGAGCAAGTCTGCGAGGAGTTATTATGGGTCTGTTTGTTTTGGCTTTTTTCCTGCAGATACAGACACTTTTTCAAACTTCTTTCTAACAAATTATTTATCAAGAAATAGATATAGATAAAAAAAAATTGACAGTTCTCATCAAAAGATCAAATAGAACAAATATAGATAAAATTTAGATGCAAATTGGATATATTTTGCACATATCATTTCTATTGATCCATATTTTAAGAAGAGTGTAGATAGTAGATTATTTACCAAGGCTTGTTGGGCCAGAGCCCAATGAGTATTAGGCCCCTCATGCCTAGAACCAACTTCCAAAAGGCTCACTCTGTGAAGGTCATGGAGCAAAATATGTTCTAACAATAGAAAATGACTCCTAAGGGACCTTGAGTCGCGCATGCAGCATGCATCCACGACTTCAACATCAACCTCATGCTTAAAGGCCAAGGTTGGCAAGGTTGTGCCAGTCACGATCTCCAACCTCGATACGGGGTCTACGATAACCTAACAATTGAATTTTCTTGGTAATCTGAACCTTATTCGGCCGTTCTCTATATCGAGCATATCCGTGTTGTAGTGTTAGCATAGGTATGATTCGTGTCTTACATTGTGGTATCTCACTGATCAGCTAATAGTCCAAGGGGGACCCACCACGTGAAAAGGATGCCCGTTGATCTCCTTGGAGTATACAATGACCACTTCGTATAAGGAATCATCTAAGTCCTCGAGAGGTAAATAATTAATTCCAAAGACCCTCTCTACTCTGATCCTTAAATAATTATTAGTGTTTTCTACATTTACTAGAATCTACAATTAATTTAAGTATTGGAGTGGTCATGCTAGACAACCTTTAACATACCACTAACTGATTTTTCTGAGTGCACGGATCTTTGGTGCTCCAGCACCCTCTTTTTCTGCCTAAGCAGGAGGTTCGGCGAATTCGACACTTGTGACAAAGAGCAAAGGCAAGTTTGCATGAGTGAATTTTATATTAGCTTGAATCCATTACTGCATATCCACGTGTGATTGTAGTGTGAGTACTTCCTCCATTCCCAGCTGTTCCCAATTATCCCTCAAACAAGGAGAGTCTCTAAGTACATGGAGGATATCTTCCAATTGAAGATGACACCTGGGACATTTATAATCAGTATGAAGAATATGATTTAAATTTGCACCTCTAGGAACAACATTATGGATAGCCTTCCAAAGACGCAGCTTGCGCTTTGGGCTAATAGTTGAAGACCACAGCCATTTCCAATTTTGTCTGCTGTTTGTGCTAGTTTGAAAAACATGTTGATTTTGTAAGGCTTTATAAAATTCAGACAAAGAAGGAGGAATTCAGATTTGAGGGCATCTTGCCAGTTTTGCTCCGCTATGAGTGGGCTTATACCGTAGAATAATATCGTTCTTCACATTATGTGGTACTTCGGCTATTCCTGAAAATTAGGACTCCCTTTTTTTTTCCTAAAACTCTTATTAATAATAAATATTTTTCTTAAAATAATATATTTATATATGTTTTGCTAGTGGTAAAAACATGTTGAATTTTTTTTTTGGTATTTGGATTTATATTTTATATAAAATATAATACAATGTGTAAATAAAATATTATTTATTGCAAAAAGTAATTTGAGAAACAACTTCTATATAAGTCGTTTTTCTGAAAAATATTAAGATTTTCTCCTGAAAACAATATTTATGGTATGTTGTTACAATATTAATTTGTTGTACGTTGTTATATCTATCAAGTCTTTTAAAATCGCCAAACATTAAGTTGAATAATTGTAGCATATATATATAAATTGCTATAAAAATATGACAAATTAACACAACATGATGGTTCCAAATTCACCGATAATTGAAATGGTGGAAATGTAAAAGTCGTGGTAGAAATAAAAAATGTACAACAACAAATGTAATAATTGTGAAATCAGAAAAAAGTGGAAAGACAACCTCAGGTCTATTAACCCGCTACTGCCGAACCTAAGTTGAGGACGTACCACAGGCTATATATGAATATGATATCGTCAATGAAATAGAGAGGTGAAAACCGTAAGTCAGAAGTGGTGCCGGGACGTAGCAGGGTTAATGCTGCTGAGAAGGCGACTGTGTTTGGGAAGGTGATGCCGAGGGGATCCCACTAGTGGTGCTATATTCATGCTCTCTCCCTTCTATTTCGCTCTTCTGCTGAAATCCATCCCGAGTGCTACCTCTCTTTCGGTAAGGTTTCAAATGCCTCATATGGGTCCTTTGTTTTTCCCAAAATTTTTTTAGCATAGAGGGAGAGCAGTTTGCACCAAGCTTACTGCCTAATGGGTATACAAACAATATTGAAGATCTCATCGAATAATTGGTATTGATGCACATGGATGTTGTCATTTAGAAAGTTTTTCATCAAAATTCATATTCTATAAATGCTCAGGAAGTACAAACCTCGCTTAGCTAGATAAACATATCTGGACGATGAATATGTACATGTACCAGTTGTATCAAAGATGCAGGCTTACTTTTGATTCTTTAGCAATGAGAAACACTGTAAACCTGGATCCATGCTTGGAGAGGAGAAGAGAAAAAATAAAGATGTGTTTTTTTTTTCTTTTTTTCTTAGCCAATTACAATAGAGAGAGTGACGCGAACGTAGAATCTTGTGAGAGATTGTGACAATAGCACTAGATTATAAAACCATTGGTGAATTAAAATATATTTAAATTTAAAAAAAATGTGTTGTCTGCCCTCAATTTTTCATATTTATTGCAATCAAAACTTTGTCGTTATCACTAGTTTCCAGTGCTGTAGACACTAATTGATTACAACAGCAACAAGTTAGTGATGATATAGGCAATGGCTGGAGAATTGGTAATGGTTTTTAATGATTAATCTTTACTTTGTATTCCATCATTTAATTGTCTCTAGAGTCTAGACGCCATTAATGTATGCAATCTTTCAAAACTAATATAAATTAACAACTTTTAAAGTTTGATTATGTCAAATGTAAATTAAACTAAGAAAAGAATTTTTGCCAAAAAATATACCCAAGTGTTTTACAAGAGCTGATGCCTTGCTGTTTGGAGATCTAGAGACTTGGCATCTGAGCAGTCGTGTTAATAGAACTTATTGGCATGATTCCAGATTGCCTAGTTTTCATGTTAAATAGTGATGTGGACTTTCGAGGGCTATGGTATGGATGCACCATAGGATGCAGTATATACCACGTTATCTGAAACAACATGCAGGTACTGGTCCGAGTTGTCTTCATGGGACCGAGCATTTATGTTTCATGGCTGGCAGATATGCATGGTCTTCTTGCCAAATTGATGTCCAAGGGTGAACTTCTTCTGCCATGCTGATGCCTCGTTCTTCGGACTGCTCAATCTACTCTTATGTTAAACGAGCATCTGGGAAAGCAATGATGGGAATTTTTTTTTGAATAAATAAAATTTTTAAATAACTTTTAAACTTTCATCCTGTCTTGCGTAGATGTACGAGTAAATTTATAAAAATATAATTTAACATTTTTAAAGGGTTAACCGAAAAAAAAAAGTATTTAAAAAAAAATATAAAAATGTCACCCCATAAAAAAAAAAAAAAAAATCCCAAAATAGCTACAAAGTTAGATCACAGTAAACTCGTTTTTTTTTCTTTTTTCCTTTTTCCTTTTTTAAGAAATGAGTTTAATTAAATCACATTAAACAATTCTTTTAAAGAGACAATATCCACAAAACACATTCTTCCTTCTAACCTCCACTGATGATCCTTAAAGCTCTCAAACCAAAATAAAAAATGAAATCTAAGGAAATGTGAAATCACAAACTCAAAAAAACATAAAACAACTCATTATATGTCTTGAACAACGTTTTTCGATATTGAATCAACTTCAATTCGAGAAGCTTGAATTGCCCTATTATAAGGCTGAGAATCTGTCATTGGAATATTATAATAGATTTCGTAGCTCTATCTAGATCAAAAGCTCCGACATTTTAGGTCATTATCAAAAAATGATTTATTTTCGATTTATTTTTGGTATACTATTTGTCGTACTGGTCTATATACTCAAGAATATTTTCATGCACCTCAGTTGAGAAAGAAGAAGAGGAGTTTTACTAATTGATGCTATACATAAGATAAATTTGCTTCTTGGAAAAAACCAGTTTAGTGTAATTGTTTTAAGCTCATTTTTATATCTTTCATATTTTAGTGTAATTGTATTAAACTCATTTATGTATCTTTCCTATTTTTGGAAGTAATTTCAACCTACATGTATTGTTGTAATTTTTTTTATTAAAAAATATTTTTTTTTCTTTATCTCCATTTTTTGAAACTTAATAAATTACGGTTTTTAGAAATTGCAAATAACTCTTGCACTTTTATATTAGTATAAAAATATGCATTATATTTATCAAAGTGCACTTTACTATATCCTAAACTTTGATTTTAATATTTTTTATTAAATCTTTCTTAGCTGGTAAACAGATATTCTTTGTGTTGTCATTGTATCGTTGTTAGAAAAAATAATATTCTATAATAATAAAAATATTTTTCGTCTTACCTATAAGATTATCTTGAAATGCTCATCTCAATTACATTTATTCCTTGGAAAATATATATATATTTATTTATTTATTCCAATCTTTTGACAGATGGTGTACTTTTTTTTGGGCCGAAGACAGATGGTGATACTTGGTCATTTAAATTGTCTATCACAACAAATTGAGGTAGTCCCTACATGGGCATTTGATCAACTTGTCTAGATATTCCCTCAATACTAAGTTTGTTCCTTCATCCCTACGCCTATTTACTAAAGATTATCACACTACCATAGCGAATTAGTCGAGTTAAATTCTTTTTCCTTTGAATATGGTCATTTTTATACATTCATTACCTTGCTAACTTTATAACTTTTTTTTTTGACAAAAATTTATTTCCAATTTTCTTAGATCATATAATCATTATCACCAAGTTATGTCATTTATTGAAATTTAATAACTTACGACATTTTTTAAAGTGTAAAATAACGTTTGAAAAAAATCCTAATAAGATGCCAAATGCTTCTCAACAACACCTAAATATACCTATAATATTGAAAACATTAGATATAATGGGAAAAATATGAATCAAGTGCAAAAATCGAAGACGAAACAAGTGAGAGAAAGAGAATTCGACCTCTCTTAGAAAACGATGGTGGCTTAACAGCACATGCAATATATTATACCCTTAACCGTCATGTCCACTAGTTAAGGGAATAATTCTACTAGTGATATTAATTTTCCTCCTATGGGGACCCAAAGGTCTTGAATAAGATTTCAATGCAGATGGTAATATATGCCACCCTATGATTGAAATTATAATTGCTATCATTTATTACATTCTCTATGCATCCTGGATTCATATTAACCATCACACAATGATACTTAATTAAGCTGGAAATGACATCTGCAATATCATTATGCCTTTATCCTTAAGGGCTTTATATATGTGTGTGTGTTTAATTTAATGACCGGAGATCAAGGGAAAATGACTGCAAGTTTATTTTCACAATTTATTTTTGATCAACTTTATGGAATGGCTTAGAATAAATTACAAAGAAGTAGACATTAGACATTAGACATTTTGCAATAAGTTTCATCTCTTATAAGGAAGCTCATTGTGTAAAATATCTTTGTCGTTAAATATGTATTGAAGCACCGTGTTTCTTTAAGGGATAATGTGAAAAATGATATCTTAACTTTTGCAAAATGTCCAATCAAATACCTGAAATTTGGTTTTGAACAATTTGATATATGAACAAAGTTTTCACAGATTTTGTTTATACTGAAAGTGTCAAAACCAAATTTTAAGTGTGAAAAATATCTACGAAATTTTTCTTAGGTACTAAATTATTCAAAACCAAACTTCATGTGTCATGCCTCATGGGTACCCTAGTAGTAGTATATATACCACTCATATATACTAATACTAGTTTACCACTAGAGAATGACATATTTTCAAGCAAATATGATCTTTTAGTTGCATCAACAAGAAATGACAAATACATATAACCATAAAATTAGTAAAATAAATATCATCATAAGTCTGGAGTAATATAATATTACAGACCAAATTCCTATTATATAAGTCTGCAAAATACATAAATTTATATTTTAAATACTAACTAAATAACAACTAGGAAATAAAAGTAAAATAACGTATCCCAAATATCTCATAATCTCTCAGCTTCTAATTCTTATTAGAGTCATACTCTTGGAAGTAATAAGCCAGGGTCGGAGGGTTAACCTGAAAGGTCTTTAGGAGTGTGAGCGAAACCACGGGCTCAATGAAAGACCAAACATATTATACATCAAGTAAGTTTATTAACAAATCTTATGTAATGCAACAATCAATCATATGTATAGATATAAACTTGAATGATCTAGAATCCAAATAGAAAAAGGATTTACACTCTCTTTTTTGGGTTGAAGGACAAATACTTAATGACCCACATGCCTAGAAAAGACTAAGTACACAGGAATATCAACAATTTCTCGTTCTAGGATTATCACTTTAACTTAAAGGTATTTTAACCGACCATTTCCTATATCAATCCTTAGAAACTCTCTAAGTATTAATCATTTCAAAGCGATACTACGGATGGCGTCATTTGTTTCCACTTAGTTCCCCTAGGACTAACGGGATAAAGAAAACCTTGGAAGAACTAACATTTTAAGAAAACTAAGTATTAACAAAGAACTGAAATACTAATACGTAGCAGGTTGTCACATTTTAGAATATGCAATGATACAGTTCACGTAATGCCTAACTGTTTTAATTATAAAGCCAATAATTTTTAGTCAGGCTTATGGTGATCATACATTATACACACGACATATAACATGCTTTTCTCAAATTGTAAGACAATCTATATTATCACTTTTATTATCTTGGTTTATCAACCAGACAAACAGCTCACAACAAACACTCAAGAGATTTCCACAACAACCATATTATTATCTTTGCATTACATATGCCACTAATTATAAATACAAACAATATAATAGATCTGGGTTACTCACCTGCTTATTTTGTCTACTCATAATAGTCAACTAGAAAGTCCTCAACAGTACCAAGATCACTTATTGAGATGAATAAAAATATTCATCAATAAAACATATATTATATAACTAAACTCCTATGAGTGCCTAAGTGTCCTATATTGGTGTTTGATTTAATTTTTATTACTTGTATTGGTCTTTTAAGGTAAGGATCCCATGATAACAGATTTTGATTATTTACGTATTATTGTTCTAGGGAACACTGGTTTCGAAAGCCGCCAGCATTACAACGTACATCGCTAGCCTTGAAATCTACACCGCTGACATTCATGTATTTTTACGTAAAATAAAATTTTATGTAGCTTTGTCTGGTATACACCACTTTGAAAGCTGTTGGCCTATCCCACATACGCTGCCGACTTTTCCATTTATACTGCCAGTGTGGCCACTGTTTATCTTCTTCCTTGTTTTTCTTCAGTATGTATCTTATTCTTCTTACATTATGTATGTATTATACTTGTGTTTAAGCTACTTTTAAGTATTTTTCTATGTTTTACAAGAATTATACTTGATATATCTTCTCAAATAACACCTTATAATCATCATACTATATGGTTTCCTAGCTTTTACATATATCTTAATGTATAAATAGAGTTTAAGGTTAGATATTACCTTATTTGGGACTGCTAGGGTGATGTTCAATCCTTCCCAGAGTTGGAAATGAACCTAAGTTAATAAGAATATGATTTAAGTTAATGTTTAACATATAAACTTAACTTGGAATGGATTTTCACATACCTTTTTTGTTGATTTCCTAAGCTTGTATGTGTCTTTTGTTATGGCTTGTTTTAATGGAGTTATGTGTTTGTCTATTTGCTGTTTTACAGTGCAAGAAGAAGGAGAAATTTGGCTACTCAAGTGTGTTTTAAATGTTTTGTCTCTTGCTCATTATAATATAATATTTATAGGCAAATAAAGGCAATGGAGCAGCTCTCTTTTCTTCTTGAATTTTTGGCTGAGATTTTCTAATTGTTTCTTGCTTGTGTGTTGTATTTAATAGGGTGTCTAATTTGGGAAAATTTGATTGGCCAAGGCTTGGTCAAGTTGACTTTGTTGTTATATATTTTGGCTAATTTGCATGGAGATTTCAGTTGGAGAAAATCAAGAATATCACATCCGTTTATCATGCAGGTTTTCCATAAAATTTATACAATTTATTTTATAATTTTATTTACTTAATTAATTATCTTGATTTTAGGATAGTTTATTAAGCTAAACGGGTATATTTATATAAGTTATTTATGAGTTCTATCTCCAGAAATTTATTTAAAGCTTCTACAAATTTTCTAGATTATCTTTGAGTTCAATTTTGAGTTTAAACTTTACATGATTAGTTAATTTTAAGGTTTTATCTTACGCGATTAGGGTTTTCTAAACTTAATAAGCTAATTTTGGTTTTAATTTCTAAAACCTTTATAATTCTCTAATTAGAACAATAGTGTGATCTAAATATTTATTTGGAGTCTAGATTATTATTTGTGGATCTGTTTTTATTATTATTGTGTATTTATAACCTTAACGGTTTATCCTTAATTATTGTTTATTTACTTTCTAGTGTACTTGAAATCATATCTTAATTATTTCTATATTTTCAGTTTGCGATACCAGCTACAAAATCTTGTCTTTGGTATATGTTACTATCTATAGGACTTTGTTTTAGGGTTTGGAGTTATTTGTAGGTTCATTATTGCTCATAATTCTATTCTAGGGCTTTTGTTGACTCATACATTGATATTCTATTTTCTATATTTGAATTTCTATCTATCTTTACTAGTATGAAAAATCTTGAGATTTACATCAGGTATCTGATTTGATTGAATATTTCATGAAAGTTTAGGTATCATTGTTGTCATTAACCTTTAGCTAAAGCTCATTGCATGAAACTATTGCTATGGACCATATTTATATTTTATTAAAAAAAATTGCAGTTATAATTTTAACTAAAGAAAGTGTATACCCCTACAATATCCAAGTTATACGATAACTAAATCGGATGGGATGTATATGCTTCTGAGTATAGATAAACTATAGACTCTTAAATGATACAATCGAAAATAATTTTTATTCATAGTATATGATGCATATAGTTAAAACATTAATTCCATGTTACAATTCAAATTTCTCA
This sequence comes from Combretum micranthum, assembly GCA_024138025.1. Taxonomy (NCBI): domain Eukaryota; kingdom Viridiplantae; phylum Streptophyta; class Magnoliopsida; order Myrtales; family Combretaceae; genus Combretum; species Combretum micranthum. The sequence continues at coordinate 161,912 of JAMXBD010000038.1, read as the reverse complement.
AATGAATATTTCTTTGTTTATGCTTCTAGTCAAGTGTATGTCATACGTATACACCATTTATTGTAATATGGTCATCATCTAGTTAAATTTAGGGTAAACATGCTTACACTACATGTTAATATACATCTGACACTTAGTTTTCATCACCTAAAACATATATTGTTTAGGGAAATTTTATGGTCCCATCATTAATTTTGATAGGACCGGTCTCATCCCTATCCAATGGCTCACATCATATCCAACCATAATAACCATAATCGAACCGTTAAAATAGTTAGTATTCTAATTATTATATTTATTTTATTGGTCTATTTGTACTTAAAAGCAAAGATAAATCTTCCCTTTTGTAGTCATCCCACCCAATTTTATATTGAAAGGCTTAGTATGCAATTTTACCCTTATCACACTAATTGTTCTAACTTTTTTTTCATTTTTTTTATTAATTTTTAAAAATTTCATTTTTCTATGGTTTTATTAGTAGAATTACATTGTCAATCATCTAACTAAAAAGATAGATGGAATGCAATTCAAAGATGAAAGAAGAATAAATGTTTAATATGGAGATTTTGTTACAAAATTGATTTAACCTACTAAAGATAAAGAGTTAAAGTATTTATATGTTTTCTACAGTCATGTGACTTACACAAAAAATAAAACTACTAAAACTTAAGAAAAAAATCTGCTAATAGGAATAACTAGCTATAATAAGAATAACTATAACGTAATAAGTCCCTCAAGATGGAGCCAAAGAGAGACCTAGCTTAGAACATGATGACAAAAATTGTGGCGTTGAAACTGATTTGATGAGAAAATCAGCAAGCTAGTCACTATGAAGGAACATGTAAAATGTCCAAGAAACTAGAGCGCACATGATCAAGAATGAAATGAGAGTCAATATTGATGTGCTTATGCTTGGCACCCACAACCAGTGTTTAGGGTCTAGTGCTAAAGTCTAGTGTGGAGTCGAATCCGATAAGGAATTGCCCATGGACAGTGAGAAGTCGAACTTGAGAGTATTGGAGTCCAGTGTGAAGTCCAAGAAAGGAGTTGCCTTTCTTTACTGGGTTAGTGTCTAGTGTGAATTCAAATGTAATAGGAATTGGACTTAGCAGAGATAGGCTTAGATCATGGTTAATAAAAGGTCTGCGAAACAAAAGGCACGTTAGTAGTGTGTTAGGCATAGCTACTTCGATGCTTAAGTTAGTAATAGCCATGATAAGCATGTGGATCAAATAAATGAGAGTAATTTTATGTGACATTACCTAAATCTTGAGAAGGCTGTGAGTATTTATAAAGGATTGATTTGACGGTTGTATCTATAGTAGGCAAGTAGATGAGTGGATGAATGAGTGGTTGGCTTAGTAGTTATACTCATAGTAGGCTTAATGGTGATCGTGAGGAAGAATCACAAACCTATCATATGCGGAGTATAGAGAAGTAAATAGATAGATAATATATCTAAATATATTAACTGGAAATAAATCAAAAAAGAAAAGAAAAGAAAAATAATGAAATTCAATAAGTTAAGCGTCCTCATTTTTTATTCCATTTAGAGCATTCTAGACAATAATATTTTTCTTGCTATACAAATCTCAAAAAATAGATAAAATAGTGTTGCGTCCAATAGGATTTGAACCTATACCAAAGGTTTAGAAGGCCTCTGTCCTATCTGTTAGACTATGGACGCTTTTTTTATTATATTCCAATTTTTTTGGATTTTTCTATTTCTTGTTCTCAAAAAGAAAAATACGATGTGAGAATTTTTTGGATTGTGTGTAATAGATTTGGAAGCTTAATATACAAAAAGAACTTAATTGTGTGAACCAAAAACTTAACATTGCTATTACAAGAATTCCGAACCCTTATGGAAACCTTAATAATCTTGCAGAATTTATAGTAGGACAATTAAAAAATTGAGTCTCATTTTGCAAAGTGATAGACATGAGTTATCCATGGTCTTAATGATTGATTAAGTAAAATTTAGACCTTGAGTTATATTTCTATTTAAGAACTGATACTTAAATCAACAATTTTTTCAATTCGGGCGAATTTAGACCATAATAACATATTTTTGACTAATTTGGAGCAAAGAGGATTCAATTATCTCTAAAGTAACAATGTTGCAAGACAAATCATGGGCGATATAAGAGAAAATTACATCCACAACAAGTGTCATGTGGCAGTGGTCGCCCGTGATTGAGATTAAAAGGAGAAAAATCAATCACAGCACCAATCACTCTCCTTTGGTTGCCCGTGATGTAGGATGGAGAGGAAGAAATTCAATTACAGAACGAATTCACCTCCTTTGGTCGCCTGTGATGTGAAGAAAAATAAGGAATAGTAGGAACGCTACCCCTTTAGTTGTCCGTAATATGAGAGTGGAGATGTGAAGAAATTCAACCACAGCAAGGATCACTCCCCTTTGCTCGCCCGTGATGAACTGTCTGCAAGTCGATGTTTTTACTTTCCTTTCATTTAATCGATACATCGGTTTGGATAGAAGACACAAATATTTCTCTAAGTGTTATATTGTTTGACTCGAAAATTTAAGGAGTTTAAAAGATAGAAGACACCCATTGAGGGAGGGAGAGAATTTTCAGATTCTACACAATTAACACACCTTTTCATAGTTTAGGAAGTAACTATTGTAATCATTCAAGTTGGGAAAGTTTTGTAATATGTTCTATTCCAGAAGAAACCGAGAGAGATGACTAGAATCAAGTGTTCGTGTCTTGTAACAACTTCTTGCTAGTTGTAATTTAAAGGGGTTTTTCTTTTCTTTTCTCTATTATAATGTTTTGTTTCTTGTTTATGTCTAACTTTTGCATTTGTTATTGTATTGTAGTATAAGTGAGTAGATGTAGGGTTTACGAAGTCATATTAACATGTAGTGTGTATTTAATTGTTAGTAATCCATTTAGTTATGAATTTCTAGTGATAGAACTTCATAAAAGTTAGGAAAATGTAGTGCACGACATGACCTTACATCAGATCTTGAAGGAGATTGTTGAGAGACAATTCCATCGGGTAGATCTAAGTCACTAAAACAAACTACTCCTGTTAATAGAGATATTATTCGGAAGTCTGTTGCATGTTTCAAGGAATTTAAGGATAACATAAGCTTTTGATGCAATTTTTAATTGTCTATTCACTTAAAGGAGATTCTAGTGATTACAATCAGGATTAGAATTGGTTCGTTATGAGAATAACGACCATGAGTTGAGAATTTAGCAAATAAGTGATTAAAAGGATGAATTGTATTTAAATCATGTTAATATGATGGAGTAACCCTGTTGTGTACCTTGATTTTGGTTGTGTTAAAATCTTATTCTGCATGTTATTGTAACGCCCCAAAAATTTAATCCGATCAATTAAATAACTTAAGGCACTACTGCCACGTATAATACTCTAAGGTATTACACGCTCAGGCTACCTTTAAAATGATTTTTGTTTATGTTGAACATTGCTACTCAGTTTTAGGTTATGAAATCATTCAGTTAGATTCTAGTAACAACTGGATTTACCAGCAGAAAACAATCTATTAAAATCATTTATAAAACTCTACTCTCTATAGAGTAGACCAACTTTCTAAGAAACAAAGCTTTAGAAAAAACACTTTATAATCTACTCTTAGGGGTAGATTATCATTTACAAAACATATAGGCATTAACAAGCCCCATAAAAGAATTACAAATTTGTAAATAAATCTAGTCTTCACTAAATAAAACAAAATAAAAGAAAATACAAACAATCAATGGCCTTATCACACTTCACCGCATCTCCTTGAGTCATCAGATTCGTCCATGACCCGAATCAAACATCAAATCATCATCATCCATCATCATCAACTCAACATCATCAACAACAAACAAAACCTGTAAAGAGAACAACAATAACAATAATGAGCCGAAGCCCAATAGTAACACATTCACAAGCAATGTGGCACACGAACTTAACTAAATGCAATACAACAAACAACAAGTTATTATCTTTTCTTTAAGGTAAACAAACAGCATAAGAGTACTTAAACTCCAGACAACAGGGATTGCAAGAGAACCTGAGTAATGATCACGAAGCTTAGGGGGTTGATATAAGTAGCCCAAATACTTATATCTCCTAGATGATATATCTGAAAACAAGAATTAATAGTCTCATCTAGGGTTCTTAGCCGTTACCCGACTCTACTTAAACTCAGTCCACAACATGCATATAGTTCATCGTTCCCATTAACGTTGAACTAAACCATAGGATTTCCCTCTAAGTTTAAGCTAATATTACGCCGATACCAATAACTCCATCGACTATTCGCCGTACCACTTATGAAAGTCATATCTCAGTGACAGGGGTAGCTTAAGCCCCTAAAAATACCGTGCCCCCAATCTAAGCAAGGTACCGCTTCTTAGACCGGATACTGAACTGCTATCTCAGGTTATAAATGGATTTAAATGGCGGAATAGACAACCAATTCAAACAATTATCAAGCCAAGTTTAAGTTCTTAATCCATTTAAGATGCCTATCCTAACAATCACCACACAAGTTACTACGTACCTTTAGATGATGCCCACAACTCAAAAGAATCAGAAGATAACCCAGGAGAATCCACAAATTAGATTCAAAAAATCTGTTTCAAGAAATCGAATTCTTATAAGAACTTAAGCTATAACTCATTTATCTACTTATATCAACTTTTATTAAAATCTTATTCGAGCAGATACTAAATAGGAACCCCGCTATGGCTGTGAATATCGCTCCGCCAAAATACGAATAGTTCTCCTTTGTCTGTCAAAATATTTCCGTTTCTTTTTGTTTATAGTGTTTTATTACAAAACCATCAATAAAGAATTCATAAACCAAAAACATTCATTTTTCCAAGTAAACACACATTTGAAACAACATATTCACCATGTTAATCTAAGGTTATCCTATCTCATTAACTTAAACCAATTAGTAACCATTAACTCCTTTTAACTAAATCCTAGCTAAATTGATTAGAGTTATTCATTTAAGTCATTTACTAAGTCAAGTTGATTAAATTTAGACAATCTAACTCATTTTAGCTTAATGAAGTTCATTAAGCTAAGTTGGATTTAGATTAATTACTAATTCATTATATATCTAAGATTCATGTTACTTAATCCTAAGTTAGCTTAAACCTAGCCAAATTCACCAAAGTTAAACAATCCAATCCATTTTATTTCATTCAAGTTCATTTAGTCAAGTTGGACCTAGGTTTGTTAACTAAGTTCATTTTATAACTAACTTCTAGATTTAATCTAATTATTTGTTAAATCTATAAATCTACTTAACCAATGTTTAATTATGTCCATTAACTCACATAACACATCAAATATCACTTATCTATCTTATTTTAACTTAAAAAGATTCATTTACACTTAACAACAAACATTTAGAAAGCAAATAAAGTTTTGACTTTGTTTAAGAAAACACAATAGCTGGAAAAAACTAAAATTTAAGCATCGATAATTTTCTAATTTGTAAAAAACCAAAACATAAAAGTTTTATATCTCTTTTTAATCTTTCCAACGCAACTTGAATCACCTCAATTGGAGGTCGGATAAAAAAGTTATGGCCAAAATACGATCAAGCTGCGAAATAGGGGAAAGTATACAATCTAGTACATGACCGTGCTCGGGGCCATGTAGGGCACTAAAAAGTGACTCGAGAGGAGTTTTTTAAGGTTTTATGACCTACACAACCACATACATGCCCATGTACAAGGTGGGGTAGAGCTTTAAAAAGTGATCCAAGAGCTTATTCTGATCAGCATAAGCTCGTGCATGCCCGTGCACTTAGTAGGGCTGATATGATAAATTTTTTTAAAAGATATCCATGCATTTTCCATGTTTACTTTAAACAATATATCAACTTTTACATGTTTTAATGCAACTTAAACATCCTAAAAACTTCATATAACATATTATACACTTCAAACAATATCAAAAGCACAAATTCCCTTCATTATATACATCAAACATCAAATCATTCCAACAAACCCCAACTTCACTATTCATTATCTTCTTCAAATCATCTACTAAGCTTCTTACCACTTGATATATGAATTCAAAATCATCAAACGTGTATGCTCTTCACTAATATCACATTAAACACTTCAATCAACACATTAAACAACCCAATTCTTCAAACCCCAACTACTATTCATCTTTTTCCTCCATCACAATCTCAACTCCCATCAACCATAAATCCAATAAATACATATATAAACAGCACTTTTAACTTATTTCAATATCAATTTACCAATTACAAAAGTAAACAACAAAGATAACAAAGAAATAACCCTTATCTCCTTTAGGAACAAATGCACTCTTGAGTTCTCTTTACACTTCAAGCTTGTTTTCCTTCTCTACTCTTCTTTCTTAGCTTGATTCCTTGTGAATTCTTGTTTTAATGGAGATTTGTGGGCTTGATTTTGAAGATAAAGTAAAAGAAAAAGAAGAAGAAGAAAAGAAGAAGAAACCGATGGAAAACAAAAGAGAAAAAGGGGCAGCACATAATTGTAAGGGGAGAGAGAGAGATAAGGATAAAAGGATAAGATTAAAGGATATTTATAAAATAGGGTACTAAGTTTAAATCTTTCTCATAATTATTTTTAGTACCATAAATAATTAGAAAATAATAGGAGAACATATATATTAGAAATTTATGACTTGTTATAAAAACATATTTCAAAAGCTTAAAAATGAAAATTTGATATTTAATTTGAATTCAAGTTTAAAACTGATATTTTTAAACAAGTATTTGATTTAAAAAATTATAAAGATTTAGTAATATGAAAGTTAACTAAAATTTGAAGGTTTAGAACTTTACTAAACATTTAAAAATATTTGTTTGGGAATTTAAGAATTTGAATTAGATACAAGAGGAGTTTATTCAAAAAAAGAATTTTATAAAATAAATTAAATAGATTGATGTAATGAAGGAATAAAAACAAAGAAAAAGAATATTTAAAATCACCAATCTCCATTTAACCTATTTACTAATTTAATTATCTCAATTTGTCTATTTCTTTTCTATAATTCATTAACCATTTCTAATTAACCAGATAAGAGTTTGGGGTATTTCAGTTATTTTGGTGAAACCTTATAATTAATATAGTTTAGTTGTTAACTGTAGGTTTAATTCATTAAGTTCCAATTATTCGATTGTTAGATAATAATTAAGAGGGTGAGTAATAGTATTTGCTGACAACCTCGAGGAATATGACCTTATAATCTGTTCCTATACTATAATTGATAGGTGCACTTGCCTAGCGTTGACCAGATCATAGGAAAGAGATAATAGGAATTAATTTATTAAAACTTGGACAAGATATTAACGCACACCAAGTTTTTGGCGCCGTTGCTGGGGAATGGTCAATAATATTAAGAAAACTTGATTGTTGTTGATCTAGCTTTTTGTTTATTTACTTATTGTTTTCATATTAATTTTTCTGAACTCTTATTACTCTTTTGGTTACAGGTTTATGACCCGAAGTCATCCCACCAATCTAGCTGAATTTGATTCAGAACCTGAAAGAAAATTGCATCAGAATTCACAAAGGATCAAAGATATTTTAAGAAAATCGTCTACTTAAGTGAGAGAAAATAGATCGGAATCATGAAGCATGAATATTGGAGATGAGAATGTGAACTCGAAAGCGGGAGGTGAAGTTGAGAATCCTGGAATTAATCAAAATCAAGCTAGAGGAAATGGAAATAATTTGAATCAAGTGGGTAAAAATGAGAATAATCCAAGAGTTGCAGGAAATGAGGGTAATAGGTCCATGTGGGAGTTGTTTATGCCCACGATTGATGGAGTTGCACCATCCATTGTATGGCCTACAATTCAAGCAAACAAGTTTGAGTTGAAGCTTGCATTGATTCAAATGGTGTAAGCAAATCAATTTGGTGGAGGAGCTTCTGAAGATCCACTGTAAACCCCGGTATTCTCGGTAGTTCAGAAACCCCGGGAATTGGAAGTGAAACCCTAATCCGGTCCAGTTTGATCTAGTAAGAGGAGCCTAGGAACCCTAAATCCGGCTTTCCTTCGGTTTCATAATAAAAGAAGTTTTATAAAGTAAATGAAGTTGAATTATTGTTCTAAAGTATATTTTAGACCTTTGAAAGTTTTAAATTTGGGAATTTTTCAATTCCGGGCCTTCCCAAGCTCAATTATAGAAACGCGTGCCCCGGACCACGGATTCAGAAAAATGTTCCGGAATATTCATTAGAACCGTAATTTTATAAGGATTCCAAAAATATCAATTTTATAATTTTCCGAGCTATAAAAATTACAGTTATAGCTTTCCCCGTGTTTTCGTTACAACCAGTAAAGTAGATGTCTTGTCTACTATTCACAAGTACAACCTACACTACACACTACCCATACCCTATTCTTACATCCTTACAACTACTCATTTCAATTTTCTTTTCCAATGAATTTTGTCCCTTAATTAATTATTACATTTATTACATTTTAATTACTTAAATTACAAAATATCAAAATTTCAAAACACACACACACACTTATGTTGGCCGGCGCGCGCCCCCCCCCCCCCCCCCCCCCCCCCCCCCTTTGTTTTTCCTTAATTCAAATTATTTTTACTCCATTTATTCAACCAAAACCCTAATTCATTTCATATATAAACATATTTTTCTCTCTCTCTCTCTTCATTTTTACTTGTTTCAATTTTTACAAAAGAGGAAAAACTCTCTCTTTTTCCCCTTGGAATGCCGTGAGCCTCCCCTCCTCCTTGCCTCACATTTTCGACTCAAGTCCCCTTCAATTCCTCCTTTAATCTCCATTAGTATGTTAGTTTAAGCTTTGATCCTTCCTAATCTTGTCATGGCAAAGCTATATCTTGTGTGTTTTCTCATTTAATGCCAACGAGCTCATGCTAGGGACATGAAAACACATGAACAAGAATATCAAGCCATCACAAGACATGGATCTAGTGTTTAAATGAGTTTATGTTAAGATATCTTCTAGTTTATGCATGTAAAGTAGAGATCTTGTATATATATTGATGTTCATGCCATGAGATCTATGATTCATGCATTATATTTAGTAGATCTAAAGTTTAGACATCCACATCTTCATGTACATGCATGATCATAGAGTTATTTTGATTTCCATGCATTGATGATTATAAAAATGTAGTCTTGTATATGTATAGTGATGTTAGATAGTAGATCTTCATATATAGGAGGCAAGAACATTGAAAAATGAAAGGCTTTGTCAAATATGAATAGTTGGAAATTCGGATGAAATTAGGACCCTACTTTAAAAGCTACCAAAACCACTTTTGAACTCATATTTCATATGAAAAATAAAGGGTATGTATAATAGATATCTTGAAAGAATGATTTTCATAAGCTTAGATGAGTTTAGGCATGATAAGAATGTAAAACAAGTGGTGGAGTTAGAATGAAAAATATTGATATTTGGGTCAATAGTCAAATTCGTAATTTAGGTCCATGCCTACAAGAACACTTAGTATCTAACTCTAAATTGGATGTTTTATAAGCTAAATGAAGTCCTTAGATAATATATACATTAGAGCTCAAATTTTAATACATTAAACAAGATTTCCCAAAAGGAAAATGCAAGAAAATGAAATTTCAAAAATTCGGATTTTTGCAAGGGGCTTGTTTAAAAACATGTTTACCAAATGAAAAATGGGAATTTTTATGCATGAATGAAGGCCATGATTAATATAGACTTTAAGAACTCATTTTTATTTAGATAACAAGTGAATTTCAAGAATAAAAATCAAAGAAACCCTAAGGAATGTAAAGTTGGGAAGAATAGCTTTTTAGAAATAACCTTTATGGAATTTTGTAACAATTAGGAGTTCCTAAGGGTTTATCATCAAAAATCATCATGACCATGCATATATTGAGTTCATTACATGGCATTCATGTTAGGAATTCATTCCTATACCATTCATCCATGAATCATCAACTAGGAACATTTCTCATCAAAAGCAAAACAATTTTTCGGAATTGAGAAAGGGGCAGAACAGAACTGATCCCACTGTTCCGTGGCCTTACTACTTTCAAAACTAGAAATTAATACTAGAAATAGATAGATCTTTCGAAGTAGATAGAGATCGATATAAAATTTGCGAAATTCCGAGTTAAAATGACCAAGTTATGGCCGTTTTAAGTCGGAGCTTCCGCAAATAGCGAGAATTCCGAATTCATCTAGTTTAGATGCATAGCTTGAATTAGTTACATGATGAGAATCTCATTAGGATTATTCTTACTTGGTAGGTGATCCCGAGCAGGACGACACCTTACCGACCGATTATTACTACTAGAAAGACCGGCGTCTAATGGCCGAGTGAGTTTTACTTCCACTCTCAATTAATGTTGTGATTGTAATGTAGTGGCACTAGTGGTGTAGGCAAAGATAAAATGGATATGCATGATGGGGTATATGGGAATTATATAGTTATCTGCTGTTGATGTGTGAATGGAACTTAAGAAATATCGAAACCGAGTGTTAAGCTATTGACTGATTAGCTAATATTCTATATTGAATGTTTGAGAATACTTGTTGGTCACCTAAAAAAATTGAACTAATGTATATTCGACTTCAATTGTAATTGGGTTCATTCATATCACGATGGGGATGGAGCATTCGCATTGGTTGGTTTTTCGTGATCCATAAAACGAATATATTGGTTAATCGTGATCCATAAAACGAATTTGTTGGTTAATCGTGATCCATAAAACGAAATATTGTTAGTTGACCGTGAGCTTAAACGGCGTCGTACCGCAGGATTCGTTAATCTGCTAACCCGGGATGGAGGGCGCAAGGCTATCCACATATGATTTCCGGTTGGTCATATGTTTGTTGAACTCATTTGTTTGATGCATACACTTGCTTGAATAATCACTTATTTGAATGAATTGTACTTAATTGTGTTATGGAAGTTATTACTCACTAAGCTAGTTAGCTTACGCCCCCATAGCTTTTACTTATTGCAGCACGAGTTTATCTGGCTTAGACTGAGGCAAGCCACAGCACAGGTACCGAAGATAGGAGTTTCCCATAGAAGTTTACTTCATTCTTTTTGTATAGACTTCCGTTGGAAACTAAAGGACTCCGGATGACTGTAATGGACTTGATATTATTTTGCGGGGGAATGCTCTTTAGATTTTGTAAAGTATAATTATGCATTTTGGTTGATTATCTATGGCTAATGAATGCCACATTAAACTATTTAACTCCATTGGTTGAGTATTCTATTGTTGTAAAGGAACGCTTTACATCTATATAAGACTCCCGAAGGGCTCGGATAGGGAATTCGAGAGTTTTATTTAGTATGTGGCAGACTGTTACGTTTAGGATACCCTATGGGGCGTGACATCCACATGCTCACTTGACAAACTTCCTGCAAATTTATGCTACAATTAAAAGTAATGGGGCATCAGACGATGTGATATGCCTTAGGTTATTCCCTTTTTCTTTAAGGGATAAGGCGAGGCATTGGTTAAATTCCCTACCCCCTCATTCATTGACTAATTGGGATCAAGTAGCACAAAAGTTCTTAGAGAAATTCTTTCCACCCAACAAGACAATCCAACCGAGAAACGACATATTTTCTTTCCGCCAGTATGAAGGTGAATCACTTTATGAGGTTTAGGAAATGTTTAAGGAACTACTTAGGAGTTGTCCTCACCATGGTATCACTATGCATGATTTGGTTAGAATATTCTATACATCTCTTGGTGATCAATTAAAGACCATGATTGATGCTGTAGTGGGAGGTAGTTTGATGAAGAAGAGTGCTCCTGAGGCATATGAGTTAATTGAAGAAATGGCATGGAACATATTTAGTTGGCATAGTGAAAGGAACAAACCGAAACCATTAATTGCTAAGTATGAGTAAGAAAAGGTTGCCTAACTTCAAGCACAAGTGGCATCACTACAATTGAAATGCATAAGATGAAATCACGTATGAATGTTTTGCCTCAAGGTGAACCTCGTATGAATCTAATGGGAGATTCTTGTGTTCCTGAAGTCGATCCAAGCACAAAAGAAGTGAATCTTATGAATAGATTTGGTAGAGGAAATGAGAATTATAATCCCTATAGCAACACCTACGATCTGGGTTGGAGGAATCATCTTAACTTTTGCAAGAGCCATCAAAATGGCTTTCCACCTAGATTACAAAAGCCACAGCAGCAACAATTACAAGCACTACAGCGATGTCTTGCTTTACCACCATCCGAGAAAAGGCCAAATATTGAAGACCTTCTGACACAATACATCCAGAGTTCTGATACACATCATCGGAATCAAGAGGTGTCTATCCACAATCTGGAAAAGCAAATTGGTCAATTGGCCAAAATGCTTTCTGAAAGAGTTCTAGGGTCTCTACCTGGAAACACAGAAATGAACCTAAAGGAGCATGTTAAGGTAGTAACTCTTAGAAGTGGGAAGGAGTTGCAAATTCCAGAAAAAGACCACAAAAAGAGTTAAGAAGTTGGTGCTGAAATGGGGGAGAAACTAGTGGAAAATGAAAAGTCAGAAGAGAAGAAGTTGCCTTCAGCACCGAAGGAGTACCAGCCATCTTTACCTTACCCATCAAGGATGAGAAAGGATAAGGATGATAAGCATTACAAGAAGTTCTTAGAACTTTTTAAACAATTGCACATCAACTTTCCCTTGGTGGAAGCTCTAGGCCAAATGCCAAAGTATGCCAAATTTCTTAAAGAACTTTTGTCGAACAAAAGGAAGTTAGAGGACCTTTGCACTGTTATTTTGGGTGGAGAGTGTTCTGTGGTTTTATTGAATAAGTTGCCTAGGAAGCTTAAAGATATTGGTCACTTTATTATTCCATGTTTCATAGGAGATCTTCCAGAGTAAAAGGCATTGTTAAATCTTGGAGCTAGCATAAATCTCATGCCATACAATTTCTTCAAGAAGTTAAATTTAGGGGAGCTGAAGAGCACAAGGATGAGTATTCAGTTGGTTGATTGATCTATGCGATTTCCAAGGGGAGTAGTGGAGGATATCTTGGTCGAAGTGCATGACTTCATTTTTCCTGCTGATTTTGTGGAGTTGGACATGGATGAGGACATGGAGGTTGCATTGATTTTTGGAAGATCGTTTTTGGCAATTGCTGGTACTATCATAGATGTCAAAGATGGAAAGTTGATTCTTCATGTTGGAAGTGATGAGATGTTGATTAGAATGCATGAGGTCTTCAAGAAATCAATGAGCGGTGATGATGAATGCTTTTCTATTGATTCTTTTGATTTTACTATTTTTGATTTTTTTTTTTTTTTTGCAGGACCTTTTGAGCAGAGACTCTTTAGAATCATGTTTGACAAGAATTGGGGATTCGGAAGGAAATGAGGAAGTGAAGGAAGTTACTATTCATTTGGATGCTTGTCCTGAGCAGAGGAAAGAGTTTGGCATGGAGGAGATCAACCGAAGCAACATTGGTAGGTTAAAACCCTCAATAGAGGAACTCCTTGAGTTGGAGTTGAAAGAGCTACCTTCTTATCTGGAGAATGCCCTTTTGGTAGAAAATTCTAAGCTACCACTGATTATATCATCGGAGCTTGATTCATGCCAAAAAGAGAAACTCCTCTCTGTGCTTAAGGAGCACAAGATGGTGATAGCATGGAAGATATTAGATATAAAGGGAATTAGCCCCTCCTTTTGCACCCATAAGATTTTGATGGAAGATAGGCATAAGTCGGTGGTGTAATCGTAAAGGAGGCTAAATCCTAACATGAAGGAGGTAGTTAAGAAGGAAGTGGTAAAATTGATGGATGCAGGACTTATATACCCAATTTCAGATAGTCCATGGGTGAGTCCAATCCAAGTGGTCCCAAAGAAAGGGAGCATGACAATTGTGCCCAATGAAAACAATGACTTGATTGCGATGTGTATGGTGACTAGTTAGAGGGTATGAATCGATTACAAGAAGCTCAATGATGCTACTCGAAAGGACCATTTCCCGTTGCCATTTATTGACCAGATATTGGAGCTGCTTGCTGGTCATGACTATTACTGTTTTTTGGATTGAATGTCCGGGTATTTTCAAATTCCTATAGCACCGAAAGATTAGGAAAAGACAATCTTCACTTGTCCCTATAGTACCTTTGCATACTATAGAATGCCGTTTAGGCTATGCAATACACCTGCGACTTTTCAAAGGTGCATGCTAGCTATATTTGTCAATCTAGTAGATGATGTAATGGAAATCATCATAAATGATTTTTCGATGTTTGGAAATTCATTTGAGAAGTGTTTACTCAATCTACAGAAAGTATTGAGAAGATGTGAAGAGAAAAATTTGGTCTTGAATTGGGAAAAGTGCCATTTTATGGTACAATAAGGAATTGTGTTGGGACATAAGGTGTTAAAAAGAGGGATAGAAGTAGATAATGCCAAGGTAGATGTGATTTCTAAGCTACCTCCTCCAACTTTTGTTAAACCGATTCGAAGATTTCTCAAACATGCCGGTTTCTGCCAGAGGTTCATTAAAGACTTCTCCAAGATTGTGAAGCCATTAACAAAGTTGTTGGAAAAGGATGTCACTTTCTGTTTTGATGACAGTGTTTAAAGGCTCTCAATTATTTGAAAGACAAGTTGACAAGTACCCCTATAATGGTGGCTCTTAATTGGAATTTACCATTCGAACTCATGTGTAATGCAAGTGATTTGGCTATAGGGGCTGTATTGGGGCAAAGAATAGAGAAACATTTCCAGCTTATCTACTATGCAAGCATGACTTTCATACCTACACAAGAGAATTACAGCACTATGGAAAAGGAGTTGCTTGCTGTAGTGTTTGCCCTTGACAAATTCATGCCATATCTCATTCTATCGGAAGTGGTAGTGTATACTGACCACTCAGCTTTGAAATATCTCCTTTTCAAGTCGGATGCTAAACCAAGATTGATTAGATGGGTTTTATTGCTTCAAGAGTTCGATTTGGAAATTAGAGATAAGAAGGAGGCAAAGAATTTGGCAGCCGACCATTTGTCTAGGTTAGACAATCCTTGGTTGGAAGAATTGAAGGAGGAAGAGATCAATGATAAATTTTTAGAAGAGAGCCTTTATTCAATTTGTGTAGTAGAGGAACACAAAGAGCCATGGTATGCTGATATAGCAAACTATTTGGTTAGGAAAGTCCTTCCCAAAGACTTAGATTCATACCAAAAGAAGAAATTCTTCTCAGAGTTAAACTACTACTTCTAGGAAGATCCATATCTTTTGAGGATATGTGCGGATCAAGTCATTAGGCGTTGCGTCTCACATGAGGAAGGAAAGCAAATTGTGTTTCACTGCCATAATGGTCCCACCAGAGGCTATTACAGCGCCAATAGGACATCACAAAAGGTTTTGGAATCAGGTTTTTATTGGCCAAGCATTTTCAAGGATTCCAATTCTTTTGTCTTAACCTGTGACAGGTGCCAAAGGACCAAGAACATATCAAGGAGAGATGAGATGCCCCATAATTATATTTTGGAGTGTAATGTCTTTGACATCTTGAGGATTGACTTCATGGGGCCATTTCCTAGCTCATATGGCAATAGGTATGTCCTTGTAGCAGTAGATTATGTTTCTAAGTGGGTTGAGGCCCAAGCTTTACCCACTAATGATGCCTAGGTGGTGCTCAAATTATCAAAGAAACTATCTTCAAGATTTGGAGCACCCAAGGCATTAATTAGTGATAGGGGAACCCACTTTTGTAACAACTAAATAGAGAAAGTGCTCAAAAGATATGGAGTTCACCAAAGGTTAGCCACACCTTACTATCCTCAAATAAATGGCCAAGTTGAAGTCTTCAATAGGATGTTAAAAAGAATATTAGAAAAGACAGCAACACATAATCGAAAAGACTAGGCTGAGAGGTTAGATGATGCTATATAGGCATACCAGATAGCTTTAAAGACTCCCTTAAGCACCACTCCCTATAGGTTAGTATATGGTAAAGCATGTCACTTACCTGTAGAAATCGAGCATAAGGCCTATTGGGCAATTAGGACTGTAAATCTAGACTTAGAAACTGAAGGTAAGCATAGGAGATTTCAATTTAATGAATTGGACGAGTAGAGATTGGAAGCCTATGAGAACAATAGGATATACAAAGAAAAGGCAAAGAAATTACATGATTCTTATATCAAACATCCAAAATAGTTCAAGGAAGGAGATTTAGTCCTATTGTACAACTCTGGACTAAGATTGTTCTCGGTAAACTTAGGTCAAGATTGTCTGGTCCCTTTATTGTTAAGAGGATCTTTCCATATGGTATAGTAGAGGTCACACATCCAAAAAAGGGCACATTTAAAGTTAACGGTCAGAGGCTAAGGATTTATCAAGGAGTTGATATAGATGAAGGCAGGGAGGAGTTAAGACTCCTTCAATGTGAGAATTGAGGATTATAATTCCTATAATGTCAAGCTTGAGACATTAAACAAGCACGTATCCTTTGATGTTATTTCATAGTTTCATGTTCATTTATGTAAGAGTTATAAATTTTATCTAGGATCTAGTAAAATTTTTTGTATTGTAAGTCTTTATTTTGTCCAAATTTTTTAATTGTAAGTCTTTATTTAGTTTTATTTAGTTTTATAATGTTTTATTAGTGTCTTTTAGACCATTACATATTTATATATATTTCTTTTATATCAAGCATGTTACTATGTTTTTTATTATTATTATTATTATTTTTTATTATTATTATTATATTTTATTATTATTATTATAAAAAATAAATAAAAGAACACAGGATGAATCACGCCCTGCTTCATGGGCGACATATAGCAAAGGGATCCCAATAACGACCCTATGCTCGCCCATGACCATCACTCAAGGAAGCCTCCAGAAAGAACCACGATCTAATGCTCGCCCGTGACCTCATATAAGGACATCAAGATTGATTCTAGAAGGAATCACGATCCAATGCACCTTCGTTCACCCATGATCAGACCTTAAGGAGTACAAGCTAATCCACAGAAGTAATCTCCACTCCTTTTCGCCCATGATTGACAATTTGACAGCTCAAGATCTCCTATAGAACATGTCACGGCTTCTTGGTCGCCCATGAGAAGGCCCCTGCTGCTCCTGTGATCGGCCACAGAAGCAATAGCAGCATCTGTGTTGCCCGTGATTTGGTGCTTATGTCTATCTATATACATATTTTAGTTTCTCTCTCTCACTTTTCATTTTAACCACATTTATTCGCATTCAAATTTGAAACACTCATTCTCTTCTGCATCTCATAACAAACCCTAACACACATTCACACACATATCACTCAATTGTTCTCCCACATTCAATCAAAACCTAACATCAATGGTATAAACTTCTTACTCTAATTTCTTTTTTATTTCATGCTTATGGTGTGGTGGTTAGGATATCTATTTTCTTTTACATTACCATGTCCATGTGTATACTCGTGCAATTTGTGTTTTATATGTAATCTTTTTAAGTAGATGAGTTTTATATCGTGTATCAAACATGATTTAACTATTGTAAGTACTATTTTTATATAGAATAGAGATTTGCCATAGAACCCTAGATTTTAACCAAATCAAATTTTTTGTTTTTTTGGTATAGAAATTAGGGTATTTTGCAAGTTATATACTATAATGTGATTGTTAAGTGATATAACCATGGTATCGGATAGGTTAAGTTATGGTGTTATCTCTATTTGTAAGTTATATATGGTGGGATAAAATTGTGCATGTCAAGTGCTTGTTAAATTGCCTAAGAATAGAGCACCCTATGAAACAACTTGAATAGAAGATTACCATGCTTATTGTTAAACTTGTAACCAGTATTATTCGGTTAATAATTTTGTAATTTTTGTTCCTCATGTTAATTTGATCAATTGTTCTTATTGTGTGAATAGTTTTGTGTTGGTTATATATATATATAGATAGAATTATCTTTTATTGACATATTGTTTATAATGTGCATTGTCTTGTGTTGATATTCTGATTTGTTGGTGTAATAATCTAGTTGAACATTAGTGTGGGGATTTAGTTAGGAGAATATGTAGAACAATTGGTGATTATAAGTGGTTTATCTAAATGGTATACTTCAAGTTTTCAAAAGATAATGCTTTTCATTCTTACTTTGTAGATGGCCCCTAAAAGAGCACCTCAATCAAAACAAGGAAAAAAGAGATCAAGAACTGGAAAGGAAGTAGGTGAATCCAGTTCTAGTGTCCAAAGATTTCCTTCTAGGTTGAAAGGAGAGGACAAGAACAGGTATCAAGAGTTTGTGCGAACAAAAGTTTTCAAGCCCCATTCTATACTAGATTGGGAGAGATTGGATAATTATAGATTGGTACCGGGAATGAGACGATTGCTACGAGATGATGCGTGGCTTCAGTTGTTTAGTTTAGAGGAAAAGCCATATGAAGAAATAACCTTAGCATTTCTAGCCTCCATCAAAACCTAGAACCATATTCGACCGGCTAAGACAACTAATGCAATCACCTTTTATGCCTTTAGGGAATACCGGACCATAAGTATGAAGAAGTTCATCAGAGCTATGGGATTATGTATAAGGGAAGAACTAAATGATCAAAAGTTCAAGAGCTTACCAGTTGATCTACCTGTTGCGCTTTCCTCAGCTGATGTATGGAGATCTCTCACTCAAGATCAAGATTTTGAAGCGAGTAGATCAAAATCCTCCTCACTCAAGCTAACGATTCATAGGGTGTTTCACTATCTACTAGTTAGGAATCTCAATTAAAAAATGGAGAGTCCTGGAACACTTGGAGAATGGGACATTCTACCTCTTTACAGTATGACACAACCCTATAGAGTGAATGTAGGAGTGTTGGTGGCAACTGCTATTCTCCATCAAGCATCAGTGAAGAATAAGGGTATATATATAGGAGGGATGATTACAAGGATATTAAAAAATTTTAAGCTTTGGCTGGAGTCTAGAGGTCCTACAGATGTAGGACTTAATCCAAATCCCTTTTCTAAAGACCTTTTTAGCCAATTGAATACGCCAGAGGTGAATGAAAAAGGGTTTGATGCAGAAGCCCCAGGTATTGACCTACCTCCCCATGACACCACTCACTTCTCTGCTGGGAATCTAGCCAGTTAGAGAGAAATGTAGAGGAGTTAAGGAAGACTTAAGACACCATGATCACCAAGCAGAAGGCATGATCGAATTAATGAAAACTATTAGCAATCATTTTGGATGTGTTGTTCCTGATTGCTTAAGAGGCAGTCCCCTTAGAGAACCAAGAGTTGTAAGAGAGGAGGGTGAAACCAACCAAGCTCCTTCTTTACTCATACCACCACCAGAACCCCTTCCACCTCTTAATAAGAAAGCACTTGCTAGAGGAGTGATCCTCTCTTTAAGTGAGGAGGAGGAAGAAGAAGAAGAAAGGAAGAAATAGAAGAGGGCACTGGCTCTAAAGCTGCAGAGGAGGGGGATGAAGAAGAGGGTGATAGAGAAGAAGGATTTGAAGGAGTAGATGAGGATAATGGATCCAATTGAAGAGGATAGTAGCTGAGGTGATTTGGAACTGCTACAATTCAAACTTTGCTGATTTTGTCTTTTTTTCTATTGAAACCTGATTACATGAGCTTGTTTTTCTTGTATATCTGCAGGACTCATATGGTTGTTTGACTTTATTATTTTGTTTTATTTTATTTCTCTTAACTTGTTACTTTTACTTTTGTTGATTTTGTTTATAATGTGTTAAAGGAAAGGTCCCTTCTCTTTTGAGATGTATATGGATATTTTAGGACGAGGAATAGATGAATGGAAATGGCGATTTTAGCACCGACTCAAACTACAAAACTCAAGGGAGTCAATTTCTTTTGCTCTATTGTCTTCTTTTCCTTTTTCATGAGATTGTGTTGTTTTTGTTGATACATTGTAGACAATGTCTTCAATAAGTGTGGGGAAGGGAGCATGCAAGCATGCTAGTTGGAGTTTGCTGAAATGAATGATGATAATGAATGTTGTTGAATTTGTCTATACTTAAGGCAAGCCATTTTGGTGTGGTGTTAATTTGGTTTGATGTTAAATGAATTTTTCAAAAGTGCTAGAATAAGGAAGGTTATCTAATTTAATGAGCTCTAAAGTGGATAATGTTTCTAAGGCAACAACAACAATGTGAAATCATGATAGGTTAGTTTTACTCACTATTTAATTTTGAATTTTGCATTCTAGTAGCATATGACCACAAGTTTAAGATGTTCAGGTTGTACTCTAGATATTTAATATTGTCATTAATTAGCATGAAGAAAATAATTGAAATGAATTATCAGTAGTGCAAAGTTCAAATGATACTTATCACTTGATGATCTATCCAATTGTTATTGTTTTTCTTTTCTTTTCTCTTAAAAAAAAAGAGAGTAGTTTGAAGTGATTGGGGTTCGATGAGATCTCTTTAAAGCTTGGTCACCTAAGGTCATCTAGCCTAAGATTGATTGACCAAGGATGTCACTTTGATAATAAAATGTTTAATGAGTCTTATAACTCAAATAAGTAAGCTCGAAGGATGCCTTTTTTAAGGGAATAACGTCTGTTAACTTGAATGATGAGCTCGAGATTATCGGTTGAAAGTTCGTTACATGGGTTATATGATTATCTATATTATATATATATATATATATAAAGAGGGAAAGAAAGAAAAGAAAATAATAAAGGAAAGAAAGTCAGGGGGTAGGTTGATGTCTATGCTTTCACTAAGGAATTTAATTTAAGATTTGTGGTAGTAATTGAATTAAGGTAAACCAATAAGAGAGGAAGCATCTGAATATTTTATGTTTTTACTTATGGTTATATGTTTACTTCTATGTTTAGAAATCCAACTTAAATAGTGAGGGTAAAAACTAACTTATCATGATTAGCTTTGTAATTTAAGCCTAGGAAATAAACCATTTAAGAGTAGATTAATTGAAATCATTCAATTCTAGCACTAAAAGAGTAACACCATGATTACCATATGTTTTTTAAATATTTTCGTCAGCTTTTTGCTTGAGGACAAACAAAGCTTAAGTGTGGGGATATTTGATAGACATGAGTTATTTCATGATCTTAATGATTGATTAAGTAAAATTTAGGCCTTAAGTCATATTTCTATTTAAGAATTGATACTTAAATCAACAATTTTTTCAATTTAGGCGAATTTAGACCATAACAACCCATTTTGGAGTAATTTGGAGCAAAGAGGACTCAATTATCTCCAAAGTAACAATGTTGCAAGAAAAATCACGCGCGAGATAGGAGAAAATTACATCAACAGCAAGTGTCACGTGGCATTGGTTGCCCATGATTGAGGCTAAAAGGAGAAAAATCAATCACAACACCAATCACTCCCCTTTGGTCACCCGTGATGTAGAATGGAGAGGAAGAAATAAAATCACAGAATGAATCTACCCCATTTGGTCACCCGTGATGTGAAGAAAAATAAGGAATGGCAAGAATCTTGCCCCTTTGGTCACCCGTGATATGAGAGTGGAGATGTAAAGAAATTCAACCACAGTAAGGATCACTCCCTTTTGCTTGCCCGTGATGAACTGTTTGCAAGTTGATGTTTTTACTTTCCTTTCATTTAATTGATACATCGGTCCGGATAGAAGACACAAATATTTCTCAAAGTGTTGTACTGTTTGACTTGAAAATCTAAGGAGTTTAAAAGATAGAAGACACCCATTGAGGGAAGGAGAGAATTTTTAGATTCTACACAATTAACACACCTTTTCGTAGTTTAGGAAGTAACTATTGTAATCGTTTAAGTTGGGAAAGTTTTGTAATTTGTTCTATTCTAGAACAAACTCGAGAGAGACGACTGGAATCAAGTGTTTGTGTCTTGTAACAACTTCTTGCTAGTTGTAATTTAAAGGGGTTTTTCTTTTCTTTTTTCTATTACAATGTTTTGTTTCTTGTTTATGTCTAACTTTCGTATTTGTTATTGTTATTGTAGCATGAGTGAGTAGATATTGGGTTTATGAAGTTATATTGACATGTAGTGTGCATTTAATTGTTAGTAATCCATTTAGTTATGAATTTCTAGTGATAGAACTTCATAAAAATTAGGGAAATGTAGTGCACGACATGACCTTACATCAGATCTTGATGGAAAGTGTTGAGAGACAATTTCATCGGGTAGATTTAAGTCGCTAGAACAAACCACTCTTGTTAATAGAGATATTATTAGGAAGTTTGTTGCATGTTTCAAGGAATTTAAGGATAACAAAAGCTTTTAATGGAATTCTTAATTGTCTATTCACTTAGAAGAGATTCTAGTGGATACAATTAGGATTAGAATTGGTTTATTATGAGAATAATGACCATGAGTTGAGAATTTAGCAAATAAGTGATTAAAAGGATGAATTGTATTTAAATCATGTTAATATGATGGTAACCATGTTGTGTACCTTGATTTTGGTTATGTTAAAGTCTTATTCTGCATGTTATTTTGGTGAAACCTTATAATTGGTATAGTTTAGTTGTAACTATAGGTTTAATTCATTAAGTTCCAATTATTTGATTGTTAGATAATAATTAAGAGGGTGAGCAGTAGTACTTGCTGACGACCCCAAGGAATATGACCCTATAATCTATTCCTATACTATAATTGATAGGTGCACTTGCCTAGCGTTGACCAGGTCATAGGAAAGAGATAATAAGAATTAATTTATTAAAACTCGGTCAAGATATTAACGCACACCATAAAGCAATGAAAAAGGCTATTCAATTAACCAAACAATCAGATACAAAAGGAATTCAAGTACATCCTAATTGAGCCACTAGTGCTAGTGATGAGCATATCAAGGTCGACTAAGCATTGTACTTAGGTTGGTATTAGGGTTAGATTATAGTTAGTAATTGAGGGCCTGAAGCCGAGTTCATCGGCCTGGTTTAATGAAATAAGGGCTTGGCTCGGATAGGCCCATGGTTAAGAATGGACCATCAATACTTGTTCCCCCCTACTCCTATTGTTTGGGCAAGGAGAGTAAGCTAACCACAAGGGCCAATCAAGTCAAGTTAGCAAAACGGTTATTTCATTGTAAGTCAGGCATCCGTTCTTAGCTTTATGCTCAATCTAACCGAATCATCTTTTTCATATGTTGACTTTTCGTATCTTGGTGGGAAAACTTAGGGCATGGAAATAACTTGTGTATGGCGAGTCACAATGGTTAGTATTTCATACTTTGCTAGACATTGTCACCTATCCTATTTAATCCAATAGCTAAGGGTGATTTCGCTTTGTTTTCTTCTTCATTACTCCTTTTTTCGAGGTTTTCATCAAGATTTATAAATATCTCTTTGGGTAGCAGTCATATCCTTCCACACTTTTTCTTCCATATTGAAAATTCCTTTGCTTTTTGGTTTCTCAAACAATCATCTCTAGGTCTTCTTCAATTGGTTGGTGAGAGTTGCAGTTCTTCTTATACCAAGAGTGAGGCTACTCATGGTGAAAACCTTAGGGTAATTTCTTCTATTCCTTCAACAATGGGGTTAACCCCCATTACTTAAAATGTTTTAGAAAATAGGGTAAGCAAGTATGGCCCCGCTATTGGTGATTATTCTACTCCCTTATATGACATTAGTCATAGATTTGCAATAGTAGAGTCTTGCCTTAAGGAATTTTAATTGGTGATGGGAGTAGACAAGGGTGATCATGGGTATGTTTTTTATTCCCTTTCTAATTTGGGTGTTGGTAGCAGGCCCAACAATTTTCTCAATGAAGTTAACGAGGATAATCTTCATATGGTGTGGATCATCATTTTGTTGAAGCTCTTAGTAAGTATACCATTACTTTCCTAGGGCAAAATGATTGGGCGACCTTGGTTTATGGGTTTAGTTTTGTGTTTATACCATGTATTGTATTTTGGCTTATACTTTCCATTAAGTGATTTTCAAGAGGACATATTGAACCACTTTAATTTGAGTCTAGCTTAGTCAATGCCAAATTTTTAGACGTTACTGATTGCCTTCGAGGCTTTATGTATAAAGCTTTATCGAAGGCCTTATCCACAGTTGCTTCAACATTGGTTTGGTGGGTGTAGGCCTCCTCAAAGCTAAGAAGGTTGTGAAATTTTATGTGGAGCAAGGGCTTTGTTTTATACCACGGGCCTACTTCAAAGAAAGAGTGTGTGATACTTGAGGTATGGCTTAAGCAAGGTTTCTAGGCATGTGGGGTTATTTGTTTGTTAAGGAGTGTTACTTGGAAAAGATTAAACCATGGGTTTGCCCCTCATTGCCTTGTTTCGTTTTATCCCAATATACTTTTTGTTTTCGTAGGTGACATTAAGAAGGGAGATCTAGGGATATCAGTCGGTATTTTTATCCCAAACCATCTAAAGGGAAGGGTAGGAAGAAAGTTCCTTCATTAGTAGGTGGAAGTCGAGATGCACAAGGTAATCATTCGACTACTGAGGAATCATTAACTCAAAAAGGTAAGGTGTCTATAGGGTCTTTAGGCACCAAGAGAGGGAGTACCGAGGAAAGAAGGGCCCAGGTTGCCTCAAACTTCTTCTTAAAGGCATTGTAAAACCCTTAATTTTAGGATAAAATTAGCAGTAAACCCTAACCCTAGCCAAATCGGAACTTCAAAAGTCAACAAAGATCAAGACATATTAGTAGTTTTAGCTCCGACAATCCTATGCTCGCAACCTAAGAATGATAGAAATGAGTTAATGGTAGATTATAGCTCCGAATAATATAAGATAGCTTAAAAGGATCAGATTCGTAAAAAATTTTATCGTTTCAGACTCGAATGGGATCAGTTCTCAAAAAACATGTCATGGTGCTCGAGACAGTAAAAGTTATCCAAAAATATGTTTAGACTCGTGATTTAATAAGGATTTATAAAATATCAGTTTCGTAATTTTTTTTATATCTAAAAATATCAGAGATATCATTTTTACGCATATTTATTTTACTACCAGTAATTTTATTATCTAATCTACTATTCATTATACAATTTCTACTATTCATCTATCTCTACTTTTTCTTACTACCTACTTCTTACATCGTACGTTCCTATTACTTGCAATTTAGTTTCCCATAATACTTTTTACATAACTTCTCCTATACTTCTTTACTTTTAATTATCAAAACTAACTTTTTTCACTCCTCTCTCCCTCTCCCTCCATGAACTGTCAGCCACTTTCTCTCTCTTCCTCTCAATTTCTTTTCTTTTTCAATTTATTTTATTATATCAAATTTACCTCCGCAATTATCTATAAATACTACCTCCCTCTCTATTTTTTTCACACATTTTTATTTCACTTAACAAAACTCTATCAAATTTTCCTCTCAAACTTTTCTCTCCAAATTCTCTTCTCAACTCTCTCTTCTTTCCATAAAACTATCTACCAATACTTCATTTTTTCTCCAGCCAACAAATAACATTAAGTAAAAATTCCAAAAAATATCTTCATGTTCATGTTAACATAACATGACCATAGTATATGTTTTCTAAACCCATGGGTATTATGAAAGCAATAATATGTTCATGTCTTATTAACAATGTTCGAGTATTATTATTGTTGTTGTTATATTATTGCACCAAATCTAACTTTTATATATTTCTAAATATATTTATGTGCGTATATATTCTTAGAGCCTATAAGCTCACTAACATAATTTTATTTATTCATGTTCTAATATTTCTTGCGATTTATTTATTTATTTCATGCAAATTTATTAAGAATAGTTTTTCTAGTCTTAGACATGTCCTTATCAAGTTAAAACAATTTTTTTCTTTTTTTTTTCTTTATGGACTTGCCCAAGTCTAAATTCGGGAAGTCTTGATTCAAGCTAAGACTTTCTATTGACTTTTATTATATGTTTATTTTATTTCTGTCTTTTATCTTTCATATGATTTATTTTTATATTGTTACTTATTTACAAGCTCATAAGCATCCATGATTATATTGTTGTTATCTTTATAAAAAAAGTTCTTCCTTTAATAAAGAAAATAAGACTAAGCTCTTTATAAAAAATGATTTCTATCACTTAGGAAAAATTTTCCATTAAAGACTTAGTATTGTGTTACAACAAAATTCTCTTAAAACATTTAAACAAGTTTATTATAAAATTTTAGTGTCGTTATTATGCAAGATTTTTTCAAAATTTAACTAACTTGTGTAATTACTCTCTTTTCAAACTATTAAAAATAAAATTTATTATTTAAAACCTTAATGTTGATAATTCTTTGCTATACAAATTTTTCTTATAAACTTATTTATAAGATTATCACCAATATTTTAATAAAAATTAAGAACTGGATAAGTTTTTCAAGTTAAGCAAAAATCAACTTACTAGATAAAATTCCACTTAAGAATAGAAGTTAGTAGATAACTTGAAAGACTAAATTTTTGGAATTTAATTTATCTTTTAAAAGTTAAAAAAAAAAGAATTATAATAAGAAATCACTCACTTACAATAACTCAAAAGTTTTTAGTTTTCTTTTCAACAACTTAAAATAAATTTGTCAAGTTTCAATTTCTCAAACTCCTAGGACAAGTTGTTTTATGAAAAATCATTATTGAGACAACATCATTAGAATCATGCATATACTATAAGTTTATATATGTATAAAAAGGATTTTTCAACTATATAACTATCTATGTGTTTTTTATAGATTTTTTGGACAAAGTAAAATTTTGAAAATTTACAATTTAATGGCTGGGATTTTCGAGTGAATTCTATGCGGACTCATTTTGAAACCCAAACAATTTTTTATGAAAAAAATAACCTTAGAAATAGATAGATCTTTTCGAGTAGGTAGAAAATGACATATTATATGCGAAATTTTAAATTAAAATGAGCAAGTTATGACCGTTTTAAGTTAGAATTTTCGCAATCCAAATTTTACCACGAATTTCAAAATAGAATTAGAAAGTTTAAGTAAAGCTTCCACGAAATACTCATCTTAGGTTTTTTTTTTTTTTTTTTTTGGGTATAGGTGATGAGGAAA
The DNA here is from genome assembly GCA_024138025.1 of Combretum micranthum. Taxonomy (NCBI): domain Eukaryota; kingdom Viridiplantae; phylum Streptophyta; class Magnoliopsida; order Myrtales; family Combretaceae; genus Combretum; species Combretum micranthum. The sequence goes on along the minus strand of JAMXBD010000038.1, from coordinate 134,946 downwards.
GAGAAGTCCCGTATTCGGAAGATTACTTTGATTAGGAGTTTTTCTGCATCATAGCCGAATGAGTTTACTTCCTTAAGTTTTGTACTCATGCTTGTGCTTGTAGTGTAAGAAGTACTAGAAGTAGGACAAGATGAAAATAGAAAGTGCACGTGCCTTATAATGTTTGTTCAAATTACATTAAGAATATCAAGGCATGAATTATTGTTAATTAGAAGTTTTATATATATATATATATATATTGCCATGTTGATGTGTTTGTAAATTCTATGATCGCTTCTAAGATATTTTAATTACATAAAAGAATTTAACAAATGGATTCATGCATATCATGTAGTGAGTCATATTGCATTCATTATTATACACTTGGTGGGATAAGGGTATAATAGTATTGGTTGGTATAACCGGTAGTATCTACGTGTTGGCAAGTAGTAATCGGTATGATCTACATGTTTGGTGTTAGTGAGTGGTAGCCGGTAGAATCTACATGTTTTTTGTTGGTATATAGTAGCTGGTATGATCTATAAAAGTTTTACTTTAAAAAGTGTTAGTCGTAATTAGCCGGTATACCTAACCCTGAATGAAGGATGTAAATTCATTTAACATATAGTTTTCGGAAAACCATATGTCTTACTTGCTCACGTATTTGGTGCATCACATATGCTTGTCTAATTATAATTTATTTGATATTTTGATTCGAGTATGATAACCCAAGAATATTCTCACTAAGCTAGTTGAGTTTACATTCCCATAGATTTTTTTTTGTCATAGGAACATCCTTTAATCTACCCAAGGTCTCTTTTTATCCGAGTTAGACCACGCTTGTGGAAAGCTTGTTAGGGAAATTCGATCAAAGTCTTTACATAGAGATTCCCTTAAAATCTTTTGGCTATAGAGGTTTATGTATGTAAGACTTAAGTTGTACTATAAACCTTAGAAATTTAATAGGGGAAATGCCCCTATGTTTATGTAGACCTTATTATGATTATTTGGTGAATATATGTTCATTAGTTCTTGTATGTTTTATATTATTGCTTAAACCACATATCCTACCGGTATCTCCTATTACAATGTTGGGCGCCTTACATATAATATCGAGGCTTTTCGCATGACAAGGTAGTTATTCTTAAGTTTTAATATTGCATATGATAGACTACCACATTTTATGGTACCCTTTGGAGCATGATAGACATTATTAGAAGAGGGTAGGGTTCCTATTGTTCTTCTAGCAAGTAATAGATCTCCATCTGTTAGTAGGGAAGATCGCTGGTTCACTAATGTGGATGTTAGGGCTATGAATCTCCCTTGGACTCATCGTCATTTAGATAATTCTGTATAGGTAGACTCTAGTCGGCATGAGGAGTATATTCCAGTGTTAGTCGAGGGCAAAGGGACATCCAAGCCAATTATCGCCCTTCCTTCGGCCCTTACTTGTTATCGGCCAATTGGTCGAGTTGAACTATTGAGCGAGGGTTGTTGCTTATTCTCTTTGGTTATGCTGGTTGAATGGGGTAACTGGTTGTGGGCATTTTTCTTATGTAAGTATCCATAAACTTCTGCTTATTATTATTTTTTTTTGTTCGCTCACTTCCTTTGTTTCTTGTGGAGGATAGCTGAGAGTGTTGCAGAGGTAGTATAGTGTAGTAGGATTTTTCAATAAGAGATTGATCAGCTAAGATCTGAGCATTTTGGCTGATATAGGCATTTAGAGGAGTTAGGTCTAGCTACTACCATGATTGGTTCTGTCATAATACTATTGCTGGCTACTGTGCCATTTATTGCAAGCTAAAGGTTGACTATGGCATTCTTCAACAGAGGTTCTGATTAAGAGATCATCAGGCCATCTCCTATGAGGAGGAAAAATTGGTTGTCGAAAGAAAAAGTTGAAGAGTTGTGGTTCGAGCTTCAAAGTCATAAATTGGCTACTCGGAATGAAATCCGTTTGTTAGATAATGAGAGACACAAAGCGTAGAGACAAATTGGAGATTCAAGCTAAGAATAGTTAGCTTCAGCAATTACTAGAGGACAATTGGAGAGAGTTGGTAGAAAGTTGCTTGGGTTTTCATTCCCATAAGATGGAACCGATGCTGCAGAGAGACTAATTTCAAGCTTCAGCCGCTAAGGCTAAGCTTGACTTGGAGAAATATTATGAGGATTTGAATAAGGCCCAACGAAAACATGACGATTTTTTTGAGCGCGTCAAGGCACTTGAGGCCAAAGTTGCCACCATTGTTGTTAGCCAATAGGGTTTTGTCCTTAATGATTATTTTGGCAGTGATGCCAACGCAGAATGGAAATTAAAGATCGAATGGGAGGCCATCGGTGAGGTCATCCATTATATCTAGAGCATTACTTTTGTAGCACAGTTCCCTAGATCAATTTTTATTCTTATCTCCCATATAGAGTAGTGGTTGCAAAAGAGGACAAGGAGGGTAAGGAAGAGGAGTTTGAGGGTGTTGTTCATGAGGGCAAGTAGGCAACCATAAATGTTTTTGTGTTTATTGATGGGGCCGTTATTTGAGTTTGCTCCTAGTGCCACTCCCACAAGGCAGGTTGATCGGCCTAGAACAAGGATTGTGCATCTTGTTTCGAGACACACAATGACCGTTCCTGCGGTTAGCAGTTAGGGGTCTGTGTTGCCTGGTAAGGTGGTTCCCTTGATTGGTTCTATTAGTGGTGTCTCAGAACGGCTGGTTTGTGGAGGAGTTGAATAAGGAGATGGTGAGAGATTGATGTTGCCTGGCAAGACATTGACCTTTTTTTCCTTCTTTGTGGGTTGTTTGTTTGTTTTTTTTTTTTTTTTTTTGTGGTGCCAACCATCTTTGAAGTAATAATTTTTGTAAATTCTAATGAAATATTTTTTATTTTCTTGCAATCTTGTCTGCCATTTTTTTCTTCAAGAAATCTTTTGCTCCTTGTATTTCATCCTTGAATTGACTTTTATTTACTTACGTCTTTCTAAGGGTTTTTACTAGCCATCGTTTTAGGATTTGTGCCACTTATTTATTAATGAGTATCTTCTTGTGGATCATTGGATTGTGATCAAACTAATCAGACGGCTAAGGTTATGCATCTATTGATGTGTCCAAGATATTGTGTAATTTTATCATCATTATTACTTCATGCCTTTACTTATAAATAGGGGGTGCTTTTTTGCCATTCTTCTATTCATAGCATTTTCCATCTCCAAAAGTAGTTTTTGTTTCTTTCTCTATGGAGTTGTAGCCTCGTGTTTGGTTGGAAAGATCAAGCCCTTCGTGTCGTTTTGCTTCATTTTCTCCTTGAGTGGTTTGGAGTTGTCTTGAAGAACTTTTGTCCAAAGTAAGCTTTGCTTGTTCATGGCAGCAAGCATGGTTGTCATAATCGCGAGTTAACTTGTAAAATCATATGAGTTTATATTTCTAGATGGCATTCCCTGCTCAACTCAGTAATAGAATCATTTCTCTTTCAAAATTGTTGTAGAACTATGATTTTAATGGTAGAATCATGATTTTATTTCCACTTTTACTAACTCTAGTGCTTTGTCATCGTCGGATTCGTGAGCTAAAGGTGCCATGCCATAAAGTGAGGAATATATATTTCTTGAGAATCATGACACTTGGGAGGGTAAAACAATTACAATTATGAACCTCATGCCTATCAGAAAGTTGATAAATAGAGTCAATAACAGCCTTGCCAAGTCGCAACCTAAAAGGTGAACCATCAATCCAAGCTACATCCAGACTAGACAAAACAATACCTAATATTCCCACAAAATATACCCATGAAACTGGCTTCTGCTCTCTAAAATCAAACATTGTCGAATCCTCTCCTTTGATCTCTGTGTCCTTGACGGATGTCCTAACAACAACACATCTAAATTGCCGAGACCCAAATGAAGAAACAAGTAAAGAAATGTTCTTTAGTTTACTTTCAACCGTTTTGTTAATGGGTTTTGGTTTATAGAGTCTAATGGGTATTGAAAAAGGTGAATTTGAAAGCGAAGAAGGGAGTGTTAACATTCCATTACCGTTCGATAACACCTTTAAGAGGGGAAACCACTCTCAAGGCCTAATTGATTTTTCAATCCAGTATTAATGAAGTCAAGTTCAAGAAATTAACCTCGCATAACATGAACAATGATGTCATGTTTGGTACATCGCTTGATTGGATGTTTCTCACTTGAGGTAGATTTCATGATGTGGGTGTTCACTGCAAGTAGTCTGATTAATCGATCTCTGGGGTTAGAGTTTCGCTAAGGAGTTGGGAGAATTTAAGACGCCGGTGCTAAGCATAAGTAGCCCTGTCAGGTGGTCTTTAGCGCTAAAGCTTCGTTAGGGAGTTAGAATTCATGACGCATGTGTTGAGCATAAGCAACCTTATTGGTTGGTCCTTAGGGCCGAAGCTTTGCTAGGGAGTTAGAATTTAGGACGCCGGTGATGAGCATAAGCAACCTTGTTGGTAGAGCTATGCATGCGGGATGGGTTATTAGGGTTAACCTGCATAACCTTAAAAAAAAAATGCAAGTTAGGCTAAAAGTTTTAGCCCATTTAATCTGCAAGCTAAAATGGCCCACTCTATATAACCCGCAAGTTGAAGTTGTCCAACCTGCTGCAGGTTGAGTTAGCCTGCAAGCACGCATTTAAACAACATTAAAAAAGGAAAGAAATATAAATCTTATATAAAAAAGAAACCCTAGTGCATTACCCTTTTTCTTTCCTCTTTACTTCACTTTTCTATTATTTAGTTATTTAATGTTGATTATGTAATTTTTATGGGTGTTATATTTCAAACTTTCAAACTTCTAACATTATGTTTATTATATCCTTAATCAATACTTTCTCTTTTGTATCTATTAGATATTTAAATGCTTTTTTTTTTTAAATAAGAAAAACAATATCGATTGATAATTTTAGAATGTATTTTTCCTTGCCATGTGAAAAAAAAAAATTGGAATAGATACCAATTTCTATTAGTTAGAATAAATCGTTTTATGTTAAGATAAAAAAAAATCAAAATAGAAGTCTATAATTTTTCCATACATGATTACCATCTAGGATTAGTATATAGATAGTTGGTGAGACAAAAAAAATTATATTATATATTTAAATTATTAAAAAATTAAATTTAAATTTGAATTCTTAAAAAAAAATTCAAGAAAAATATTAGCAAGTTCGTTAGCTGGCCCGTTTAACCCACCAACCTACACGAGGCAGGTTGTGCTAAAAATTTTGGCTTGTGTAACCCATGGGCTAAGCGAGGCAAGTAGATTGGCCCGCATAACCTATTTGCACAACTCTACTTGTTGGTTGGTCCCTAGTGCCAGAGCCTTACTAGGTAGATGGAATTTAGGACATGAGTACTGAACCTAAGCAACCCAATCCCTAGGTCCTTGGTCCCTAGGGCTGGAACCTCAACAGGGAGCTAGAATTTAGGACACAGGTACTGAGTGTAAGCAACCCGATTGGTGGGTCCTTAAGGCCAGAGCCTTGCTAAGGAAGTATAATTTAGGACGTAAGTGGTAAGCATAAGTAGTCCGGTCAATGGGTCCCTAGGGTTAGAACCTTGCTAGGGAGTTAGAATTTAGGATGTAGGTGTTAAGCATAAGCAGCTCAGTCAATAGGTCCCTAGGCTAGAGCCTTACAACAAAGTTAGAATCTAGGATGGGTTATATTAGTTGCATGGTCTTATGGGCTTAAGTTCATGAGCTTTGATTCATGGGCTTGATTTTCAATTATGAGCTTTCTTGAATATGGGCTTCGACTTAAGTTAACAGACCTAGACCTTGATGTCATGGATTGAGATTTTAGGTTGTGGGCTTTAGGTATTTATAATTGAACTTAAGAAGTAAGCATAACAAAATTTGCTAATTGGCTTTAGAAATTAAATCTATGGATTTTAATTGAAGAAAAATTTATATCTCACTTAAATTTAGAGTTTTAGGGGCTTCATAATTGGCATTTGAAAGCAAATATTTGGTTTTAAATTTCTTGGATTGAAGGAGTTAGAATTTAGGCTAAAATGGCTAAATTGAATGTTTAGGAGTTTAGACGATTGAATTTGATGTATCAAGTTCAAGTGGATTGTTGGAAAGTATCGAATAATTCAAATTTATTAAAAAAAAAGGTAATTGAAGTAGTTAATACGTTAAAGTGGGTATTTGTGGCATATTAGATAGGGGCTAGGAGTATTTTGGTAATTAGGTTTGATTAGAAACAAATTAGATGGACTAATATGCCCTTAGACATTTTGTAGAAGCGATGTCAATTTAGTTATTTGGTATTGATAATGATGATGGGTAGTTTAGGGATTAAAGAAGAGAAATTCAATTTGTAAGTAACTTCGAAAATGACCTATGAAAAGGGAAATTTTAACTTCTATAAGTAAACTTGAAAATGAACTATAAGAAGGAGAATTCAATTTGTATAAGAAACTTTGAAAATGACACAAGAGGATGAAGAATTCAATTTGTATAAAAAAATCTTGAAAATAATATGGATAAATCAAGATTTTTTGGTGCTTTTTGCTAGATTCTTTTAGGAGATAATAGTTGTTAATTCACTTCATAAATAAGAAAAGTTTGATTAGGTTCAATTTTTGTGAATTAGGAATTTAGGTAATTCAACTTGAGAAATTGGTTTTAAATCGATAATTGAAAAGGATTGGTAGCTTGGTATGTCGAATACAACAAATTGAAGTAATTTGATAGGTTAAAATGGGTATTTGCTATATTAGAATCTCTACTTTCAATTAAATCTATTTACTAATTTAATTATATTAAATCATCTAATTATATTCTATAGTTTATAAAATTAAATTTACTAAACTACCTAAATTCATGGCCAAAAAAAAAAAAAACTATCTAAATTCAATCACTGGATTAAATTTAAAATAAAATTCAAAACTACCAATATTTTTGTAACATTTAATTATCACATTTCTAGTTTAGGTTTATAAAATTTGGGTATTTCAATTGGATAACCCCTATCAAACATTTTCATTTCTTTCCACTTGTAGTGATCAGTGTATTACTTCATCTATATACACCACTTATCGTAGAGGTTATCGTCTATTACTTAAACTCAGAGTAACTACACGTTTTTCACCATACATTACATGATATAACATTTGTACTTAGTTTCTGTATCGCTGAAAAGCATATATCCTTTCTATATACTTGAAAGTAAACGTAAATCTTCCCATTGTGGTCATCCCAGTCAATTTAGAATTCAAAGGCTTGCAATAATGCAGTTTTCCCCCTGATAATATGATAACATTTTTTTTTTCTTTTTCCAGTTTTGACACATCTACGGTTTTATCGATGGAACTATTCAATCCATCTTCTCACTAACGAGATAGAATAAAATATGAAAGTAGGATGAAGCATAAAATAACAAAGAAGAAGGATGGAGTGTAAGGATCATCAAAGACAAAATAGACATTCTTTACAAATTCATGTATTAATGGGACAGGCACCCGGGTTGCAAGTAATAAACTCAAGGATATTATCAATTGAACGTGGAGTTCCAAAAGTAAACAATACTCATTTCATCATAACAAAATATAATAAAGGATATACGAAAATGTGGCTCTTTTATAGATCAAAATGAGCCATATATGGTAATGCTCGTTCAGTAAAATAAGCAATTAAACAGAACCAACAAGCAAAACAATAATAAAAGGAAAAAGAAAAAAAATTGAATAACTAACAGAAGGAACCAAGGATTTTAAAAGTCGAGCTGCCAATACACATGACTATTTGAGTATTTACGCTTTTGAGAAGTTGCCCTTGGCCTTGCACAAATGAGAAGAGAAGTTGTCAGGAAGTTTTGGAAACTGTATTATAACACATGTGATAATAGAAGTTTTCTTTTCTTTCACCTTATTGTAATATTTATTATTTATATAGGCAAATATACTTTCCTAGCATATAATAGGGCCGGCAATAAAAGAAAAGAAAAAGTTATACAGACAGTACATACGACATTTATCTCATTTTATTTGCACTATCCATACGGTTCGTTTGACATTTAGCAGATGATAAACATTTCTTTTAGCTTTTTTCAATAAAATATCTATCAAGAAATACATATAGATGAAAAACATATAGTAGTTCTTATGAAAATATTAAATAAATTAAATACAGATAAAATATAAATGCAAATCTAACATCTTTACACATAAAATTTAAATATAAATACAGATACGTATAAGAAGTAGACATTCTAAATGAAACCATAATATGTATCCTTAATTTGTACTTACAAGCAAACATAAATCCTCTCATTGTTGTCATCTCGTCCAATTTCGTGTTGTCATCTTTTCCATTTTTTTTAAATAATTATAATATAATTTTATCAATAAGATTGCTTAATCCATGCCTGACTAGTGATGTCGGTATAAGAATTAGGTGATGGGAAATTAAATAGTGAGGTGATGAACCAAAGCCAAAGGTCCCATTAACAATCTAAATCTAACACGAAAAATGCATGAAGCATGAACGCCATTGAAGAAAGATATAAACATTCTTTACTAATTCTGTGTATATCAATTGGCATTGGCGGGTTCAGTGCACTGCAACTTGCAAGTAGTGAAGTATAGGGTGTCGTCATCAATTGATGACAAGGTATAATAAAGAATACATGAAAATGATAAAACATTCAATTAGCAATGTATACATATAATATATAACTATCAATTATATTTACACATAAAAAAATAATAAATAATTTCTTAAATAACTACTATTTATGATTTAAAAATACAATAACATGTGGAAATATAATTGTATTAGCACTGAAGTCTTTCTCATGAAAATATGGCTCTTATAATAGCTATCTATGGTCCCCTGTTATATAAAGGGTTGGAACATGAATGGGGTCAAATGGAAAACTGATAAATTGAATCCTTTTTTTTTTTTTTTTTTTTTTTTGGTGATTGGACGCAGGAGTTTAAAATCTTAGATCCGGAATCTACTTTAATATGCAACCTTTTTTTTTTTTTTTTTTTTATATATTCGCCGCTATGGAGAAAACTAATCGATTGCCAGAATAGGAAGTACATCTCAACTTCATGGATACAGCCCCGAAGCCCTGGTACAGCTAAAAGAATAATTATAATTTTACAACCACTAAAAGAAGAAAAAGGAATTTATATAAAAATAAATAATCTTTGGATATATTTCAAGTCCACAACAGGAACTATCCGTACCATAATGCTAATAAGTATTTTTCTTAGTTTAGCTAAGCCAATAATTTGATCCAATTCTTCTTCTTCTTCTTCTTAGTCGAGAAAACCAAAATTAGGTTGAACAATTTTAGTCATTTGTGATATATTATCTGAGGTAGTAGTTGTGTATAGCGGCCTTTTAATAACGTGAAATGGTGCAACTTATAATTAGCGAGGATGATCAAGCATCGTCGACAATACCAATGAATAATAAAAGAATAATGATATATCTATATTTTTATTTCTAAAAGCAATGTTCAAGAATATTTTCAGCGTGGTATTTATTACTGTTGCCTTCCAATGGTGTGGAGAAAAATAATAGTTAAAAATTCCAAAATATTAAAAAAAAAACCGCTTTCTAAAAAAAATAAACTAAACCATATTTCCTATTTAGGGATCAATTCGTTTCATTTATATCTGATCATTTTTAATTTTTAATATCTTATTTTTATTATTTTTAAATAAATATTTATCAAAATATAAATATAAATAAAATATAAATATTTTAACATATAAACAAATCAAGTATATCAAATGCTTGTAAAACAGATGAAAATTAAACGCCAAGTTCACAAATGATCATTGTATATTCAGGAAAAAAGTAAATAAATAATTGGAGGGACAATGATGTGTTCCTGCGACGCCCATTGGAAGACAAAAAACCATCCCTCCGAATCATGGCTGTGACTCGGCATTTCACACTTCAAAACGAAAGTTTAGGCTTTTAGTTTTGTGGGTGAACCTTTTCATTGCGATATTTATAGTTAATTTCTAATGCAAAGAGCGTGCTCCAAAAAATAGTACTTGTATAATCTATGTCACTTCACTTTTACCGTACATGAAGGCACGTGAGCTCTTAAAATATAGAGATTGTTCTTTGGTATAAAGGCTCTTTTTTTTTATTTTTTATTTTTTTTAATGTCGCTAGAACTTACTCAATCCAAAATTCGATTTGGTAGGCCAAATATTGCCAGTCTCTTAAATTATCTTTAAGAAAATTATAAATGCATCCACTCGACATCTCCAACATGACTCAACCCAAAATTTTAAGATGTAGAACTATCCCAGTTCGGGATGGGTTGGATCTTGGACCATAGACTAGTTGGATCCTGGTCTGGTTCGATCTAAATTCATCCCTACCTTTTTTTTTCTTCTTATAAATAAATTAGTAAATAAAATCTTTAAACTCAAATTAAAAATTAAAACTTATAACAAGCCAAAGAAAATCATAGTCATCAATCAATTTTCATATAAAATTATAAAGGATGTGTATTTATGTTTACATAAGCAGGTCCCATTTGAATTGAAATATTAGTAATGTAGGATTGCAACAATACTTGAAAAGAAGTTAGGAAAGAAAATATATTGTTTACAACTGAGATTATTGTCTTGGTAAAACTCTATATAATGCAATCAGTTTCTTTTTCCAATTGTATTTAGTTTGTATTGTTATCAATAATGCATTAAATATTGTGAATATATAACCTATTTCTGTTCACATGGAAAATAATTTACACATGGAAAATAATTTAAACATTAAATGTTCCTGTTACCTTATATTTTACATTTGTTTATATTTCTTATTTTTATAATAAAAATTTCATATTTTATTTTATTTTTTTTTTCATTAGACTCCTATGAATCCACATTGTTCTAGTGGTTCAGCTAGTTGAATTTGCTAAGACTCTTGGACCTATGTAGATCTAGTCATAGGTTAGGCTTAGCCCATTGGGCTGGGTCTTGGATGGTGACTTGGTGGGTTAAGTCCCCATGAGTCTCAGTTAGAACCCCGTCTATGAGCATATATACATCTACTTAAAGCTACTGCCCCATTTACATTTATTTTATTATTTTGAGTTGTTGCTCTAGATCCCCAAATAAATAAATAAGTCGTGCTTTTCAATTTGATTTTTCTAAACAAAGAAATATTATTAAAATTAAAAGCCAAGAGTAAAATGGCAATGTGAAAATCTAAAAGGAATTTTGTTTTTTTTTTTTTTTTTTAGAGATCATAATCTAAATTGTCAATTTCAAAAATAATAGAGTAACTACATATACAATAAATATAGAGTTGTATTTATAGTCTAACTGTAACACCCAATAATAAGAATATTACAACCCGCCACATATCCTTTTCTTTATAAGAACACGCCAAGGTTAAAATTTTTAAACCACAAGTATACAGGATATAAAACTTCATAAACTCTCATAAAGGATACTTGTTTAATTTATATCATAAACAATTCTTTTAAAGAAAACACTTTGTTGGCATAAATCAGAACCAACATAACTAATAGTCCATAAATTCAAATAGAACTTATAATAATATCAAAGTTTTAAAAAAGAAAAATTTTCAAAACTTCATGTCATCTTCCAAGTCTATCTTTAAGATCTATAACATCTTAAAGCCAGCATGATAGTCCATTCCACTAGCGTCTTCCCCCTCATTTACATAAATGTCATATCCTGATATGTCAAACATAACTGGATCCTTACCTGCTCCTGAAAATAATAAAAGAATGAGTGAAAACGTCCAATACACCAAACCACATGCAAAATGTAAATGCCACACAACATATACATAATTCATGCAACTAATTCTAATGCAACCAACACAGTTTATTATTTTTAATTAACCAGCAAACAACACAGTTTAGAACTATAGTACTCTAGTTCCAAACCTGGAGTATCTCGTGACTCCTGAAAAACAATCAATATATAAAATAGATAATTATACATGTAATGGTGTTGGAGAATCATCTACACACCGTGGCCTCTACCAAAACTTAATCTACTGGAGTCATTTCTATGCATGAGTCCACTCGGGATAACCTCACACATAGATCATCACGGTGCCTCATTAGTATCACACTCTACGTGGTCTTTATTAACTAAAGCCAAACACAAGCAACAAAACAATTTTATATGTTATATAAAATTAAATTAATTTGATATTCTAATTCTACACACATACAACAAACAGATCTAAACCTAGAAGTACAAACAACAAACAAGATAAGATCATACTTGTATCAAATTCCAGGAATAATACTCTAAATCACTTAAATATGTTTTTATAACACAACTCCTAATTCAACAGAACCTGATAACATGAATAGATAAAATTCAAGATACATTTCATCAAATAGACCTAAATCCATTCATATCTAAAACCCAAATTTCAACATAATATCAAATCTATACCTTTTTCCTTAATCACAACACCAAATTCCTTCAATTCAACAAATCTTTTCAACCACTTCTCCAAACCCTAGAATTTCATTCAATACCATATATACCAGAAATCAACAACTACCATTTTTTTTTTTATAAAATCATAAAGATTAAAAATTTATAATACTTACCTAAATTCAATTCTAAATCCTTTTAACACCAAAATCAAATCTATAGATAATCAAGGTCTTCCCCAATCTCCCTTCAAACAACAAAAAAATTCTAAGGAACTATAAAATTGTATATCTCAAAGGAAAAATCATTATTCGAATACTTGATCTGATCCTCAATCTTCCTTAAACACCCACTCTTCAGATCTTCAAGAAAGTTAGAACTGTTTCTTCAATTCTCCTTCAAGACAATATATAAAACTCTAAGAACTTTGATAAATCTATGAAACTAGAATAAAATTGATGATTCCATGACCTAATTTTGAATACTGACTTCTCTTGACGACTAGGAACACTTCAGAGGATGTCTACTAGGTTTAGGGTTTTATTGGAGAAGAGGACGAAGAAAGAATATATAAGGATTTGTGACTTTTCATCTTCCGTCATGTGTCTGTAATGTGATCAAAATATCACTAAAATTAGACTTTGTTGACAATTTTAACCTTATAATTTATATCAATGGGCACTTTTATCCTTCTTTATGTATTATTTAGTTGTATATTACATTAACCAAAGTTCATTTTGCACATTCATATGCACAGATTTTTAGATTTTGTATGCTAATGTTAAGATAAATTTTATAGGCGCATATGCAAGTGGGGATAAAACAAACGTAAAAAAATAAGTAAGAAAATTAAATAAAAAGGGAAGATAAAAAAGAATTGAAAAATACACACATTATGTTAAGCCATCAGAGGGTAGATAGAGCTTGAAATTATGTTCGTAGATAGAGCTAGAAATTATATTCATACCTCATCCAAAGGTACTGTCCCTAAATATTGGAACTAGAACTCATTATGTATTTAATACCATGGAATCATTATAGAACATGTATCCTATATAAAACTTACAGAATAGATGGTATCTTTTGCAACTTATAATTTTTTTTATATATATTTATAATAGTAAATTTTTAAGATAAAATTTAACAATTTCAATGTTTGTATATCATCCTATTTATTTAAAATCCATCTCATATCACATCCTATTTATTTAAAGTATACCTCACATAATACCCTCCATGAGTTCGAAAATTGAAACAAGAGAGATATGGATAAAATGTGTGTGTGTGTGTGTGTGTTGTTGTAGGTGGTGAATTTCCGATGAGATAGTGCTAGAGCACGGTAAGCTTGGAAACACAAAACATGGTTAGTGGAGCAGTAAAGGGTTGTCCAACATAAAATTATTTTTGAGTCAGTTAGTGAGCTCTAGAGAGCAAACACTATAATACACCAAGTAAGATACCATAAAATCATATCTCCATCTCTTTAAGAGGTGAAGGTCTACTTACAAGCTTTAGTTATAGCTCAATTGGGGAGGCCAATAGTATCTTGTTCCATGTAGGCTAGAGCTCATATTGAGGTACATGACCATGAACCCGATCTGATCTTGATATGGAATGGAGGTGGGTGTGCATGGAGCTATTCCCCATGAAGATTGGAGTAAGACGTAGAGATATGATTCTCGCTGTGAAGAGCTAAGGTGATGACAAACGAGGAGATAAGGTCTTTGTGAAGCTCTAGCACGAGGTTGAAGTCCTCATGAGGTTGAGGTCTGGTGTGCTAAAGGCCTTAAGGGAGCTTCTTGGCCGAAGTGCTGGTGCGCTCTTCATGGGACCTTTAGCCCATTAGGTTGATATCAAACTTGTTAGGCTATGTCAAAATATTTCCTATCAATATATGTAAAGATATGAAAGAAATAAAATAAGAAAACACCTTTAAATTCTTTTAAATTTTTTATGATAGTATGGGCTATAATTTTCATATTTATTTCATTTATTTTCTTTCTAGCAAAACTTAGAAGGTAAAAATATATATTACACTTTTACGTTCTCTGCTATTAGTTAATAATTATGGCAAGGTAGCTATATGTGTGTTGGAACCGATACCCATACCTCATATATTTAAGAGTATGGGTTTGCTTTAGAATTAACGTTCTATTTATTTAAGAATATGATTTCAAGGTGGTTATAGAATATGGAGACATGATCCGCGTATTCTATCTTGTAGAAACAAGTTTTGAAAGTGGATATTTGGAATCAATTTTTTACTTTCATATTGATTTAAAATTTATTTAGTCGAGTAGCTAAGATATTATATGGTTCAAGAATTAATAAGTTCATTCACTCACCCCAAAAACATATGTTATAATAATATGATATATTTAACCCACATATATAGTCATATTGAAATTATAAGATATTATTATTTGAGGGAACTATTGAACATTTCTCGTTGTTTTATATTTTCTTTGCTTTAATGTATCCTCTAGTGAAATGTTTAACTATTTTCTTTTGGTCTTGCCCATGCTCTAGCATTGTCCTTGGCAAAAAGTTAGGCTAAATATTTATTTATTTATTTTGAGGACATGATTTATTTATCTTTTGAAGCGTGGCAAAATGTGTGACAAGTTCATGTTGTTTTCTTAATTGTTGAGAAAACCTGTACTTTCCAATCAAATGAATGTCTTGCCTCATATAAATTAATACACGATGCCATGTCTCGTGTAATTCTTTTATAGTAAGGAAGAAATTTTATATTTAACAGAAAGTTTCACAAGAATTAGTTGCCTAATTGTTTGGCGAGAAATATTTATTAATACTTTTCTATATTTATCATGATTAATATTTATAATAGTCAAACAGTATAATAATCATAAGAACTTGTATTTTATTATTATTTAGATAAACAAATCGAAGTAATTTTAATGAAGTCAAGTAATTTGACTAAAAATTATAAATTCAATCAATTTTAAACGAGACTTACTTTAGAACTTTGAATTGAGCTTGAGTTCACAAATTAGAGCTAGGTTGACTTGGGTCAAGTTGTCTATAGCCTTAAGGATAAGTATTTGATAAACATTTTATGTGAAAGTCATTTGATATATTAGACATTAAAAACATAAAAATAGAGAATGCAAATAATCCTATTTTGTTAAAATAACAAATATTTCTATTAAATTTTTATATTGGTGATGCAACTTCCAAACAAATTTATGCAAATATATTATAACACTCCTAAATTTTGATCATAGGTTTTCTTTTGAATTACAAAAGACAAATATTTTTTTATGTCATCAACTCATTATAACTTAACAACTACGTTTAAGGAAAACATCCAAAGATCAAAGTTTGAGAATTTCCTCTAAAATCTTGGTTTTATATTATCTATGGTGCCTGTTCCATCTGAGGCAACAAGGCTAATCTCGGGTCAAGGGGCGTAGGAAGTCGAGAAATAGGATAAGGAATGTTTCCCAATTTGTGGTCCCCCTGTTGCAACCATGCAAGGTAAGTGTGGTTTTCTTTTTTTTTTTTTTTTGTTTTTTTTTTTGGCGCAAGGTAAGGTCTATTACATATGTTTTTCTTTCGGGCAAGGACATAATTTAATGTGGTTCTTATTTAAAAATTCTTAAAAGGTAAATCATATTAATTATTCTTATAAATTTTATAAAATTTACTGATATTTTATTTTTTAAAAAATACTATAAATTCCTTTCTGAAAATATCAATATCAATAATAATAATAATAATAATAATAATAATAATAATCTTTTTTGGCCAAATAATAGTATAGATTAAATGGTTGATATAGATAAATTTATTAATCTTAATGCTTCAATATACGAGTTAAATATGTTTCATTATAGATTTATATATAATTTATTTTATAATCTATACTATAATTTGGAGGGGGAAAAGAAACCACCACCATCATCGTCTGGCAAAGCCTTTTAGTAGAAAACAAGGAATAATTGAAAATAAAATTGAAATAAAACGTAAAGGTGGTTGCTCATCCGCAAATCTATCTCCATCCTACGTGCAGTTAGATAACACTTCACAAATTTATCAATTTTTTTTTTTTTTTATAATCGTTATATTGTACTGTTTTATTATTTCAATTTTTTTCCCGTAATGCTGAAATCTTTTGGCCAATTCTTTATATTTTCTTATATTCTATTTATCAATATATGTTTAATTTTTTTTATAGGCAATAATGAAACCTTGAAGGAAAATCTTAGGGAAATCGGAAAGAAAAAAAAAAGAGAGGAAAAAAGAGGGCTAGCCATGCTACTTATAGGTAGTTTAGTGGTTATATGATATTCGAGTGCCAGTATCATGACTATGCTTCATTTGAGTTTAGGATATCTTCTCGCTTAGGAATGTAGATAATAAGATAGATCAAATATGATAAAGCTTGAATATGCAATCCACTTGAAAATTCTAATGTTGCATTTGGTGACAGATGAAAGCCGCAAGAGTCGAAGGAAAGAGATGGAAGTAGGAGGTAATTGGTGGAAATGTTGTGTTTGGTTACGGTGGAAATCTATGGAAAACGTCGGAAATGACATGAAAATAGTGAAAAACATGTGGCCTTCTTTTCTCCCCACATTTGGATAGATAACGGGGGAAAATGTGAACAATAGGAAGAAATTCCTTTTCTCCTCATTTTATGAAAAGTCATAATTAGGTGGAAAGGATAATTTTATCAATCAAGCTAACTTTATTTCCCTTCTTTTTTTCTCTCACTTCTTTCATAAATTACAAAACATAAATAAATATTCTACACATTTTCATTTCCACTCATTTCCTTTTCCACTCTTATCTTTTCACGATTTCCACAGCTTTCCATGTTTTATAAAGTTGCTAAACACAACATAAATATAAGTCCAATTGAGGTTAAAATTTCAACTTTATCTTGGCTCAATAAGATTGTTTAGCTTGTTTATTTAGATTTGGTTATCTTTTAAAAACTATATAAACGTTATTTGAATTCATACTAACGGGAAAACTTAGTCAATTTATATAAAATCTAATATATATATATATATATAAACTTAATCCGAATTTGATTAGACCAAGAACTTTCAGAATTGAACAAGTTCAAGCTCATTCCCAACTTAAGATTCAAGTTCAATCATGACTTAAATTTGTATTCAATTAGGAAAAGTATCAAGTTAAGTCCAAATTACTGACAAACCATCTTGGTTCATCTGCACTCTAAGCTCGCCCAATCATGGATTATGGGATCTGAAGGTAGTAAGAAATGAACCCAGTAAGCCTGATCGGGTTGAGCCCATCGACCCATGGCCCAAATCTTTTCTAGGTCATAGGAAAAAAAATGATCACAATAGTTCTCATAATTATAGATGTAAAAGTTACAAAAATTTAAAATGGTCCAGAAAAGAAAATTGGCTTGTACCTAGAAGTTCTTGAAGCTGTCAGTCACACAGCTCATACAAAATCACAGATCATTCAAGTTTGGAGTAGCATAGAAAGTTGACAACCATAAAAGCAGAAGTAGCAGATATTGCTTAAATGCATCGCGCACCATCCATGTGAGTACTGAAATTTTGGCTGTTTCTTCTCTGCACATTTTGCACTCTATTCCATTCCCATGTTATACATCTGTACTTACCTTAGGTTTGACTACTAGCGTATTAATGTTTCTTGCCTATTGCAGGGCCAAATGTGCGGTTTTAATCCAGAAAAATAGCACAGAAATAAATGCTTCCTTCACAATACCCTTTTTTCGTTTTTTAAGAAATACTATGTTCATTTCTTAACTTTGCGGTAAATTGAATCTATGGTGAAAATTACAATAGGTGGTGTGGAAATATGCACTATCAATTATCATATCAATGCACGGTTCAGCATCTACAACCCTTTTCAGCTGTAAGAACATTCTTGTAGAGGGAGAATAAGAAATTTCAAGCTGCAAGCATTTTATTCCTTCTACATTTCAACATCATGAGGTCACTTCTAAAAGAGCACAACTGGGGTGCACCCACAAACAACTTTAAGACCCTAAATGTAGATTAGAACAAATTATCATCTGCATGAAGTCTTCAAATGATATCCACATGCAGGTTTGTCTATAAACGATCCAGGGCTTCCGCACAATTGCGGATGATATTGCTTTAGGTGGAAAAAACATGGTTCTGATAGGGATCAGCATAGTTCCACAATTACAAGGCATGCATTTTGAGGAATAGCAACGCATTTCATGAATTGTTGAAGTTCCTTTCCATTTTAACAGGGCGAATTTGGGAAACAGAGGAAATAGTATATTATTATACAATGTTGATTTAAATAGATGAGAACAGGGATACAAGTTACATAAATCCTGTGATGCCTTGATAAATTTTGCAGAATTGTCCATCACAGAGCACAAGACAAACTTATGGCCCCCCCATTATTAACCTGTGCCTTCTCTACATAATGCCCATATGAACGCGCCCCAAATTCCCAGAATTAACTAAAAAGGAAAAAAAGAAAAATGCTGCTATGACATAAATAATTAACAGAAAATAAAACCCCCTCCAACCTTCTTCTATAAATGGATTTGCAATTCTATTTTAAGATGAGATTTCTCTGAACGGTCAAGAAGACCATCAACGAACTAAAATCCCGTCACAAATTAAAGGTATGGTCTGATAAGGAGTTACCAAAACTGATACTTCAGCAACCCATCACTGCACAGTTGTAGACAAAATTCCCAGATTGCCTCAATGCAAGCAGCTGCCATTCTAGCGGGCTTTCGCTTGGAACCCAAGAGTTAATCTCTATGAGTCCGTCAATATAAGTCCTAGGTGCACCAATAACAACAAGCCGATTCCCACAGGCTCTAAAAGCAAGCCCCCAACCGTTCATTGATAGTGCCGATTCGGGCAGTCTCCCGATTGTATTCCACAGGTTTGTTGCTTTGTCATACTTGCGGACTTCCAGTGTTGCATAATCAGCTGCATAAAGCTCATTATTTACAACAGCAACAAGTGGAGGAGCCTCCATTACATGAACTGGCTCACTGGCCTCAGCACCCCCATTTCGCGCTGGACACATAGCAGTTATCTCATGCCATGTTCCGGTTTCCATATCATACACCTCTGCGCACATGAGTGAATTCATATTTACCCCAATCCCACCAATAACATAAAATTTCCCATCCATAAAAACACCCGAGCACAATTTTCTTGCTTTGTTCATGTTCTTTAGAGGCATCCACAAGCCAGTCTCTGAGTTATAAAGCTCTGCAGAGCTCAAGACGTTTCCATAAATATCGCAGCCACCAGCTATAATTGCAATCTCTCCTAAACTTGCGGAACCAAACAAGCATCGAGGCGTGTTCATCCTCATGCCAGTTGTCCATCTGTTTGTTAGGATGCTATATCTATAAATAATATGCGATGCTATTTCTATTCCAAATACAAGTAGTTCGGTGCCAACAGCTAATGACTCTTTGTCAGATATCACATGTAATTCTTTTGATTTCATCTGAGGCAAATTAATCCACCGTTCACGAATAGGATCAAATGCCACCCACTCAAGAAGATTGCAAGAAAAATAAATCCAATGCTCCACGATTCCCTTCTTCCTTCGGAGCCGATAAATCTCTCCACTCCTGATCAAAGCATGAAAGCTCCTATTCAAGCAAGCAATCGAGCCATAATCTGATCTCGAGCAGCGGAGGAGGCATTCAATTGAATTGTCAGGACCGATTTGGGGAATGAGAACGCTCGAGTCTGATTGCTCCTCTGCTTGAGCCTCGCTATCAGCCATCTCATAATGAGAAAGAGAGAGATCATGAGAACTCTCTATCTGTACATCTCCATCATTGGCATCTGAGGGCCTAGACATCTTTCTCACTGAAAATTCTTCTCCGTTTTCCAAGGGACGTTTGTGCGTTGATTGGTCGATCACACGGTACATCTGGTAATTCCACTGGCTCTCATGCTCGCAAGCACTGGGCAAATCTCTTGTAACAAGATAGGCAGGACCTTCCAACATGTTGCCAGATACAACCTTAGTACCTTATTTATCAGAATCAGAAGCACGAAGAGCAATCAATTCAGAGCAATCAGTTCAGTGAATCAACTTCAAACCCGAAATTCTAAACATAACCTTAACCTAATCCCCACTACTCCTAAACAACCCAAGAAACACATTCAGAAAGCCATATACCAGCAATCCAAACAAATTAAACAAATAAAAAAGGATATAAACAAATTGATAATCAAGGCCATCTCTTTAATCAAATGAGGCAAGTAAAAGGATAAAAAAAAAATGAAGTAAACGTTAATGCAAAACATTACATAAACGGATCATATGAAAACCAACTGCATGCCTATATTAGATAAAAAAAAATCTCTATAGATGCATGGGTTCGTTAGTGCATCACGTGATTGCCAATCAGCACCAGGAAAAACACATGACAGAATCAGGGAAAAAAAAAAAAAAAACATATACTATGATTGAAAAAGGATCCTAAATTCCATACAAAGATCTTAGAAAAACAGCATTAACCAAAAAACACTATGTACATTAACAAAAAATGATGAACCAAATTAACTAAATCTAATACAAAGGATCTGTACTCAGCAACTGATTATAACACAAGCAACAGTCATAATCTTGATAAACAATAATACCCTTTTGCACAAAACACCATATTGCATCAAAACAAATAATGGGCATTGAGATATTTCATAAACTTTTACATGAAGAAAAAAACGATGGAAACTAAAAGGAAAAAAAAAAAGACAACTAAAGAAAGAAAGCTTACGAGTTTTAGCTCTCTCTCTTTTTACTTTATGTGCAAAACCACAAAGCAACGAAGAGCTTCAAATTACTTTGTTTCTCTCTCTCCAGATTCTCTACTCCATCTTCTCACAGCTCTCTGGTTTTTATATTGTGAAATGAGGGGGGGAGAGAGAGTAATATTTTATGTGTGTATGTGTGTGCGTGCGTTTTTGATGTGTTGTATTTATGATGTGTGTGTCGATTAGTGATAATTAAAAAAATTATTTGAGTTTTTTGTTTTCCATTTTTTTCCTTTTTTTCTTATATAACAGAAAGTGAGTGAGGTGGAGCCTACCGCTACAAGTAGAGATACAGTGCACTATTATAAACTTCTCCATTCAAACCAGGTAAGAAAGAAATATATAAATTAATAAATAAAATAAAATAAAATAAAAAGGATAAAAACTCTATCTAATAATTCCTATTAAGGTTTATGATTAGTTGTAATTCAATTTTTATATGGATTAAAAAAAAAAAAACCCATCCAATAATTCATTTTCGGGTTTTAGATTAGTTGTATTCCAATTTTTATAGGGATCATATCATTTGAGTTTTTTGCGTTTTTATTTCTTTTTTTTCTCTCTCTTTTTTTTTTTTTTTTTTTTTTTTTTTTTTTTTTTTTGTTGTTGTTGTTGTTGTTGTTGTTGTTTGACACATAGTTAAAATTGTAAATGTATTATACCTAAACAAATTTTTACATTGTAAAGTTTGAAATTGTTAAATGTCATCACTGCTTATCAAATTTACCACCTCGAAAACAAAAAAGGAAATAAAAATAAAGTTATAGTTAATCATTGCTATAAGCCTACCCTCAGCTACTTTTAGGATTTAAGATTAGTTGGATCCCAAAGTTTATAGAGATCACACAAAATTATAATTTGAATTATATATATATATATATATTCTTTTCTTAATTTTATACATAAAGTTCGAATTTGATATATATATTTGGAAGATTCTATGATTTCATTATGGTTTTAACAGTACAGGCCCATTTAATCACTAAACAAATGATCCTATTTTATTTGACATTAATTTTTTTAAATCAATTTAATGATAACATTATTATAAGGACAATCTAGTAACTAGGATCTTGGAAGTTTTTTATATTGTACCTAATCAAACTTTTACATCTTAAATTTAATATCTAAATTTGAAATTGCTTAACGTAATAACCCCCTATTGAATAACTTGTAATAGGAATGATATCAAATTTTATACTTAAATGTTTTGTAAATAAAGAAGGAAGATGCTATATGTGATACCAAAATGAACTTTTATGTAGACGTTTGTTTTATAGAAATCGGTTGGAAAGGAATAGATTGATATAAAAGGAACGTAATGGAATGAGATGAGTAAGGAATAACAAATTCATTTCTATGGTTGGATACATGAATAGAATGAAACAAAATAAGTATATAATGGGATTTGTAAAAAAGGCAAATTCCACTGGAATATCACAATGTTTTGGGATAAACTCCTTTTAGATCACAACGTTTCAAAAGTTTAACATATGTTATAATGTTTAATGAGTAAGTTTATTTTATGTCATGTTAGGGTCTGCAGTATGCCTTCAATGAGGAGAAATCCAATGGGCTTTGTGAAGGATAACACAATTAGGCTTTTTGACACCATCTATAACCCAAAACCTTAAGGTAATGGGTTAATGGGTCTTCCCTCTTATAAACTCTTCACACAAGTCTCATTTTTCCCATGTGAGATTCTCATACTTGTACGCTAATAATCTCCCTCTCAAGTGTGAGTCTCTATAATAGGGTAGGTCATACTTCCCCTCAACATGAGCTTGTTAAGCTGATTCCACTAAACCTGCTTTGTGAGTGGTCCTACCTACTCACCATGGGTTTCACTAACGAGTCATACCACAAAGCTCTTCTTTCCACATGGTGGGCTAACCATGGGAGATTCCAGCCAAACCATCGGCTCTTATATCAATTGTTAGGAAAAGCTTGATCCTTTTCCTCTTGTCGAAACGATTAATAAATAATTCGAACAAAAATAAAACAATCAACACTAGGATTTAACGTGGAAAACCCTAATACGGGGAAAAACCACATGACCGCCGCTGCACTAAAATCCTCCACTATCTGAAATGATAAAATACAACACAATCTTCACTAGTCCCACTAGTGGATCACACAATCTCACCACAAACCAGTGGATTTACAACAATTCCCTCTCTATATTTCTCTTTAGGTTTAGGAAAAATATATAATTGTATTGTTTTTCTTTCTCTCTCTCAATCAATTTATAAAACTATCATAAGGAGTATTACAAAAGGAAATTCAAAGGCTATATAAATTGGCATTTAAAGCCGGCATTCAAAAAACCGGCAGTTTCAAAGCTGTATTAAATTTTCATTATTTTACCATTAATTTCTATGTTGACCAACTTGACTTTTATAAATACTTCCTTATCTTCAAGTCTTTTTCTAAATATATCCAATGTATATCTAGGACATCCTTGGATATAGACCCATATGAGTTGGATCTATATCCCAACAAATTATAACATTTTTTATTAGTTTAAAAAGAAGTCACAAGATTTAGAGAAGTAGATCAATTGAGATCACTATCAACACATGTAGTTAGTAGGAGAAATATTTAATTAAAACTCACAAAACCCTTCTTTTAATTCTCCATTGACATGTATCAATAGAAGAAATATTGTCTTTTTGAAATGTTGTGACATCTTTTGAACTTTTCGAAATATTGTGACTTAAAATGAATTTATCTATAAACGTCATGACCTTCGGTATAATTTACCATTTGTAAAAAATACCTTAAATAATAAATATAGATTAAATATGTGTAGGATAAGAAGGTAATTAAAATAAAAAATATTAATGTAAGTTGAAATAGAATTGTGATTTTGCTTTATCAAAGGCAAAATCAAATTCCTCCTTAATGTTAGAGTTGTCGATTTCATGGAATCCCGATTCTAACTTTTAATAATAAGAATGGAGAAGGGAATATAATCTAGAATCTTGATTCCACTCTGATTTATTCATATGGATCAAATGTTGAAGTATGAAACTATTAAATGTGATTATCGCTTTTAGAATTTACTATCTTCATCATAAAAAAAAAAAATGATGCTATAATTAATTATTGGCTAGAACCCTATCCAATAATTCCTTTTTTTTTGGGTCTAAAATTAGTTTTTACTAGGTTTTTTTTATAGAGATAATATCAAAATCCCTACTTAAACTTTTGTAAATATATTTTTAAATTTATATGCAAAACTGAAGTTGATATATGTTATACCCAGACAAACTTTTACAACTCAAATTTGATGGTTAAAGTTTCAAATTATTAATTGTAATAACCATTTGTCGAATTTATTATCAATATCTTAAGAAGATCACCTTGCATTTAATCATTAGTTAATAATAATAATAAGATAGTTAGTTTAAAAATAATTTTTTTTGCCGATTAAATAAAAGTTTAATGGTACATAAAAGCTAACATCTCAAACATCAAGAGTAAAGTTAAAAAAAAAAAAAAATCGAAATTCAAGTAATGATTTCAAGATATTTCAATTTTTTTATTATCCAAGTTTTGGGTTGATTTTTGCGGAAAAAAAAAAAAATGGGAATGGGACAAACAAGATTTATACGTTACAAATTGCCCTTATATACATCGACGGAATTTAGTTTTCAAAATACTGATTTTTTTCCATATAGCATGAATTTTGATATATTTTAGCATTACAAATTCCTTATACGGTCTGGGATTAGTTGTCATCTGATTTCTATTGGGATAATATGAAAATCGATGTTTGAACTTTTTGTGATTTTTAAATTTTATGATAAGTAACAGTAATACTTATTATCTGTAAAATTTACTAGTGTTGTAAAGGATGGCATCGCAATTAATCATTGGTAAAAAAATATAATTGTAGAAAGATATATATATATATATATATATATTGGTTGAACAAAAGTTTGATATTGGGTATAAAATCAAATAATTTGAAATTTCAAGTATAAAATTAAACGAAAAAAAACTTTAGGATTTACGTAATGATTTTGACATTATTCGATGTTTATAATATGTAAGTTTTGGGTTAAATTTTGGAAAAATAATTTCAGTATGAAACAACCTGATTTTTATGTTATAGACCATGATTTGCTCTAAAACACATTGAAACAATTCAGTTTCCAAAGATACTTATTTATTTCTATAGATCACAAATTTGATATATTTTAACATTATCAATTCCTTATACAGTTTAGGATTAGTTGTAATCTATTTTTTTAATAGGAAAAATATGAAAATCAATATTTGAACTTTATGCAATTTTTTAATTTTTATGACAAAACTTATATCTAATCAATCTTTTACATCTAGAGTTATATAACTGAAGTTCTAATTCTCTCAGCCAATAAAACTTATTACTTGTCAAATTTATTACATGTGTCACAAAAAAGAAAAAACCGTTACAATTAGTCATTGGTCATAGAGTTGGTGTGCAGTAAGATACTAAATTTGATATATTCAAAAATACTTATTTGTTTCCATAATATTGAAATTTCCATATATTTTATCATTAGCAAACTTTTACAGTCATTATTGCTTGAACTTTTTGAGCTTTTATTTTTCCTTTTGTGTTTAATTTTATACATGAAGAAGTGATTTGCACATTGTACAATTTTTATACCGTGTAGGTTTTTAGTCGAGTTTTAGGAAAAGAATTAAGATATGGAATAATCTGAATTTAATATTACAGGTCACTAGTTGCCCTATAACATTCAAATAATTTAGTTTTCAAAATATACTAATTTATTTCCATAAAGTGCAAATTTTAATATATTCTTATTTGCAATTCCTTATACGATTTGGATTAGTTGTACTTTAATTCTTAATATGATCATTACTCAAATCTTTTAAAGTTCTTTTTTCTAATTTTATATAAGAAGTAGTAATTTACACATTGTGTAGTTTTTAGGGATAATATTATGCTCAGTATCCGAAATTTAGTCAATTATTATATATCTTCATGTACTTTCAAATTATCAAAGTCAATAACCAATTGAAAATTTTAATGTCATTTACATTGCCTATGTTAACTCAATATTGAATTATTTGTCCAGCTAACTTTTTTATCCAATTACAAAGGATGCGAGGCAGGTCAATATAAGGTACCTTTATGCTTGATCCAATAAAGAACATAAACAAGATTAAACACTACGAGATTTTATGATAAGTTTAGACATTGTTTTGACATCTTGTAAAGTTTCAAGTTAAAGTTTGAATTTTGTACATGACTTGATAATAAAGCTCAAACCGATAAAATAATATAAGAATTTTAAAAAAATAATAATAATCTCATTAGCCTATGCCATATCATTTTGATTGCATTGTTGCATTGTCTATTTCTCAAACATTCACTTGTCTACATTCTTCTATCACACAAAATCCTATTGTTAGTTCTAAAATTTATATTACTTTATTAATGAATGAAAGCAGATGACCTCATATACACATATAAACACACACCACTCACTATGTTGGAAATTAGTAAACTTTGAAGAGAATGCAAATTACCAGCACGGTTGCAAATGTCATGGGACATGTGACAATAGGTTTGATTATTTTTATTTTTATTTTTTGAAATGGGTTGGGGTTAATTTATTGGTTTATGAAATTCTCACTAGGTAGGTTTTGAGAATAGTTAAAAACCCTATAAGATTTTTATCTTCATTTGACCTAATTTCTTCCTTATCAATTATGGATTGTATATGTCTAAATAATTATTTTAATGAAGATATTTCACTTTGAATAAATATGGCTTTTCGATAATTATGGATTGTTAGTTGGATTAGCTTTGTTTTTGAAATGTTGATTTCACCACTTACATTTAGTGGAATATCTTCAATAAAAGAATCACTCAGGACATGTAATAATCTATAATTGGTAAAAAATACCAAATGAGTAGGTGGATTTAGACATAGTTAACGTACGTTGACATTATTGACTTTCAAAAGTTGAACTGAATATTGAAATTAGTATTATCAAAGTTTAGGTAGTGAATTAAACAATTATTCAAAATTCAAATACAAATTCCTTAATCTTATATTCCTAGAATTTTTTGTTGGGTTTTGCATAAAGAATTCATATACGGGGCAACCTCAATTTAATATTACATATCACGATTGCCCTAAAATACAATGAAATAATTCAATTTTAAAAAATACTCATTTATTTTCATAAGCATAAATTTTCATATATTTTATCATCAACAATTCCACATACCGGTTGACTTACTTGTAACCAAATGTTTGTAGTGACCACTACTTCCAATTTCTGAGTTCTTTTTCCCCTTCTCTTCTTCTTTTGCTTTTAAATTTTGTTCATATAGTAACGTTTTGCACGTTGGCAAACATTCGTATTTTCTAGGTTTTTGTTGAGCGTTTAAAAAATAATTCAAGTATGAACAACCTGAATTTACTATTACAGTTCACGAATCACATTAAATTTTTAAAATAATTATTTATTTATATGAAGTAATGATATGCACATTGTCCAATTTTTATGTCCTCCGGATGTTGGTTGAATTTTAGGAAAATAATTCAAGTATGGAACAAGGTGAATTTAATATTACAGGTGGATAACTACCCTAAAATACATTGAAACAATTTAGTCTTTTAAAAATACTTATTTATTTCCATAAAGTACAAATTTTGATATATCTTTGCATTAGTTACTTCTTTTATGGTCTGCGTTAGTTTTAATTTAATTGATTAGTGACAATTGCTTGAACCTTTTAAAGTTTTTTTCTTTTTTTTTTTGGGTTATTTTCAAATTATAAAAATTTTATAAAATTAACTATCCAAACTTTAAAGTAATTAATTTAATACCCAAATACTATCTCAATTAACAATTTTAACTTTGCTAGAGTTGATGCAAAGTAAGTTATGCATGTTAGTTAGCAACAAAAAAAACAAAAAAATTAGACTATGTGGATTAAAGTATATATTGTCAAACTAGACAATCAAGTAAGCACCTTTACTTGAACAACTTTATTGTTGATTATCTTTTTTTTTTTTTTTTTTTTTTTTCAGTTTTTTTGCTAGCTACTTGGCATGTGTTACTTCCCATTTGCTTAGAGTTAATTTGTTAGTTGACATAGTATTAATAAACACAAAAGCTTTGATTAAAGTATTAATTGGCGATAAAGATCATGCAGTTAATTATAGATTTAAGAAAACTTCAACAATGAAATTTGACATTAATCTATTTTTATATTCTCTATTTTTTTAACGAATTTAATATTACATGACAATTATTTAAAACAATTTATTTTTTTAAAAACTATTTATTTCTTTGTTTAAAGCACAAAATTTTTCATTGATTTTAACCTACAGTATACCTCATACTGTCTAGATTATTTGTGATCTAATTTTTATAATGATCACTACTTTATCTTTTTATCCTTTTTTTTTTAATATTATACATAGAGCAACGATTTGTAGATTTTCCAATTTTTATACTGGTTGAGTTTTGGGAAAAGAACTCACGTAAGGAAGAGCCTGAATTTAATATTATACCTTCCTAACTGCCCTCAAATACATTGAAACAATTTAGTTTTCTAAATAATTATTTATTTTCGTAAAGCACAAATTTTGATATATTTTAACATTATAATTCCATGAGCAGATTGTATGATTATCAACCCCTCAAATAAAAATTACTTAAATGCTAATTATATAAAATAAATTACCAAAATACCAACATAAAATCGCATGTTTAACATGTCACGAATCTACATGTAAATCTCATCTTAAATATATGATTTATTAACAAATATGAAACACTTATTAAAGATGTGACACAAAATAAGCGAATCGTCCATTCAAGATGCGGTTCATGTTAAAAAAACATGAAACGCCCTTTGAAAATGCGATTCGACACTGTATGATTTTTGACTGAATCGCATCTTCAAATGACATTTTATGTGTAAACTGGTGAAGCATCTGTTCAATATGTGATTTTGTATCAGTATTTATGTAATTATTTTTATATAATTTGTATTTGTATAATTTTTTCTATAAAGTTGGTAGATATATGTTTCACCCATAATTCCTTATATGGTCTAAATTAGTTGTAATCTAATCTTTACAATGATCACTAGTTGATAAATATTATATTTAATTAAACTTTCACATTTCAAATACTATAGATAAAGTTACATGTTAGTAAGTATCATACCAGATAAAAACTTATTATTTATCAAATTTATTACTTTTATCATAGAAAGATGGCGGTTATAATTGGTCGATCATCAAAGTGTTGAAGTTAATAAGATAATAGCTATATAAATGAAAAGCTTGATCATGACTAACAATTCTTAATTGTTAAAGTGAAATTAAAAAAAAAAATTAAATTGAGCAGTGTATTTATATTTATATATTTTTATATTGTCTAGGTCTTAAGTTGAGTATTAAGAAAAGAATTCTGATATGAAGCAACCAGAATTTAATATTGTCCGTTACCGAAATTTTATGGAGGCAGTTTAGTCCTTAAAAATACTTATTTATTTCTATAAAACATGAATTTTCATATATTTTACTGGATGTGGGCCAATATATATATATATTTAACTGGATTAGATTAATTTATTCGCCAGTTTTGGTGTGCACATCATGTAAGAAAGATACATAGATGTAGATACTATCATATAATAAATTTGACAGTTTATCTAAACCAATAATACGAGAATTTTATCGTATGTTTGATTTCCATTCTAGAGTTGGAATAAAATAATTTTCCTCTTCCTATAAACTTATTATTGTGTTTATCACCACACACCCCCCAAAAAAAAAATAATAATCAATGTAATTTTTATTGTTACAAAATTAGGAACTATAAAACAATAGATAAGTCATGCAACATAACATTGTATATTGGTATCCATATATCTCTACATTTTTAATTTATTACTAATGTTATTTTTCAAGTCAAGCAAAACAGAATAATACCTCTCATTTATCTATCCCATTCCTTACAATTTGTAATTTTAGTCCTATTTTAATCCAATCCAGCAACATTACTATACTACTTGTAGTAGTGTTTCAGACACATGTTATGATAAAAGTATAAGGTTTAAAATGGATTTTTTTCTTCTAATTATAGCAGAGCGTGGATTTGAAAGTAATCAATAATCAAACAATTACACATATGATTAATAAAACTTTTTATCCACATGATAAAAAAGCTCATTACTAGTACAAATTTTAAAAAATTTAATATTCCCATCATAATTTTTATGAGGCTAATTTATACTCTATATTCTTATATAGCTTAGATTCCTATTTAGTTAAACCATTAAAATATTTTTAATATTGGTTATTATATTTATTTTAATAATCGAATGAATTGATAATTGAATTATGTTTTCTTTATACTAATTTCTTTCAGAAACTTTAGTAAGATTAGATATTACAGCATTTAAGTCTAGAATTCAAAAACGCATCCTAAATCAAGCCAATCTAATTTGCGATCCCGACGGTTCTTCATCGTATGGTGTTGCGTAAAATAAGGTGGAGGTTAAAGTAGGAAAGTTGGCACCAAGGAAGGGGAAAAAAACAAAAAAAAAATAAGCGAAACCGTAATTGAAACCACCAGCTTGTGCGAACGGCTGTCTGTTTCGATTGGTTTCTTGCACGTGTTGGGCACGCCCTCATAATAAACACAAATCTCTAGCATGCATTGGGTGACTTTCCTTTTGAACTTCCTTTTTCTTTAACATTTTTCTTCGATGAACTTATCTCTTTCTGTGGAATCATTCAATGTATATAAATTTAAAAGCTAAAAATGTTATTTTGGCCTTTTCCTTTTATTTTATTTTTTATTTTTTCCCCTTAAATTTCCACTTTGCTAATTCTGAATTGAATATGTGAAGTGACAGGTTGCTTCTCAATGGGCATGTGCATGTGAAATTTATTGAGTTTCTACTGATTTTTCTACCCAGTCTAGGTATTATAAAATTTGTTTACACATACACAACCTGTACATTATAATTATAGCTATATTTGTTAAGTTTAAAATAGGAGCTAGCAATTAACTTTATTATAAAATATTGGGGTAATATCAGGAATAATATCTGAACTTTTGAAAAAAAAATGTAATTAATTATCCGAAATTTAAAATTAATCAATTTAGTATTTAAAAACTTTAAAATTGATCAATTTAATACTCGAAAGAATTTGATAGAAGTATTATTGACATGTACGAAAAGTTATTTCAGATATTAAATTGATCAATTTCAAATTTTTAAAGTTAAGGTATCAAATTACATATTTTATCAAAGTTTAAATACTAATTATGATATTTACCCTAAATTATTACTCAATTGGGTAGATTACAATATATTTTAAGCTTATATGGAAGGATTTGATATCATTTTTAAGAATATACTCTCTCACGATAGGATACAAATACAATATCTTTATACCCATATATTTAACTTAGAACCTAGACTCTACTATATATGGGGTGCAAGTATTAAGTACTACATACCAACCCTCTAAAAACTATTAAATAAAAATAATTAATAAAAAATATATTTCTACTTCTAAATAATAAATTCTACCAAAAAGAAGGGAAAAAAATAAACAATACAATAAACACAAACATTATACTAGAAGACTAAACAAAGTTAAGCCACAAATTGTACGATCAGTATAATAGTATAATAGTATGCACACGAAAATCTAAGTGTAAAGTTAGAAATGTAAGATATTACTCTTAATTGGATAAAAGTGTGCATTTGTAAATATCTATTAAATGTTATATAAAATTTGTTTTATTAAGTGGGTTAATGTTACAAATGGTACTTGAATTTTGACAAGATATATAATTAGGTACTTGGACTTTAAAATTGATCAATATGATAACTAAACTTTGAAATTGATTAACTTAGTGTATGAAAAAACTTTTATACACGTCAATGATACTTCCGTGAAGTTTTTTTAAGTACTAAATTAATCAGTGTCAAAGTTTTTCAGTTACTAGATTGATCGATTTTAAAGTTTAAGTATTAGATTAATCAATTTCAAAGTTCAAGTACTAAATTGATTATTTTCAAAGTTTAGGTACCTAATTGCATATTTTGCCGAAGCTCAAGTTTCATTTGTGACATTATCTCTTTTTAAGTTGCTATGAAAACTTTGATAGGTTTAAGTAGTCAAAAGGTCACCTCAAAATTTTAAAGTTATAAAATTATAGTTAAAAAAAATTATAGGCTCCATAGGATACTTTACGAACTATAAGTTTTATGGGGTGCGATTTAAGGTGATTCTAAGGTGTTTCAATTCTAAAATTTTTGAACCTATACTTACAAGGTAGGATTAAGTAAATATCATTACCAATCTTGTATTCGCTCACTTAGCCTCGAAAAAAAAAGGTGAACATTTTAAAATCAATTAGAAGCATGTAAGGGATTCAAATGTTAAAATGATATTTATTTATCTTTTTAACAAACTCTCAAGGATTGCATGCATCTGCTAACAAAGTTTTTATCAATGATACTTAAAACAAATTGTAAATGTACACTCTTATGTTTGCTTCATGTGAATTTAATCCTTTTATCTTTAAAATTGATAAATTACGTTGCAAATATATCAAACCTGTGCATTATCATTTTGCCACTATCTAGCAGACCACGAGCATTCAGATCTTGGTCAAAGTGAAATTATGCACAATTCCCTGGCAAATTGCCTTCAGCAAGGTATGCGAAGTTCAGACCTAGATGAAATCTTTCTTCATAGATGCAATACATTTGTTGCTTTTAGATGACATACTTTTCTCACAATGTTATTATTTTACTTAAAGGAGAAGTAGTGAAAAATGGCTTGGAGGCTTGTATTTCAAATTTTTAGGGATTGCATGCTAAATATAAAAAAATAGGGAGGTTATGTATATATGAAGCAAATATAGAAGGTGTATTTGCAATTTTTTCTTATATTACAATTTTTATTGTATTTATAGAGGGCTATAACAATTGTATTAGGATATTAGGTTATGAATACTACTAATTTGAGTCTAGGGAACCTAATCCTTATATGAAATGACTTAGGAGATTTAGTGATCTTGAAACAAGGTCTATTACACCGATCCAATTGCTCTTAACTTCTATGGGACAAATTTATGCACTTGTTAAGAAAAGTTACAAGCCTTGAGTCCATAACAGTCTCATCTAAATAACTTAAGAATGAATATGTAGGAATGCAATCAAGATAGGTTTGGTATGAGTCATATAAAATCCGAACCCACTATAGTTCCCCATAGAGTTTATCAAACATGACCTTAAACCCTATAAGGTTTTTTTTATTATTTCCAAATCTGATCCTATAAGGTTTTAGGTTTATCTTAACTCACTCCTATAACAACCTACTAAACAACAAATCGTTGCCTTTTTTTTTCCTTTTTGTATTATAACTATTGATATTCTTATAACAACCCGACTAGATATATTATAAGTAGTATCTATGTAAAATCAAATCTCATAATATTTCTTCATGTTCACAAGAGAAATTTCACAAGGAGAAGAGACAATAAGTCAAAGTTATATTACATGGTGAAGTAACAAGTAATCCTTATGAGGATTTATATGTTACACAAGGCTACCCATATGATTTTATGTTAGATCTAAAACCCAACCCTAAATCTCAGGTATTTTAGTGGATGAAGCGGGTTAGATACCTATAATAACTTGCCCAATTACATTCCAATGAATATTTTTTAGCTCATCTACTAATCACCAAGTGATCTAATAGATACTATATAACCTAAGAGTGTAAAACTTGGTCATACCTCCTCATTTTACATGTTGTAGAGATAGCTAAGTTACCTCTTTCTAGGCTACTTCTCTCTGAAAGCTTTTATAGTTCCATCGATGGAACCGTTCCACTGTTAGTTTAACCATTAAAATAAAAATAGTAAATAAAATATTAATTATTTTAGTGATTTGATCACGGTTGGGTATGGTATGAGCTGTTGGATGGTGATGGGACCGATCTCGTCAAAACTAATGGTGGAACCATAGAATTTTCCGTTCTCTCTAATTTATTCTTCTAATGCCACTTCCATGTCACTTCTTTGATTATGTGTAGCATGGAATTATGGGAGGCGAACTTAGCAACATTAATAAGATCCTAAAGATTCTACACAATGTGTCTATAAATTTTGATGCGATAAATATAGATAAATGATTAGACCTATATAGAATGTACTAAAGAATGTCATATAAATTGATAATATATGACTTTTTTTTTCCTTCACTTGTCTTCACGTAGTAATAATTTTCCACTAAGCTAAAATGAAATATTTTTTTTTTATTATGAACATACAATTTTTTTTTTCTAATATATGCTCTTAAAGTATAGACATAAATTATTAGCCTTTGGAGGCCAATGAGTGGTTCACTAAGTAGCTATTAAATTGGGTTTAGGCAAACAAAGATGATGGTTAATATAAAGTTAAGATGGAATTCTTATCTATGAAACCAATATAATTGATCAATTAATATGAATTTCTAAAATCAACAAAAATCTATAATAATAAACTAGAAAAAATAACTTCATAGTTTGGTCATAAATAAAAAATACAAAGCTTGAGTTGATTAATTGAAATAGCCATGAATTTCCTAATTTATATTTTAATTTGTCATTGAAATGATATATGATTTTGAAATGAGATCTATGTGCATGAACAATATAATTAGTGCATGTGTTGAATATATGTTATTTTGTATGTGTGAAGTGCAATGAAATTAATATTATTGTATTATGTATATTAATGTGTGCATGATGTAATGAATGTGTGTGTCTTTTGTGAATTAATATATATGTGTTGTGTTTAGAATTAATAAAATAACTTGTGAATTGTTTAAGAATTGATGACATAATTTTTACAAAGTTTAAGCATACTTTTTAAGCTCAAATTAAACTCAAATGCATTCCAAATTTAGCCAAATTAACCCTAAGTCAAACATACCCCTAAAATCAAACTTTGGATTAGTATTGACCTCAATTTGGATTAATTAGAGTCTCTTTTTGGTAGCCCATTTTTCTATCCGAATTTTCTTATTTCTTTTCTTTCTTTCTTCCTTCCATCTCAAAACCCTAAGCCCTAAACCAAAATCAGTCACAAGCCTTTGGATTCAAACATCACTCCAAGCCAAAGTTTAATCATGTAAGTTAAATGTAAGCCTAATCGCTTTGTTTTATTTCTTTCTTATATTTGGATGTCAAGCTTATGGTAGGGTTAGTAAATGCTAATCGAGTTGATTTATTTATGTATTGATATATATTAGGTTGTGTTTTGCTATTGTGTGAGCTAAGTTAAGTGTTAGGAAGTTGTAAGGAGTATTGATAAGTGGTGCAACTAAATTGAGTAGTTGAAGTGTGATTGGTGTTTGAATGTTGTAGTTAGGTGTTTGATGATTAAAAGTAGAGTTTATGTTGTTTGGATGGTGTTTAGAACATATAACAAGTTTTGGAAAGCTTAGAATAAGTTTGGAGAATTTTTGAAATGAATAGGTTTTGTAAAGAAAACAGGGGAAACGAAACATTTTCGTATAGGTTTAATTTTGAGCATATGCTGGCATCTGGTACTTCAATAGCGCCGGCATAGAGGTGGTGTTGAAGGTGATTAGAACCAATTTTCTTAAAGCCACTTGAAACGCTACCGACTTTCGTTAGAAAAGTTTGCCAGTGTTTATTTTTCAAAAAGTACGTCGGCTATTAGGATTTCAATGCCGCTGGCTTAGAGGCAGTGTGGAATGAGAACAAAATCACAAATTTTAACACCGTGCTTAAGGCCACCGGCGTAGCATCCAAAGCTGTTAGTGTACATGGATACGCTGTCGGTGTTGGGGGTATTTATGGGCGTGGACCAACCCCATGTAACTCTTGGAATTTTTTTTTGGAAATTTGGAGTTGTAATCTATACCGGCTCAAGGCTGCCGGTGTAGAATGGAGGCTGCCATGTATCTTTGAATGCTGCCAGTGTTGGCAAGTGTTGAACTTTAGTGCATTGTGCACCGGTTCAACACCACCGGCATTGAAGGCCAGCATATCCCCTGTACTTTTCATTTTCAAAAACTTTTTTCAAAATTTTCCAAAGCTTGATATATGATCAATTGAATAATTGTTAAGTATGCTATGATATAATATGATGTTTAAATGCTCTGTTATGACCTTGTAATAATTTATTTAAATTTCTTTGATTAATTATATTTGAAACTAGTTAATTAGTGCTTAAACTAAGTGGGAAATTCAATATTATCTTGAACAGTGATAAATCCTTGCTCGGCCAACCCCATTAGTTCCCGAGCTATCTCAGGTATGCGGTGACTTGTTTGTTTCTTTGCTAAGATAAGCATTAAATCAAGTTACTCTAAATTAATAAAATTTTAATAATTGATGAATGTTGATTGTCATTTTACGCCGTTGAATCTGGTTCGGAGAGCGGTACCTTGCTCAGATTGGGGGCATGGTACTTTCTCGTTATTGGATAGATTTATCTAGGAGATATAAGTATCCGAGCTACTTATATTAACTCCCTGAGCGTTGTGATGCGTTACTCAGGATCCCCTAATATTATGGGCTATGCCGGAAGGTGGGGCTGCCTAGTCTGTATAAACAGTAGGGACCACTCAGGGAGGCAGACGTGATACTAGATCCTTGTTGTCCGGAGTTTGAATACTCCCATGCTGTATAACTAACTAAAGATTGAATAATAAATTATTGGTTGTTACATTTTACATTTAGCTTAAGCATGTGTGGATCACTTTGCATTTGTATTCGTTACTTGTGTGCTGAACCTTTGGCTCATATTTTAACCATTTCAGCTGATGAATCCGACGAGTTTTACACGAGTATGGGGTATAGAATCGATTTTGAGGATTTTCTTGATGAATTGGTGGACTAGAGATGACCTTAGACTTGGTGGAATCCGATTTTTGTAATAGAATAGTTATGTTAGTCTTGTGGTTGTATTTAAGGTTTTAGTTGGATTTTATATGTATAATTTTGTTAAGGCATGTAAGAAGCCTTTGGATGTAATATATGTATATATATATGTCACGCCCCATAGGGTATCCTAAACGTAATAGCCCACCACATACTATAAAAGACTCTCGAATTTCTATCCGAGCCCTTCGGGAGTCTCGTATAGATGTAAAGCGTCCCTTTACGACAATAGAATACTCAATCGATGGAGTTAAGATGTTTAATGTGGCATTCATTAGCCATAGATAATAAATCAAAACACATATTTATACTTTACAAAATCTAAGGGGCATTTCCCCGCAAAATAATATCAAGTCCTTTACAGTCATC
The DNA here is from genome assembly GCA_024138025.1 of Combretum micranthum. Classification (NCBI taxonomy): domain Eukaryota; kingdom Viridiplantae; phylum Streptophyta; class Magnoliopsida; order Myrtales; family Combretaceae; genus Combretum; species Combretum micranthum. The sequence continues at coordinate 97,397 of JAMXBD010000038.1, read as the reverse complement.
CAGAGTCCTTTAGTTTCCAACGGAAGTCTAAACAAAAGCGAAGTAAACTTCTATGGGAAACTCCTATCTCCGGTACCTGAGCAGTGGCTTGCCTCGGCCTAAGCCAAATGAACTCGAGCTGCAACAAATAAAAGCTATGGGGGCATAAGCTAACTAGCTTAGTGAGTAAGAACTTCCATATCACAATTAATACAATTCATTCAAACAAGTGATTATTCACGCAAATGAATGCATCAGACAAATGAGTTCAACAAACATATGACCAGCCGGAAATCATATGTGGATGGACTTACGCCCTCCATCCCGGGTTAGCAGATTAACGAATCCTGCGGTACGACGCCGTTTAAGCTCGCGGTCAACTGAACAATAATCCGTTTTATGGATCACGATTAACCAACATATTCGTTTTATGGATCACGATTAACCAACATATTCGTTTTATGGATCACGAAAAACCAACCAATGCTAATGCTCCATCCCCGTCGTGATATGATTGAGTCCAATTATAATTGAAGTCAAATATATATTAATTCAATTCTTTTATGAGACCAACAATTATTTGCAGACAATCAATGTAAAATGCTAGCTAATCAATCAATAGCTTAACACCCGGTTTCGATATTTCTTAAGTTCCATTTCACACATCAACAACAGACAAATATATAATTCCCATATACCCCATCATACATATCCATTTTTATCTTTGCCTACACCACTAGTGCCACTAAGAATACAATCACAATCATTAATTGAAAGTAGAAGTAGTACTCACTCGGCCATCGTTCGCCGGTCTTTTAGTAATAGTAATCGGGTGGTAAGGTATCGTCTTGCTTGGGATCACCTACCAAATAAGAATAATCCTAATAAGAATCTCATCATTTAACTATTCCAAGCTATGCATCTAAGCTAGATGAATTCGGAATTCGTGCTATTTGCGAAAGTTCCAACTTAAAACGGCCATAACTTGGTCATTTTAACTCGGAATTTCGCAAAATTTTATATCGATCTCTATCTACTTCGAAAGATCTATCTATTTATAATATTATTTTCAAGTTTTGAAAATATTAAGGTCATGGAACAGTAGGATCAGATCTGTTCCGTAAATTCTCCGATTCCGAAAAATTGTTTTGCATTTGATAAAAATGTTCCTAGTTGATGATTCATGTATAGATGGTATATGAATGAGTTCCTAATATGACTATCATGTAATGAGCTCAATATATGCATGGTTTTGATGATCTTTGATGATGAACTCCCATGGACTCCTAATTATTAAGAATTTCATAATGATCACTTATGAAAAGCTAAATTTTTCCAACTTTACATTCCCTAGGGTTCTTATGATTTTATTCTTGGAATTTACTTACCACCTAAATGAAAATGTGTTCTCAACATCTATATTAATCATGACCTTCATTTATGCATAAAAATCCACATTTTTCATTGGGTAAATATGTTTTTAAACAAGCTACTCACAAAAATCCGAATTTTGTAAATTTCCTTTTCTTACGATTTCTTTGTGGGGAAAACTTGTTAATGCATCAAAAATTGAAGCTTCATTATACCTATTATCTAAAGGCTCCATTTAGCTCATAAAACATGCCATCTAAGCTTGGATACTAAGTGTTTAGGTGGGCATCATCCAAAAATACGAATTTGACTATTAATTACTATCTCAATAATTTTCATTCTAACTCCACTACTTATTTTACATTTTTCCCATGCCTAAACTCATCTAAACTTATGAAAATCATTCCTTAAGGGTATCTATTACATATACCTTCCGTTTTTTAAGAAAAATATGAGTTTTAAAGTGGTTTAGAGGGATTTTAAGATAAGGTTCCAAAATCATCCGAATTTTCAATCAAACATTTCTAACCAAATATTTTCCTTTTCAAGTTTCTTGTCTTCTATACATGTAGATCTACCTTCTAACCTATCTATACATAGACAAAGCTACATTTTTATGATCATCAATGCATGAAAATCAAAATAAACATATGGACATAAAGGTAGATGAAGATATAAATGTCTAAACATTAGATCCACTAAATATGATGCATGAATCATGAGTTTCATGGCATGAACATAAATATCTATGCAATGTTCCTACTTTACATGCATGATCATCACATTATCTCATAAAAAACTCCTTTAAACTCTAGATCCACTTCTTGTGATGGCTTGTTATTCTTGTACAAGTGTTTTCATGTCCCTAGCATTTGATCATTGGGATTAAATGTGAAAACACACAAGAATAGCTTTGCCATTGCAAGATTTAGGAAGAACAAAGCTTGAAATCAACATACCAATAGAGATTAAAGGTAGAAATGAAGAGGATTTGAGCTTGTGTGTGTGAGTGTGAGAGGGGGGAGGGGCTCACGACATCAATAGGGAGAGAAAGAGAGGGTTTTCTCTTTGAAAAAAAAAATTGAACAAGTGAAAATATGGAGAGAGTGAGAGAAAAAGGTGTTTATATATGAATAAATTAGGGTTTGTTAATGAATAAAAATAGTAAAAACAAATCAAATGAGAGGGGGAAAGGGGGAAAAAGGGGTGGGGGGGGGGGGGGGGGGGGGGGGGGGCGGGGGCGGAGAGGGAGGAGGCTGCCTTAAGGGGGTGGGTGGGTGTGTATGTGTGTTTGAAATTTGTTAAATTTGTAATTTATGTAATTAAAATGTAATAAATGTAATAATTATTTAAGAGAGAAAAATTATTGGGAAAGAAAATTGAAATGAGTAGTTGTAAGGATATAAGAATAGGGTATGAGTAGTGTGTACTTGTGAATAGTAGACAAGACATCTACTTTACCGGTTGTAACGAAAACACCGAAAAAGGCTATAACTATAATTTTTATAGCCCGGAAAATTATAAAATTGATATTTTTGAAATCTTTATAAAATTACGGTTCTAATGAATATTCCGTAATATTTTTTTGAGTTCGTGGTCCCGGGGCACGCTTTTCCGTAATTGAGCTTGGGAAGGCCCGGAATTAAAAAATTCCCGAATTTAAAACTTTCAAAGGTCTAAAATATACTTTAGAATGATAATTCATATTCATTTACTTTATAAAACTTCTTTTATTATGAAACCGAAGGAAAGTCGGATTTAGGGTTCCTAGGTTTCTCTCACTAAACTTAAACTGGACTGGATTAGGGTTTCGCTTTTCAAATTCTAGGGTTTTCTTAACTATTGAGATTACCGGGGTTTACAACCTCCCCACCTTAAATAGAGTTTTGTCCCTAAAACTGAACTGACATACCTTGTCTTCCAAATAGCTCGGGGTACTTCCTTCGGATTTCCTCCTCAACTTCCCAAGTCGCTTCCTCAAAAGCGTGATTTCTCCATAATACTTTAACATAATGGATATCTTTGTTTCGTAGCCTTTGAGTTTTCTTATCCAATTTCTCTACAGGATGTTCTTCATATGTCTGGTTTTCTTTCAGCTGAATCGGTTCCAATTCCAGAATCCTTTCCGAGTCGGCAACATACTTTCTCAATACTGACACATGAAATACGTTGTGGATCCCGGATAAACTAGGTGGCAAGGCTAGCCGATACACCAGATCTCCAACTTTTTCCAAGATTTCAAAAGGTCTAATGTATCTCGGGCTTAACTTTCCCTGTGCACGCATTCTTTTAATACTTTTGATAGGGCTTATCTTTAGGTACACATGATCACCCACCTTGAATTCGAGTTCTCTTCTTTTCAGGTCTGCCCAGCTCTTTTGCCTGTCCTGAGCCTCTTTCATTTTTCGTTGGATTATCCTTACCTTATCAGCGGCTTCTTGTACCGATTCCGGCCCAATAGCTACCTTTTCCACCTCATCCCAAAACATAGGGGATCTATAGCGCCGTCCATACAGAGCTTCATAAGGCGGCATCTGAATAGTTGAGTGATAGCTGTTATTGTAGGCAAACTCAATTAGATGTACATGACTATTCTAACTCCCTTTGAATTCCAAGGCACACGCTCTCAACATGTCTTCCAGGGTTTGGATCGTCCGCTCAGACTGTCCATCAGTCTGAGGGTGATAAGCCGTACTAAAATGCAACTTAGTGCCCAAATTCTTTTGTAGGCTTGTCCAATATTTGGACAAAAATCTTGGGTCTCTATCTGAAATAATCCCTGCAGGTATGCCATGTAACCATACAATCTCCCAGATGTAGATCTTGGCTAATTTTTCCATCGAATAAGTCATATTTATGGGTAAGAAGTGCGCCGACTTGGTTAACCGATCCACTATTACCCATACCGCATCACACCCAGAAGGAGTCTTAGGAAAACCACACACAAAATCCATAGATATCTGATCCCACTTCCACTCAAGAATGGGTAAATGCTTCAGCAATCCACCCGATCTTTGGTGCTCTACCTTCACCTGTTGGCAAACCGGACGTTTCATTACATAATCCGCCACATCCCACTTCATGCCGTTCCACCAATAGCGGCTTTTCAGATCTTGGTACCTCCAGGATGTACGGTATATCCGGAGTTATGAGCTTCACTCTTTATTTCCTTCCTCAACTCCTCATCCTCTGGTACACACAACCTTCCTTTCATTCGGATCACATCTTCATCATCTATTGCAAAATCAAGGTACTTTCCTACTTGGGTTTCCCTTTTGATCTTTTGTATTACTTCGTCATACCTTTGAGCTTCTTTGATCCTTTCTATTAGGGTCGGTTCTGGTGTCAGGTTGGCTATTTCAAGCTCCGCACTTCGGTCTATGAATTCGATCCTCAACTTTTCAAAATCCCTAATTAGATCCTTTTGACTTGTGATCAAGGCAGCTACCTCCCCATAATTTTTCCGACTTAAAGCATCTGCGACGGCATTAACCTTTCCTGGACAGTAATTTATTCCCAAATCATAATCTTTTATTAATTCTAGCCATCTCCTTTGTCTCATATTTAGTTCCTTTTGTGTGAACAGATATTTAAGACTTTTATGATCCGTGTATATCTCACACCTCTGTCCATATAAATAATGTCTCCATAGCTTCAAAGCGAAGACAACTGCAGCCAATTCCAAATCATGTGTAGGGTAATTCTGTTCATGGGGTCTCAACTGCCGAGAAACATATGCAATAACTTTCCCTTTCTGCATCAATACACATCTAAGGCCATTCCTTGAGGCGTCGCTATGCACCGTATAGGACTTTTCTGGGTCCGGTAAAACTAAGATCGGTGCCGATACCAATCGTTGTTTCAATTCCTGGAAGCTCTGTTCCCTCTTGTCTGTCCAAACAAATTTCTCATTCTTTTGGGTCAATTGAGTCAGTGGCTTGGCTATCACAAACTTGCGATAGTAGCCAGCCAATCCCAAGAAACTTCTTACTTCAGTAACTGTTCGCGGCAGGTTCCATTCTACTACCACCTTGATCTTTTCGGGGTCAACTGATGTCCCCTCACCGGTCACTACATGTCCAAGAAAAGATATTCTGTCCAACCAAAAATCACATTTGGATAATTTGGCGTATAGCTTGTTGTCCCTTAAGGTTTGTAACGCCAAACGAAGATGTTCCTCATGTTGTTCTTTGGTCTTCGAATATATCAAGATGTCGTCTATGAAAACTATCACACACTTATCCAAAAGTGGCTTATAAACTCTATTCATAAGATCCATAAATGCGGCTGGTGCATTAGTCAGCCCGAACGACATCACCAGAAACTCGTAATGTCCATAACGAGTACGAAAAGCCGTCTTTGGTACATCCTCAGGCTTTATCCTCAATTGATGATATCCCGAACGTAAATCAATGCGTGAAAACATACAAGCTCCTTGCAGTTGATTGAACAAATCATCAATTATTGGCAGGGGGTACCGATTCTTGATAGTTACTTTATTCAACTCACGGTCATCGATACACAGTCTCATCGATCCATCCTTCTTCTTTACAAACAGAACAGGTGCGCCCCATGGCGACACACTTGGTCTTATGAATTTTTGAACCAGAAGTTCTTGTAATTGTGCCTTTAGCTCTTTCAACTCAGCCGGTGCCATCCGGTATGGTGCTTTGGATATCGGTTCGGTGTTTGGAGCTAAAACAATCTCAAAATCAATTTCTCTTTTTGGTGGTAATCCTGGCAAAATTTCTGGAAACACATCCAAATATTCATTTACCACTAGTATATCCCTTTCTTCACGGGTTTCCTCTTTATCCAAGACACCTTCAATCGGTATTATCTCTTCATCCTCCATCATCAACTCAAACGAGTTTAACCCAAACCTTCTCGGGACTAGGGTTTCTCCCATAAATTCTACTTTTCCCCTCAATTGATCATAGAAACTCACTGTCTTCTTTTGACAATCCACTATTGCTTTTACCTTGCTTAGCCAACTCATCCCGAGGATAACTTCGTATTTATTCATCTCCAACATTATTGAATCACTTTTGGAGTGGTGTCCATGAACTTCCAATGGACAATCCTTTATCAATTCTTGGGTTGACACAATGCTCCCGGTAGGTGTCTTAATCCTCAAACTAGCAGTAGTTGTGGCTATAGGTAATTCAAGTTGATTAGCCAAACTAGTGGTGATGAACGAATGTGTCGCTCCCGTGTCAAATAAAACATATGCCCCCACGATATTCACTCGAATGTGTCCTGTCACCAGGCCGCCATCAGCGCCTTCGCTTTGATCCAAAGTTGCCAATTCCACTTCCTCCTCCTCATCTTCCTCTATCATCCACTGGCCTTCGAAGTTATATAACCTCATCCCATGCATTGCAGATGTTGCGCGGCTCCTACTTTTATTTCCCGACCTCATGGGGTTGGTATTGCTCGAAGTCCCAAAGAGTCAAGCGGCTACACTTTTTCGTTGGGAACATTCGGAGGCTAAGTGCCCCTTCTCCTTGCAAATAAAGCAAGTCACGACCAACTTCTTCGGGCACGTATAAACCATATGGCCAGCATCGCCATAGAAATAACATTTGTTCTTCAACAACGGGCATTGCCTAGGAGCATGCGTCCCCTTACATTTCTAGCATGTGACATTGGCCTTAAACTGGGTCGGCTTGCTACTAGACTCATCCTTGAACCCTTGGTACGATCTGTACCTTTTTCCCTTGAATCTTGAACTAGAGGCGTCAAACGGCTTTTTTCCAAATACCCTCTTGTCAGGTTCTTGGTATTTCCTTTTTCTGGCCCCTTCAATCACTCGGGCCTTCTCTACCATCTCAAGGTATGTCCTTACCCCAAACTCTTCCAAGTTGATCCGCAACTCCTTGTCTAAGCCACCCAAAAAATACTTGCTTCTTTAGCTCTTCACTATCCCTGAAAGACTCAGGTGCATATTGTAGTAGGTGGACGAACTCAATCTCATACTATTCCACCGTTCTCTCCTTTTGTTTCACGTGGAGAAAGTCAGCGCTATACTTTACCCTCAAGCTGGAGGGGAAGTAATTGTCCAAAAACTCCCGGCGAAAAGATTCCCATATAACCGAGGAAGGCAAGCTTCTCCTCTTAGAGTCCCACCAGACCCTTGCATTGTACCTCAACATATAAGTTCCATATTCCACTTGCAAGTAAGGTGGAATTTCATATGCAGCAAAAGATCGCTCAATTTGAGCTAACCAGTCCTCGGCTTCATTTGGTTTGCCGAACGCTCCATCAAAATACCGGTTACTCTTGATGAAATCAGGTAAGGAGCTTCGGTGGGGTCTTCTGTATGGTGGGGGTGGTGGCAAGGGCACATTATAGGAATGCTCCTCCTGTGGAGCCGGTGCATCAGCAGTCGCTTCCCTGTGATTTGCGGGTGGTGGATGTGGAGCAGAATCCCGGACACTTTGTCCTTGGTGTGGGTTCTGAACCAGGTTTTGATTCTGGATGAATGTATTCAGAAGATTGGCTAATTGTCCAATCGCGTTTAACACATCACCCTGTTGATTTTGAGGCGCAACTCCTTAAGGATTAGGTGGAGGTGCGGCCGGTTGGTCGGTTTTGTTCGAGATAGACCTTTGTTCCCGATTTTGAATCCATCGGTTTCATCTGTTTATACATTGTTTAATAAATTTTAGTATTCTTAGGAGGTATTAGATTTTTAAGGAACTTAATTTGTTAAAAATATTCAAAATTTGCGAAAATTTAGAAATCAAACTTAAAAAGAAATGGAATTTCATAATTTCATATAATCATAAAGAGAACAAAAGAACTCATACATAATGTAACAAGTTGAAATCTCATAATAATAAGGTGAATGAATGAATGCTGATGCAATTTATATGCGGTTAATGTTCTTTATGTCTCATGTCTAGCATGCATGCTTTTGACAACTCCTTTCCTTTGAAATAAACATGATCCTTCATTACTTTAGCGAGCCATACAAAATATTACATCAAGATTTTTGTCCCTAAAATTTGGCTAGCTATACTCTAATTTCGATTCTAAACATTTTCCCTATTCCCGAAAGCATAACAAAATACAGGGAAAAAGAAACAATAAAATACTAGCTATCCTAAAATCCTAAGGCAAATTGGCATCCCGCATTGCCTACTACAAAATAAGAAAAACCAGGACTTCACTTGGACTTCATGGGTTAGCTATCACCTCGGCCTCTACTCATCACTAATGTCTTCGGAGGTCGAGCTAGGAGGTCGTCTCCTGCTAGAAGAACCACCGTCGTCCCGTCGGACGAACAAACTAAGGTATTCCCTCGTAGTCATCCTCCGCTTCTTAGTAGGTCGGACTAAAGGCTCTTGGTCTTCACCTTCTTCCTCTTCCTCCGTTCCTTGCCCTTCCCTCGGGCTCACTTCATTCTCATCACCTCTTACCTCAGGTTCACTCACTTGGGTCTCCACCACTTCAGGCTCTCTCACAGGTTCTCCACCCACATTTTCGACTTCCATAGGCTCAGGGGCCACGGGTTCTACTACTACTAAGTCAAGCACAGGTGGATTCTCACCCTCAATATAAACATCTCTCCATATCATTGGATCAAACTCGGGTTCTACCCTTCCACTATCTGGTATCTCTAACTCTCGATTAAAATCCCATACAATTTGGTTGGCTTCCGGATTCACTTCCGCTTCCGGCTCGATGGGTGGGGTAGGGGTTCTAGGAACTACATTTTCCTCCCGATTAGGATCCTCCTCGGGGTCCTCTTCTTCTTCTTCCTCCTCTTCCTCATTCTCTCCTATCACGGGTACACCATTCAATTGCACACCTATGTCAGTGGCTGGAGGTGGAGCTATCACTCGGGGTGGAAGAATGTCTAAATAAACCACATGCTAGGTAATATGGTTCCATGCATCAGCTATGTTCCAGTCATGGTGGTCATACAAATTGTCATGGGCATACATATATAAGGGTCCTATAGGGATCCACACTGTCACGCCCCATAGGGTATCCTAAACGTAACAGCCCACCACATACTATAAAAAACTCTCGAATTTCTATTCGAGCCTTTCGGGAGTCTTGTATAGATGTAAAGCGTCCCCTTACGACAATAGAATACTCAATCAATGGAGTTAAGAAGTTTAATATGGCATTCATTAGCCATAGATAATAAACCAAAATACATATATATACTTTACAAAATCTAAGGGGCATTCCCCCGCAAAATAATATCAAGTCCATTACAGTCATCCAGAGTCCTTTAGTTTCCAACGGAAGTCTAAACAAAAGCGAGGTAAACTTCTATGGGAAACTCCTATCTCCGGTACCTGAGCTGTGGCTTGCCTCAGCCTAAGCCAAATGAACTCGTGCTGCAACAAATAAAAGCTATGGGAGCATAAGCTAACTAGCTTAGTGAGTAAGAACTTCCATGTCACAATTAATACAATTCACTCAAACAAGTGATTATTCACGCAAGTGTATGCATAAGACAAATGAGTTCAACAAACATATGACCAGCTGGAAATCATATGTGGATGGACTTGCGCCCTCCATCCCGGGTTAGCAGATTAACGAATCCTGCGGTACGATGCCGTTTAAGCTCACGGTCAACTGAACAATAATTCGTTTTATGGATCACGATTAACCAACAATTTTGTTTTATGGATCACGATTAACCAACATATTCATTTTATGGATCACGAAAAACCAACCAATGCTAATGCTCCATCCCCATCGTGATATGAATGAGTCCAATTATAATTGAAGTCAAATATATATTAATTCCATTCTTTTAGGTGGCCAACAATTATTCGCAGACAATCAATGTAAAATGCTAGCTAATCAGTCAATAGCTTAACACCCGGTTTCGATAATTCTTAATTTCTATTTCACACATCAACAACAGACAAATACATAATTCCCATATACCCCATCATATATATCCATTTTTATCTTTGCCTACACCACTAGTGCCACTAACAATACAATCACAAACGTTAATTGAGAATTGAAGTAGTACTCACTCGGCCATTGGACGCCGGTCTCTTTAGTAGTAATAGTCGGGAGGTAGGGTGTCGTCTTGCTCGGGATCACCTACCACATAAGAATAATCCTAATGAGATTCTCATCATTTAACTAATCCAAGCTATGCATCTAAACTAGATGAATTCGGAATTCTCGCTATTTACGGAAGCTCCGACTTAAAACAGCCATAACTTGGTCTTTTTAACTCGGAATTTCACAAATTTTATATCGATCTCTATCTACTTCGAAAGATCTATCTATTTATAATATTATTTTCAAGTTTGAGAACATTAAGGTCACAGAACAGTAGGATCAGATCTGTTTTGTAAATCCTCCAATTCCGAAAATTTGTTTTGCTTTTGATAAAATATTCTTAGTTGATGATTCATGTATAGATGGTATATGAATGAGTCCCTAATATGACTATCATATAATGAACTCAATATATGCACGGTTTTGATGATCTTTGATGATGAACTCCCATGGACTCCTAATTATTAAGAATTTCATAATGATCACTTATGAAAAGTTAAATTTTTCCAACTTTGCATCCTCTAGGGTTCCTATGATTTTATTCTTGGAATTTACTCACCATCTCCATGGAAATGAGTTTTCAACATCTATATTAATCATGACCTTCATTTATGCATAAAAATCCACATTTTTCATTGTGTAAATATGTCTTTAAACAAGCTACTCATAAAAATCCGAATTTTGTAAATTTCATTTTCTTGCATTTTCCTTATGAGAGAACTTGTTTAATGCATCAAAAATTGAAGCTCCAATATATCTATTACCTAAGGACTCCATTTGACTCATAAAACATGCCATCTAAGCTTGGATGCTAAGTGTTTATGTGGGCATCATCCAAGAATGCGAATTTGACTATAATTTACTATCTCAATATTTTTCATCCTAACTCCACTACTTGTTTTACATTTTTATCATGCCTAAACTTATCTAAACTTATGAAAATCATTCCTTAAGGGCATCTATTACATCTTTAAGGTAGGGTTCTAAATCCATCCGAATTTCCAACAAATCATTTCTAACAAAACATTTTCTTTTTCAACTTTCTTGCCTTCTATACATGGAGATCTACTATCTAACATATCTATACATAGGTAAGGTTACATTTTTATGATCATTAATGCATAGAATCCAAAGTAACCATGTGGACATGAATGTAGATGATGATATAAAAGTCTAACCACTAGATCTACTAAATATAATGCATGAATCATAAGTTTCATGGCATGAACATGAATATTTATGCATGATCCCTACTTTACATGCATGAACACAACACTATCTTCAACAAAAACTCATTTAAACATTAGATCCATGTCTTGTGATGGCTTGGTATTCTTGTTCAAGTGTTTTCATATCCCTAGCATATGCTCATTGGGATTAAATGAGAAAACACATAAGAAATAGCTTTGCCATTGTAAGATTTAGAAAGAACAAAGTTTAAAATCAACATACCAATAGACATCAAAGGTAGAAATGAAGAGGATTTGAGTTGAATGTGTAGGGGGGGGGAAGGGGGCGCTCACGGCACAAAGGGGGGAGAATGAGAGGGTTTTCCTCTTTTGAAAAAATTTGACAAGTGAAAATGAGGAGAGAGAGAGAAAAAGGTGTTTATATATGCATAATTTAGGGTTTGTTAATGAATAAAAAATAGCAAAAACAAATCAAATGAGAGGAGGAAAAGAGGGGAGGGGCGCCGGCCATATGGGGGGAAAGGAGTGTGTGTGTGTGAAATTTGATATTTTGTAATTTAAGTAATTAAAATGTAATAAATATAATAATTATTTAAGAGACAAAAATTATGGGGAAAGAAAAATTGAAATGAGTAGTTGTAAGTACGTAAGAATAGGGTATGGATAGTGTGTAGTGTAGGTTGTACTTGTGAATAGTAGACAAGACATCTACTTTACCGATTGTAACGAAAACACGGGAAAAGGCTATAACTATAATTTTTATAACCCGGAAAATTATAAAATTGATATTTTGGGATCCTTATAAAATTACGGTTCTAACAAATATTCCGGAACATTTTTCTGAGTTCGTAGTCCCGGGGCACGCTTTTCCGTAATTGAGCTCGGGAAGGCCCGGAATTGAAAAATTCCCGAATTTAAAACCTTCAAAGGTCTAAAATATACTTTAGAATGATGATTCATATTCATTTACTTTATAAAACTTCTTTTATTATGAAACCGAAGGAAAGCCGGATTTAGGGTTCCTAAGCTCCTCTCACTAGACTTAAACTGAACCGGATTAGGGTTTCGCTTTTCAACTCCCAGGGTTTTCTTAATTACTGAGATTACTGGGGTTTACACATACCCTAAAGTCTGGAGGGGTTCGGTTTCCCCCATTCTTCAAGATAAAGGTAGCCTCCCTAGTCATAAGCTCACGCCCATACTCTGCCATGATTCTTTCTAGAGTATAAATCGTCTCCAACTTTGTCCAACTTCTTCTCCCCAAGGGATCATACCTCAATCGGTCAACCACAGCGGCCCACCTAGTATATCTCGATCCTTCCTTCCACAATTTGAACATTTCCCCTATAGTCCGGGGGTGCATGGCTAAAGCAAAGTGTTCACACAATTCTCTCAATCTCAACTTGTGCCCTACCATGGTTTCATCATTCCTCTTGGTGAAGTGTCTAGCCCGCTCCCTGGTCTCACCCAAGGAGACCTACAACAACATAAGACTCCTAATCAGACTTAGCAAGGAAAACATTTTCAACTCCATTTGAACCTATTAATTAGAGTTCTAAGTCCGGTTTCTTTTAATTTTATTGTCTTATTTTATAACATAGTGCTCTGATACCAACTCAAACTGTCACGCCCCATAGGGTATCCTAAACGTAACAGCCCGCCACATACTATAAAAGACTCTCGAATTTCTATCCGAGCCCTTCGGGAGTCTCGTATAGATGTAAAGCGTCCCTTTACGACAATAGAATACTCAATCGATGGAGTTAAGATGTTTAATGTGGCATTCATTAGCCATAGATAATAAATCAAAACACATATTTATACTTTACAAAATCTAAGGGGCATTTCCCTGCAAAATAATATCAAGTCCTTTACAGTCATCCAGAGTCCTTTAGTTTCCAACGGAAGTCTAAACAAAAGCGAAGTAAACTTCTATGGGAAACTCCTATCTCCGGTACCTGAGCGGTGGCTTGCCTCGGCCTAAGCCAAATGAACTCGAGCTGCAACAAATAAAAGCTATGGGGGCATAAGCTAACTAGCTTAGTGAGTAAGAACTTCCATATCACAATTAATACAATTCATTCAAACAAGTGATTATTCACGCAAATGAATGCATCAGACAAATGAGTTCAACAAACATATGACCAGCCGGAAATCATATGTGGATGGACTTACGCCCTCCATCCCGGGTTAGCAGATTAACGAATCCTGCGGTACGACGCCATTTAAGCTCGCGGTCAACTGAACAATAATTCGTTTTATGGATCACGATTAACCAACATATTCGTTTTATGGATCACGATTAACCAACATATTCGTTTTATGGATCACGAAAAACCAACCAATGCTAATGCTCCATCCCCGTCGTGATATGATTGAGTCCAATTATAATTGAAGTCAAATATATATTAATTCAATTCTTTTTGACCAACAATTATTTGCAGACAATCAATGTAAAATGCTAGCTAATCAATCAATAGCTTAACACCCGGTTTCGATATTTCTTAAGTTCCATTTCACACATCAACAACAGACAAATATATAATTCCCATATACCCCATCATACATATCCATTTTTATCTTTGCCTACACCACTAGTGCCACTAAGAATACAATCACAAACATTAATTGAGAGTAGAAGTAGTACTCACTCGGCCATCGTTCGCCGGTCTTTTAGTAATAGTAATCGGGTGGTAAGGTATCGTCTTGCTTGGGATCACCTACCAAATAAGAATAATCCTAATAAGAATCTCATCATTTAACTATTCCAAGCTATGCATCTAAGCTAGATGAATTCGGAATTCGTGCTATTTGCGAAAGTTCCAACTTAAAACGGCCATAACTTGGTCATTTTAACTCGGAATTTCGCAAAATTTTATATCGATCTCTATCTACTTCGAAAGATCTATCTATTTATAATATTATTTTCAAGTTTTGAAAACATTAAGGTCATGGAACAGTAGGATCAGATCTGTTCCGTAAATTCTCCGATTCCGAAAAATTGTTTTGCATTTGATAAAAATGTTCCTAGTTGATGATTCATGTATAGATGGTATATGAATGAGTTCCTAATATGACTATCATGTAATGAGCTCAATATATGCATGGTTTTGATGATCTTTGATGATGAACTCCCATGGACTCCTAATTATTAAGAATTTCATAATGATCACTTATGAAAAGCTAAATTTTTCCAACTTTACATTCCCTAGGGTTCTTATGATTTTATTCTTGGAATTTACTTACCACCTAAATGAAAATGTGTTCTCAACATCTATATTAATCATGACCTTCATTTATGCATAAAAATCCACATTTTTCATTGGGTAAATATGTTTTTAAACAAGCTACTCACAAAAATCCGAATTTTGTAAATTTCCTTTTCTTACGATTTCTTTGTGGGGAAAACTTGTTAATGCATCAAAAATTGAAGCTTCATTATACCTATTATCTAAAGGCTCCATTTAGCTCATAAAACATGCCATCTAAGCTTGGATACTAAGTGTTTAGGTGGGCATCATCCAAAAATACGAATTTGACTATTAATTACTATCTCAATAATTTTCATTCTAACTCCACTACTTATTTTACATTTTTCCCATGCCTAAACTCATCTAAACTTATGAAAATCATTCCTTAAGGGTATCTATTACATATACCTTCCGTTTTTTAAGAAAAATATGAGTTTTAAGATACGGTCGAAGGGATTTTAGATAAGGTTCCAAAATCATCCGAATTTTCAATCAAACATTTCTAACCAAATATTTTCCTTTTCAAGTTTCTTGTCTTCTATACATGTAGATCTACCTTCTAACCTATCTATACATAGACAAAGCTACATTTTTATGATCATCAATGCATGAAAATCAAAATAAACATATGGACATAAAGGTAGATGAAGATATAAATGTCTAAACATTAGATCCACTAAATATGATGCATGAATCATGAGTTTCATGGCATGAACATAAAATATCTATGCAATGTTCCTACTTTACATGCATGATCATCACATTATCTCATAAAAAACTCCTTTAAACTCTAGATCCACTTCTTGTGATGGCTTGTTATTCTTGTACAAGTGTTTTCATGTCCCTAGCATTTGATCATTGGGATTAAATGTGAAAACACACAAGAATAGCTTTGCCTTGCAAGATTTAGGAAGAACAAAGCTTGAAATCAACATACCAATAGAGATTAAAGGTAGAAATGAAGAGGATTTGAGCTTGTGTGTGTGAGTGTGAGAGGGGGGAGGGGCTCACGACATCAATAGGGAGAGAAAGAGAGGGTTTTCTCTTTGAAAAAAAAAAAATTGAACAAGTGAAAATGAAGAGAGAGAGAGAGAGAAAGGTGTTTATATATGAATAAATTAGGGTTTGTTAATGAATAAAAATGTAAAAACAAATCAAATGAGAGGGGGAAAAGGGGGGGGGGGGGGGGGGGGGGGGGGGGGGGGGGGGGGGGGTGGGGGGTGGAGGAGAGGGAGGAGGCGGCCTTAGGGGGGTGGGTGTGTGTGTGTGTGTGTTTGAAATTTGTTAAATTTGTAATTTATGTAATTAAAATGTAATAAATGTAATAATTATTTAAGAGAGAAAAATTCTTGGGAAAGAAAATTGAAATGAGTAGTTGTAAGGATGTAAGAATAGGGTATGGGTAGTGTGTAGTGTAGGTTGTACTTGTGAATAGTAGACAAGACATCTACTTTACCGATTGTAACGAAAACACGGGAAAAGGCTATAACTGTAATTTTTATAGCCCGAAAAATGATAAAATTGATATTTTTGAAATCTTTATAAAATTATGGTTCTAATGAATATTCCGAAACGTTTTTCTGAGTTCGTGGTCCCAGGGCACGCTTTTCCTTAATTGAGCTCGGGAAGGCCCAGAATTGAAAAATTCCCGAATTTAAAACTTTCAAAGGTCTAAAATATACTTTAGAATGATAATTCATATTCATTTACTTTATAAAACTTTTTTTATTATGAAACCGAAGGAAAGCCGGATTTAGGGTTCCTAGGCTTCTCTCACTAGACTTAAACTGGACTAGATTAGGGTTTCGCTTTTCAACTTCCGGAGTTTTCTTAACTATTGAGATTACCGAGGTTTACAATATGTACTTAGCTATGTATGACTTAAGTTTATTTCCTTCGTGAAATATGATAATGGTGTAGTGTATTTTGTTAAAAGTTTTGAAAAGTTATGGTTTCTATCATATTAAGTATGTGGAATTACATAAACAGTTCCTCAAACAATTCTTTTAGACAACCTTACATATAATCTTATAGGTTATATGTGGTTCGAGAACTGTTATCGCCTATTTTAATTATAGGGGTGATAGCGGGTCCTTACATTAATTAAACTAACCCTATCTAGCATACAACATAACAAGGTCAAATGTAATGTCCCAACCTGTAATATGTAGATCAAATTTTTTTTTTTTCACTTAACTCAACTCATTTAAATAGGAAAATCTCATTAGCACAGTTTCACTTAAAACATTGCAGAAATCAAATGTGATTAATTGATTGAGATAAATAAGAGGAAATGAGAAAGAGCGACATCTAATTTTCCCAATATTGAATGTTCACACATATGCAATAATAAATATCTCATTGAATTTTGTCATGAGATTTTTAGTATTAAAAATTAATCAGTTCATTCAAAAGTAACATGGATAATACAAACTCAACAGTGGTAAAGTTTAAAGATCATCACATATTTTTTAAATGCTTCACTAGCAATTGTCTACATAGCAAATTAGGGCAACTCATTCAAATAAAGTTCAGAAATCATAGTCAACAAAGTAAATAAATAATACTTACATCCTACTTCAATCCTTGAAATGACCACTTCACGCTTCTTGTAACTAAGGTAACATAAACCTTAATTGAATTCCTAAGGCATCTGCTTTGAATTGGCACTTAAGTTACATTTTCTTCAATCATATTAGCTTATTGCAGTATCATAAGGTAAGAAAAGATGAGAGAGGTTTTTTTTTTTTTTTTTTTTTTTTTTTTTTTTTTTTTTTTTTTAGGCGGGGGGGTGGAGTTAAGGGGGAGGGGTGGTGCCGTGGGGGCAGAGGGTGTGATTCTGAAATTGAGGCAACAAAGTAACTTTAGAAGAGAGAATGAGACTTCAGTGTTATCTCTATGACATGTGTGGTTGAGTTATACATCTAGGGTTATCCTTTTTATGGGTTGGAGGACCAACTCGACCTATTTTAAGTTATCTTGCTTTAACCTATGCGTTGAATTGATAGGGCCAAACATCTTAAATTTAAAACAAGTTAAAACTTTCAAGCCCAATTCAAATTTTAGCTTGAATAAATGAATGACTAGTTAGCCAACTCATTTGTACTCTATTGAGAAGAACCCTAATGGTATAATCAAGCATCTAAAATATATAAGGCCATATATGATTGAGGAAAGCTAGATTAAGTCTAATTGCAAAATGTTGGAATCTATTTATCGTTAAATCATTTTAAAACTTGTATTAGTTTTGAAATTCTAATACCATAAAATTTCATTTCTATATAAGGACTTTAATTAATATATATAACAAATCATCAAAAGAGAAGTGATTTTTCTATGATAGAAATAAAAAAAATTGCTCGACTTTGACCATCAAATGTTTACATAATAGCAGATTTATTTTGATATTCAAGTCAAGAAATAAGGAAGAAAAAGAAAGAACAAAATAGAAATCATAACCCATGATTTTCTTTACAAGTGGGAATTTTCTTAATCATTAGATTTAGTTTTAGATACATTATTAATATTGAGGTTTAATGCACTTATTATTGTGCACATGATTAAAGTTTTTCTTATTTCACATATAGCTAAAATTTTCACAATGCAATTTTGCAATAAGCACATGATGGATATAATTTCAAATTTTAAGAGCATGGTCTTATATGGATGGTATAAGGTATGACACTACATTATATTCACATGATAAAGGTTAATGTCATGAAAGATACTTGAACTTTTACAAAATATATAATCAACTACTTATACTTTAATTTAATCAATTTAATACCTATTTTTACCTTTCACGTTTCTTTTTGCTAAATTGTTAACTCTGTTCTCCTTGCTAGCACTGCGGACCTATGAATGATTGACACATGTCAAAAAGTATTACAAAGTAATTTTATGATTTTACAAGCAAATGAAAAAAAAAAAAAAACTGAATGCAGCCATAAAACCACTCCCATTCATCTCTATCATCCATAGTTTAGGAAAGGTTTGAGCTTTTATGTCAAGCAAGACACAACAACAATTCATCCGTACCACAACCATAAAACAACTCATTCCCTTCATTAGAGTGAACTTTGCACTCAACGGAGACCAAGAGTCTGCCAATCCAAAATCATCTTGGACCCATCACAACCATTTGTAAAACCTATTCAGACCCTCACCATTGTGTCAACCCGGAAACTATACTGTGTTATCCCTAACCTTTTCAAACCCAACAACCAAGTCATCGAGAAACACATGAGCCTCTCCACATACATACTCCTACTGAATCTATTGTGGAACCAAAATAGATTTATACACACATAAATCACGTAAACCGAACTTCGGAAGGTCAGTCTTGGTTGTTCATTCATCGGAGTTCTAAGCTCACATGTCACTGCTATTCAAGACCCACACTTTAGAGATATGTGATTATTTATTTCCATGTCCAAGTCCTGGCAAGGGAACATGGCATGCACATGAATGGATAGACATTGAGTAAAAAACATAAGGATATATTTTATTGAATGCTTGCAATGGCTGAAGCTACTGTAGAATTGAGGATGATGAGGTTATGGTATAGATTTATCAAAATAGAGGATTGGTCCGATAGGGTGACCTTTGATTGGATCGAGTTCATAAATCATGAGTTGGAGAGGTTTTAAGGTTTTGGGATAGAGGATTGATGTGATTTAGAGGGATTAAGTGTCAAGGGAGATGGGGCATGAAAATGGGAAAGAAAGAGAAAGAAGAGCGAAGGCATGGATGGTGGAGGAAGGAAAGTCAAAGTAGAAGGAGAGGAGATATGGGTGATTAATGGGTTTATGGAGTCTATATTAGAATGTAGGTTGATTGGTGGAATAAGAGAAAAGGATGAAGGAGGATTTAGTTTTTTCAAGTTTCCATGTTAGTCTACTTGTAAAATCATGATAATTATGTTTTGATACTTTTTTGACAAATGTTAGTTTTTCATAGGTCCATAATGCCAATAAGGATAATAGACTTAATGTCATGTCCTAAAGGATGCCCTAGATGTGGTAGTCCGCTACATACAGTATTAAAACTTAAAAATGACTTCCCGAAGTCATGCGAAAGCTTCAACACCGTATGTAAGGCATCTATCATAACAATAGGAGACACCGGTGGGATATGTAGTTCGAGATAGTAAATACAATATACAATAAATTTAGATAACCATCTCATTTTAACATTAAGAGAATATAATCCTTACATCATCTTAGGGGCTTTCTCCCATAAATCTCCAAATAATTATAATATCAGCTTAGTCTTCCACATAAGGAAACAATACTAATACCAAACGATATTAAAGGATATTTAGCCTAAGATCTTCAAAGGATTTCTAAAAGCTCCCCAAACATAATCCCATTCGAGTATATGAAGTCCTTGGGCATAAAAGATATTGGTCCTCTTACAACAAAAGTTTATCGGAGTATAAGCATAACTAGCTTAGTGAGAATATTCCTGAATCAACGTATTCATATCAATAATTTCAAACAAGTTATTAAACAAGCATATGAATATAGCAAGCAAATGAACAAGAAATATATATGATCTACGGAAAATCATATGTTTTGAATGGATTTACCCTTCCATTCAGAGGTTAGGTGTTTCAAGCTCTTTAAAACTCATCTTTGAAATCCAACTTATGTAGTTTATTTCTAGCTCCTACTCGCCCATCCTGAAATAATTCTTTCTGGCTCCTATTTGCCCATCTTGTACTTTTATGGCTCCTGCAAACCTGACTACTATACTCTTGTTCCATCGAGTATAATAGCTCATGAAATAAAACTAACTACGTGATATGCATGATTCAATTAATATAACTCATAGTATATGATTAAAGTAATTTAAAGATAATAACAGAATTTGCACACACTCCAACATAATAATAATAAAACGCAATTTACTTAACAACAATTCATGTCTCGGTATGCTTAGTATTCTTTCAACCAATATTATCATGTATAATTCATTTTCATCTTTTCTTACTTCTAGTGCATCTAGCTAAAAGCACAAACAAGTACGTAAGAGGTAGGAAATAAACTCACTTGGCCATAAGGATACTTCTTTCTTATGGGTGAGTCGATTGGTATTTTTACTAATCAAAATAATCCTCCGGGTATGAACACTCCTCATCGGGATCACCTAATCAAGAAGAATACCCATAATGAGTATTTCTTGTTGATTTTATAGTACTTATAAAAAACTATGTCATAAGATCGTTAAAATTCGTATAGAGGGTAATTTCAACTTAAAATGGCCATAACTTGATTATTTTAAATCGGAATTGCGCATATAATATATTGTTTTCTACCTACTTGAAAAGATCTATCTATTTCTAAGGTTATTTTTGTAATAAAAAGCCGTTTTGGTTGCAAATTACTATGATACAGGTTAGTTACGAATTTATAGTTCACAAAATATGATTTTTCCAAACTTCTCTTTACTAAAAAATCTTTAAGCAAAATATATGGATAGTTGTATAGTTGAAAAATCCTTTGAACATATATTTATACTCATATTGTATGCATGGTTTTTGTAGTGTTGCCTCAATATTGATATTTCATAGACAATTTATCCTTAAGAGTTTTGAAAGATAAAACTTTGAAAATTTCTCCTTTTTGAATTGCTAGAAGGAAAGCTAAAATATACTTGGGTTGTTATAAGTGAGTGTTCTTCCTATTATGATTCCATTCCTTATCTTTTCAAAAGTAAATTAATTTCCAAAAATTTGGTTCTTTAAGTTATCTACTAACTTTATTTCTAGTGATTGAAAAATAAGCTTTTCAAAAATTTTCTTAAGTTGTTGGTGTGGTTAAATATTTGAAGTTGTGTTAAATGTATGTTCTCCTCTCATTTTTATATCATTTTTCTTCTTTAGAAAATAAGTTTACCTTTAAAACTTTACTTTCTTGGTAAATTTTATTTTTCTAAGTTGGTTTCTAAAATAGTGAGTTGATTTTACCTTAATTTGAAAAATTTATTCTATTCTTAATATTTGTCAAGTGGTGAAATAATTTCTTTTAGATGAATTTATAAGAAAAGCTTTCCTAATAAAGAATTGTCGATATTAGAACTTAGCAAAATTTTACTTTGATTTTTAAAAGAGAATAACAATATAAAGATTTGGTTTTGAAGAAACTTTCTTACGATGTGATTTTCGAAGTCTATAGTGAACCTATTTAAGTTTTATAAAAGATATGGTTGAGTTAAAATCTTAAGTTCAATCGTAAAAATTCTATATTTATGGAGCATTTAGTTTTGATTTATAAAAGAAATGAGTTCCTTTTATTATTTTGAAGAAATCTTCATTACCACTTCTTCTAGATTTTATTATTAGCTTATCTTTGAAAAGAGTTTATTAAAAACAAAACTTAGATCTTTTGTTGAAAATTTCTTTGTTAAGAAATCTAGTTTACTTCTCTTTATTTAAGGAAGAACTTATTTTTATTTTTATTTAAGACAACAACATTCTAATAATGCATGAATATGATTTTGTAGTAATGGAAAAAGTAAGAATAATACATAATAGAAAGAAATACTCATAAGCAAATAAACGTAATAATATGGTCAAGTATTGGGAACCTTAGCTTCATCAAGGTATCCTGCTCATGTATTGGGAGCCTTAGCTTCATCAAGACAACCCGAGATTAAGAATAGACTAGTCCCAAAAGAAAAGAAAAGAAAAGAAAAGAAAAGAAAGAAAAATCGTTTTGACTTGATATGGATAAGTCTAAGACTAGAAACACTAGTCTTAATAAATTGCATGAATTAAATAAATAAACTGCAAAGCATGAAAATAAATAAATAAATAACAAATGAGCTTATATGCTCTAAAGAAATATATATAGATAATATACATAATACTATATAGAAGTTAGATTAGAGCAAAAATAATAATAACAATAATAACAACAATATAATAACATAATGAAAAATATGAACATGAACATATTGTTGCTTGTTTAACTCTCATGAGTCTAAGAAACATACACTAAGCTCATGCTAAGTTGTATGAACATGATAAAGAGATATAAGTAGGATTTTACCTAAGGTTTAATGGAGGATTTGAAAAGAGATGAATGAATAGTGTGTTTGTTATTTTTTTTCTTGAAGAGTAGAGAATGGTAGAGAGTGTTTTGGGAGAGAATTGTTGGAGAGAGGTTTTGAGAGAGAATTTTGGTAGAGTTTTGTTATGTAAAATGAATGTATGAAAGAATAAAAGAGGAAAGGGGGTATTTATAAAATTTTGGAGTGGAAATTAGATGTAATAAAATAAATTGAAAAAGAAATAATATAGAGGAAAGAGAGAGGGAGGCCAGCGGTATTAAAGGAGAGAGAGAGAGGATATTTTGTTTGTTTTGTAATTTTTGTAAAGAAAAGAAATAATGTGTAAGGTTTGATGTAAATAAAGTTGTGTTGAAAATGTAAAAGTATAAGATATAAGTGTACAGGTAGTAAGAAATAGGTGTAAGAAAAAGTAGAGATGGTGAAATAGTAATGAATAGTAGGAATAGTACTATGACTAGTAAACTAGACAATTAAAATACCGGTAATAATAAAAATACGAGTAAACGAGCTATATCTGATATTTTTAGTTACCAAAAAATTATAAAACTGATATTTTTGAAATCCTTACATTTTTACGAGTCTAATGGTATCGTCAGAATATTTTCACTATTCGATGCACGTAGGGCATGGTTTTTGAAAACTGATCCCATTCGGATCCAAAAGACACTAGGAAATTGCGAATATGATATTTTTATATTACCCTATATTATTACTAACTCTTATAAGCCATTAACTAGATTTTGTTTTCTAGGGTTTGAGAGTGCGGGATTGTTGGAGTTGAAATTGTTTGATTATCTTGATCTTTGTTGACTTTTGAAACTCCGGTTTGACTAGGGTTAGGGTTTAATCCAATTTTACCCTAGAAATTAAGAGGTTTACCTTAGGGATCGGATAGATGGACTTTCTCATGCTCGGATTTTGTGCTGAATGATTAATGAATCTTCTTTTATGAAATCCCGTGATCGAAATTGTTTAAGGTTCGGTTTCAACTTAAGTCATTCTTTAGGGTTTCAATTCAGTATTCCAAAACCATTCTTGAAAAATTCGGGGGTTTACACTTAAAAAAGTTAATGGAGGTGGCAAAGTGAGCATGAAAAGTTGAAATAGGTATTAAATCGATCAAATTAAAGTGTATGTAGTTAATTACACATTTTTTGAAAGTTGAAGTACCTTTCGTGATGTTAATCTCATAAAAAAAACATGCATCAACATGAATAGGGGAAACCAAAGCATCTATTAAATTGAGAAGGTCAATTTATCATTTTTACCAATTGTTTTTTTAAACTAAATTTAGTCCTTATTTAGGGAAACCTGTATAAAAGATGTGCATGTCTTGCTTGTCTGGATTTTGCTAAGAGTGGACCATAATGTTTGTTATAGGTGGAAGATTGTTGGTAATAAGTTTAAGGACCTATAACCAAAAGAAATGATTAGTGATGAACCAAGGAGTGGTTTGGCATGACTACTCCAATACTTAAAATCAATAGTGGGTTAAGAGAGAGTAAAAGAAAGAATATGAAAAGCTGTGAGTGAAATCACATTCCTTTTGCCTTGATGCCTAGGGTTCTATTTATAGGTAATCGTTATACTAGAATTGCGGCCTACAAAATATTCTCTATATACGTGATGCTTTCTGAAGGAGGGAAATAAGGAGACTAGGGAGCCTTGATTGGTAACTAACCTACAGTCGAGGTGGTACTAGTGGTCATCTAAAGAGAGTGCTTAGATAGGTGGAGATCTATATCTTTAGAGCACTTCAAGGAGGTTTAGAGTACCTCTAGAGATATGGTAAGCTGAGGACGTGTAAAGTACCTTCGAGGAGACATTGCTAGCCAAGGAGGTGTATGGTACCTTTAAGGAGATGTGGAGACTTAGGGAGATGCACTTGTAAGAGAAGGGGCTCAAAAGAGGAGGTCCCTTGTTGGGTGCTTAGTGTAATGATTGAAGGAGGTTGACTTTTAGCCTAGTGAACAACTTGATGCCCATGGGTCGAGATGGTCTATAGTGCCTAATGGTCTTCATGGACACTTTTGGAGAAGCTATTTAAGGTTGCCAACAAGAAAAGGAAGTTACTGAATGGATTTAGGAGCATAATCTCCTCGAAGGAGTCAAGAGGATGGGTAAGGAGATATCCTCTCAGGCATTTATTTGGGTGGGATGTGGTCATCCTTGAGAACAAAGATTGAATACCCTTCCTTAATCCTAAGAGCTTCAACATATACTCGAAGTGCTTTAAGTCCAACATGATATTTTTCTTCTCTATATTCCAAAAGGAGGAATTTAATTACTTTAAATTGGCTCTAGGGATAATTATGTTGAACTTTTGGAGGTTACTTGTTGTTTTTGAAGCTTTGTGCAATCATCTCTTGGTTTAACCTACTCCGACATTATTCTACCATTATGATACTACGTAGAAGCACTCGGATGGGTAGTGGTTCTTCACCAAAACAACCTAAGCTCGCTCAAGAAAAGCTCGTTAGAGGGTTGATGGAGTTTATGACGGAGTGGAAGGAGAGATTTTGGCTCATCACTACCAATGCCATAAACTGTCTTGATTTATAGATGGTATGATGCATGCTCATCTAGAAGTTTGAGCTTAAACTTGAGTAGCTCAATAAGCATGACATTACAATGGCCTATAAAATTTATAATTTCATGATGAATTAAGAGGCGGACAAGGCCATGGTGGTTAATAAATACTTCATTAACATCCCCATTTTTCACGATAAAGGGATGAAATTTGAGCAAAGAGGTGCTCAAAGAGAGGAGAAGAGAGAAGATACTGAGCAAGGTGGAGTTATATATCCACTTTCCCCCCTTTATCGCACCAAGGGGCAAGGATTACCCTAGGGAGGGGAGCTTAAACCAAGGTACATTAGGAGTGCTTAGCATGACATCTTCAAAATTTAACATTTTTTGTTTTAGTATTCGTACATTTTTGGTGTTTGTAAGCACTACCATTACATCGTAGCAGTTGTTCTCTAAGGTGCCTCTAGCTAACTTGGTTGAGACATTGTGGTCCCTTCCAAGAATAAACCCATCAAGGTAGGTGGCAAGAAGATTAGAGCTACTACTAAAGGGAAAGGGGGACTGCCTAAGAAGGCTGGGTAGAGGAAATCCACGGTTGCTACACCTTCAAGGAGTAAGCTTAGTTTGATTGCTAAGAAGACTACGAATACCTTGGTTGCTGCTTAAGCTAGGAAGAAACAAAAAAAAAAAGAAACATCCTTTAACATTTGAGGATAGGAGAACTAAGGAATAGAGGACGGTAAATCCAAATGGTATAAGTTGGCTATTGGATCCCCGATGATAGGGGAGTCCCCTTGTCATACCCCAAATGATACCCTAAATGCGACAGTCCACAACACTCAATATTAAAACTTAAGTATGATTACCTCCATCATCCCATAAGCTTCGATACTGGCTGTAAGGCGTACGTTCACGATCATAGCGGACCAACTTTGAAACAAGTTGTCTAAAAAGATATTCATATAGCAGTTCAAGAATAGGAATCATAACATAATAACTTACAATGAGTAAACATATATAAAGGTCTTACAAACATCAAAGGGGCATCCCCTACTAAAAGATATAGTTCATCATAGTCTTAAGAAGCCTAAACAAAATAATTACAAGGAGATTTACTTAGAAGTCTAAGTCTATATCTAGTTTTTAACTTCTATCAAAAACTCCTTAAGCTAAAAAGTAATACCTAAGAAAAATACTCCCGAGGCTTCAACCATAAGTGGGGAAATTGCAAGAGATATCTATAAGGGGGTAAGCTTCTTCACTTAGTGAGAAATAAATCCACAAGTAAAGTACTCAATCAATCAATGATCACCCAAGTTATTTAATCATTCATATGAAATGCAAGCAATCATGTGAGCAAACAATATATACGATTTCCTAGGAATCATATGTTTTAATGGATTTACCCCTCCATTCGGTAGTTAGGTGTTTCGGGCAACGAAGCCATAGTTCACAAATAATATATTTTGTAGTTTTGTACAGATTGCTACTAATCGCTAAAATGTAATTGATTTGGGTGCTCACACACCATTTAATTACAAACAATTTAAGTCACAGATTATTATTTCGGGTCCTCGACCTCATTACTATGCCCTTATCCCAGCAAAGATATAGAAATGAATATAATGTAACTCACTATGTGTCAGACATGTATAATTTAATTTAAGTAATCATGGCATAGCATTAATCATTTAATAAGTGACCATAGAATTTGCAGACAATCAACACTAAACTAAATCATACAATGATTAGTTAAAAATTCCTGTCTTGATATACTTATCATAATTTCAACTACATAAATAAAATATATGCCCTTTCATATTTTATCTTTTCCTAAATCTAGTGTCACTATGCTACAAGCAAATACATAAGTACAATTACGAGAATTTAAATTCACTCGGCCATATCAGAAACTCCTTAGTCGAAATAATCCTCTAGGTAAGGTAGCTTGGACTTCACGTCACCTATACAAAAGAAATACCTGAAATGAGTATTTCTTGGAAGTTCTACTTAAACTTGCAACTCTATTCAACGAAGATCGTCAAAATTCGTGTAGAGTGAAATTTTAACTTAAAATGGCCATAACTTGCTTATTTTAACTTAGAATTTCACATATTATATACCGATTTCTACCTACTCAAAAAAATCTATCCATTTCTAAGGTTATTTCCTATATATAAGGTCATTTGGGTTGCTAAACACCTCGGTACAGATTCAAAATGAATATTTCCAGATTTTGCAAAACAATTTTCCAACTTAACTTTATTCAAAAATCCTTTAGCAAAAATATAGTATTTTGAAGTGTTAAAAAATCCTTTGAATATATATATAAGCTCACCTTTTATGCAAAAATTCTAATGGTAGTGTCTCAACAATTTATTTCATAAAATAATTCATTTTGAAGTGTTGAAGCATAAACTTGACAAATTTCTTTTCAAAGTATTTTGAAGAAACTTTATATTTTCCTAGGTTATTATAAATGAGTATATTCTTATTTTATTTTCCTCATTCCTTTTTCCAAAACAAATAAATTTTTCCTTTAACTTTGCTCTTTTACAATTTTTACTTCTAGTGATAAAAGAACAAAGTTTTCAAAAGTTTATTAAGTTGTTGATACCCTATTTATAAATTTGTCTTTAGAATGGTTTTAGAAAATGAGTCTTTTCTTTTTAATTTCTTATTTAAAGTAAAAGTTCTTGTTTTCTAAAACTTGGTCTTTTATTTTCTCTACAAATTTTATTTGAAAGAATCCTCCTTATTGATAAAATCTTTTGTTTTTGATCTTATCATTTTTATATTCTTTGAAAATAAGTTCCTTCTTTAGAAACTTGAAAATCATTATTTTTCTAAGTGGGTTTATAAATTTATGGGTTGATTTTATTTTAACTTTGAAAACTAGTTTGCTTCTTGTTTTTGTTATGGGGTTTGAAAAGAGTTTAATCTTAAGTTTTTTTGTGAAATCTTTGAATACCAATAAAATATTTTACTAAGACTTAGGTTGCCATATCATGAAAAAGAAGGTGTTTATTTCTTATATTTCCTTGGTAAAGCTATCTTTGTTATTTGAGAAAACTTGTATTATTCCATTTCCATGTTATTGATGATAACTCCATTATTTAATGACAAGTTACATAATAGAAAATTTAGTTTTAAGTTCCTTTATTAAAGAATTTTTTTTTTTAAATTTAGTTGAGATAATATCATTATGTAGATGCATGTATTATGAGCATGTAGTATGTAGATGATGAAAATATGAGATAAGAAGCAAGACAATATTAGTAAGCAATATAACAATAATAAGCAAGATATTATAGTCAAGCATTGGGAACCTTAGCTTCATCAAGGTAACCTGATCATTTATTGTGAGCCTTATCTTCATCAAGACAACCAGATCAAGTATTGGGAGCCTTAGCTTCATCAAGGCATCCCGGAACTATGTCCTAAAAAAAGCGAAAAAAGAAAGAAAAGAAAAAGCAATAATAAGCTTGTTAGTGAGTTGGTGAGCATTTAGGCTCTAAAAATATCTATATATATATAAATAGTAACATATATATGAAGTTAGGTTAGAAGCATGATAATAACAATAATAAGTTCATAATAATAACCTAATAGCAAATCAACATAATATGAAATTTATTCATGAACAAGAACAAAACATGAATATAGTGTTGCTTCTATAACATTGGAATATTTAAGAAACATACACCATGGTCATATTAAGTTACATGACATGGTAGAAAGAAATAGGTAATAACTTTTACCTAAGAAGATAATATGGAAGTGATAGAAGAAGAAAAGCTTGGATAGTGTTTATATGTGTAGGAATTGTGTAGAAAAATTGGGTAGTGAAGAAAGAAAAGAGAGATTTTGGTAGAGTGTTTGAGGAGAGATTTTGGGAGAGTTTTAGTAAGGTGAAAGAGTGTGTGAAAGAATTGAAGTGAGAGGGGGTATTTATAGAATTTTTGGAGTCAAATTGTGTAAATTAAATAAATTGAAAAAGAGAAAAAATGAAAATGTGTGTGTCCTTGCATGGCCGGCGTGAACGCTTGGAGAGGAGAGAGGAAGTGATTTTGATTTGTTTTGTATTTTTATTAATTAAAAATAATAAGATGTGAGGTTCGATGTGAATGAAGATGTATGAGAAAAATAAGAGTAGAGAAGAGGTATGGTAGAGTGTATAAATAGGTGTAGAAAAAGTAGAGAGAGGTGAATAGTAATGAATAGTGTAGATAATACTATGAATAGTAGATAAGACAAATTAATACCGGTAGTAAAGAAAATACGCGTAATTAAGCTATATATGATGTTTTTAGATACCGAAAAATTATAAAACTGATATTTTTGAAATCCTTGTATTTTTACGAGTTTATTGGTATCATCGGAATACTTCTTCCGTTAGGAATACCAAGACACGATTTTCAAAAACTAATCCCGCTCGAATTCGAAGGATATAAAAAATGATCGAATATGATATTTTTATGCATCCTTATATTATTACGAACTATTATCTACTACTATCTCGATTTCGTTATTTCAAGATTAGGAACACGGGATTGCCAGATCTAATCTATTAGGGTTTGATACGTATTTATTGACCTTAGGGTTTTCGGTTGACTTTCGATTTAGGGTTTGAACATAACTGTAGCACAAAATCTAGGATATTACACCCCTCACATGGAACATGTTAAGAATTCAAATGCTAGGGATCCTTAGTTTAGGATGATGCACCACAAAGGGCCAAACATGCCTGATAGACTTGGAGGAGGCGAGGGGCATGATGCTCCCATAAATCAAGTATGGAGGTTAGTGCATTAACTTCTTCATTTGTTCACTTTTTACTTTTTTTTTTCTATGGTAGTTAACTTGACCTTGTTTGTAGCCTTTTGGAATGTAGTGCAAGGACATTTCTCACTTGAAGACCAAGAATGTTTGATGAGACACTGCATTAAATTTGAAAAAAAAGAGGAGGTAATAAATAAACTTCTCTTTGACTTTTATCTTCCTTTATCTATATGTTTATATCTCATGCTCTGCTTCCTTGTTTAGGTATCAATGGGGAAAGCATTCCTACTGAGGATGCTAATGAAAAAAGGATGATAGGTGAACATTTGGTCATCTACCATTTTTTTCCGCATTAAATTCGTCATTTTGACTTGTCTTATCACATCACTCCGAGAAGGCTACTAACATTCTCCGTATAACTGAGTAACAGGCTAAGTTAGTTAAGAAGAAGGATCTACGATTAAAAGCTGAAGTCACTAAAACCAATTAATTGAGGAGTTAGAGGATAAAGCTATGATTAAGCTCTCTTTGTTAAAGAAGTAGGTTATCAACTTTGAGGCTGCCTTGAGAAAGTTGGAGGAGTAGGCTAAGGCAATGATAGAGAAGTTAGAGGCCAAGCTTTTGGCTGAGGAAGGTGCCCAAAGATAAGCTGTGGAAAGGCTTGCATTGAGCGATAAGCTCAAGCAAACTATAGTCTATGACCTCAAGGGATAAATCGGTTGATGCTTCGACTAAGAGAAACAAATGGAGTGGCTTAGGAAGGAGGATGCTAGGGAGAAGGAAATGTGTAGGAAACAGCTTCAAGAGTTCATCTCCCAAGTTGGGAAGCTCTTAACCTATGTTACTCAACTCTAGGCCAAGGTTTAAATACAAGGCAGAGCATGTTACTTATCTAGAAGTTGTAGAGGTGATTCCTAAGTAAGTTACTGAGAGGTATGCAAAAGGATTTTCAAGAGCTAGCTTTGGTTCTTATATTAATAGGAAGTCCCTATCAGAAGTAGAATATACTTAAAAGCCTAGATTTTAGAGAAGCATCAGGGGTTGGACATTTTTTTTCCATGATGCTTGATATGGAACTCGCTAATGAAGTTGAGGCCGTAAAAGCTCCCCCTCCTGGTTGACCTTCTAAAGAGTAAGCTAGCCACATTTATTAGCACAATGGACCCCCCTAAACCATCAAGCAAGGACATCTTTAAGGGCTGCCAAACAATAGAAAAGCTCTAAGGATTGCCTTCTTTGCTATTGTCTCTTCTCCTTTCTTTGTAACACTTTGTAGTTCTTTGTAACTTCTTCGATCAAGGTTGGTATGCCAGCCTTAATTTGCATATGAGACAACTTGACTTTAATGGATGAGTGATTTTATTAGTTGTTTGTAATTTTTTGTTATACCAATTAACTAATATCATGAATGCTACTTTGATATTATTGATATTGTTGATGTTGTTGCTCGTTTTCTTGAATGTGTTGTGGTGTTACCCATATAGGAGTTACCTGAGAACCATAAGTGATTACTTCCTTAAGGAGTTACCCATCCTTAGGGAGTTATCCGAGGTAGTAGGAATCTCCTGTCAAGGACCACATGGGATCTAAAAGGTTACTTAGTTAGCACCAAAAGGGTAGAGCAATAGCTCTCAAGACCCTTGTCAACCTCACTTACCTTGAAAATGAGGGAGTTATCTAAGTAGGGAGTTACCCAGCTGGCACAAGAGGGTAAAGTATAAGCTCCCAAGACCTCTATTAGCCTCATTTGTCTTCAACATGAGGGAGTTACCCATGTAGCGAGTTCATACACAGGGGTTGATAGGGATTATTTACTTTATGAAATCATGGTCGATTCCATTTAGATTTGCCTTTATTTATGATTGATTCAAAGGATTTGGTACTCAATTCTTAAACATATTCATTTTAGGTGAGTAAAGACAATTCATCAAAAATTTTTATAGAAGAAAAGTTAATTCAAGTTTAAGAAATAAAGATTAGAGTCATATCATGGCCATGATTGAGGCAGTGATAGAAGACGCAAGTACCAAGAGTGAATTCTGAAGCAATCACCGGTGCGAAAAGAGGAAAAATTGAGAGTTTCACTCATCATCACCCATTATGGCCGTGATGGAGGTTGTGATCAATATGGATGGAGTTTAGAGTTAAGTAACGAGTGTTATATGCATGGAAATTTATGCCGTGGAGATCACTGCCCATGTCACGACCATGATGGGGGTGGTGATCTCCCCTATTTTTGCGTAAGAATTTATATAACTATTATTTGAAAAGGTATGAGGGCAAACCAAGAAAAAGAAAAGATACTTGATTGTATCCTATCACATGGGAACCTATGAATACTACCTATCCATTACATAAGAAGTGAACACATCCATTACATCTATTCATAACATTTTCACACCATTTCATCATAAGATATACCTTTTGGAAGAAGTGGCCAGGAGACATCCATATTCCTTTGGATTCGTGAAGATCCAGAAGAGCTGAAGAGTTGAAAAAAGGATTGCACATGTTTCCTCCTTATCTCTCTTGATATATGTTTTATACTATTGCATCAATAAAGGAGTACTTGTTGTAATTTAGATTTTGTAGAACCCTAGATTTGTCATGTAAATCCATATGCTAAGTTATTAATCTTTCTTAATTCAACAGTTTGTCTTATTGCATCATGAATTTATATAGTGCACGTGTAAATCCATGCTTGATTTCATTGGGATAGATCGAGAGATCATCCCCTTGAATAGCTCTTGATTATCGATAAGAATTGCTCATAATCTTAGAGGTAGGATTGTGAAATTCTTCTATGCCTACATATATTAAGTAAAGAATTCTTGAACATAAAGCGGTTTTAGGTTGCTATTAGCCTAGGAAGAGATTCTAGTGGATAAACTTAAAATTAGGCATTATTGATCTTGAGAAAGACATTAGTGTATTAATTGAATTATGTAGTTAAGAAATCTAATAACATTGTAATTGGTGCTTTTGATTCAAATGATAACTTTAATGGTGAAGCAAGGTCTAAATTACATAAATGTGATATTTAGTTTAATCAAACTATGTTCATGACATGAGTAGTAATATGTAGCTGATTTGTAGTGTAATTAGTAGTTTAATAACATTATTCACTCAATTCTATAGACTAGATAATAGGAAAAAGGTAGCTAATAATAATTTCCAAGATCCTCAAAGAATACGATCTTATATTTCATTCCTATGCTATATGTGATAGGTACACTTGCTTAGCATTGACCAAATCATAGGAACGAGATAATAGGAATTAATTTATTAAAACTCAATCAAAAAGAGTGCACTAAAAGCAAAGGATGAGCTCCTAAGACTCTTGTTAACCTCATTTGTCTTGAGCATGAGGGAGCTATCCATGCAAGGAGTTACCTAGTTGGTACAAGAAGGAGGAGCATGAGCTCCCAAGATCTATGCCCCCTTCATTTGTCTTGAACATGAGGGAGTTACCCATATAAGGGTTTATCCGACTAACACAAGAGGGTAGAGCATAATCTCCCAAGACCTTTATCGGCTTCATTTGTCTTGACCACGAGGGGTTTACCCATATAGGAAGTTACCCAATTGGAAAAAGAGGGTAGAGCATGATCTCCCAAGACCTTTGTCGCCTTCATTTTTCTTAAATGTGGGGAGTTACTTGTGTAGAGAGTTACTTGACTGACACAAGAGGTAGAGCATGAGCTATCAAGACCTTTTCCGACCCCATTTGTTAAGAGCCAACTAGCACAAGAGGGTAGAGGATAAAGAGCTTTGAAGACCCTTGCTAGTCTTAACTTAAATGGAATTGAACACAATTTTTTGGAGAATAATGTCTTCATAGATATTGTGAATGAAGTGTACATAATTTTTAAATTTATTTAAAGAACTTTGGAGTGGTGTACTAGGATTTTCATTTAATATGACCTCGTTAGTCTGCTATGTTAGCTCATTTTGTTAGTCAGTTATTGTTTTGGTCTCTGATTCCACTACATGGACCATGTCTGCCTTCAAGGCTTCTAGATATGATTGTTTTGATTGGTGCTGATTTACAACACAAACTCCCAAACCATTTGAAGTTGGAAACTTGTCCTTAAAGTGTGACTGAGAAATCACCATTCTAAAGATCGATTGTGCCAAACTAGAATGGTATTGTCAAGCAACCAACAATCATAGCCAAAAAATTAATTGGGTTTGAGGCATAGTTCTTCCCATCTTCAAGCTCTACAAGGATGGTAATAATACCTCAAGCTTGGACAAGCTGCCTATTAAACCCATACATGTCATGGTCGTAGGGCCTCAACTTGGCCACACATGTTTCATCCTTTCATAGGCATGGTTTGATAAGATGTCGGTAGTACTTCTAGTGTTAACCATAACCTTTTTAATCCTCCATCCACCAATCCAGGCCTGTATGATTAAGGAGTTTTGGTAGGGCTTTAGATTCCTTCTAAGTCGTCATTGGAGAAGGAAATTCAAGCTTCAACTGATTGTGCTTGAGGCTTAAGACTTGCTTCCCTTTATTTAAGCCTGAACCAAGCTAGTAGAGCTCAGCTGGCTTGAGGCAAGTGGCCCTCTGATTATAGTATTAATCTCTTCATGACACTCTCTTCCTTAACCACTTCGGCTTTGATCTTGTCGGTCCTCATCAACTTCTTTCTTCTCATCTTCACTTGTTTCTCTTAGTTAGTCTATTAGCTCGGTATTCCCTACCATCAATATTTGCATCCTCTATTGCACTCTTCAATTGCCCGTAATTCTTTATATCATGTGTGTGATCATGGTGATACTTACAGTACTCATTTGACAGCTTTTTCTCAAAGTTTGGTTTCATTGAGGGAGGAGGAGGTTTAGAGTACATCTGGAGATATCGTGAGTTGAGGAAGTGTAAGGTACCTTTGAGGAGACATGATGCGTTAAAGAGGTGTAAGGTACCTCCCAAAAGATATGAAGAGTTGGAGAGATGCACTCATAAGAGGAGAGGCTTGAAGGAAGAGGTCTATGGTATGGGTCCATTTGGTACCAACAAAAAGTGTTTGATTTATGGCCTAATGAACAACTTGAGGCCCATGGGTTAAGATAGTCTAAGGTGCTCGATGGACTTTATGGACCCTATTACTGGTCAATTTTACTAGGATTGGGCCTATTGGGCTATGATTAAATAAAGCGTATCAATAATGTCTATTTTGAAAAATCTAGAGTTTTATTCTTAAATGATATCCTTTATTGCCACTACATGGAGAAATAAAAATGATTTGAAAATTCAACAAGATTTAAAGCTTGCGATGTATCTAATATCTCACATCAAAGAGAGAGGCTACATGTAATATTTTAGCTTAATAAGCAATGATAGTGCATGTCTAAGCTAGCAAGTCATTAATGGATTCTTTTTACTACTTATCCATAAGTTCTAAAATGGAATCAACTAAGTGTTCATTATCATGGCCTTATATACAACTCATTTTACCCTCTCGCAATCAATTAGGATATGCCATCTCACAGCACTGATAGATTTTTTAGTGTCGTTACATATTCTTATGTTCAAACTTAACAAGGAGGACTCTAAAGGTAGTCTCTTATGATCCAATAGGCTTTGCATATTAAGGCATTTTACCTTGTAGGTCACTTAGCTCTTCCCATTAGGTAGACAAAATTACTTGACTATCCTAATCAAGATACTACCTTTTATATACCATTCTTACAGTCCTTCCAATGTTGCCACTCTTCGAACTAAGTCGACCATGCACAAGCAACATACATTAACTAGTCGAGTTTACATACATGTTCTTTTATTTGTTATATTCTAACACACAATGTGGAGTAGTTAGCATGAGATGTAATTGATTTGTTTAAGTTTATTCCATTGTTAGTTTCTACTATGTTAAGGACTTGAGTTTTCTTAATACCTTAGGTTATTAAGGCCCACCTAAGGCTATAGATATTGAGTTATTATACCAAACTTATAAATTAGGAAGTTAGGCACCACAAGAAAATTGGGTTATAGCTATGTTTAATAGACATAGTTAAATATTTAATAAACGTCGCTAAATATATTTGGCCACATTTAATAAGATGGCCAATAAATATAGGAAAAGGTGTGTGAATGATTGCTTTGGCAACATTAAAGAGGTAGATGTGTCTAGAAAATGTAAGTGTGCCAATTCAAATGTAGAAGGCATCCTTTAAACGTGACAAATAGTAGTATGATTGGCAACTCCTATGTGTGGCTAAAAGCTTTTGAAAATTGACCCACCATATTTAGACAGCGCTAGTTTTTTCCCCCTCCACTTTTCTAAACGGAACCAATCAAATATATTAATGGCACTTAAACGTGACCAATCTAATGGTAGTTAAACGTGACTAATGAATCATATGTATGTTGTTCAAACATATACACTATAATAAACCAACAACATTAAAACATGTTTATATAAACATTTGAGATGGTTAGATGTGACTAATGTATTAAGTTTGTTGAACTAGGCATTAATAGTACATTAAATTGGTGATGTCTAAACATGATTAGGTGAAAAAATTGGTAATGTGTAGACATGACTATTTCTTCTAGATTGACGATGCTTAAATGTGACTAAACATGTTCATTCAACCAGTGTGGCAATCTTTAATCGTGATTGTTCCACTAAATTAGTATTAGTTAGTAGGGATGGGAAAAAAAACCAATTGGAATGAACCAAACTAAGCCGAAAATATAGTTTTTTTTTTTTTAACAATTTGGTTTAAAAAAATTTCAATCCGAATCAATCTGTAAATTTATGGTTTTGTTTGAAAGATAAACCAAATTAATCCGTAAAATCAAACCAAACGGTTTTAGAAAAATATAATAATATTTTACTTGCAAGTTATAACTATAGGTTTTTTTTATGATGATTGATTAAATGTCATATATGTTCAGATGATTTTATTTGACATTTATTATTTGGTAAATATTGATTAAAATCAACATGTTCATTTTTAAATTTGTTTTTTAGGCTCATGACATATATTTTTTCCTGATGATAAACTATTGTTTTATTTTAATATTTTTTAATTTTATAAAGTTTGAAATTTATTTATTTATAAACTCTTAATATGTATTAATTATTTAATGTATTTTATCAGCAGATTATTTTATTCATTGATGAATTTTATTGATAGATGATTTTTTATTTTGGCTAAATTTATTGGTAGATGATTGACTTGATGGTTCTATTAAAAATTATAAATTATGACTTACTATGTATTGGTAAGTAAATATATTTTATTGGTGGATAATTGGTTTTATAGAGAACTATAGATTAAAAGTATGATAAATTCATCAAGTAATTTATCGTGGTTTACAATATAAATTTTATAAAGTCATATAAATATTTAAGTATCCACACAAACGTAAAACAACTAGAAAAAAGAAAATTTTTAGTTAGAATTTTGATTTAATCCATAATTCAAACCAATTCAAACCATTATTTAACGGTTTAGAAAATTTCTAGTCCAAATCAAACCGTTACTTAATGGTTTGGTTTAGGATAGAAAAAAACTAAACCGATCCATGCCCATCCCTATTTGTGAACTTGTAATCTTTAAGATAATATCAAGTTCAAACCCTAAAGTAGAAAGTCAACCAGAAACCCTAAGTCAATGAATTCCTAAGAAACCCTAGCAGTTTAGATCCGGTAACCTCGTGTTCCTAAACCAAGAAATTGAAATACGAGTGAAGAGTGTAGATTGGTTCGTAATAATATTAGGATGCTTAAAAATATCAAATTAGTAAATTTTTGACCAATTTCGAACTCGATTGTATACATACTTTGAAAAGAGTGTCCCGGGGCTCGAGATATTAAAAATATGTTATTAGTACCGTTAGATTCGTAATTTCATAAGATTTCCAAATATATCATTTATATAATTTTTCGGATTATAAAAGTTACAGTTATAACCTTTTATCATATTTTTTTTACTATCGTGTAAAACCCGGAACTTTTCAAGAATGGTTTTGGAATACCGAATCGAAACCCTAAAGTCTGATCCAAGTTAAAACCGAACCTTAAGCAATTTTGATCACAGGGTTTCATAAGAGAATCTTCAAAAACAAAAAGAGAAAGTTCAATAATAGTTCGATTCGAAAACCCAAACATGAGAAGGACCAACTATCCGATCCCTGATATAAACCTCTCAATTTCTAGGGTAAAGTCGGATTAAACCCTAACCCTAGTCAAACCGGAGTTTCAATAGTCAACAAAGATCAAGACAATCAAACAATTTCAACTCCGGCAATCCCGCGTTCTCAAACCCTAGAAAACGAAATTGAGTTAATGGCTTATAATAGTTCGTAATAATATAGGATAATACAAAAATATCAGATTCGTGAATTTCGAGTATCTTTTGGACTCAAACGGAATCAGTTCTCGAAAAGCGTGTCCAGGAGCTCGGAATAATAAAAATATTCCAATAACACCAAAAGACTCATAATTAAACAAGGATTTCAAAAATATCAGTTTTATAATTTTTCGGTAACTAAAAATAATAGATGTAGCTCGTTTACACGTATTTTTATTACTACCGGTATTTTATGTGCCTAGTTTACTATTCATAGTACTATTCCTAGTATTCATTACTATTTCACTATCTCTATTTTTTCTTACACCTATTTCTTACTACCTACATATCTATTTTCTACTTTTTACATTTTCAATACAACTTTATTCGCATCAAACCTTACACATTATTTCTTTTCTTTACAAAAAATTACAAAACAAACAAAAATCCTCCCTCTCTCCTTGCTCTAAACCGCCGGCCACCTCTCTCTCTTCCTCTATATTAATTTCTTTTTAATTTATTTTATTACATCAAAATTTCACTTCGAAAATTCTATAAATATCCCCTTCCTCCTTCATTCTTTCACACATCCACTTTACATAACAAAACTCGACCAAAATTCCCTCTCAAAACCTCTCTCCAACAAATCTCTCTTAAAATACTCTCTACCATTCCCTACAACTTCAAGAAGAAAATAACAAACACACTACCCATTCATCTCTTTTCAAATCCTCCATTAAAGCTTAGGTAAAAATCCTACCTATCTTCATTATCATGTTCATACAACTTAGCATGAGCTTAGTGTATGTTTCTTAGGCTCATATGAGTTAAAGAAGCAACGATATGTTCATGTTCATATTTTACATTATGTTATTATGTTGTTGTTATTATTATTTTTGCTCTAATCTAACTTCTAATAGCATTTTGTATTTATGTATATATATTTATTTAGAGCATATAAGCTCATTTGTTATTTATTTATTTTCATGTCTTGCAATTTATTTATCTACTTGTTTTATGCAATTTATTAAGACTAGTCTTTCCAGTTTTAGACTTGTCCATATCAAGTCCAAATAATTTTCTTTCTTTTCTTTTTTTTTTCTTTTGGGACTAATATATTCTTAGTCCTGGGTTACCTTGATGAAGCTAAGGCTCCCAATACATGACTGGGATACCTTGATGAAGCTAAGGTTCCCAATGCTTGACTATTTTATTATGTTTATTTACTTACAAGTATTTCTTTCTATCTTATTATGTATTATCTTTAATTTTACATTGCTACATAATCATATTTATGCATGATTATAATGTTGTTATCTTAAGTAAAATAAAAATGGGTTTTTTCTTAAACAAAGAAAAGTGAACTAGATTTCTCAATAAAGGAGTTTTCAATAAAGAAGTCTAAATATTGTTTTTTTTAAAGCTTAAGTTAATCATAAGTTTTAAAGTATTAGTGCCCAAGATTTCTTCAAATGAAAGAAACTCATTTCTTTTATAAATAAAAAGTAAATACTCCATAAAGATAGAAATTTTAGCCTTGAACTTAAGACTTTAACTCAATCATATCTTTTATAAGACTTAAATAGGTTCATTATAGACTTTGAAAATCACATACTAAGAAAGCCTCTTCAAAACTTAATTTTTATATGTTGTTATTCTCTTTTCAAAATTAATGAAATTTTTGCTAAGTTCTAATGATAACAATTCTTTATTAAGAAAGCTTTTCTTATAAAATTATCTAAGGGAGTTATTCTACCATTTAACAAATATTAAGAATAAAATAAGTTTTTCAAACCAAGATAAAACCAATTCACTATTTTAGAAACCAACTTAGAAAAATAAAATTTGCCAAGAAAGTAAAGTTTTAAAGGTACACCTATTTTCTAAAGAAGAAAAAGGATATAAAAATGAGAGGAAAACATACATTTAACACACCTTCAAATAATTGACCACACAAAAACTTAAGGAATATTTTGAAAAGCTTATTTTTCAATCACTAGAAATAAAGTTACTAGATAACTTAAAGAATCAAATTTTTGAAAAATTAATTTACTTCTGAAAAGATACGAAATGGAATTATAATAGGAAAGACATTTACTCATAACAACTCAAATATATTTTAGTTTTCTTTCTAACAATTCAAAAAGGAGAAATTTTCAAAAGTTTTATCTTTTAAAACCCTTAAAAATAAATTGTTTATGAAATATCAATATTGAGACAACACTACAAAAATCATGCATACAATATGAGTATAAATATGTTCAAAAGATTTTTCAACTATATATATATCGATATATTTTGCTTAAGGATTTTTGAGTAAAGTGAAGTTTGAAAAAATTGTATTTTGTGAACTATAAATTCGTAACTATTATGTACTGTAGTATTTTCTAACCCAAATGGCTTTTTAAGACAAAAATAACCTTAGAAATGGATAGATCTTTTCAAGTAGGTAGAAAATGATAGATTATTTATGCAATTCCGAGTTAAAATGACCAAGTTATGGCTATTTTAAGTTGAAATTACCTTCTATACGAATTTTAACAATCTTATGACATAGTTTATGATGAGTACCATAGAATCAATAAGAAATACTCATTTATGGGTATTCTTCTTGATTAGGTGATTCTGAAGAGGAGTATTGATACCCGGAGGATTATTTTGATTAGTGGATTTACAGATCGACTCATTCGTAAGAAAGATATATCTTCATGGCGGAGTGAGTTTATTTCCTACCTTTTACGTACTTGGTTGTGCTTGTAGCTAGAGGCACTAGAAGTAGGAAAAGATGAAAATGAATTATGTATGATAATATTAGTTGAAAGAATGCTAAGCATACTGAGACATAAATCGTTGTTAATTAACTTGTGTTTTACTATTATTATGTTAGAGTGTGTGCAAATTTTGTGATCACCTTTAAATTACTCTAATCATATATTATGAGTTATATTAATTGATTCATGCATATCACATAGTTAGTTTCATCTCATGAGCTACTATACTCGATGGGACAAGAGTATAGTAGCTGGGTTTGCAGGAGCCATAAATCTGTGAGAGGGGCGATTAGGAGCCTGAAAGAACTATTTCAAGATGAGTGAGTAGGTGCTTGAAATAAACTACATAAGTTGGATTTTAAGATGGGTTTTAAAGAGTATGAAACACTTAACCCTGAATGGAGGGGTAAATCAATTCAAACATATGATTTCCGGTAGATCATATGTATTGCTTGATCACTTGCTTGATGCATTCATATACTTGTTTAATAACTTGCTTGAAATTATTTATACAAGTACGTTTATTCAAGAATATTCTCACTAAGCTAGTTATGCTTATACTCTGATAGACTTTTGTTGTAATGGGACTATATCTTTTATGCTCGAAGACTTCATATACTCGAGTAGGATTAGGTTTTGGAAAGCTTCTGGGAATCTTTTGAAGATCTTAGGCTAAATATCCTTTAATATCTTTTGGTGTTAGTATTGTTTCTTGATGTGAAAGACTAAGACAATATTATGATTTTTTGGAGATTTATAGGGGAAAAGCCCCTAAGATAATGTAAGGATTATATTTTTATAACGTTGAAACGAGATGGTTATCTAGAATTCTTGTATGCTGTATTTACTATCTCGAACTACACATCCCACCGGTATCTCCTATTGTTGTGATAGACACCCTACATATAGTATTGAAAACTTTCGCATGACTTAAGGAAGTCATTCTTAAGTTTTTATACCATATATGGCGAACTACCATGTTTAGAGTATCCTTTGGGACGTGACAACCGGTACTTCATTTGTCTAATCTACTTTTTAATTTCTTTTACACTATTCACAACCACCCATACTCTACTTCTTACATTCTTACGACCTATCTCATACATCCTTACATCCTATTTCTTACAATTTACTTTTTCAATACATTTTATTACATAAATTACTTTTAAGTTTTGAATCTTATTACACAAAATCATCACACATCTCTCTCTCTCTTCCTAGCAAAACTGGCACCCCCTCCCTCTTTTTCTCCATTAATTTGTTTTATTTTCTCCAATTTATTTAACACTCAAATTATCACACCCCAAGGGGTACCTTAAACGTAATAGTCCACCACACTTAATATTAAAGCTTAAGTATGACAACCTTAGCCACTCTCAAAAGCTTTGATATTAAGTGTAAAGCGTGCTCTCACAATTTTTAGAGGACCGTACATGGAATTATGAAGCTTAAGAAGATATGATAACATATTAAGAAAAGAGGATTCATAATAAACATTATTCATATCAATGGTTTTACAAACTTAGGGACATTTCCCATGATCACTATTCTATTACAAGATATTTGTACATTATTTCTACTACGAAACTTCATCTAGAATTTCCTTTATCCAAAAATAAATTACCTGCCCGCAAGGTCATCGTGGCCTTAACCATAAATAGGGAAACTGCAAAAGATATCTATGGGGGTATAAGCTAACATGCTTAGTGAGAATTATTTCCATAAATAACTTCTTGTAACAAAGTTTCAAACAAGTTAATTAAGCAAACAAATGGGATGCAACATACACGTGGGCAAACAAGGCATATAGTTTTCTGGGAACTATATATTGAATGGATTTGCGCCCTCCATTCGGGGTTTGGTGATACATAACCTCAAACAAGTAGTTTTTAATAAAAAGTTTTATGCTTTCGATCAATAGCACATGAAATCTACTTGAATTGAGCCTCGCTTTCAGATCTTCCGCCAAGCATTTCCTTTTTCCATAATGCCGCCAAGCAATCGCTTTCGGATCTTCCGCCAAGTGTTGCTTTCGACATGAGCTTAGTATCCTTCTTACCCAAGGATAATAGCCCAAAATGCAATGTGACTCACTTCGTGGTATACATGAATCCATTTATTTATAATATCATATCATTATTATTATCAAGTTTAAGGTGATCAAGGCATTTCATACAAAGCAAGTGTTATACTAAAACAAGCACTTAAATCAATTCCGGTCTCGATATTCTTAGGATTCTTTCAAAGAATTAATTAACATACATATCCATTTTCCTTTTTCTAACTCTAATGCAACTAAATTACAAGCACAACAAGTATAGCATTTAACGGAAATAAACTCACGATGCCATGTCGACTATTCCTCTACGCGAATGAGTCGTTCACACACT
This sequence comes from Combretum micranthum, assembly GCA_024138025.1. NCBI lineage: Eukaryota > Viridiplantae > Streptophyta > Magnoliopsida > Myrtales > Combretaceae > Combretum > Combretum micranthum. The sequence goes on along the minus strand of JAMXBD010000038.1, from coordinate 53,703 downwards.
CCTCTTAATCGAAATAATCTTCGGGATATAGGTATCCTTCCTCGGAGTCACCTAGCCAAAGAAAATACCTACAATGAGTATTTCTTGATGATTTTCTTGAATTTGACAAAACAATGTCAAAAAAATATTAAAGTTAGTATACATAAATGTTCCAACTTAGAATGGCCATAACTTGGTCATTTTAACTCGAAATCGCGCATTTAATATACTGATTTCTACCTACTCGAAAATATCTATCCATTTCCAAAATTATTTTTAACAAAAAAGGTCATATAGGCTCCGAAACAAAGGTGACAAAATTCACTACGGATTTTCCAACACAAAACAACTTTGGTTCAAGAAATCAAAATTTCTTTGATAAATACTTAGTTATCTATATAGTTGAAAAGTTCTCCTTTTATGGTTACTTAGCTCATATTTATTCATGCTCAAGTGTTTGTTGTCCATTCATGTTGCTTAAATAAAATCATGTTGGTTTTGGAGTTTTTTTAGAAAAATATAGTTTACAAGAATTCATTTTTGTTGGTCTCTTAAAATGAATATTTTGTTTCTTTTGTTTTACAAAAAAAAAATGTTTTATGTTGGCTTATATATATATCCAAGTAACTTTTTGAAAGTAAATTTTCTTCCTTCTAAGTTTTCTATACTATTTTGGAGTTTTTAGAAAATACACTATTCTTCTTATTCATTTTTCTTGTACAAATTCCCTTGTCTATTTGCTTGCAAAAATCTTTATTTGAAAAATTCTCATCCTCTCCTCATGTTTTATGTTTTTCATAGAAATCATCCATGCATAAAAATTTATTTGCTTTATAAAAACAAGGTAGAACAATATGTGACTTAAGAAATTTTTTATAGTAAAAGTAGTTTCTAAAATTTGTAGTGGGTTCTTTTTGTAACTTGACAAGAAATGATTTTATTTTAGAATATAGATTTTATTCTTTACATAAACTTATTTCTAAGTGACAAAATCTTCTTTTGTTTATTATTTTTAGAAATTGAAAATTTTGGACAACAATCTAAATGAACATGATTTATGAGAAATAATAGTAAAAGAAAATAACATAATAATAAAGTCATGTATTGGAGTCTTAGCTTTTTCAAGGCTCCCGGGACTAAGAAGTAGACTAGTCCCAAAAATAAAATGAAAGAAAGAAAATTTGTTTTGACGTGATGAGGACAAGTCTAAGACTAGAGACTAGTCTTAAAATAACATGGAATAAATAAATAAATTTCAAGGAATTAATAAATAAATTGCAAAGGAAATAAATTGCATTTCATAAAAGTAAATAAATTGCAAGTGAGCTTATATGCTCTAAAGAATATGTGTATATATATAGATAATAATATTTAGATATAGTAACAACAATATGAACAAAAATAATAACATGAACATAAATAGATTTTTCATGAATAAGAACAATACATGAACATAATGTAGCTTCCATGATTTGTAGTTTTTGAAAACTCACACTATGGTCATGTAAAGTTACATGACATGAAGAAGAAGAAAATAATATAAGATAGTTACCTAAAGAAAATTTTGGCAGTAGTATGTGGTTATAGGTTTTAGTTGTTTTGGAATTATTTGGAGGGAGTTTTGGGATGGTAGTTGGAGAGAGTTTTGAGAGGAGAATTTGAGAGAGTTTTATTAAGAAACTTGTGGGTAGTAGTGGTGTGAAATAAGTGAAAGAGGAGGGGGTATTTATAGGAAAATGTGGAGGGATTTTTGTATGATTAAAATAAATGAAAAATTGAAACAAATTGAGGGGGGAGGGGATAGGCACCGGCCACATGCATTGGGAGAGGGAGACGATTTTATTTTTTTGACTTTCGTTAAATAAAAGAAGTAATATGTAATGTAGATGTGAAATAAAGTTATGAGAAAGGTAAAAAGTAAGGGTTATAGGTTATGGAGTGTGTAAGTGTAGGTGTAAGAAAAAGTAGAGAGAAAAGAATAGTGTAGAATAGTAATGAATAGTGTAATGTAAAGTAGATATAACTAATAAAGTAGCGGTAGTAAGAAAATACACGTATAAATGCGATATCTGTTATTTTTACTTACCGAAAAATTACGAAATTGATATTTTTGAAAACCTTATATTTTTACGAGTCTAACGATGTATTCGGAATATTTTTACTATTTCAGGGTTCCGGACACGTTTTTCAAGAATCATGTCTAATTTGGTTCGAAACGAGTTGCGGTTTCACTAATATGATCTTTTTATGGTGCCTTAGCTATTTCCGCACTATTCTACATTCTAAACTTCTACTTATTCTCACTGAGTTTCTTATTCGGGAGTGCCGGACTTTGAGCTATCACGTCTAGCTAGGGTTTTATTGACCTTTAGAGCTCTGGTTGACTTCCGACTAGGGTTTTAGGCTTAAACTGATTCAAAAAATTTGGGAGTTTACACGAACCCTAATCCATTCCACTATAAATACTTATTTATGCCTTTCACCTTTCATTTTTCTCTCTTTTCATCAAAACAAAGCTTTTGCAAAATTTTTCTCTCCTCTTCTCCTCTCCTCCTTGTAACCATGACCTCCCCCATACACACACGCTCTATATTTTTCTTCAAGTTTCTTATTCCAAACACTAAATAGGTAATAGATCTATACCCTACCACCTTAAAAACATGTAATGGAAAGATCATTCATGTGTGATTCCGCTCAAAAATCCCTATGAGCCTTATGCTGGGGATGTGGAAACACTTGAACATGAGATCCTTACCATCACAATGTTGTAGATCTTGCTATATATGTTGTTTTGCTATTATTATACTTTGTTTTTGAGTTATGTTGTTATTATTAGTGTTTTGTGCATCTATTAATCATTTAACCATATCTACATAATGATCATAGTGCATTTGCATTTATGACTAGTATAATAAACTAGATCTAGTTCTTTTGAGTTCATAAATGCCTTAGGTTTTTGTTTTATATACATAAAGAACTTGTAGTAGTATGTTAATAGTGGGAAAGTGTTAGAAAGCTTGAGATCTATTTTAGTTCCAATAGAAATAATTTTTGAAAAGTCGGACATAAAAAGAACCATATTTGGAAAAGCTATTTTTCAACTTTAAAATGAGTATTTTGCATTGAAAATGTAAGGCTTAGGGAATATGTATTGTAAATGACTGGTTTTGATGAGTAAAGTTTAAATCTACTAGGGGATATTTTCAAAACAAGAAAAGTTTATAAAAAGTTATGTTAGCATTACGTTTCAATCCCAACAACCAATTTAAAATTCGTAATAAGGAAAGCTTGATAAGTGAAAACCTATTTTTCAACCCCAAAACAATATTTTTATTAAAGAAATGGAAGTCTTAAGGAGTAGGTTTGATTAGGAGTTAGTTTTAGAAAGATTAAATGAGTTTTACAAAAGAAACAATCTCAAATATAAATTTCAAAATTCGGATTTAGAAATGACCTCTATTTAAACACCTATTTCCAAATGCCAAAATGAGTATTTTAATGGAAAAATAGGAGTCCTAGGGACTACATGCAATAAAGACCTAATTTTGACAAAGATAAATGAAATTTACCAAAGTATAATCCTAAAACAAGGAAAGGTTTCAAAGTATAAATTAAACAATGTTTTCATTCCTTACAAATTTTGTGAAATTCGTAACTAGGTAAACCCCCTATGAAAACATCTATTTTCCAACTCCAAAATGAAGAATTTTATTAAAATAATAAAGGTTTTAGGCATATAAGTCATCAAAGTTAAGTTTTGATAAAAGCAAGTGTGATTTTGTAAGAAATAAAACTAATTTTCTTAAGTGTAGTAATTTCCAAAGTTTTGCAAAGCAAAAGTTTTCTGAAAGAATTCTTGATATCATATATCATTGGAGATATACATATAGATAGCTCATCTCATGACATTCATGATAATAACTTGTAGGTAATGCATGTACACATAATGCACTTAGTAGAAACAAAGTGAGGAAAATAGTGTCTTACACATCCTATTAAGCATTGTCTAAGTACATGAAGAAATAGATTTACCAACACCCATGAATCATGCATGATATTGAGTTACATATGTATATAAAAGAGTCTTTCAAGATATAATGATAGCTAAATATCTATAAAAGCTTTGGAATGATGCTTGGATTGAATTTAGGAATTGATTTGTGGCTTAGGAATTTCGTATTGTAAGCCCCTAGATTTTTCGGTAAATATAAGCAAACCCTAAGAACCGGAAGTCAAAACGAACCTTAAAATTAACCAAGTTCTATGTTTAGTTTAGTGAATCTAGATTCGACGATCTCGTGTTCATAAACCCTAGAAAACGAAATTAAGATAATTGTGAAAAATGGTTCGTAATACTATAGGAAAGCTTAAAAATATCAGATTCGTAATTTTCTAGTGTCTTTTGGATCCGAACGGGATCAATTTTCAAAAACCGTGCCCCGATGCACCGAATAGTGAAAATATTCTGACAACACCAATAGATTCGTAAAAATATAAGGATTTCAAAAATATTAGTTTTAGAATTTTTTTGTAACTAAAAATATCAGATATAGCTTAATTACGCGTATTTTCTTTACTACCAGTATTTTAATTATCTAGTCTACTATTCATAGTACTTTTCTACTATTCATCTATCTATACCTTTTCTTACACACTATTCTTACACACTACCATACCTATACCTTACAATTTACCTTCCCCATACAACTTTAATCACATCACACTTTATATATTATTTTTTTATTACAAAACAACAAATTTAATCAATTTCTCTCCCCTATTCCCCATGTTGCTGTCCACCCTCTCTCTTCCATCCCTCTCACTTTGTTTTCTTTTTCAATTTATTTAATTACATCTAATTTCCACTCCAAAACTCTATAAATACCCCCTTTCCTCCTTCATTCTTTCACACAACTTATTTCCTACTAAAACTCTACCAAAATCACCCCATAAAATCTCTCTCAAATACTCTCCTAAGTTCTTCCTTCTCTCCATAAAACCATTTTCTGCATAATACTACAACCCATTCCATTCCTCTTCTACAATCACATAAACCTTAGGTAAAAATCTATCTTATTCATTCATCATGTTCATACAACTTAGCATGAGCTTAGTGTATGTTTCTTAGACTCATGAGAGATAAAGAAACAACAATATGTTTATGTTTTGTTTTTTTCATGTTTCTATTCTTTTCTTTTCTTTATGTTATTATTATGTTGTTATTGTCACGCCCAAGAGGGTACCCTAAACGTGGCAGTTCACTGCATATAATATTAAAGTTAATGAATGACAACCTTAGTCATGTAGGAGCTTCGATATCATATGCAAGGTGTGCTTCCAAGATAGTAGGAGACTCATAGGGGTATTATGTTTAAATAGATAGCAAAAGTAAGCATGAACTTAAATAGATAAACATAAGATCTTCATTTAATAACAAATTCGTACATCATCTTAGGGGCATTGCCCCACCTTAAAGTCTTTATTCAACTATACTAATAACAAAATAAACATAACTACTACATAAGCCTACTATAGAGATTTTCCTAGAAGTCTATGTTCAAAACTAAAAAAAATACATAAACTTCTTCCAAAAACTCCTAGTAGCTTACACTCGTACCTGGCATACGGGGCTTTTTGGGGCCAACCATAGATAATCATATTGTAATAGAAAACTATAAGGGTATAAGCAAGACTAGCTTAGTGAGATAATTCCATCTATAAGACATTTCCATAATTCAAACAAGTATTTAACCAAAACATATGAAAATGCACAAATCATATGAACAAGCAAGATACACATGATTAATCGGAAATCAAATGTAGCATGGATTTAACGCCCTCCATGACAAGGGTTGGGAGGTTATAGGCCTATACGACCATCAATATCCGCAGATTTACCGGCTCCTGCTTGCCATGTAGACTTTCCGGCTCCTACTAGCCACCATATAGACTTTCCTGCTCCTACCAGCCACCACTACCATTTTCTCGTTTCCCTACACGAAGAATAGTAGTGAACAAATGTAACTCATGTGAATGATGTGCATGAATTGATTTCAATATAATTTTCACCATAAATATTTAGTTCAAGTTAAAGGTGATCAACACCATTTTCCTCATATCACAACAAGAATCACAAATTATTTATCAAACCAACTTCCGATATTCTTGACTTGTATTCAATCATTCATATCACCAAGTCACACAATAATTATCCATTTTATCTTTTTCTTAATTGCTAGTGCTACTAATTACAAGCACAAGACAAGGAAATGTAACTTAGTAAAAGGAATAACTCACTCCATAACGGTAGATCTAATCGAAATAGTCCTTCAGATAGACGACCTCGGGTCCTTCGTCACCTAAACAAGATGAAATACCCAAAATGAGTCTTTCATAAAACTTATATTCTTGAAGATTCTAAACTTTTCTTAAAATAGCGGAAAAATCGTATAAGAGGAAATTTCAACTTAAAATGACCATAACTTGCTCATTTTAACTTGGAATTTCGCGTATAATATATCGTTTTCTACCTACTCGAAAAGATCTAAGCATTTCTAAGCTTATTTTCATAAAACTAAGTCGTTTGGGTTCCGAAAAAGTAGCGACCAGATTCCCCACGAATTTACAAAAACTTGAGTTCCTCTTTTTAAATAAAACTCAATTGAAGTCATGAATGTTCCAAGTATTTTTATAAACTTTTTGGAAGATATATACATATATGTATTGACTCATAACAAATGGATGAAGTAAATGAAGTTGTCTCAACTTATGAAAAAGTAAAGTTTTAAAAGATTTTGAACTTTGAGATTTTGTTGGAATATTCATTTTACTTTTGAAAAGGTCTTGAGTTATTTGAGATGAATATTCCTTTTTCTAAATTTAATCTCTTGTAATCACTTTAAATTCTTAAGGAGTGGTTTTTATTTTCTATACTTAGATTCCAACAACTTTTAAAAGTAATAACAATTTCATAAAAAGGATGTTCTTGTTTCTTGTAATGATTCCAAAAGAATTTCTAATACTTGATGAAAAATAAGTTTGTATAAAACCTTTTGTTTATTTAAGAAAAATCGTTTCTAAACATGTTCACGAGTATTTAAGAAATCTATTTTCTACATCTATTTCTTTAGAAAGAATCTTTAATTTAAGAAAACACTTCCTCATTTATTTTTGTTGAGACAAAAACATTATGTTCATGCATGAATATGAATCATAAAATTATGGAATATAAAGGAACATAATAACTTAAAAGAATAAGCAAATAACGAAATAAATCAAGTATTGGGACCTTAGCTTCATCAAGGTAGCCCGGGATTAAGAAAAGACTAGTCCCGAAAAGAAAAGAAAAGAAAATGTTTTGACTTGATGAGGACAAGTCTAAGACTAATCTTAAGAACAACTTGAAATTAAATAAATTGCATGGAAGGTAAATAAATTGCAAGACAATGAGCTTATATGCTCTAAATATTATATATATATATATAGTATATAGATATTTAGATAGTTATGAACATAAAGGAACATAAAGAAACATAAAGGAATTGATATTATGAACAAAAACAAAGTATGAACCTATTGTTGCTTTCTTAACCTTCATGGTTTTGGAAAACACACATTAAGTTCATACTAAGTAGATGAACATAGGAATTTCTTGAAGAATTTTTACCTAAAAGAGATGAACTAAGAGAGTTTCTTGGAAGAACTTTCTTGGAGAGATTTGAGGAAATTTGAGTAGTAACTTTAGTAAAGAAGTGGTGTGAAAGAAGTGAAGGTATGAGGGGTATTTATAGGAAAATGTGGGAGATAATTTGTGTTAATTAAATAAATGAAAAATAAAACAAATTGGGCACAAATGGGGGGTAGCGCACATTTTGAGGGTGAAGAGAGAAATTTTTTTTTTTTTTTTTAATTAAAAGTAAGAAATGAGATGTAAAGTTGTATTGGAAATGAAAATGTGTAAAATAGGTGTATGGGTTGTAAGAGTAGGTTGTAAGAAAAAGTAGAGATAGATGAATAGTGTAGAATAGTAGAAAATAGTGTAATGTAAAAGTAGACATGACAATTAAATGCCGATAGTAAGAAAATACGCGTATAAATGCGATATTTGATATTTTTAGCTACTGAAAAATTAAGAAATTGAAATATTTAGAAATCTTATATTTTTACGAGTCTAACGGTATATTTGGAATATTTTTCCTATTCCGAGCTCCGGAACAAGTTTTTCGAGAACTGTGTCCGATCGGGTTCTAAGGACACTTGAATTTTGTAAAACTAATATTTTTACGTAACCTATAGCTATTAGGAACCATAATAACTAATTACTCAAACTTCGTTTTCTAGGGCTAGGGAAAACGGTAATGCCGGACTTAAGCGGTAACGGTAAACTAGGGTTTTGTTGACTCTGAAAATCCAGTTGACTTCAAATTAGGGTTTAAACTTTAAATCCAAATCCAAAATTTCGGGGATTTACAACCTACCCCACTTAAAGAAAGTTTTTTCCTCAAAATTTGAAGTTCATACCTGATTCTTTAAACAAACTCAGATATTTCTGGCGTATGTCGCTTTCTGCCTCCCAGATTGCTTCCTCGTGTAAGTGGTTTCTCCATAGAACCTTCACATACTTGATTTCCTTGTTCCGAAGCTTCTGCACCTTATGATCTAGGATCTGAATCGGGTGTTCCTCGTATATGAGATTTTCTTTCAACTGAATTGGTTCCAACTCTGCAATCCTGGTGGGGTCTGACACATGTTTCCGTAGAACTAACACATGGAATACATTGTGAATTCTAGATAGGCTAGGAGGGAGTGCCAGATGGTAAGCAAGATCTCCTACTCTTTCAAGCACTTCAAAAGGTCCAACATATGGTGGGCTCAATTTTCCTTGCACTCGAACTCGGCGAATACTCTTGATGGGGTTTACTTTGAAGTACACATAGTCTCCAACTTCAAACTCAAGTGTACGTCTCTTCATATCCACCCAACTCTTTTGCCTATCTTGTGCTTCTTTCATCTTTTGTTGGATGATCCGTACCTTGTCGACTGCATCTTGTACCAAGTTAGGTCCAATGCTCAACTTTTCTACATCGTCCCAAAACAAAGGTGATTGGCATCGCCTTCCATACAATGCTTCATAGGGTGGCATCTGAATCGTAGAGTGGTAGCTGTTGTTGTAAGCAAATTCTACCAAAGGTAGGTGTGCGTCCCAACTACCTTTAAACTCTATCACACAAGCTCGCAACATATCCTCTGGAGTCTGTATCGTTCTTTCTGATTGACTGTTTGTTTAAGGGTGATAAGCAGTACTGAAGTGTAGCTTAGTTCCCATACATTTTTGCAAACTTGTCCAAAATTTGGATACGAACCTTGGGTCTTGGCTGGAGACTATTCCAGCGGGTACTCCATGCAAGCGTACTATTTCTCTTATGTATATTCTTGCCAACTTGTCCATAGAGTACATCATGTTTATTGCAAGGAAATGTGCCGTCTTCGTCAATCGATCTACTATGACCCAAATTACATCATATCCAAGCCGACGTCCTTGGTAATCCACACATAAAATCTATTGTGATTTGGTCCCATTTCCACTCGGGTATTGGCAGGGGTTTCAGAAGTCCACCAGGCCTTTGGTGCTCTATCTTTACTTGTTGGCCTATGGGACATTTCAACACAAAATCTGCTACGTCTCTCTTCATGCCATTCCACCAATAGTGGCTCTTCAGGTCTTGGTACATCTTTGTTCCTCTTGGATGCATGTTGTATTCGGAGTGATGTGCCTCTTCCATGATTTCCTTTCTTATGTCTTCGTCATCTGGAACACATAATCTGCCTTTCATTCTTACCACTTCATCCTCATCTACGGTGAAATCGGCATACCTTCCTTCCTGTACCTCTTTCTTAATCTTCAAAATTGCCTCGTCATATCGTTGGGCCTCCTTGATTCTCTCTACTAAGGTGGGTTCCATGACAAGGCTAGCAATTTCCACTTCTACACTTTGCCCTATGAATTCAATACTCATTCTTTCAAATTTTTTTATTAGCTCCTTCTTATCCGTGAGCAAGGTAGCTACTTCTCCATAATTCTTTCTACTCAGGGCATCTGCAACTGCGTTCACTCTCCCTAGACAGTAATTTATCCTAAGGTCATAATCCTTGATGATCTCCAACCATCTTCGTTGTTGCATATTCAACTCCTTTTGTGTGAATAGATACTTGAGGCTCTTATGGTCGGTGTAGATTTCGCACCTTTGTCCATATAGGTAATGTCTCCATAACTTAAGTGCAAAAACAATGGCGGCTAACTCCAGATCGTGGGTAGGATAATTCTGCTCATGGGGTTTGAGTTGTCGAGATGCATAAGCGATCACTTTTCCATCTTGCATCAACACACATCCAAGACCATTCCTAGAGGCATCGCTGTGCACTGTATAGGACTTTTTGGGGTCTGGTAGAATTAGAATCAGAGCAGAGACAAGTCTTTTCTTTAGCTCCTAGAAACTTTGTTCTCTCTTGTCTATCCATATAAACTTTTCTTCCTTTTGGGTTAACTGCGTGAGGGGTTTGGCGATGGTTGAAAAATTCTTCACAAACTTCCTATAATATCCAGCCAAACCGAGAAAACTTCTCACCTTAGTCACAATTTTAGGTTGCTTCCAATCCATCACTGCCTTGATCTTCTCAGGGTCCATCGATATTCCTTCTCCAGATATCACATGTCCTAGGAAAGATATTCGATCCAACCAAAAGTCATACTTAGATAGCTTGGCGTACAACTTATGCTCACGCAAGGTCTGTAATGCCATTCTTAAGTGTTCCTCATGTTGCTCTCGCGTCTTTGAGTAGATCAGAATATCGTCGATGAAGACTATCACGCACTTATCCAACAAGGGCTTAGATACTCGATTCATGAGATCCATGAAAGCTGCTGGTGCGTTGTTTAATCTAAAAGGCATTACTAGAAACTCGTAATGTCCATAGCGAGTTCTGAAAGCTGTCTTCAGTACATCCTTAGGTTTAATCCTCAATTGATGGTATCCTGATTGTAGATCAATCCTTGAGAAGATGCTAGCTCCTTGAAGTTGATTGAAAAGGTCATCTATCCTTGGGAGTGGATACTTGTTCTTGATGGTGACTTTGTTGAGCTATCGATAGTCGATGCATAAATGCATGGAACCATCCTTCTTCTTTACGAACAATACTAGTGCTCCCCAAGGTGATACACTTGGTTGGATAAAACCTTGATCTGACAAGTCTTGCAACTGAATCTTTAACTCCTTAAGCTCCACAGGTGCCATCCGGTAAGGTGCCTTTGATATTGGCTCCGTGTTTTTCAATAAGTCGATTTCGAAATCGATCTCTCTCTTTGGTGGCAATCTAGGTAGTCCGTCTGGAAACACATCCAGAAACTCCTTGACTACGGGTATGGATCCAGGCTCAGGCTTTTCTTCTTCTTCTTCATCCAGATTACTTAGGTTGATCTCATCATCGTCCATTAACTCGAATGAGTTTAACTTCACCGTGGATTCACCTCTGAATACTACTTCACCTCCATTTTGATCCTTAAATTTCACTTCCTTGTTTTTACAATCTACTAATGCTTTGATAGATGTTAACCAACTCATTCCCAAGATTACTTCGTATTTACTCATCTCTAGGATTATTAGGTCACACTTGGAGTAACTTCCTTGTATCTCCATTAGACAGCCTTTAAGCATTTCTTTAGTCGTTACTATGCTCCCGATGGGGGTTTTAACTTGAAAATCGGTAGCAATAGTATCTATGGGTAACCCAATTTGCTTAGCCAGGCTAATGGTAGTAAATGAATGGGTAGCTCCCGTATCGAACAAAGCATAAGCAGGTTGACTAGCTACGCGTATGTGTCCTATACTCAAATTTTATACTAATTACGAGACTGGTATACTTAAGCTAATCGTGGGTATAAAACATTTGTAGCATAGGAATTGAACGTAGGAAACTTAATAACTTGTATCAAAGAAAAGGGTTTTGATCCTGACCTGTCACTAATCTAAAATCTAAGCCATACTCTCCATCTACAACTGCTAGCTCTACTCCTTTGTCATCAGACTCCTCGCATACGCACTGTCCTTCTAGGTTGTATATTCTCATTCCGTGGACAGCTGCTCCAGATTGGCTTAAGTTGCTCCCTCCATTTCTATTCTTTGCTGGTGTTGCTCCTCCTATAGAACCAAACGGTCTTGTTGGTGCATTCTTCCTTTGTAGGCATTCATTGGCGAAGTGCCCAATTTTCTTGCACATGAAGCAGATGGTGGAAGCTTTCTTAGGATAATCACCGATCTTGTGGCTTAAGTCTCCACAAAAATAATATTTGTGTTGAAGAAGGGGGCACCTCTTCGGATAGTGCTCCTTCTTACATTTCCAGCATGTCACTTTGATCTCAGGTGTCTCCTTGTTGCCACTAACACTTCCTCTGAAACTTTGGAAGGGTTTAAACTTTTTGCTTTGGAAGCTGGGGCTGTAGCTATCTTGTGCCCTCTTTCCGAACACAAAGGTTTGCTTTTCTGGTGCCTTGCTTTTTCTCTTCTTGGCTCCCTCTATGATACGAGCCCTTTCAACCAACTCATGAAGGGTCCTCAGATCCAACTCCTCCATACGCATCCTTAAAACTTCATCCAGGCCACTTAGAAATACTTGCCTCTTCAGCTCCTCACTATGCTTGAAGGATTCAGGTGCGTATTGAAGTAGACGGCTAAACTCCATCTCGTACTGCTCTATTGTCCTTCCCTTCTGGGATATGTGGAGGAAGTCTCCACTATATTGTACCTTCAAGCTCCCAGGGAAATAGTTGTCCAAAAAGTCCCTTCGGAAGGCTGCCCAGGTTACGGGTGGTAGCAATTCCCTGCTTTTTGACTCCCACCATATCTTAGCATTGAATCTCAACATGTACATGCCATAATCTAGGCGTAGATGATGGGGGACTTCGTAGGCGGCAAACGACCTTTCAGTTTGTGCTAGCCAGTCTTCAGCTTCGTCTGGCTTTCCGAAATTTCCGTCGAAATATCTGTTGCTTTTATATGAAGTCTAGCAAGGAACTTTTGTAAGGTCGAGGCGGCGGTGGTGCTGGCAAAGGGACAGTATGAGACTCAGCTTTTGGGGCTGCAGGTGCCTCAATGGTTGCTTCTGGTGCATTTGCAGCAAGCGATGGCATGTTTTGTGCATGCTGCATGAAATTATTGACTAGCCCTGTTAGTTGGTTGATGGTAGCCCACACACCTCCTTATTGATTCGGTGGGGGATTTGGGGCTTATTGTCCTGCCGTAGGATTCTCCGATTCTACTGGTATATTATTAGAATCGCGACGTTCACGTCTTCTACCTCTCCTACCACGTCTGTTAATTTTTAGACTCCATAAATTTTCGCAACAAGGGAAAAGATCGGAAGTATCAGAAATTGCGAAGAAAATATTTAAGGCAGTCAAATTCAGAAATCATCAAATCACATAAAATACTTGCATTCAAAATAAAAGAGGGAATTAATAATCCTTACATAATCTTGAGAAGGTAAAAACCCATTCCCAACAAAAGATAATTGTTCAAATAGAAAATATTAAAACATCAACATTTAAAAGCAAAACATTAATGCACTAAAACAAAGATAATCCTAGGAAAAGACTAGGTTGGACTTGTCGGGTTATGCTCCCTTCTTTCATTCCTTCCTTCTCTTCTTCAAACTTCTTCTTTTTATGGGGACAACGCTGGGTTCATACTCCTACTGGTGGAACCTTTGTGCTGTTTGACAAATTGTCGCAGGTATTGATTCACATTCATTCTCTTTCCTCGGTATCGTGAGGTGATCTCCGCCTGAGACGGCCAAACTTCGTCATGCACGGAAATCCTCTCTCCATGGGTCGTGCCATTCGTTTCCTTCGGTCCTTCTGGATCTCCTTCCTCCGGTGCCACTGCTATTGCAGGGGTCTGAGATATGCTTCTCAGGAATCTATTTGGATCAAAAGCATTATCTCTTCTTCCCTCTTCTTCAGAATCGAAGATCATTACTGGGTTATTCCTTGCAACGGTCTCCATAGGTACATCTTGGCTCAACCTTTGGGAAGGTGCCTGACTGAGGATCGAAGGGCTGTCTTCCCAGAGAGATGCAGACTCGGTCTCCTCAGGCTCCGAGTCTTCATTCGGATCTCCTTCCGAGCTACCATCAGTCTCTCCATTCCCTTCGTTTGCTTGAACTTCCTCCATGATGAAATCCTCATCTGGGATAATGTCTAGTTACATTCCGATGGAGTTGGGCTGAGTATTGTACTCTGATGGCGTAGGGACAATCCATCGGTAAGCGGTATACCAATAAAATCGCTCTTTAGCATCTGCCTTCAGCCAGTTCATATGATCCGCCAACTCATCATGTGTGTAGATGTACAAAGGTCCTAACTTATTCTAAGTCCAGAAGTTTGGTTCCTGTCGCCCCCCTTCCACTTTCAAGATGAAGGTCATTTGTTGCAGCATAGTCTCTCGGTACATAAAAACCATTATTCTTTCGACCACATAGATAACCTCTATGTCACTCCATCTCTGATTGCTTATAGTGTCGAACCTCAGCTCCCTGGGCAAGTTCCTCTACAGGGAATGTCTCAATCCTTTCTTCCATAACTTGAACATTTCACGGGCGGTCCTCGGCCTTCCAACTAATGCGAACTCTTCACACAGGACCCTTAGTCTAAGATGGTAGTTCACGAAGGTCTCGTTATGGTCTTTAAGGGATTTTCGAGACTTTTCCTTGACCTCGGGGAAAGTCAGTTATCAAGTAAAACAAAAGGGGATTAGATCTTAAGCTAGAGTTCTATCTTATTACTATCTATCTTAAGGTCTATTTCTACTATCTTTTGTCTAAAACTTGCGCTCTGATACCAACTTAAACTGTCATGCCCCAGAGGGTACCCTAAACATGGCAGTCCGCCGCATATAATATTAAAGCTAATGAATGATAACCTTAGTCACGCAGGAGCTTCGATATCATATGCAAGGCGTGCTTCCAAGATAATAGGAAACTCATAGGGGTATTATATTTAAATAGATAGCAAAAGCAAGCATGAACTTAAACAGATAAACATAAGATCTTCATTTAATAATAAATTCGTACATCATCTTAGGGGCATTCCCCCGCCTTAAAGTCTTTGTTCAACTATACTAATAACAAAATAAACATAATTACTACATAAGCCTACTATAGAGATTTTCCTAGAAGTCTATGTTCAAAACTCAAAAAAATACATAAACTTCTTCCAAAAACTCCTAGTAGCTTACACTCGCACCTATCATACGGGGCTTCTTGGGGCCAACCACAGATAATCATACTGTAATAGAAAACTATAAAGGCATAACCAAGACTAGCTTAGTGAGATAATTCTATCTATAAAACATTTCTATAATTCAAACAAGTATTTAATCAAAACATATGAAAATGCACAAATCATAGGAACAAGCAAGATACACATGATTAACTGGAAATCAAGTGTAGCATGGATTTAACGCCCTCCATGATAAGGGTTGGGAGGTTGCAGGCCCATACGACCATCAATATCCGCAGATTTACCGGCTCCTGCTTGCCATGTAAACTTTCCGGCTCCTACCAGCCACTACTACCATTTCCTCATTTCCCCACACGAAGAATAGTAGTGAACAAATGTGACTCATGTGAATGATATGCATGAATTGATTTCAACATAATTTTCACCATAAATATTTAGTTCAAGTTAAAGGCGATCAACACCATTTTCCTCATATCACAACAAGAATCACAAATTATTTATCAAACCAACTTCCGATATTCTTAACTTGTATTCAATCATTCATATTACCAAGTCACACAATAATTATCCATTTTATCTTTTTTTTAATTGCTAGTGCTACTAATTACAAGCATAAGACAAGAAAATGTAACTTAGTAAAAAGAATAACTCACTCCATAACGGTAGATCTAATCGAAATAGTCCTCGGGATAGACGACCTCGGGTCCTTCGTCACCTAAATAAGATGAAATACCCAAAATGAGTCTTTCATAAAACTTTTATTCTTGAAGATTCTAAACTTTTCTTAAAATCGTGGTAAAATCGTATAAGAGGAAATTTCAACTTAAAATGACCATAACTTGCTCATTTTAATTGGGAATTTCGCGTATAATATATCGTTTTCTACCTACTCGAAAAGATCTAAGCATTTCTAAGCTTATTTTCATAAAACTAAGTCGTTTGGGTTCCGAAAAAGTAGCGACCAGATTCCCCACGAATTTGCAAAAACTTGAGTTCCTCTTTTTAAATAAAACTCAATTGAAGACATGAATGTTCCACGTATTTTTATAAACTTTTTGGAAGATATATACATATATGTATTGACTTATAACAAATGGATGAAGTAAATGAAGTTGTCTCAACTTATGAAAAAGTAAAGTTTTAAAAGATTTTGAACTTTGAGATTTTGTTGGAATATTCATTTTACTTTTGAAATGGTCTTGAGTTATTTGAGATGAATATTCCTTTTTCTAAATTTAATCTCTTATAATCACTTTAAATTCTTAAGGAGTGGTTTTTATTTTCTATACTAAGATTCCAACAACTTTTAAAAGTAATAACAATTTCATAAAAAGGATGTTCTTGTTTCTTGTAATGATTCCAAAAGAATTTCTAATACTTGATGAAAAATAAGTTTGTATAAAACCTTTTGTTTATTTAAGAAAAATTGTTTCTAAGCATGTTCATGAGTTTTTAAGAAATCTATTTTCTACATCTATTTCTTTAGAAAGAATATTTAATTTAAGAAAACACTTCCTCATTTATTTTTGTTGAGACAAAAACATTATGTTCATGCATGAATATGAATCATAAAATTATGGAATATAAAGGAACATAATAACTTAAAAGAATAAGCAAACAACGAAATAAATCAAGTATTAGGACCTTAGCTTCATCAAGGTAGCCCGGGATTAAGAAAAGACTAGTCCCGAAAAGAAAAGAAAAGAAAATGTTTTGACTTGATGAGGACAAGTCTAAAACTAGAAAGACTAGTCTTAAGAACAACTTGAAATTGAATAAATTGCAATGAAGTAAATAAATTACATGGAAGGTAAATAAATTGCAAGACAATGAGCTTATATGCTCTAAATATTATATATATAGCTATATAGATATTTAGATAGTTGTGAACATAAAGGAACATAAAGAAACATAAAGAAACTTAAAGGAATTGATATTATGAACAAAAACAAAGTATGAACCTATTGTTGCTTTCTTAACCTTCATGGTTTTGGAAAACACACATTAAGTTCATACTAAGTAGATGGACATAGGAATTTCTTGAAGAATTTTTACCTAAAAGAGATGAACTAAAGAGAGCTTCTTGGAAGAACTTTCTTGGAGAGATTTGGAGAGAAATTTGAGTATAATAACTTTAGTAAAGAAGTGGTGTGAAAGAAGTGAAGGTATGAGGGGGTATTTATAGGAAAATGTGGGAGATAATTTGTGTTAATTAAATAAATGAAAAACAAAACAAATGGGCATAAATGGGGGGATAGCCGGCGCAATTTTGGGGGGTGAGAGAGAGAAAAATTTATTTTTTTGTTATTTTGTTAATTAAAAGTAAGAAATGAGAGATGTGAAGTTGTATTGGAAATGAAAATGTGTAAGAAATAGGTGTATGGGTTATAAGAGTAGGTTATAAAAAAAAGTAGAGATAGATGAATAGTGTAGAATAGTAGAAAATAGTGTAATGTAAAAGTAGATATGACAATTAAATGCTGGTAGTAAGAAAATATGCGTATAAATGCGATATTTGATATTTTTAGCTACCGAAAAATTACGAAATTAATATTTTTGAAAATATTATATTTTTACGAGTCTAACGGTATATTCGGAATATTTTTCCTATTACGAGTTTCGGAACACGTTTTTCGAGAACTGTGTCCGATCGGGTTCTAAGGATACTTGAATTTTGCAAAACTGATATTTTTACGTAACCTATAGATATTACGAACCATAATAACTAATTACTCAAACTTCATTTTCTAGGACTAGGGAAAACGGTAATGCCGGACTTAAGCGGTTAAGGTAAACTAGGGTTTTGTTGACTCTGGAAATCCGGTTGACTTCAAATTAGGGTTTAAACTTTAAATTCGAATCCAAAATTTCAGTGATTTACAGTTATGTTATTATTATTTGTTCTAACCTAACTTATATAAAGTATTATGTATATTATGTATATATATTTATTTAGAGCATATAAGCTCATTTGTTATTTATTTATGTCTTGCAATTTATTTATTTACTTGTTTTTATGCAATTATTAAGACTAGTATTTCTAGTCTTAGACTTGTCCATATCAAGTCAAAACAATTTTCTTTCTTTGCTTTTCTTTTCTTTTGGGACTAGTCTATTCTTTGTCTTGGGATACCTTAATGATGCTAAGGTTCCCAATACTTGACTTTACTTTTATGCTCTTATATAATTTATCTTATTATGTTGTTTTTATTATATTTCCCATAATTACATATTATCATTCATGCATGAACATGTTGATATTGTCTCAACCATAATGAAAATAAGTTTTCTTAAGTAATAAAAATGAACGCTTTTTAAAAATAAATTTTGTCACATAATGAATAATTTTTCCATAAAAACTTAAAGTTTTATCTTAACAAATATATATATATATATATATTTTAGATTAGATAAGTTTAGCTCAAGTTTTAGTAATAACACTATATGTGATTTTACCAAGAAATACATAACGTAAAGTTATTATAAACTCTCTTTTCAAACCAATAAAATAAGAAAGTGTCTTTAAACATAATTCTTGATTTAACCAAGAGTTTTCTTAAACTCATTGATCAAAGTTTTCTACCAACACTCTAGAATACTAAAGTCTAGACAAGTTTTACAAAATTATAAAAAATAATCTTTCTAAGGATAAACCTTACTTAGGAAATAAAAATAATAAATAACTTAGAAAATTATTGATATTATTCTTTTAAGATGGATCTAACTTTAGAAAAACTTTAGAACATATAACCATAGAACATTTAGAAAAACTATGTTTTCTAAACCATAGAAATAAATTTATGGGAATCTTAAAAGATCAAAATTTCTTTTTGAAAATGTAATTATTCTCAAAATTAAGAAATGGAGTTAAAAGAAGCAAATACTTACGAATAAATTTTTAAAACTAAACAAAAAAGGAGGTTTTCAAGTCTTAACTTTTCTCACTTTCAAGACACATTGTTTTACAAGATCATTATTGAGACAACACCACTAAATTCATGCATATTGTTTGAGTCTATATATATGTATTCAAAGGATTTTTCAACCATACAATTGTCTTTATTTTTATACAAAAGCTCTTGAATGAAGAAAAGTTTGAAATTGGAATTTTCGTATCAAATCTGTACATTACTATTCCGAGACCCAAATAACTTCTTTTGATAAAAATAACCTTAGAATAGGTAGATCTTTTCGAGTAGGTAGAAATTGGTATATAATATGCGAAATTTCGAGTTAAAATGAGCAAGTTATGACCATTTTAAGTTGGGATTTCCATTCATATGATTTCGACGAATTCAATAAGATAAAGAAATTGAGTAGATCTTGGATGAAATACTCACTTCAGGTATTTTTTTTGTTTAAGTGTTGAGGACCAAGATCTTCTCTTCCCCGAGGATTACTTCGACCCCTAGAAGATCGCTATGAACGAGTGAGTTTCCTTTACGTTTTTGTATTCGTGCATGTGCTTGTAGAATAGAACACTAGATGTTAGGAAAAGATAAAATTGATAAGCATGTGGGATATCATGAGAATTATGTATATGAATTGTTATGTACGATCAATGAACAATAAGTATATCGAAACCTGATCTGTGATTGATATAATTGCTTCTATGTATATATTGCTATGTGTATAATTGTTGCTTGATCTCTTTAAATGATTTAATGTTATATTAGAATCCCCATATAATAAATTGCTCATGCATATCACTTAGAATGTCATTTTGAAATTTTGCTACTACTCCTCAGCGTGGGACCGGAAAGATAAGCTGCCTAACTATATCTTGAGGGTTAGGACGTTCGGGGAATACGTCCTTAAGGTGTAGCCGAGCCGGATCGATCGCTTTGGGTATGGAAAGCCCGGGGACTAGTAGTACGGTTCGTTGGAACCCCAAGATGCATGCAAACTTTTAAGGAGGTCATTCGGGGCCCAGCTCAAAGCATTCTCTAACCACCGATGGAGGGGTAAATCCATCATACATACGTAACCGGATAGTCATATGTAATGTTTGATCATATGGTTGTTGCATTTCATATGCTTGATTAATAAATTTGGTTGATTGCCTGTTATGAGTACTTTTACGTAAGGAATATCTCGCTAAGCAAGTTATGCTTATCCCCCTATAGACTTTTGATATTGCAGGATTATCTTTTTGCACCTGAGACCATTTTGATCTCCCGGGTAGAATCCTTATTTTGGGAAGCTTTTGGAGGAATTCTGTTTTGAAGTCTTAGAGTAGATTTCTTCTAAAATCTTCTAGCTTTTGTTATTTCTCTTAGTATGACCATGTTATTATTATCAGGGGAATGTCCCTTAGAAGTTGTAAGACTTTATATTTCAATGAATTATATTAAGTGTTATTTTGTATGTTCTGCTGCCAATATCTTAAAATGCATTACTCCATCGGTCTCCCTTTGATGTGAATGTACGCCTTATACCGATATGAAAGCTTTCGAGTGACTGAGGTAGTCATTCTTAAGTTTTGATATTGCGTACGGTGGGCTGTCACGTTTAGGGTACCCGTTGGGGCATGACACGTATAACATACTGTACCTTACTATTCATGGACCAAATGACCTTGTTTGATGGCAATAACTTTAGAAATAGATAGCTCTTGTCGAATAGGTGGGAATCAGTATATAATATGAGAAAATTTCTCAGAGAAATTCTGAGTTAAAATGACCAAGTTATGGCCATTTTAAGTTGGAATTTCCTCTTAGACGAACTTTGACGAACTTGTTATAATAGAATTTATAAATTTATTCAAACTTCATAGAAATACTCATTTGAGTTATTTCTTTTGATTAGGAGACTTGGGAGACAGACTAAACCTTCTCGAGGACTATTACGATTAGGTGAATTTTCGTGCATTGGCAAAGTGAGTTCACTGTCTTTAAATGACATGCTTATGACTGTGCTTATAATGATAATGGCATTAGATTAGGGCAAGATAAAATTGGAATGTGCATGTGAATTCTATTTGATTGAATCGATGATAAGAATTTCGAAATAGGAATTGTTATAAATATTTGTATGATTTAGTATAGAATTGAAGTATCTGCAATATCTATGATCGCTCATAATTCGTTAACTAATATGCCATGATCTTATAAACAAATTGACCATGTATATCATATGTTGAGTCACATTACATTTGTTATTATACCTTTGTGGGAAGAAGGTATAATAGCTGGGCAACGAGGGGCCGGAAAACTTGAATGTTGGCATAATGGCCTGAACTAAAATGAAAGTGGTGTAGGTACCTATATCAACTACAAAATTTGTGAGTGGGTAGGCACCTGAATCAACCACAATGTACATAAGAAAAATTGAAATCTATGGTCGTATGGGCCTGAAACACCTAACCGCGAATGGAGGGCGTAAATCCATTTAACATAGGATTCCCAAAAAGTCTTTATGTATTGTATGCTCACGTGCTTCTGCATTTCATATGATTGATAATATAACTTGTTTGCCCTATTGTATGATGGAGTATTTAATTTGGAAGTGAAACTCACTAAGCTCGCAAGCTTATACCCCTATAGTTTCCTGTTGTAATATGATTATTTATGGCTATCTCCGAGAGGCCACTTTCTGCAGGTATATCTTTTGGAATTTAAAGAGCTTTTCAAAGAAGTCGGGACCTAGATGTTAGGCATAGAATTCTAGTTGAATCTCTTTAATCTTATATATATATAATATATATATGTTGATGTAAGAGACTTTTGAGGACCTAAGGACTCTTGATATTTTGACGAGGGTATGCCCCTCAGATCTTGTAATAGTTTAATCTGTTTATAACTGTTATGATTTATATTCTTATCACTATTTATGTCTCCTTAAGCTATTTCGATTTAAAGCATGGTTCCCTATATGTTGAACGTGAGCCTTACATTCGGTGTCTAAACTCATGGAGTGACTAAGGTTGTCATACTTGAGTTTAAATATCGAGTTTGGCAGACTGTCTCGTTTAGGGTACCCTTTAGGGCATGACACTATTAGTTAGGGATGTATATTAGCATACATATAGTTATTGCTATAATACAAGAAACAAGGAATAAGCACCCATGGAAAACTTGAAGCAATAAACTTGCATAGCATAGTTGAGAGTTAAACAGGACAAACATCTATCGATGATAAATAAAATTCGTGCAAACAAACATACTTGTCAAAATCCCTACCACAAAAATAAATATAAGTTAATGTTAAAAAAAAAAAAAGCATGAACATGAGTTCTAAATTATGTTCGCTACTTTGAATATGTCCAAAATCATCTTTGCATATATGAATCCGAAATCCCTTTCCACATCCTTCAGTTATCTTCATCACTTCCTTTGTTATCTTCACTATCACATGGTGTTGGAAGAATGATATCGTCTTGTTGATTTCCTGTAACAAAATTTTTGAAGTAATAAGGCAAATATAGACATACTTAATGGGACAAAAAAGAGAGACTAATGAAACCTTAATTATAAAACTTACTCGAACTACTAGGAAAACCTAAGACATGTAATTGTATTGTCTAAGTTAATTGAGTTAGTTGTAAAACATATATATCAATATGCAAATGATAAATTAATCTTTTTTTCAGCTTTTTGTAATAAAACATATCAAATGTATCATCGAAGAAGATTTTATAGATATAGAATTTAAAATCAAATTTGAATGAGAGGTAAGGTCATTCTTTTCATTTCTCCACTTCATTATTTTCAAAAGAATTTCACTAAGATAACTTAGTATAATTGAGTTTCTCTTAGTCTCTTTTAGGTCAATCACCACAACAATAAAAATGCATTATTTACATAGATCATATGTTAAATATCATGCAAGGATTAAATACATTGGATGTGAGACATCTAACTTAACTCTGTCAAATGTCATAAGCCATAACCTTTCATAAATGCCTAAGTAAGAAATTTGAAGATCCCTCATAATAAAATTAAATGATACAGACCTTAGAGATAGATTACATATATGCATATTACAATAAGATATAAACACATGTTACCCATTTGCGTGCAACAAATAATTTCTAACTTTCAAAAGATAAATCTAAACAAGTTTTGAGCATAAAAATAAATTTTGTTTTTATTCCCAACGCAAGATAAGCCAAGGTATACTCTATTAATCATGAAATGAGACTGTTACCTGAATCCATTACACTACCTAAGATTTAAGAACCTTGCTATATTTAACCTATAACCATCTAACATATTTTTCTATATTATTAATAAATTCAATAAATAAGACCCATTGTATGATGATAACTAATTAAATTATATAGACATGAACCTAAAACATAATAGATGGAAATAAAAATCAAACAACAACAAAACATACCACCAATAATGACTTCGTCAAACTTGTTCTCTTTCTAACCAAGACAATCTTTTGAGCCCCTTAAAAAAACTATGATACCATCCATTATGCATTTGATTCATATAGATTCACCACTTGTTATGACAAAGAAGCACTTTTGTCTCACCATATTATCTATGCAATTGAAAGAAATAATAGAGAAACAATACTCCTCATTCTTAAGAATAATTATCGGCTCAGATTGTTGCTCATGCAAGTTTCTTTCTAACAGAAGCTTTGCTTGCATTCCTTCTAAGGCATGTTGCAAATCTTCTATATAAATCCATGTACGTGAGGATCTCCTAATTGATGTTGGCCCTTCCCCTCTTCTAGGATGATAGTTAGACCTTATACTTGCATTCACAAATTTGTTGACAATCTCTTCTATAGTCAATGGATTATCAAAAGCTTGAGAATTCTCGTACATCTTAACCATCTTTTCTTGAATTATAAACAATAAAGACACATATTAAGCATAACACCTTGCTTTATAATATGTTTAAAATGTAACATAACACTACACATAAACTCACATAATCTTCCTTAGCTGGTTGAATGACTAACCTCTTGTACCGTTAGGCCTAAGATTAGTGTATCGGGTTTGCTTAAGAATTCAATTGCGTTAGGGAGTTGGCAATTTTGGATAATCTAAGCATACATGCATACATACATACATACATATATACATATGGAAAATGTTAAAACCTTGATCAATAGTAGTAATGTCACGCTCCGAAGGGTACCCTAAACGTGACAGTCCGTTACATGCGGAATTAAAACTTAAGAATGACTTCCCGAAGTCATGCAAAAGTTTTTAACACCATATGTAAGGCGTCTATCACAACAATAGGAGACACCGGTGGGATGTATAGTTCGAGATAGTAAATACAGCATACAAGAATCTAAATAAACATCCAATTTATCATTAAGAGAGTATAATTCGTACATCATCTTATGGATTTTTCCCTTATAATTCTCCTAACAATCATAACAACAACTTAATCTTTTTCACAACCAAATAATACTAACACCAAGAAATATTAAAGGATAATTAACCTATGATCTTCAAAAGATTTCCATAAGCTTTACTAAGACGTCATCCTACTCGAGTATATGAAGTCTTCGGGCATAAAAGATTTTGTCATGTTACAACAAAGGTCTATCGGAGTATAAGCATAACTAGCTTAGTGAGAATATTCCTAAATCAATGTACTTGTATAAATAATTTCAAACAAGTTATTAAACAAGCATATGAATGCATCAAGCAAGTGATCACGCAATACATATGATCCACCAGAAATCATATGTTTGAATAGATTTACCCCTCTATTCAGGGTTAGGTGTTCCAGGCTCTTTAAAACCCATCTTTAAATCCAACTCATGTAGTTTATTTCAGGTGCCTACTCGCCCATCTCAAAATAGTTCTTTCAGGCTCCTATTTGCCTATATTGCAGATTTCTGGCTACTACACACCCGGCTACTAAACTCTTGTCCCATCGAGAATAGCAACTCATGCAATGAATCTAACTACGTGATATGCATGAATCAATTAATATAATTCGTAGTATATGTTTAAAGTAATTTAAAGGTGATCACAGAATTATGCACACACTCCTACAGAATAATAGAAAAGCATAAGTTAATTAACTATGATTCATGCCTCGGTATGCTTAACATTATTTCAACTAATATTATCATACATAATTCATTTTCATCTTTTCCTACTTCTAGTACCTCTAGCTACAAGCACAACCAAGTACAAAAAAGATAGGAAATAAACTCACTTGGCCATGAGGATCTATCTTTCTTACGGATGAGTCGATCGGTAAATCCACTAATCAAAATAATCCTCCTGATATGAATACTCCTCCTCGAGATCACCTAATCAAGAAGAATACCCATAATGAGTATTTCTTATTGATCCTATGGTACTTATCAAAACTTATGTCATAACATCGTTAAAATTCGTATAGAAGGTAATTCCAACTTGAAATGACCATAACTTGGTCATTTTAACTCGGAATTGCGCTTATAATATATCATTTTCTACCTACTCGAAAAGATCTAAGGTTATTTTTGTCATAAAAAGACATTTGGGTTGGAAAATATGACGGTATAGAATAATTACTAATTTATAGTTCACAAAACAAGATTTTTCCAAACTTTACTTTACTCAAAAATCTTTAAGCAAAATATATGTGTATATTTAAAGTTGAAAAATCCTTTGATCATATATTTATACTCATATGTATGCATGATTTTGATAGTGTTGTCTCAATATTAATATTTCATAAACAATTTGTCTTTGATGGTTTTTAAATGAAAACACTTTTGAGAATTTCTCTTTTTTTGAATTGTTAAAAGGAAATAAAAAATATATTTGAGTTGTTATGAGTAAATGTTTTCCTATTATAATTTCTCTTTCTTACTTTTCAAAAGTAGATTCATTTTCAAAAATTTTGGTTGTTTAAGTTATCTACTAACTTTATTTATAGTGATTGAAAAATAAGCTTTTCAAAATATCCTTTAAGTTTTTGATGTGGTCAAATATTTGAAGTAGTGTTAAATGTATGTTTTTCTTTTGTTTTTATATCATTTCTCTTCTTTAGAAAATGGATATACCTTTAAAATTTTACTTCCTTGGAAAATTCTATTTTTCTAAGTTGGTTTTCAAAATAGTGAGTTGACTTTATCTTGGTTTGAAAAACTTGTTTTATTCTTAATATTTGTTAAAAGGTAGAATAATTCCTTTAGACAAGTTTATAAGAAAAGCTTTCTTCATAAAGAATTGTTAACATTAGAACTTTAGTAAAATTTCATTCTAATTTTTGAAAAGAGAATAACAATTACAAAATTGAAGGTTTAAAGATGCTTTTATAGTATGTGATTTTTAAAGTTTATAATGAATCTATTTAAGTCTTATAAGAGATATGATTGAGTTAAAAAATTTTATCTTTACGGAGTATTAAATTTAGTTTAGAAAAAAATTCTTTTTATTATTTTGAAGAAATCCATATTACTACTACTTCTAGAAATTATGATTAGCTTATTCTTTGAAAAGAGTTAAAATCAAAACTTAGATATTTTTGTTGAAATTTCTTTTGTCAAGAAATCTAATTTACTTTTTCTTTATTTAAGAAAGAACCCACTTTTACTTTCTCTTAAGACAACAATATTATAATCATGCATGAATATGTAGCAATGTAAAAGTAAAGATAATACATAATAAGATAAAAAGAATTACTTGTAAGTAAATAATCATAATGAAATTGTCAAGCATTGGGAACTTTAGCTTCATCAAGGTATTCCGGTCATGTATTGGGAGCCTTAGCTTCATCAAGGTAACCTAGGACTGAGAATGGACTAGTCCCAAAAGAAAAGAAAAAGAAAATTGTTTTGACTTGATATGGACAAGTCTAAGACTAGAAAGACTAGTCTTAATAATGGAAATAAATAAATAACAAATGAGCTTATATGCTCTAAATAAATATATATATATAGTATACATAATACTATATTGGTTAGGTTAGAGCAAAAATAATAACAATAACAATAACAACAACAACATAATAACATAATGTAAGGTGAGAACATGAACAAAAACAAAACATGAACATATTGTTGCTTTTTTAACTCATATGAGCCTAAGAAATATACACTAAGCTCATGCTAAGTTGTATGAACATGATGAAGAAATAGAAGTAGGATTTTTACCTAAGGTTTATGAAAGGTTCGAAAAGAGATGAATGGGTTTTGTTATTTTTCTTGAAGAGTAGAAATGGGTAGAGAGTATTTTGAGAGGGAATAGTTGGAAAGAGGTTTTGAGAGAGTATTTTAGTAGAGTTTTATTATGTAAAATGAGTGTGTGAAAGAATGAAGGAGGAAGGGGGTATATATAGAATTTTTGGAGTGAATTTTTTATGTAATAAAATAAATTGAAAAAGAAAAATAATTGAGAGGAAGAGAGAGGGGATGGCGCCGGTTTTGGAAGTGTAGAGGGGGAGGAGTTGTTTTGTTTTGTAATTTGTTGTAAGAAAATAATTAATATGTAAGACATGATTTGATATAAGATGTATTGGAAATATAAAAAATAAGAAAATAGGTATGTAGGTAGTAAGAAATAGGTGTAAGAAAAAGTAGAGATAGTGAAATAATAATGAATAGTAGACTAGATATATAAAATACCGATAGTAATAAAAATACTCGTAAACGAGCTATATCTGTTATTTTTATTACCGAAAAATTTTAAAACTGATATTTTTGAAATCTTTGTTTAATTACAAGTCTTTTGGTATTATTGAAATATTTTTAATATTCTAAGCTCCAGGACACGCTTTTCAAGAACTGATCTCGTTCGAGTCCGAAGGACTCTCGAAATTCACGAATATGATATTTTTATGTTACCCTATATTATTACGAACTATTTTAAGCCATTAACTTAATTTCATTTTCTAGGATTTGAGAACGCGGGATTACCGAGTTGAACTTGCTTGATTGTATTGGTCTTTGTTGACTTTTGAATTTCTAGTTTGACTAGGGTTAGGGTTTGATCCATCTTTACCCTAGAAATTGAGGGATTTAACACATGGATCGGATAGGCGGATTTTTTATGTTTGAATTTTCAAATCGAATGATCATTGAACTTTCTATTTTGTTTTTGAAGATTCTCTTATGAAATCCGTGATCGAAATTGATTAAGGTTCGGTTTAGACTTGGGTTAGACTTTAGGGTTTCGATTTGGTATTCCAAAACCATTATTGAAAAAAAAAAAAAATTCGGGAGCTTACAAGTAAATTATGTTAAACATTATTTCAAATACTTACTTACTCATTTTACCTACTATAGTATGATCTAGAACCAACTCTATGCAAGTACTTGACGTTGCTATAGGCATCCGTCCCAATCATTAACTTAGTCCTCTATTATTTGAGAAAAAAAAAAAAAAGCAAACTTATGAGATTATAAACCCAATTTAGTCAACTTTTTTTTTGTTCATTTTTTGGCAACATTTTGATTTAGTTTCGATCATTACCCAAAACAAACCAAATCAAGAAAAATATTATGGTTCTACTTAACCATATAAATAGCATTGTAAGCCTAACGTTGAACTAAAATGTAAACTAAACTTAATGAAAAGGGGAAAAGAAAGAAAATTGAATTATAGGAATACTTCAATTTTCGATTTTGATTTAGCTTGAATATAGTGGGTAAACAATTATAGTTACTCTTTAGCAAACAGAGCAAGATCAACTAAATTCTTTCCAACTTTAGAATAATTTGCATAATATCTTCTAACAAGTGAACTTGCCTAAATTATCCAATACTTAATTGCATAGGGATGGAAGTATTAGAAATTATAGCATGTCCAAGGTTTTTTGGTTTATATCCTTTTGCTAACCAAAAAACCACAGAATTATGGTACTCACTCCTATCCTATATAAACTTAGTAGAAAATGACCACAACTGTCACGCCCCAAAAGGTACCCTAAACGTGGCAGTCCGCTACATACAGTATTAAAACTTAAGAATGACTTTCCGAAGTCAAGCGAAAGCTCCAACATCATATGTAAGGCATCTATTACAACAATAGGAGATACCGGTAGGATGTGTAGATCGGAATAGTAAATACAGCATACAAGAAATCTAAATAACTATCTAATTTAACATTAAGAGAATATAATCCTTACATCATCTTAGGATTTTTCCCTTATAAATCTTCAAACAATCATAATATTAACTTAGTCTTTCACACAAGGAGACAATACTATCACCAGAAGATATTGAGGATATTAAGCCTAAGATCTGCAAAGGATTTCCAGAAGCTTTCCAAAACATAATCCCACTTGAGTCTATGAAGTCCTCGGGCATAAGAAATATTGGTCCTGTTACATCAAAAGTCTATCAGAGTATAAGCATAACTAGCTTGGTGAGATTATTCATGAATTAACGTACTTATATTAGTAATTTCAAACAAGTTATTAAACAAGCATATGAATGCATCAATCAAATAAACAAACAATACATATGATCTACCGGAAATCATATGTTTGAATGGATTTACCCCTCCATTCAAGGTTAGGAGTTTCAGGCTCTTTAAAACCCATCTTTAAAATCTAACTTATGTAGTTTATTTTAAGCACCTACTCGCCTATCTTGAGATAGTTCTTTCAGGCTCCTAATCGGCCATCTTGCAGATTTGTGGCTCTTGTAAACTCGACTATTATACTTTTGTCCCATCGAGTACAGTAGCTCATGAGATGAAACTAACTACATGATATGCATGAATCAATTGATATAACTCATAATATATGATTAGTGTAATTTAAAGGTGATCAATAAATTTGCACATACTCCAACATATTAATAGTAAAACACAAATTAATTAACAACGATTCATGTCTCGGTATGCTTAGCATTTTTTCAACCAATATTATCATACATAATTCATTTTCATCTTTTCCTACTTCTAGTGCCTCTAGCGACAAGCACAACTAAGTACATAAAAGGTAGGAAATAAACTCACTCGACCATGAGGACACTTCTTTCTTATGGACGAGTCGATCGGTAATTCTACTAATCAAAATAATCCTCCGGATATGAATACTCCTCCTTGGGATCATCTAATCAAGAAGAATACCCATAATGAGTATTTCTTGTTGATTCTATGGTACTTCTCAAAAACTATGTCATAAGATCGTTAAAATTCGTATAGACAGTAATTCCAACTTAAAATGTCCATGACTTGGTCATTTGAACTCGGAATTGCGCATATAACATACCGTTTTCTACCTACTCAAAAAGATCTATCCATTTCTAAGATTATTTTTGTCATAAAAAGCCATTTAGGTTGAAAAATACTATGGTACAGAATAGTTATGAATTTATAGATCACAAAATATGATTTTTCCAAACTTCACTTTACTCAAAAATCCTTAAGAAAAATATATGGATATATATAGTGGAAAAATCCTTTGAACATATATATATACACTCATATTGTATGCATGATTTTTGTAGTGTTGTCTCAATATTGATATTTCATAAACAATTTATCTTTGAGAGTTTTAAAAGATAAAACTTTTGAAAATTTCTCCTTTTTGAATTGTTAGAAGGAAAACTAAAATATATTCGAGTTGTTATGATTGAGTGTTTTCCTATTATAATTCCATTTCCTATCTTTTCAAAAGTAAATTAATTTCCAAAACTTTGGTTCTTTAAGTTATTTACTAACTTTATTTCTAGTGATAGAAAAATAAGCTTTTCAAAATATTCCTTAAGTTTTTGGTGTGGTCAAATATTTGAAGTTGTGTTAAATGTATGTTTTCCTCTCATTTTTATATCTGTTTTCTTCACTAGAAAATAAGTTTACCTTTAAACTTTACTTGCTTGGCAAATTTTATTTTTCTAAGTTGGTTTCTAAAACAGTGAGTTGATTTTACCTTGATTTGAAAAACTTGTTTTATTCTTAATATTTGTTAAGTGGTAGAATAATTCTTTTTAGACAAGTTTATAAGAAAAGCTTTCTTTATAAAGATTTGTCAATATTAGATTTTAGCAAAATTTCATTTTAATTTTTGAAAAGAGAATAATATCATATAAAATTTAAGTTTTGAAGAACTTTCTTAGTATGTGATTTTCGAACTCTATAGTGAACCTATTTAAGTTTTATAAAAGATATGGTTGAGTTAAAATCTTAAGTTCAATGCTTAAAAATTCTATCTTTATGGAGTATTTAGTTTTGATTTATAAAATAAATGAGTTCCTTTTTATTTGAAGAAATCTTGGGCACTAATACTTTAAAACTTATGATCAATTTGTCTAAGCTTTTGAAAAGAATTTATTAAAAACAATATTTAGACTTCTTGTTGAAAATTCCTTTGTTGAGAAATCTAGTTCACTTTTCCTTATTTAAGAAAGAACCCATTTTTATTTTCTTTTAAGACAACAACATTCTAATCATATATGAATATGATTATGTAGCAATAAAAAAGTAAGAATAATACATAAGATAGAAAGAATATTCATAAGCAAATAAATGTAATAATAATATGGTCAAGCATCGAGAACCTTAGCTTCATCAAGGTATCCCGATCATGTATTGGGAGCCTTAGCTTCATCAAGGCAACCCGGGACTAAGAATAGACTAGTCTCAAAAGAAAAGAAAACAAAAGGAAAGAAAGAAAATCATTTTGACTTGATATGGACAAGTCTAAGACTATAAAGACTAGTCTTAATAAATTGTATGAATTAAATAAATAAATTGCAAAGCATGAAAATAAATAAATAACAAGTTAGCTTATATGCTCTAAATAAATATATATACATAATACTATATATAAGTTAGATTAGAGCAAAAATAATAATAACAACAACATAATAGCATAATAACATAATGTAAAATATGAACATAAACAAAAACAAAACATGAACATATTATTGCTTCTTTAACTCTCATGAGTCTAAGAAACATACACTAAGCTCATGCTAAGTTGTATGAATATGATAAAGAATATAGGTAGAATTTTTACCTAAGGTTTAATGGAGGATTTGAAAAGAGATGAATGGGTTTTGTTATTTTTCTTGAAAAGTAGAGGATGGTAGAGAGTGTTTTGAGAGGAGATTGTTGGAGAGAGATTTTGAGAAAGGATTTTGGTAGGGTTTTGTTATATAAAATGGATGTGTGAAAGAATGAAGGAGGAATGGGTTTTTATAGAACTTTGGAGTGAAATTCTGATGTAATAAAATAAATTGAAAAAGAAAAATAATTGAGAGGGGGAGAGAGAAAGTTGTGCCGGCCATGAGGGAAAATGAGAGAGAGTGAGTTGATTTTGTTTGTATTTTGTAAGAAAATAATTAATATGTAAGATATGATTTAATATAAGATGTATTTGAAATGTAAAAGTGTAAGAAAATAGGTACGTAGGTAGTAAGAAATAGATATAAGAAAAAATAGAGATAGTGAAACAGTAATGAATAGTAGGAATAGTACTATGAATAGTAGACTAGACATATAAAATACCGGTAATAATAAAAATACGCATAAACGAGCTTTATTTGATATTTTTTGTTACTGAAAAATTCTAAAAATAATATTTTTGAAATCATTGTATAATTACAAGTCTTTTGGTGTTAGTTGAATATTTTTATTATTCCGAGCTCTGGGACATGCTTTTTGACAACTGATCCCGTTTGAGTTCGAAGGACACTCGAAATTTACGAATCTGATATTTTTATACTTCTCTATATTATTACGAACTATTATAAGCTATTAAGTCCATTTTGTTTTCTAGGGTTTGAGAGCGCGAGATTACCGAAGTTGAAACTGTTTGATTGTCTTGATCTTTGTTTACCTTTGTAACTTCGGTTTGACGAGGGTTAGGGTTTAATCCAACTTTACCCTAAAAATTGAGGGATTTACCTCAGGGATCGGCTGGATGGACTTTCTTATGCTCGGATTTTGTGCCGAAAGATTAATGAATCTTCTCTTATGAAATCCCGTGATCGAAATTGCTTAAGGTTCGATTTCAACTTGGGTCAAACTTTAGGGTTTCGATTTGGTATTCTAGAACCATTCTCGAAAAATTCGGGGGTTTACAGCAACCAAGAAATATAAGCTTTAATGGAAGAAGTAGGAATTCCTTATCTATCCCTATCCTCTGTAAACCTAGCAGAAAATGATGAATACCCACAAAGACCACCTTCATTGGTAGAAATAAGGATTTTTCGAAAGGCAGACTAAAGGGATAGCTTCCTAAAAGTTACCTTCACAAAGAACAAAAGGTGCAACAATCAAATAAGGACTAATATTACAATCTACCTATGCCTCGAAGAACTATTTCTTAACAAGCATTGAGAAAAAAACGTAGAAGTATATTAAAATTAAAGCCCCTTCAATGGCTCTAAATATTCTAACCAAATAAGAAAAGTCTTGATACATTATGCCAATTTTTCCATATGGATTTCTACACATATAAGAGCACATAATTTTTAGCTCTGCCGTGGATATTAAAAAAAAAAATGCTCAAGTTCCTTCATATTTTGGGCCCGTCATTACAAGTTGGTATGTAATTACCAAAACAAAAATGAAAATAACAAGGAAATTAGGCATGATTCTATTACTTGAAATTGTCATAGCATAGTAAAATCCAATAGCTTTACAGCACTACCTAATAAGCACCTCACAAACCAAGAATATTCAAGCTAACATTGTCTAGAAAACACAATGAAAAGACCAAATTTCTTTGCCAACAAACACAATGCGCATGATTTATTCTATTAATTCTAATAGCTCATCTACTGCTTATGGAATCAATACACGCACAAAACAAATTTCCTTAATAAGATTGTAAAATAACAAGAATAGACATCATCAGTAAAACTGATTCTATTTTTTTTCCTCAATTTCTCCTAAAATTTATATAATGTATATATAGTTAATGCCCAAAAACAGCGACTTTGTCAATTCTATTTTAATCCACAATATCTCATAACAATTAAATATAACCCCAATTAAAAATTGAAGAAAACTACACACCATTCTAGTTACCATAATCATTTTAAAAAGAAAAAGGAGATATAAAAGAAAAGGTGCATACCTTAGTGAAAAACGAAGCAATAATGGAGAACTTTTTTGCATTTCGTCAACAAATAAACAAGCATTGGTAATATCTTTTTGACCAATTATATACGTATAGAAAACCCTGACAAAAGCACAAGGCAATACAATGCAATATATATGACCTAATTAAACATAAAAAGTAGCACCTTCTCGAATTGGATGTGCTCGAAGTGAGGATGAGCTAGTGTAGAAAATAATAGGGGAAAGAACTCTGATGACAGGATGGCGCAAAAGATAGAAAAGAAACAAAGATGTTGAAGAGAATTTTTTTCCTTATATAAGAATTGGCCATGTTTCCAATTAAAAAGCGTTACATAAACTAATTTTGTTTTTCTTGTAGTGCCTATTAAGGTATGTCTAATTATTTATGGTCATTTTTTATCTAGGTTTTTCTATTTAAGCTTTTTGCAATTTGAAAACTTTATGAACTATTAATAAATTTCTTTATTTTATATTTTTATTCTTACTATTATGTCATTACTCATTTTAATATTATTAAATTTGATAACAGGAGAATCTTCATTTTTTTTACACTTATCCCCTTAAGGTTTTTGAGGGTTCATATAAAAACATTTTTATATCACTTTATTTAGTATTGACTTTTGCTATTAAAACCAAATCTTTCCCTCTGAGAATTCTTTCTAAAACTCTCTCATCTATATGGAGCAAAATCTTTTATCGAACTAAATCAATTGCACTATCATATCGATTGGCTTGCTTCAATTGGTTGTGTTGTCATATCAATTTGTTTCTTTCAAAACCTTTTTTGTAATCTTAATTGTGCTATCATATCAATTAAGAGAGTGAAACCCTGGTTTGTATTTCCTCTGTATTGTCATATCTAAAAAGATTACATTATAACCTTTAATTTTCTTTTACCATGAAAATCAAAACCCATAAAAATTAGAAAACCCTAAAAGGTACAAATAGATTTCTTTCCTTTCTTTCATTTTGCAAATTCTTTTGTGTGTTTGCTCATATACGAAATCTTGTTGTATCATCTTAGTATTAAAGCTATGTTTTGATCTTAGAGGTGGAGAAACAAGTGATGGTGCCTATATTGATTCTTGGTGATTATTCTGATGAGATCTTATGTGATGCTATGCTATTGAGTGTATCTCATATCTTATTGGTATGTCGTTGGCTGTTTGATCAAGATGTTGTTCATCATGGTTGTGACAATTTATTCTTTTAGGAAATGACAAGAAATTTACATTATGTGTCATGCGTCTTAAGGCAGTAGGATGGATGCATGGAGAGGTGCATAGCGTGTAGGTGAAGAAAATTTGCTAAATTGTGAAAAATAAGAGGAAAAAAAAATCTTTCCGTTTTTTTAAAAGTTGTCTTGTAGGTGCTTATATTTTTATTTTAGGGTAAATTACACAGATCTCCCTTGAAATTAAGGATGATCATTGAAGCAAACAAAACTGTGAAGTGTAGTTCTTCAAATTTAGGTTCGGCTTGGGAAGAGTCTAAACGATTACGGTTTATCTTGAGGGGTTAAATCGAACCAAACCATTTGAACACAAACCAAACCTCTTCACATTAAAAGAAATAAAAAATAAGACCTATTTTATTTATAACTCTTAAACGCTAGATATTAGGGTAACATGTGACATTTTACTCTAACATAATGTATATATGTCATAATAAACTTGAAATGGAATCACAATTTTGAATTCTAATATCATTCTTGCATTTAGATACATCTTTAAAAGGGACTTGACTAAGAAATCAATTTGTAGATTTAATCCAACAAAATGTAAAATTCTTATTATGGAATGCATCTAAAGGAGTAGGTTTTATATCAGGTTGCGACATTTACAACCAACAATATTGAGATAGTTAAAAACTTTAAACTAATTAGTACAACAGGAATTTAAATACGTTATAAGGATGAATATTATAAAAGAATGATTTTCTTAGATAGTGTTTTAGATTTATTAAGTATATATGCGACTTTAACTTATGCACAATATTCCTTAATCTAAATATCTCTTTTCTTGGGAACTAAAATGACTATTAATAATATTTAATAGAACTAAATATTTTTAAAGGCAGCTCAAACCGAACCAAACCAAACTAAACCAAACCGTATTTTGAAGCTGTTCAATTCAAAGCCTCAAACTGTTAAAAGTGGTTTAGTTTATTAAGGGTTTGAATAAAACGGTTTCAAATGCAATTTCATTCGGTTCGACTACTGGACTAAACCATGAACACCGCTGCTTGAAACCTTTTTCTTAAAAGTCAATAATATCACCAACCCATACTCCCCTTCCCCGATTTACTATATTTATTTAGTTTTTCTTTTTTCCGCTTTTATATTAGCTATGCATATTAAAGATGGTTTTTAATAGCTACAAAAATATATTGAAAAAATATTATTAACATATTCTTTTAAAAGATATTGCAGATATTTAAAGGGAAAATGTCGAATTGTAGTACTTGAATTTTGGTGAAAAATTCAATTAGGTACTTCAACTTAAAAAAGTTCACATAATTGAACTTTTTGTGGCTACATTTGTTATCCTACTTAAAAAAGTTAGGCTTTGTTGCTGAGGTGGATATATAACTCAATCCCTGAGTGACACTTGGATAAGACATGAGAGAGAGAGAGAGAGAGAGAGAGAGAAAGAGTGAGTGAGTGAACATGAGAGAAAATCATAATAGAAAATATTCAGAAGAATCGATGTTTATATGAAAAATTGGAAAGAAAAAAGAATATCTTCATCATGATCGAATTTCATTATCATCAAGAATGTGATCTTTCTCTCTATACTTTTGTCTCTTACACTAAAAACCAAGTCAACTCAGCCTCATCTAAGCTTAGCATCACCACCAATGACTCCACAACTTCACGAGAATTATCCCCATTTTCTTTAACATCTACTACCATCGAACCAAGCTAACACTAAACACGAGTTCGATACCCTAATTGGCATCACACGAGTCATGCCTCAGGGGATATTCTAAACATGACAACTTACCATGCATCGCATTAAAGCCTAGGAATGACTATCCCAGTCATGTAAAGACTTCCATACCAAACACAAGGTGTGCTCACAAACAAAGGGACTACTAGAGGAGTAGTACAATTTGAGAAGAAAACAGATAATTGCGAGCAAGAGAACTAAACATAGATTAACTTAAACATTAAAGATCACTGAATCTTAAGGGCATACCCTTGCTAAATCGATATGTAAATAAGATATTACAATCATCCTCAATAGTCTCGAAAATAATAAAAACTGTAAGCCCTTAGATTTTTTGGTAATATAGTAAACCCTAAGAACCGGAAATTAAACCAGAACCCTAAAATTAACCTAGCTCTATGTTTAATCCAATGAATCTAGGTCCGGCAATCCCGTGTTCTTAAACCCTAAACAACGAAATTGAGATAATTATGGATAATAGATTGTAATAATATAGGAAAGCTTAAAAATATAAGATTCGCAATTTTCTAGTATCTTTCAGATTCGAACGGGATCAGTTTTTGAAAATCGTGCCTCGGTACACTGGATAGTAAAAATATTCTGACAATATCATTAGACTCATAAAAATATAAGGTTTTCAAAAATATCAGTTTTAGAATTTTTTTATAACTACAAATATCATATATAGGCCTTTTACGCGTATTTTCTTTACTACCAGTATTTTAATTATCTAGTCTACTATTTATAATACTATTTCACTATCTCTACTTTTTCTTATACTCTACTCTTACACACTACCATACTTATACCTTACAATTTACCTTTCCCATATAACTTTAATCAAATCACACTTTGCACATTACTTCTTTTTATTACAAAACAACAAATTTAATCAATTTTTCTTCCCTTTCCCCATGCTTGCAGTCTACCCTCTCTCTCTCCTCACTTTCAATTTATTTTCTTTTTCATTATATTTAATTACATCTAATTTCTACTCCAAAACTCTATAAATACCCCCTTCCTCCTTTATTCTTTCACACAACTCATTTCCTATTAAAACTCTACCAAAATTACTCCACAAACACTCTCTCAAATTCTCTTTCAAGTCCTCTCTTCTCTCCATAAAACCATTTCCCACATATTACAACAACCCATTCTTTTCCTCTTCAATAAACACATAACCTTAGGTAAAAATTTCTTACATATACTCATCATGTTCATATAACTTAGCATGAGCTTAGTGTATGTTTCTTAAACTTATGAGAATTAAAGAAGTAATAATATGTTCATGTTCATATTTTCCATTATGTTATTATTGTTATTTGTTGTTATTATTGTTATTATTATTTGCTCTAATCTAACTTCTATATAGTATTATGTATATATATTTCTTTAGAGCATATAAGCTCACTTGTTATTTATTTATTTCTATGCTTTGCAATTTATTTATTTGTTTCATGCTATTATTAAGACTAGTCTTTTTAGTCTTAGAGTTGTCCTTATCAAGCTAAAACAATTTTCTTTCTTTTCTTTTCCTTGCTTTTTGGAACTAGTTTATTCTTAGTCCCAGAATACCTTGATGAAGCTAAGGTTTCTATATTTGACTTTACTATTATGCTCTTATTACATTTATTAAATTTTATTATGTTATTTTAATTATATATTACATGACTACATATTCATGTTCATGCATTGGCATATTGATAATGTCTCAACAAAAATATGAAGAAAATATTTTTATGAACTCTTTTCAAATAAATTTTGGTTACTTAAAGAATGAATTTTCATTAAAAGCTAAGAGTTTTATCTTCACAAATATTTCCCAAAAATTTAAGTAAACTCATAACAAATCTTAGCAATAATAGTACATTAGAGTTTTAGCAAAGAATACATAAAGTAGAATTTTCACATACTCTCTTTTCAAATCAATGAAATAAGAAAGTTTTTTTAAACTTAATGTTACTAATTCTTCGTTTAACAAAAGTTTTCTTAAACTCATTTGTAAAGTTTTCATCAACATATTAAGGTTAGATAAGTTTTACAAAATCATCAAAGAATAAATCTTTTTAAAGATGAATCTTACTTAGAAAATAGAATTACAAGAACACTATTATGGAACTAATTTTAGGAAAAACTAAGAACAAGTGAACTTTAAGAAAGTTTTATCACCATCAAGAAAGCATTTAGAAACTACATTTTTAACTCCTAAAAATGAAGCTGTAGAAATAAAATTATTTTGGAAAATATGAATTGTTTTCAAAAGATGGATAAAGTTAAAAAGAGGAAAATATATACTTATAAATAAATCCAAGAACTTATCCAACAAAGCTAAAATAAAAATTTCCAAAACATTACTTTTCCAACTTTTAGAACACCTTATTTTATAAAAATCATTGTTGAGACAACTTCACTAAATTCATGATTATGATATGAGTCAATATATATGTGTCCAAAAGATTTTCCAACTATACAAATAAATATATTTTGGTACAAGAATTTTTGGATGAAAAAAAGCTTGGAAAATTGTGTTTTTGAAAACTAGAATTTTGTAACAATTTTGTACGTCATTGTTCCGAGACACAAATGGATTCTTTTGATAAAAATAACTTTATAAATAGATAGACCTTTTTGAGTAGGTAGAAATCGGTATATAATATACGAAATTCCGAGTTAAAATGAGCAAGTTATGGCCATTTTAAGTTGAAATTTCCATTCACGGGAATTTTGACGAATTCAATAAGATAGAATTAGAGAATTTGAGTAAATCTTGTATGAAATACTCATTTAAGGTATTTCTTTTATTTAGGTGTTGAGGACCAAGACCTTCTCTTCCCTAAGGATTACTTCGACTCATAGAAGATCACTATGGACGAGTGAGTTTCCTTTACATTTATGTATTTGTGCATGTGCTTATAGAATAGAGTACTAGATGTTAGGAAAAGATAAAATTGATATGCATGTGGGATATGATGGGAATTATGTATGGGAATTGTTATGTGCGATCAATGAACGATAAGTATATCGGAACCTGATCTGTGATTGATATAATTTTTTCTATGTATGTATTGCTATGTGTGCAATTATTGCTTGATCGCTTCAAATGAATTAATGTCATATTGGAATCTCCATATACTAAATTATTCATGCATATCACTTAGAATATCATTTCGCATTTTTACTACTACTCCTCAGTATGGGACTGGAAAGGTAAGCTGTCTAGCTACATCTTAAGGATTTAGGACGTTCGGGGAATACGACCTCAAGTTGTAGCCAAGCTAGATCGATCGCTTTGGGTAAGGAAAGCCCGGAGACTAGTAGTACGGTTCGTTGGAATCCCAAGATGCGCACAACTTTTAAGGAGGTCGTTTGGGGCCCAGTTCAAATCATTCCCTCACTACCGATGGAGGGGTAAATTCATCATACATATGAAACCAGATAGTCATATGTATTGTTTGATCATTGGTTGTTGCATTTCATATGCTTGTTTAATGAACTTGGTTGAATGTCTGTTATGAGTACTTTTGCGTAAGGAATATCTTACTATGCTAGTTATGGTTATACCCCAATAGACTTTTGATATTGCAGGGCCTTTGTTTCGTACCCAAGACCATCTTGATCATTTAGGTAGAATCTTTATTTTGGGAAGCTTTTAGAGGAACTCTATTTTGAAGTCTTAGAGTAAATTTCTTCTAAAATCTTCTAGCTCTAGTTATTTATCTTAGTAAGACTATGTTGTTATGGAAATTATCAGGGGAATGCCCCTTAGAAGTTATAAGACTCTATATTTTGATGAAATATATTAAGTGTTATTTTGAATGTTGCGCTGCCAATATCTTAAAATGCATTACTCCACCGGTCTCCCTTTGATGTGAATGTACGCCTTGTACCGATATGGAAGCTTTCGAGTGATCGAGGTAGTCATTCTTAAGTTTTAATATTGTATACGACCGGCTGTCATGTTTAGAGTACCCATTCGGGCGTGACAAAAACCAAACAATGTTGTTAGACAAGCATATGCTATGCAATAAAACACATGAAGCAAATACGTATGTATGGTATCCAGAACGGATTTATGCCCTTCATGACAAGGGTTAAAGAATTCTAATTGAGGTTTTCTGCATCCTCTACTGCTGGTTTCCAAGCACATGCTCATAGTGATCAATCGATGTGACTCCTCTTTGAGGACGCATTCCCTAAATGTCTTTAATTTCCTTAGGAAAGAGTAGACCTAAACCATATCATAGGCCTTCCGATTCTTCGTGTAAGAGTAGCAGCCTTCAATAATGTGACGCAGCAAATGCAATGCATGACCATTACTTTTGTTTATGCCAAACAATATTAAGGTTTGTTAAGGAGCGATCAAATACAAAGCTGCTAACACACATAGATAATTCAACACAATTAAATAAAAACTTTACGATTTTGATATGCTTAGCATACACTTGATCATGCAATATAGTACCACATACATAACACATGATATCTCCAAACATATTTATTTTATCTTTTCCCTAACAACAAGTGGAACTACTTTTACAAGCTCAAACAAGT
Organism: Combretum micranthum; assembly: GCA_024138025.1. Lineage (NCBI taxonomy): Eukaryota > Viridiplantae > Streptophyta > Magnoliopsida > Myrtales > Combretaceae > Combretum > Combretum micranthum. The sequence continues at coordinate 11,972 of JAMXBD010000038.1, read as the reverse complement.
TACGAAAATTGTAAGAGATAACTCACTCGGCTAATGTGAAATTCTTAATCGAAGTACTCTTTAGGAAATGGGGTCTTGTATTTCTCATCACTAGAACAAAATAAATACCTGAAATGAGTATTTCACACTAACTTTACTTAAGTTTAACCTAGTTTTAACCTTAAAACAATCATAACTAAGTCGTTTTAACTTTGATTTTCACATGTGAGTAGTCTTTTTCTACCTACTTCAGATGATATATCTATTTTTTATGTGATATTCAACATATGACGTTAGCAATACCTCTGGCTAGTAGGGTTCGGTACTTTTCTAAGGTTTAAAACCTATGAGGCCTTCTAACATGCATGTACCTTCTCCTATATGCAATTACAAGTATGGTTTAGGAGAATTAAACATCTTTTAGTATATTCCTTATGATTTTAATGTCAACACACACATGAATGCTTTAAAACGAAGTTAAAACATGTAAAGATAAAGGAGAAGCATGCAAGTTAAATTTGTTTGTTTTCATAAAGTTTTTGTTAGCTTTTGCTTCAAGGAATATGAAACCACATTCATTTGCTAGCATTCTTAGACTCATCATAGAACACTTAAAATAATCTAAAAATTGAAATATTCCCTTAAGGTCTGAGAATCATGGTTTGAAAGGAATGAAAAGGGAAATTTTTTTTTATTCAACTTCTAAACTTTTTAACCAAGTGATTCAAGTTACAAAATTAAGTTTGATATCCTTTTAAGTCTTCTAGGGTCTTGGAATCATCAAGAAAACAAGGAACAAAATTTTGTTTTGCTTGATCATTTTCAAAACATCGAATTTCAAGTGTAAGAAAATCAAAGTTTCACACCCTTTGATCAACATAGAGGCCTTGACATTTTTGAAAAATGGGTGTGGGGTTTTGTTTTCAAACTTTTTTTTTACTCAAAATGATTTTCCAAGTATCAAACCTTATTTTTGAAAAGATTCTTCATAATAAAGAATTGTCCTTGTGAAGATGTTCAAAACCTTTCCAACATTGTGCCAGGTTTTTTAAAACTTGTAAATATAATGATGGTCCCATGATCATAACCTTTTCTTACTTTAATATAGAGACTTTTGGTCATCATGGTACCAAAAGTTTAGGAATTACAATATAAACACAAAAGATAACTTTATGAACATATTATTTTGTGCATGAAAAGAAAAATGGTCTCTTGACGAACAAAACATAAAATGATTCATAAAAGCAACATAAAGTAAAATTGTAAGTCTTGAATTAGGATAAGGCTTCCTAAAACTTGAAATGGACAAGTTTCCATAAGAATTGAATATAGAAAAGTCTTTAAGACTAGAAATTAGGACTAGTCTTCGCAAGTCTTAAGATGGACTAGGTTTGCTCATAAAATAAATTGCGAGAAAGTAAACAAGTACATGAAAATAAAGAACATGAAAGACAATAAATAAACAAGTTAAATTGGTGAGCAATATGCTCTGAGCGTTATATTGATACATATATAGGTAGTTACGTAAAGTAAACATAAGCATAAACATGGAAGATAATAAGAGTCAAGTATGATGTCTTGCATTTCCATTCCCTAGCATCATGCATCATGGGGAAATTTTCATGGAACTTGCATGAAGACACATACATAACTACATAAACTTAACATATGAGAGGTGTTTAGATTGTTTACCTAAAGAAAATGCAAAAGAAATGTGTATGTGTGTGTGTGTATGAGAGAAGAGAGGAGCAAACAGAGAAAATGGAAAGGGAGAGAGAGGTGGTGAGAAGAGAGAAAGGCAAAGAGAAAATTGAGAGAATTTTGAGTGTTTGAGCATGAGAATATAAAGTGTGAGAGTGGAAGGGAGATGGGGTGTTTATTTAGAAAGTAAAGTAGGAAAAGAAGGAGAGGGGGGGGGGGGGGGGGGGGGGGGTGGGGTGTTGGTTGCATGTTGAAGGTGTCGTGGGTGCCGATACTAGTGAGAGAGAAAGAGAGAGAGAAGAAAAAGAAAAGTAAAGAAGAAGTTAAGTATAGTCGATTACATGTTATAAGGTATGGTTATGTAAGAATAGGTGTGAATAATCACATAAAGTAGATTGATGAGAATAGTAGTAAATAGTGATGCGTAGTGTAGTAGAAATGACAAATTTTTACCTATAGGAATTCAAATACGCACAATTAGTTTAATTGATGAAATTTGAACTCGATTAATTAATACATCATTATAGGAAATTATTTAATATTATTTTTTTATTATTGATTGCTACTTGGACGTGATATCTCGAATTACATGTTAGTAATCAGATGTTAGAATTGCTTATCGTAGAATTTTGATTTTAGGCGCTACATCCAATTTTTGTTTTTATTTTTGATAGCATGATGCCTAAGTGATCGATATTAAGGTTTCAAGTCTCACCTCTTTTTAGGGTTTAGAATTGATTCGGATTGGTTTTAGGGTTTTAATTCTTGTACTATATCTGAGGTTCGTATCTAAAGGTACCAAACAAATCTAAGGGTTTACATCTTACCCTACTTAAAGAAAGTTTTCCCTCAAAACTTGACACACATATCTTATTCATCAAATAGGTATGGGTACTTGTGTTGGTCTTCATTTTCAGCCTACTAATATGCTTTTTCTAGGGCATGATTCTTCCATGAGATTTTGACATATTTTGTTTCCTTGTTTTAATGCTTTTAAAAATTTCCAATCTAAGAGTGTTCCTCATTGTTAAGTTGTCTCTTTAATAACTACTCAATTTGGCTTAGGGACACACTTTTGTGAAACTGATATGTGAAGTATGCTTTACAATTCTAACAGGTTGGGTGGCAATGCCTATTGATATGTATGGTTTTTTACTTGGTCTAGTATCTTGAAAGGTCTATTCATCTCGGACTCAACTTTCCTTGGCACAAACATAGTGTAAACTCTTGAGTGGTTCATTTTGAGGTACACATGATCTTTAATTCCAACTTTGAGCGTTCGTCTTGTCTAATATGTCCCAACTCTTTTGTTGTCTCTTGCGTTCCTTTCATTCTTCATTAAATGATTCGTATCTTGTTTGTGGCATCTCATATCAAGTATGGTCCTATCGTAAGCTCCTCTTCATCATCCCTAAACAAAGGCGATTTACCCTGTTGTCACGCTCCAATAGGTACCCTAAACATGACAATCCATCATATATAATATTAAAACTAAAGAGTGGCTACCTTAGTCACTTGGAAGCTTTCATATTGATACAAGGCGTACGTTCACAACAAAGGGAGACCGGCGGAGTTATGCATTTTAAGATAATGGCAGTGGAACATTAAAAGCAATACTATTATGATTTGTCAAAATAAAAGGTCTTACAACTTTTATGGGACATTCCCCTAATAAATCTTCATAATAACATAGTCTTACTAAGATAAATAATTAAAACTAGAATATTTTAAAGGAAATATAATCTAAGTCTTCAAATAGAATTCCTTCAAAAATTTTCCCGAAAGCATAGGTTCTACTTGGATAGTAAAGGTAGTTTCGGGTATAAAACAATGATCCTGCAACATCAGAAATCTATTGGGGAGTAAGCATAACTATCTTAGTGAGATAATCCTTACGCAAAAGTACTCATAACAAACATTCAAACAAGTCCATTAAATAAGCATATGAAATGCAAACAACCATATGATCAAACAATACATACGGCTATCCAGTTTGGTATGTAGAATGGATTTACCCCTCTATTGTGGGTTAAGGAATGCTTTGAATGGATCCTAATTGACCTCCTTGAAATTTGCGTGTGTCTTGGGATTCCAAACAACCATACTACTAGTCCTAGGGCTTTCCTTACCCAAAGCGATCGATCTGGCTTGGCTACACCATGAGGTCGTATTCCCCAAACATCTTAATTCCTTAAGATGTAGCTAGGTAACTTACCTCGGTCCTACGTTGAGGAGTAGTAGCAAAATGCTAAGATGATAATCTAAGTGATATGCATGAGCAATTTAGTTTTAAGGGATTTTTTATTCAACATTAATTCATTTAAAGCCATCAATCAATATTTGCACATATAGTAATATACATAGAGACAATTTATATTAATCAAGTAATTGAGCTCTGATATACTTATTGTTTATTAATCACATAAAATGAATCACATACATAGCTACATGGCAACCCGCATGCATATCAATTTTTATCTTTTCCTAATATCTAGTGCTCTATTCTACAAGCGCATGTGCGAATACATAAAACGCAAAGGAAAACTCACTCGGCCATGGCGATCTCTATCAGTCGAAGTAATATTTGGGAATGAGAAGATCATGGTCGTTGTCATATAAATAAAGGAAATACCCAAATGAGTATTTAATCCAATTTCTACTTAAAATTTCTAACTTTATCTTATTAAATTCGTCAAAATTCGTTTTAAGGAAATTCTAATTTAAAATGGCCATAACTTGCTCATTGTCATCTAAGGTTATTTTTATCATAAAAAGGTTATTTAAGCTTCAAAATAGTAGGATACAGATTCACCACGAATTTCCCATCCTTTGAAAACACAACTTCCCAAACTTTTCTTCTTTCAAAAACCCTTAAACAAATATATAGATATCTATGTGGTTGAAAAATCTTTTCGATACATAAATAGACCCATATTTTATGCATAACTTTAGTGGTGTTGTCTCAATAAATTTTTTTTTCATAAAACAACTTGTTTGATAGGTTTGAAAAGTTAAACTTTGAAAATTTCTCCTTAAATGGTTTGATAGAAAACTATAATTCCTTAAGTCATTATAAATAAGTGTTTTCCCTTTATATTTTATTTCCTAACTCTTTAAAGATAATTGTAACCTTAAGATTTGGTCCTTTAAGTTTCCTACTAATTTTATTTGAAAAGAAAGAATTTCAAAATTTTCTTAAGTTGTTAATAATATCTAATGTTTTGAGTTTGTCATTTCTATGTTCTCCTATCTCTTAGAAAATGATTTTACCATTTAGAAACTTACTTTCTTAGGTTGTTGACAAATTTTTATTTCTCTAAGTAGATTTCTAAACTAGTGAGTTGATTTCTATTTTATCTTGAAAACTTGTTTGGTTCTTAGTTTTTATCATGAAGTGGGTAAAAACCCTATAAATAAGTTTTTATGAAGAATTTTCACAATAAAGAATTATCAACATCAAAGTTTTAAACAAAAATTTTCATGTTATTATTTTGAAAAGAGAGTGTATATCTATTTAGTTAAATCTTTAAAGAAATCCTCTTTGTTGATACCTTAAAATTTCATAATAGGCTTGTCTAAGTTTTTGAAAAGGATTTATTAAGGACAATTTCCAAGTCTTTGATGGAAAAGTCTTTATTAAGTGACAAAATTTATTTCAAAGAAAGCTTAGTCTTGTTTTTCCTTATTTAAGAAAATCTCCTCTTCATTTTTGTTAAGACAAGAATCAATATGATCATGCATGAATATGAATATGTAGTTATGAAAAAGATGAGAATATCACATAATAAGATAGAGAGAGATATAAGAAGCAAATAATCATAATAATAAGGTCAAGTATTGAGAGTCTTAGCTTCATCAAGGCTTCCCGGTCAAGTAGTCGGAGCTTTAGCTTCATCAAGGCTTCTTAGGACTAAGAATAGACTAGTCCCAAAAAGAAAAGAAAAAAGAAAGAAAGAAAGAAAAAGCATAATAATAAGATGTTAGGTTAGTGAGCTCTTAGGCTCTAAGAAATATATATATATATATATATATAATAACATACAAAAGTTAGATTAGAGCAATAATAACAATATAACAACAATAAATAACATAATAACATAAAGAAATTTTATGGATGAACAAGAACAAAATATGAACATAATATTGCTTCCTTAATGCTATGGTCTTAGGAATTACACATTATGGTCATGTAATATTGCATGACATGAATAAGAAGATGGTTTATAACTTTTACCTAAAGTAGCTAATAGTATGTTTAGAAAATTTCTTAAAGAAAAATGGGTGTTTCATGGAGACGTAAAAGAAGAGAGTATTTGAGAGGAAACCTATAAGCCCCCATTGTAAACCCCGAAAACTTCCACCATATGATATAACCCTAGATTAGAAATTATGGGTTGACTAGTAACCTTAAGAATTAATTAGAAACTCTAATTAGATAGATACTTTAAATTTGATCAGTTTAGGACTCATAGACTTTATAAAAGGATTTCTTTGACCTCAAGTGACTCCAAAAACAAGATTTAGTATTCTGAGTTAATAATTCAGGTTTTGATCAAAGAAAACTTCCAATTCTAAACCCGAATCTTTGTCAAACAAGCAGAATATATAGGAAAACCTCAATATGAATATCAAGTGATTATCTTAGTATTCAATAGAGCTTTGGAATTAAACCAAGGTATAGTAATGAACCTATACTTGCATTGAAACCCTAAAATTTGAGATTATTAGTTAGTAGTAGACTACATTGATAAGATTTCATAGTGAGTATCCAAATCTAAAATGTATAACTAGTATAGCCTATATTAGTAGCTTTATTACTTAAATGGTTCAATAGAGTTGTAGTTGGAAAATTGTGTTCTTAGGATAAACTGTTAGAATTATAAATACCTAATAAAAACATAAATTGATATATAACTTGAAATCTAGACTTCAAATATAGAATTGAATCATACCAATAACCAAATTAGGGTTTTCTAAAGCCCTTGGAGTCTGAAACAAAAATTGACCCGAAAAGCTTTTCAAACTCAAATCGCGTGGGATAAATTTTTCTTAAACAATTAGATACGTATTATTAAAGTTTAAATTTGTATTTTTTTTGTTAAACTAAACACTTCATAGGATTCATTAAAGACCTTTGTATATATATACTTACATATATAAGCTAAAATATACCCTAATAGTGTATTAAACTACCCGAAAACCTAACTAAATAATAGTTAACTAATATATAATACATATATATATAACCTTGGCTTGCTGGAGACGAATCTGATGTGTTTGGAGGGCTGAGATCTTATTGAATTTGGTGAGCCGAATTTCCTCCATTATTTGTGTTAAAGTCAATACCAATCTTCTTCAAAGCAAATAAAAACGTGACAAATCATCTCAGCCTTAATGACAACCAGACAAAGGATCAAATGGACAACAAAACAAGGGCAATTTGTTCAGATTCGAAGAATGAACACGGCTGGGAAGTTGCACTAGGTTATGTATATATATATATATATGCAAACGAGCTCGGTTGGAGAAGCAAACGGTTTCCAAAAATTCTCAAACCTCCCAAAACTCATCCCTAGCTTATTAGGAGTCAATCAAAGCCTGGAATCAATTTTTAAACCATCGCATTAACCCAGTTCGAAATTTCGAACAGAAACCCTAGGAAACGCGTCGAAAACGAGCTCGAGGTAAGAGATGTTATTCCGTGAATTTTCTTTGAGTTTTAAGGATTGCTACTAACTCTTAGAAATCTTAGGAAGCTAACCAAGCTAGTTGGAAGCTTCGAATTTCATCGGAACGTCACGACGAAGGTAATCTTTCCAAACCCTAACCGAGCTCGATGATCCAAATTTACGATGAACATGTTGTTTATATCTAGTTTTTCTTGGATATTTAGGCTTCTAATGTTCCTAGGAGTAGTTTAGAACCAAAATCCTGACGTTCTAACGTCGGGATTTGCCAGATTTTGCCGCGGCTCATCGGGGAAGACGATGAACAGTGCTCCCCCGATGAGCACGGGCTGGGTACACGGGCGTGTACACCCCGTGTACCTCTCGGCCAATTTAAAAAAAAAAAAAGAAAAAGAAGAAAAGGAAAACGATTCTGAATAAATATATATATATAATAAATATTAATATAAGTAATTCTGGAAATTTTAATATTTTTCCTGCATTTATTCATTTTCTGGAATAGTAATAATAATATATAATAGTAAATCCGAATTTTATTTATTTATTTATTTAAATTCAAAAACAAAATTTTTTTTATAAATGTAGAATGTTTTAATACTTAATCTATATTATTAATCAAAAAGGAGTTTTTGAAATATAAATTACTTAAGTAAATAATTTTCGGTTAATAATTTTTAATTATAATTATTAATAATCTTTTTATTATTAAAAGAATTTTTTAAATTTTCGAAAATATTATTAAAAATAATATAAGGTAAGACCAAAATTACTTTAACATAAGATCATTAGTATAATTCTTATGTAATATAATTACTCCTCCAATTTATTTTCGGAAATTGAATTATATTATATTTTTTATTATTATTATTACTATTGTCATTATTATTGATTATTATTGCTATTGTTATTATTATTATTGTTATTATTGTTGTTTTTAGTATTATTGATAGTATAATTATTTTAATACTATTATTGATGTTAATTATTAATGTTTTTACGATTTTCGAAAAAGGGAAAATAATTCGAAAATAGTTATTATTAAGTTAATAAATTCTTTTATTAGTAAAAATGTTTTCATAACAAGATATATATGTATAAATTATGAGTTAGTAAATATTAAGTATATACTAGAATAGCTATATGAAAACAGATAACAATGGAAATTTAAATACTCCAAATTTGTGAGTATAGAAGTATCTATAGTCTATAAGAAAAATTTATTAATAATTTAAAAGAAAATTGATATATTTAGGCAATAAAAATGAATTAATGAAGTTATTAACTTTTCAAATACCCAATTGATCGTTCACATATCCAACCAGAACCAACCATTAGGACATTAAGTATTTAGAAACTCAATTATATAGTCTAGAAATTTTTAATCTTTATATGTCTATATCAATAGGTGACTCGGGTATTGGGGAGGACCTACCTGAAGATTACTACGATTAACTAGGATGGGCAGGTGAGTGATTCAGTTTTATTACATTGGTTGTGCTTGTACTAGTAGTGAACTTCAATAAAAAGATAATGAAAATTGATGATCTGTTTAAAATATGAAAGTTGTGATTGTTCCATTGATTGCCATGTCACTCTAAACAAGTGATAACACAATTGCCTGTATCTAGATAATGTTTGTAGTTATAATGAATTGTCTGTTTGGTTGATCACCCCTAAATTGACTAATAACTACTGGTACCATAATGGAAAAATAATCATGCATAACATACTATGCATAAAAAGCATTGAGTAAGTGGTAGCCTACTACGTGTTAGATTCTCGGATCTCTGGTAATGCTTGAATTATCTAGGCCAGAGAGCTAGTAGTTAATTGCAAGATTACTTTTGTTCTGTTAATACCATAGGAACTACATGGTAAATGAAGGACGCCGCTTATGGTATTACTTGAGAATAACTAACACTTAATGGAGTTTCTAAAGCTAAACAGGAAATAAATAATGAACATGATAAGTATAAAGAGATAACTAAATTGAGATTGTTATTTCCTGAAAGCTTAAAGTATCTCCTGGGTAGGTGGACCATAGATTGTGATCCTTCAACCCCGATGGGAGGGCGTAAATCTTCATCCTGTTTGGATTCCGGTTATCCAAGCTTGTAATGTTCATTTGTGTGATTGCTGCATTTCATATGATTGTTAAATAACTTGTATGTTATGTGTAATAAATTCTGTTACTCACTGAGCTCGTGTTTTAGCTCACACTCCCACAGTCCTTTCAGGTTCACTCTGCGACCGTGGCTCATTACTAGCAGGAGCATGGTCCCGGTAAGAGACTAGAAGCCAGAAGTTAAAGTTTAGTATAGAATTAGAATATCTATATCTGTAATAGTCTTATGGTGCATGTAATGTGCATTAGAAGCATCAGTTAAAGTGTAAGGAATTCTGAAGCTTATGATCTGTAATATAGAAGTTTGTAATAGTTGTTTACTAATTTACATCTTATATATGTTTGTTTATTCCTCCAAGCAACTAAAAGATCCTGTTTTTGAAAATCATGTCACTCCTAGAAGGTAACCTAATAATGATAATCAAGTGGTTCTTGATTATTATTAGAATACCCTCGGGGCGTGACAGATTTAAGTTGGTATCAGAGCCTGGTTGCTGGTATAGGAAAAACAAATATATGTAAGAAGGTGAATCAGTAAATATGCAGTTTAAGTACCAATTTAGCTTTAAGTAGAACCATGTGAGTTAATGGGTAGTTATTAGAAGAAGTAGATGCACAATTAGGAATAAAATCTGTGTGGTTACTAATCATACAAATTTTATTGTGTGCAGACCAATCCCGCAGTTTGTCATATTAAATGGCAGATTTTTAGCATGATGGAGGAGGAGACACTTACTGATTATAGGCGCCGACTCCGAGTCTTAGTAGAAGATTTGGCATTGTCTGGCATTACAAAAACCCTGGATGAAATTTTCAGCACTTGGAAGAAAGGTTTACAACCCATGTTGAAGACTTGGTTGTTTTTAGTGGAAAGAGCTTTTCCAAATAAGGGCACAGCTAGAGACCATCTACAGGTTTGAGAGATTGATCATCCAGAAGGGTGGAGGCATAGAGATTGACAATATAGCCTTCATGTGTCAGCCCGATCAGTGAGGCCTGATCTCCCAGACTTTAGGATTGGATTCCTATTGGAGGTGATTGGATATATGCACATGATATCAGGTATGATCATGCCTTAGTTCGGGAGGATACTGCTCCTGATGACGAGTGGATGCTGACCCATGTGATCAGAAGCCATCCTTCCAGAAGTGTTTTAACAAACAGGCCCCCTATTATACCAGAATATGAAGGTGAGTTTCAGTCCATTAGGAGAGCAGCTAATAAAAGAAGACAAGCAGCTATGCAGACCACAGTGGTTATGCAAAGTGTGACTACAGCCATGATAGATGAAAAAGAAGGTAAAAAGAGAAGGAGGGAAGCAGAAAAATTTGTCTCCAATTATAATTATGCTCACTGGACTGGTACTGCTCATGGGGGGTGGATTGAGGAAGATGTGACACCTTCGGTGATATGGAGAAACCTGCTACTAAAGGTATCCGGATGATGGATACCAATCTGACTTTAGCACCACCAGGGGGTAGAGGGAGGATGGAGAGTGATGACAGTAGTTCAGAGGAGGAGGATCACTATCCACAGTTAGGCCCTCGGGAGAAGGGCAAGGGACCTCTGTACCCTAGCCCATAGAGTAGCCTTGATATATGCTTGATAGACTATATACTAATGTACTGTTTTGAGGAACTTATTGTCATATAAATATGTAGTATGAAGCATGATAACCTTGAAGTAGTTGTGAGGGAAAATAGAACTAGTGTTAGTGCAAATTTTGGATTGTACATAAAGCACTAACTATATAATTATGTGTGTTTTGATTATGAAACATGGATGTGAAATATGTATGATTACTTGTGATCTCTCTTTAGGTATTAGTTTTTTTAATTAACTCAAGTAATATGTTTTATGATACTAGAATGCCAAGAGGAAGAGGCAGAGGTAGAAATACAAGGATATCTGAGAATCCAACAAATGCCCTCCACCACCTCAAATCCATTAGAGATGTGTTGAAAAACCTGCAACAACAAAATGAATTAATTTTGCAAGCTCTACAAAATATGCGAGCTACACATGCGGTACCTCCAACTGAAGTACCAGAAGCTCCTCCTGTGAATACTGGGAGAAATGAAAGATATACTACACCTGCTCAATTTCAAGAAAATGGACCGGTAAACCCAAATGAATCGGCGGCTGAGGTACAAGGACCAATAAGATATGAACCAGAACTACCACCGCCACCACCATTGCGTCCTCAAAGAAATGTGTTGCCTGAATTCATCAAATGCAATCGGTACTTCGAAGGATTTCCCGGTAAGCCAGAGGAAGCTGAAGACTGGCTAGCTCAAATTGAACGATCTCTTGATGTATTCCAGGTACCGGAAGCTTTAAAAGTACCGTATGGAACTTATTTGCTCCGATTGAGAGCAAGATTGTGGTGGAACTCTAAACAGAGGACATTGCCTCAACCCATCAGTTGGGAAACATTCAAACAGGAATTTCTAAAAGAATACTTTCCCAGCAGTTTAAAA